>CM074721.1:323095357-324295357 GCA_037306005.1 Rhinophrynus dorsalis
CTAATACCAGACCTAGACTCAGCGATAGAATTCTTTAACTCTGAATTCTTACAGGTCTGTAATACACATGCCCCACTAAGAAAGGTCAGGGTTAGGGGGGCACATCTACCCTGGGTCTCAGCTGACTTGATTCAATTATACAGTCTCAGAGATGCCTTATGGACAAAATTTAAACAAACTGGATCCGCATATGATCACACTGCATACAGACAATTAAGGAATACATGTACAAAACAAACAAAATTAGCAAAAGCACAATATTTTACTGACAACTTAAACGGTAACATTTCAAAGCCAGCCAACTTTTGGAAGGTTATTAAAAACCTTTATAACCCTCCTAATCATACTCACCCATCAACTATAATCATAGATAATGAAACAATACAGTGCCCCACAGCC
The DNA here is from genome assembly GCA_037306005.1 of Rhinophrynus dorsalis. Taxonomy (NCBI): domain Eukaryota; kingdom Metazoa; phylum Chordata; class Amphibia; order Anura; family Rhinophrynidae; genus Rhinophrynus; species Rhinophrynus dorsalis. The sequence continues at coordinate 323,095,757 of CM074721.1, forward strand.
ATAGCCAATGCATTTAACAGCTACTTTATTGGATGTGCCACCACACTGATTACACAAAACAAAGATAACTCAGAAGTTCAGCCATCTACAGAACATTCACTGGCACCTGTTGCCCGGTCCAGTTCTGAAAATGAATTCAATTTCATGCCAGTAAATGAAAGCGAAATATATGATCACCTCCTCAATCCAAAAATGAAATGCCAATCTAGCCCTGACAAACTACCAGCAACGCTATTAAAGCTCAGTGCTATGGTAATGGCCAGACCGATTGCTTCTTTAATTAATACCTCTTTGGCAACAGGGTACATGCCCAAATCCTGGAAGGTGGCTAGAGTTGTGCCTATCCACAAAAGTGGGGATAAAAAGGTAGTATCAAACTACAGACCAATATCCCTACTCCCCACTTTATCCAAAATCCTAGAGAAATGTGTACACGTGCAACTAAATAAATATTACCAACAGACTAGTTTTTTCACCCCTCTTCAATCAGGCTTTCGACCAAATCACTCAACAGTCACGGCCCTCCTAAAAGTAACCAACGATATGCAGACGGGCATGTAAAATGGTGACCTCACAGGAGCCATTTTCCTAGATTTTGACAAGGCTTTTGACACAGTAGACCATAATATTCTTATAAATAAACTCCAAAGATCAGGACTGGGTAATAATTCTCTAAACTGGTTCCGATCCTATTTATCAGACAGAATGCAGTATGTGTCAGTTGCTGGCAATGACTCCCTTCTGCTCAAAGTAACAAGTGGAGTTCCTCAAGGCTCCATTCTTGGCCCGCTTCTATTTTCTCTTTTTATAAATGATCTGCCCAAGGTTTGCAAATCATCTTCAGTACACGTGTATGCAGACGACACCATTCTCTATACTAAAAACTCAAACATATCACACCTTGAGGCCATATTACAGCATGATTTCTGCAAGGTTGAAAGATGGATAGCAAGGAACAAATTGTTCTTAAACACAGACAAAACTGTCACAATGATATTTGGCACAAAGCACAAACCGCGCAATCTCGGCAATACCCACATATCCATTGTAACGGAGTTTAATCATAAATTGGCCCCAGTGGACTCCTACAAATATCTTGGTATGTGGCTTGACCCCAACCTCACTTTTGGACATCATATTGACAAGTTAACCTCCAAGCTTTATACCAAAATCAGTGCTCTTTTTAGACACAAATCATGTTTAAGTCCCCTGGTTAGAAAACGTATTGTGCAACAGATGTTGCTGTCTGTCATAGACTATGGTGATGTAGTTTATGCTCCAGCGCCAGAAATCCATCTTAGTAAACTTGACACCCTGTATAATTCAATATGCCGCTTTAGCCTTCAATGTAATTACACTACTCATCGCTGTGATATGTTAAAAGAACTAAATTGGTTAATACTCAAATCTAGATGTACCCTTCACCTTTCTTGCTTAGTACACAACCATTTCTCTGGAAAACTACCACACTACCTGAGCAGTATGCTCACTCCTGTTCTACATACTAAGTATAACCTCCGCTCCACCGCAAACAACTCGCTACTTATACCACAATACAAGAAAGAAGCAGGAAGAGCCGCCTTCTCCTTCAGAGCGCCAAAGGACTGGAACAATCTGCCTGAAATAATCAGATCTGCTCCCAGTCTAAAATCCTTAAAAGTAAATGCTTCTCTATATCTAAAAACAGAGTGTAACTGTTTATAATTTTAAAATTTCCATATGAATATTTGTATGTATATTTAATAACATGTAATATATAATGTTTCTCAATTTGTATAAATAAGCAACCCTCTACTGAAAACTGTCCAGGACATACTTGAAAACGAGAGAAATCTCAGTGTATTCTTCCTGGTAAAACATTTTCTAAATAAATAAATAAATACATCGACGACTTGCTTTTTGTGTGGCAAGGGTCTCGTGAGGAGGCTGCATTATTTGTCACATTTCTGAAGGATAATGATTTGAATCTCAGGTTCACTTTGTCTTTTGATGAGTCATCAGTTTCCTTTTTGGATATTACCCTTGTAGATGACCTAGATTTGGGTAAGGTCATCAGTATTGTCTTTAGGAAACCTACCTCGGGCAATAGCCTGTTACATACCCGTTCATCTCATCCAAAACATCAAATTAATAACATTCCCAAAGGGCAGTTCCTGCGGTACAGCATGAACTGTTCATTGGATGAGGATTACGTTCAGGCTGCTCAGGAACTTACGGGTAGGTTTCAGGAAAGGGGCTATGGGGAACAGTTGTTGGAGGAAGCATTTGAAGGAGCCTTGGATAGAACTAGGGAAGAACTATTGTTTGGTCAAGGGGGGGTAAATTGGCACCATAGACAGATAGGGGAGGATAGGGTAAGGTTTATTACCACCTTTAGCACACAGCATGAGAGGATTAATACTTTGGTTAAATCTCTGCTACCCATACTACAGACTGATTCAAGTCCGGCCTGTATACTTGAAGGTGGTTGTGATTTTGTGGCAAAATGAGGGGTTACAATTGGAAATATGGGTTCCCCTAGTCTTTTTCTTTCAAAACGCAGCACGCCGACATGGTTAGCTACCAAACGCTTTTATAGGTGTGGTGCTGCAGTGTGCAGATGTTGTGATGTGGTCAGGGTGTCAAAGTAATTTACTAGTACAGTTGATTAATTTAAATATGAAATCCCCAGCTGCATAACCTGCAATACACGCTGTGTCATTTATCTGTTTACTTGTAACGGGTGTTCTGTCAAGTATGTGGGGCATACGATTCGTCCCCTTAAGATAAGGATAACAAAACATCTATGCCAAATCACTAAACAAGAACAGGATTCAGTGGTGGCAAGACACATATGTGAAGATCATAACTGAGATGTTGTACTCTGCAGTTTTCAAGGCATAGAAAGAGTTAATCTGCCTCCTAGGGGAGGAGATATGTTGGAACTCATTGATCGGCGGGAGGTTTACTGGATTTTCCAGTTAAAAACCAGGTTGCATCAAGGCCTTAATGCAGAGTGGGACATCAGCATGTTTTATAGTATATTTATGTGTGGTACTTTTGTTGCTTTATATTAAGTTTTTATTAATAAGTGTTATTATATTAATTATTATTATCCATATTGATGATGGTTAATGGGTGAATAGAAAGGTGGTGGAAATATAATATTAGCTGCATATGGAGAACAATATATCTATGCATAGCGGTAGTGTATCCCATAGTACTCAGAGATGTGATTATTTAAAATTTAAAATCAAAAATATATATTTATTTATAGTGTGTATCTAAGTACATAAGATATATGGGAGTGCTTTTGCTATGCGTGGATAGATAATGGATATCCCTTTCATTTTGAGAATTGGTGTTAAGGGTTAAAGCACAGTCTAGATCGATAGATTTTTCTCACGGATTGGCTGAGCTCTAAATGACCAATTACCATCAACCCTCCTAATTGAAGTTAATTTTAGCTTTATTTAAACTAGAAACTTTTTATCATTCTTTATGTCTATGAATAAGCGGTTTGGTAGCGTGAAACACGTTAGACCAATAAGCGAAGTTCGCTTATGAGAGTTGATAACCATCTCCTCTATCTCTGTGTAATGATGCCGTATTTGTGATTTTAAATTGATGTTTCAGTAAAGATTGATGAAGATTTTTTAATAGCTGCCTGTTTGTTAATGTTTGAAACTTTTTCGCCTCAAACGAGAAACATGAGAAAAATGGCACTTCTCGCTGAGCTGGAAATTTTTCTCAAAGTGCCATTTTTTTTTTCAAAAAGTTCATTGTATTGTCATCAGTGGGAAGAGTGAAAAATCTCCCCACTACGTGTCAAGTTTCTCTTCTTTTCCCATAGCCATAGTATAAAAATGGTTTCAGATTCCTGTAGTCTGTCATTCTGTGTTTGTGAAAGGAAGAGAAAACAGTACATTTTTCAGGCTACTAAAAATGAGTTGAAGCTTTGCTTTAGGAGTCTTATCCACAGGAAATCTGTATCAGGGGAGTCTGGGTGAGAGGAAGGAAAAAAGGAGGTTGACCCCAGCCTTGAACCAAGTTTTTTCCTGATCTGACTCTCTCTCTTCTAGGGGAGTCTGGGGATGTGAGAAGGGAGCAAAAGGAGGTTTACCCCAAATACCCCAAAATTTTGTGTGACAAAGTAGACACAGGCAGCTGCGATCCAAGTTCATTCCTTATCTGGCTGTTAAGCCTGTGTTAGGGTGGTCTGGGGGTGTGGGAAGGGAGCAAAGGAAAATGAACCCAAATACCCCAAAAGTCTGTGTGACTGACTGGGAAGACACAGGCAGCTGTGATCCAAGTTTCTTTCTGATCTACATAGTAACATAGTAACATAGTAAATTAGGTTGAAAAAAGACACAAGTCCATCAAGTTCAACCTTCGCCTCATACCTCAGTAACTGAGAATTTTATAGCTTTCCTGCTACCAATTAAATTAGTCTTTATCAGACCTTCCTGATCTGTCTACTGATAAACAGTATAACTCTGTATGTTCCCTTTTGAAAGAAATGTATCTAATCTTCTCTTAAATCTATCCATTGTATCTGCCATAACTACCTCCCTGGGCAATGAATTCCACAATTTGACAGACCTTACCGTAAAAAAACCCTTCCTCTGCTGAAGTTTAAACCTCCTTTTCTCTAATCTCAAGGGGTGTCCCCTGGTCACCTGATCAGGCCTTGGAATAAATATCTCACCGCAGAGATCCTTGTATTGACCTCTCATATACTTGTACAATGTGATAAGGTCTCCTCTTAGTCGTCTTTTCTCTAGAGTAAATAAACCAAGTTTGTTTAGTCGTTCCTCATATGTCAAGTCCTCCATTCCCTTAATTAATTTTGTTGCTCTCCGCTGTACCCTCTCTAGTTCTAGTATATCCTTTTTTAGAACCAGTGCCCAAAATTGCACTGCATACTCAAGGTGAGGTCTTACCAATGATTTGTATAATGGCAAAATAATGTTATCCACTCTTGCTTCAATACCTCTTTTTATGCAAGACAGGACTTTGTTTGCCTTTGCTACTTCTGTTTGACACTGGTCACTGTTTCCAAGTTTGTAGTTGACAAGGATACCCAGGTCTTTTTCTAGCAACGAGTCACCTAAAATTATTCCATTAAGTTTATAAGTAGCCTTGGGATTGTTTCCTCCCAAATGCATGACTTTACACTTCCCCACATTAAACTACATATTCCACATGTTTGCCCAATCTGACATTGTATGTAAGTCCCTCTGTAGAGAGAAAATATCCTGTTCTGAATTAATGACTTTGCATAATTTAGTATCATCTGCAAATATTGATATTTTGCTTTCTATATCTATTTCCAGGTCATTTATAAACATGTTAAAAAGCAGCGGACCCAATACTGAACCCTGAGGTACTCCACTCTCCACTTTAACTGTACTGGAGAATTTTCCATTTACAACCACACACTGTTCCCTATCCTTCGGCCAGTTTTGTATCCAATTGCAAAGGTTATCTCCTAGCCCCAATTTCCTTATTTTATACACCAGCCTTCTGTGTGGTACTGTATCAAATGCCTTTGCAAAGTCTAGATATACTACATCTACTGCCTTGCCATTGTCAAGGTTGCTGCTTACCTCCTCATAGAAGCTGAAAAGATTAGTTTGGCATGATCTATTCTTCATAAAACCATGTTGATTCGTGCTAATGATCTTATTTTTTGTGTTGTAATCCTGAATATAGTCCCATATTATGCCTTCTAATAGTTTTCCCACTACAGAGGTTAAACTCACTGGTCTATAATTCCCAGGTTCTGTTTTAGTTCCCTTCTTAAATAGAGGCACTATGTTAGCTCTTCGCCAATCCTGTGGCACTGAGCCTGTGGTAATAGAATCTTTAAAGAGTAAATATAGGGGTTTTGCTAACACTGCACTGAGTTCCTGAAGAACCCTTGGATGTATACCATCAGGACCCGGTGCTTTGTCGGTCTTCATTTTGTTCAGTCTTCCCATGACATCTCCTTGAGTTAACCCAATATCTATTAATTGTATTGCTCTGGCTGTTATCCCAGTCCTAGGGGAGTCTATGGAAATAAGATGTTGCACAGATAATGTGTATTTTTGTTTTTCATTGACTGTGATAAGTATGGAGGGACAGTTATTAAAATACATGATCAAATAAAATTAAAAAACACAATTCATATGTGACAGAGACAGGGACCCTGACATGAGCTGTAAATGAGGCAGACTAATACTAGATGAGATAAAGTATTTAGTAAAGTTCCAAAGCAAAACATCATGCACAATCAGTTCTGTTGTACACTTACAGTAAAAACAGCCAGCAAATGCACAAGAGTTAGGGGGAGGATGAAAGGTTTAGGAGTAAAATGATAGTCCAATAACTGACTGCAGCCATGGTTACTGCAGCATGTGCAATTTCTACTACCTCCAGCACCAGTACTATTAATAAACCATCTAAAACTCTGCAGGTAATAACGAGTCACATTCCATTGTTGATGGCATACAGCAAGAAGGTGTAGCGGCTCAACCAACTGCATATTACAGTGAGACAGCCAAGCACAAACACATCTGTACTGAAATTTGGAAATGCCATCGTTTTCACAGATTTCAGTACATTTGAAGGGACAAAATTGTAAAAAAAAAAATGCCAATTTGCATTCCTGGTAATTAGGGCTCTACACTAGCCATGGAAATAGTTAAAGCTATACAAATTTGGAATTTTTGTACGCTGAGGACTCTGGGATTTTTCAAATAATTGAAACTTTCACAATCAAGGTAAATGTTTTTTATATATACTATGTGATTTTAGCAAATTAAGTAATTTTTCTTTTTTTTTGCAATTATGACATCATAGCTTTTTGCACAATGCACAATATATAGTTTTCCATATATAACCAGAAATTTCACAGCGAAAATCAAGTCTATACAAATGGATAGCAAAAATGCTGAAAATGTGTCTGGCCTACAGGGTACAGGAAATGACCCAAGCCTCTGGGACTGAAGGGTTAACTGCCGGATGTGTGGCCACTCAGCTGGTCATTAAGGGGTTAATAATTTGACCTTAATAAAGAATAACTATATAGTGCATAGTGCAACAACATCGAAATACCCGCTAATATAATAAAACTGAAAGATGGTTAAAGCACTTTATTAGGAGGTTTCTATTGTTGATATATGGCAATTTTGTATAGAGGGCTTCATATATTACTACTGATGCAGATAAATGAATTATCTCTGCAGCGTGTCTTTAGCTGTTTTTATGTTATTGCTATATATGTATATTTAGATATAATAAAATGTTTAATTATTATTGTTACTTTATTAAGTGCCTCACTTTATCGGGCATGTTTTTTGATGCTATTTGTGCAATCTTTGCACCAATTGCTTCTCATTTTAATCAACAGTGGGCTTTACAGCTATATACTCAGATGGTATGGAGAGACTGGAGTAACACAATCATTTACATTTACACCTTTTATCCAAACCAATGCTTATAATGTCTGAAGAAGTTATATTACACAAAATGGCTCAATAGGCATTGAGCTTGTCCTATCAATATCTGGAATAAGTGCTGCATACTCATCTTGCTTTCTACATATCACTAACTGATTTGTGAAAGTAAAAGTAAAAATACATTGTTTGACAACTCTAAAAGCTTAGATGAATATAAGGGCAGTGGGCAAGAGGTGGCAGGTGATGCTGATGCTGAAAATGACCTAATGATAACTGATAATGATGTTGAAAGTGAGAGAGATTATGACATGGCCAAGTTAGCAGAAAGGCAAAAGCTCAGTCTTTCACACTGAAAAAGAGCACTGTGAAAATGGGTTGTTACCATCTAACACTTTGAACCACTGTTATGACCAATAAGTAATGTGTATCAATAATCTGAGAAGAAGAAGAAGGCTTACTTAAAACATCTTCAGCTTTGTGGGACTCTCTCTCAAAACTGCCAGAACCAGAGACACAATTACTGGCTGCCAAGGTAAGGTAGTGTTGCCCACTGCTGGTTGTGGGAAGGAATCCCAGTGAGCAGTCACAGTCATATAGTCTGTGCTCTGCCCAAATGTCCACATATATGTTGTCATGGGGATTTTCCTGCTGTACTCACTGTCAAGCCCTTTGCCCACCACACTTAACACCTGCTTGTATAATTCAGGCACAGCCATCCTGGAAAAAAATAACTTTGGCTTGGAATATGCCAGCATGGAACTGCACAACATCAGTTCTCTAAAACCTCGGTTTTCTACAAAAGAATACGGCAGCATGTCCACTCCCAGCATCTTGGCATCTTGAGCCTTTGCTTTTTTGCTAACTTTCTGGCCATGTCCTCATCTCTCTCACTCTCAACTTCATCTGTATCTGAACAAGAGGAAGATTCTGGAGAGATATAGTCTAGATATGCATCATCGTCAGTCATCATTAGGTCATCCTCAGCATCAGCATCACCTGCCACTTCTTGCCCACTATATTTATATTTTTCTAAGTGTTTAGAGTTCTCAAACTATTTCTTTTTAATATTACTTTCACAAAGTTCTTTGTGCCCTCACTTTCTACCTCTCATCCTCCACAATGCAACCCTACAACATCTTGGCAACCTTGCCATTACACAGGTGTACTTTGGGATTGTTTTTGTGAAGATTTTGACTCCTTCAAAGGAACTCAGTTAGTGTGGGTTGGCAGGACATGGCAGAAGAATCCCGAAACTTTATTGCTTTAACAACATGACTAGAGGAGGTGGTGGAGGAAGAGGCAGCATGTGTGGGCAGTCTATGACTCTCGTCATCTGTTACAGCAAGCCCAAAGTCATCATATTCCTCTGCAGCAGCAGCCATAGGTGTTTTTGGAAATAACTAATTGTTGGCAGTGGCACACTTTCTGACACATAAACAACATCACAACTTCCCTTATCTGTCCCAGAGCCATGGGAACATTTTAGTGTGCTTTTGCTGCTGTCTAGTTGTGGCACCTCTGACCATCTGCTAATGTGTTTCTTATTCAGACCTGTGGTTGTGCTTCAGGTGGGATCTCATAGAGGAGGTGCCAAGGTGTGAGCCTGCTTTCCCCCTGCTCACATGCTTTTTTGAGACAACAGACAACAGATAACAACATGCTTTTAGATACTGAGTGGATCTTCATGGACTGAGGGGTTCCTGAGGTGCTGCTGCTACAACTACTACTACTACTACTACTACTACTAGTTGATGTAATTCTACTGCTACTACTACTAGGTGTCAAAGGTGCAACACTTCCAGCAGCAGCAGAGGCACTCATCACAGCTAACATTGTGGATGTCAATAGCCTTGTTGGGTGGAAGCTATCGTTTTTCAGGTAGGTTGGTCTCTCCATTGGTTTGTGGTACAGGAATGTGTGGATGGAGTTGTTCTTAATACTGATAGTCTTGTTTAGGAATTTATTTCTTGTACATGAGTGACTGAGTATTAGGTTGATACTGGGGTGGAATGCATTGTAGTTTGCATGGAATCTGAGAAGTTAATCTTCACTGGCGGTCCAGATGATAAGAATATAATCTATGTAGTGGAGGTAGACAAGGGGTCTTGTCTGGCAGGTGGACAGGATGTCCTCTTCTAATTAGAGATGGGCAAAAATTTCCACCTCAAATTGAAATCGGAGAAAAATGGCACTTTCCACTTGGTGAAAAATTTCCCACAAAAAGTGCAGATTTGCTGCTTTTTTCACCAAATGAAATCAATGGGAACATAGAACTTACACACAACATATTACAAATGATATTTTATTTCCCAAAGGCACAGTATAAAAGGGGCATGAGGGTGCCTGTGTTGGTGGGGTGTGTGGAAAGAATCAGTTGATCACAGGTTGATTTTTCGGGGGGTTGTTTACTAGGATTGGGGGGCACTTACTAAAAAAGAAATACAAAATAAAATAAAAACCATAAGACATGGTATAAAGGGGTCTGAGGAGGGCGCCTGTGTTGGTGAATGAATGAATCATTTGAACAGGGAATTTGTTTTGGGGGGGGTTCTTGACTGCTATTGGGGGGACAGTTAATAAAAAAATAAATCAATAAAATAAAATAAGAAATTTGTATGTAAAGTGATAGAGACAGGAACCCCTTGACATAAGCAGCCACTGGGGTGGACTGATACTTGACTTGATACAGTTTTTCGTAGAGGATGACTTGTTAGAGGACCAAGTCCTGAGGAAACACTGATTTGTAGGACTTAAGCTTGTTTGGCACAAGCCCTAAGGAAACATTGATTTGTAGGACTTAGGCTTGTTAGAAACAACCCCCCCCAAAACTGTTTATTTTTTGTAGGACTATGTTTTTTTCAGTTTATTTATTTTTTATTTTTCAAAGCACAAACTCTGAGAAAAAAAAAAGCCCTATTGGCCTAGTGCCAGCAGGTCATGTTCACCAGTAGCCACTGGCCAATGTGAAATGTCCTCCTGAGTCCTGAGTTCGAACTGCTGTTCATACTGCTACTGCTGAGTTGTTTAAGCAGCAGGATGATTAGGCAACTGAAAGGGAATGGGATCAACAACAGCAGTAACATGGAAGATGGATGATGAAGGTTCCACTTGCCATGAATGGCTCCAGTGATGCGCCTGAGGAAGTAGCAGAAGAATAAGTAGCCCCCCGTATATGTGGAGAAAAGAACAAGTTGGCCATTAAATCTTCTCCACCTGCCCCTCCTCCAAAATCGTCATGGGTGTGTTGTTATTAGAATATATATTTTTCCCTTGAGAACAGGAACTGTGGCTTCCATCAGCAACTTCAATGTACATAGTGCATGTGGTAAATAACATCTGGGGGTACAATTGTATCCAAACACCATGACACCTGAAACCAAGAACTGCCGCTGTCACTGTACCCCTTTTCCAGACCCCGCTAAGGACACATGACAACTTGCTGACAGTTTAATAGTAATGATGAACCCTCCCTGCCTCCATCTTAGCATATTCTGCAGGATGGAATCTCCTCAGATGCCTCTTGATGGCCTGATATCGATTCTCCACACAGTGTGCCATGGGAAAAGATGAACTGCCATATCCTAACATCAAAAGAGTGGCTATCATTTGGTGGGGGTGGTAATGATGAAAGAGGTGGATTGGCAGGAGATGTACTTGTTACCCTAGAGGAAGAAGGTGATGTTGATGGCGAACTAGTTGTTTCGCTCGTCATGGAACTTCCAGTGTCTGTCTGGGTTTCTTTATTCTTCCTCCTCTTTGATCTCCACCTTTCTGGAGAGTCAAGGGGTACAGTAACAGCGGTGCTTGATTTCTGTAATGGGTGTTTGGCTTTAACATGTTTGACATAGATGTCATGGTGTCTGTGTTTCATGTGTGTTATCAGGGAGGTTGTGCCAAGGTGTGTTCCCTCCTTTCCTCTTCTCACTAACGTCACAAATTTTGCACTGTACTGTTGTTTATGATGACTGCACTGTTTCTGTCGGAAGAGAAAAATAGTCCCACACCCATGACTTCTGCGGGGAGGGATAGGGAACAGATGGAGAAGAATGGCCTCTTTCTTCTTGTCCACATTCCCCTTCACTTTTTGTGGAAGCTGATAATTTTGCTGCTAATGCCTCAGATTTAGCACTGCAATTAGGGCCAGGAGTATTGCTGGTGCTGGCAAGTGGAACCTGTCCTAGTCCCGTATTACTTGTTGACCCCATTCCCACTGTGTCCATGGTGGTCTGTGGCACACTAGCTTGCTCCTCAGCACCTGCTGCCCTTTCATCACAGAAATTAGAGCACTTGCAATTTTTACTAATTCCAAAAGCTGATTGCTAGTAGTGGTGGTGATGCCCATCCTCATCCCTGTCTCCCATTCCTTCTCACTTTCCGATAAAAAGGCCATTAATGTCTTTTCCACCCCAGCTTCTCCAACACTACACTACCTCTAGTCCCTATGTGCTGCTGCTCTATTCCAGACATCTCACTGCTGCTTGGAAGAGGTAACCAGCAATTTGACAGAGGGTCCCCTGCGTCACATTTGGCATCATTTTCTCCTTCCCCCCTGAGTACTACAAGAAACACTAGCAGCAGGCAAAGTTTTGGTGGCAGCAGGTTCCGCACTGGCATCAGGTACAACAATAGTGGCATCACATCTGGCAGCAGGTACAACACTAGTGGCTGCAGGTACAGCAATGGTGGCAGTGGCAGCAGGGGCAGCACATCTTGCAGCAGGCACAGGCAGCTGACCTTTCCTGCTCTCACTAGTACTACCCTTTTCTCCCTCCTTTCCCATTCCCTTTTCTCCCTTCCTTCCCCTTCTATTTTCTTCCTTCCTTCCCATTAAATTGCCGAAGATCACTCGGGGTGATTTAGGGGGACTGGTCAGCATTGGTTCAGTACTGATAGTCACTTCTTCCTCCTCCTTCTCCTCCTCAGACTCATAATGGTCCTTCCAGCTCCTCCTTTGATTACTTTTTACCCTGCTCATAGTGATAGGAGTTACTATGAGCCTCTTCTGCCTCAAATTTTGCTAAATATCACAAGAGAACAGCACAGCACGTCCATCTCGCTCTGTAGCTGCTTCTATTGTTTCTGCCTTCAGCGAAAATGTCACGTTTTTATAGCGGAAGTGCGAAAACAATGTAAATGAATGGCGAAAACTTTTTAGCCATTGAAAAAATGGCGAAAGATTTTGGCCAATGGGCAAAAGATGCGAAAATTTTAACCGCTAGTTTTAAAGTGGATTTTCCTGCGAAAAAGCAGATAGCAACGTGGTTTTTGCGAAATTTCCCACGGGAACACAGTGACAATGTTCGCCCACCCCTATTTCTAATATTGCCATAAACAGGTTGGCATGTTGTGGTGCTATTCTGGTCCCAATTGCACTCCCCATTTTCTGAAGGTAGAGATCCTGTCCAATCCTGAAGTAATTGTCAGTGAGTATAAACTATAGGTGTTTTGTTACCGGTTCTGTGGCTGTGTTATTTTTTTCCAGATATTCTTGACATACTGCTATGCCATCTGTTTGTTTAAGAGGTCCGTGGTGTCTTGAAGGAAGCTGGGTGTTCATTTTACATGGAGTTTAAGGCTATTTTCTACACTGCCACAGATATTCTCTGAGTGTACCAGTTCCTGAAATGATGGGTTTTCCCTGGTTCCATTTTTTGTGTATTTTTGGTAGCATGTAGAAGGAGCTCACTTTTGGATCTGCTGGTACTAGGGGGACTTATCTGTTCTCCAAAGCTGGAGAGCAGTTATTTTATGACCCTATTAAGTTGTTTTTTTATATTTTTTGTCATTTCACATTGTATCTTTCATCAGAGTTGCCTATTTGCTTCTTGAATATGGTCTGCAGTGTTCATAATAACAAAAGTTTCCCCCTTGTCCACAGACTTAATAATATCCTGGTTAATCTTTAGTGTTTGTACAGCTTTATGTTCCTTGTGGGTTAGTTGGGTGTTTCTCCAGTATTTCTGAAGTGACTCTGTTTCTGAAGTTGTCTATGTATCTGTCAAGTGTACTGTTAGTAACTGATTTTGGAGTCCAGTTGGATCTTTGTGTGGGTGCATTGACACTGTGATGTTGCCCTGTGGTGTTGTTATCATCACTATCCATTTTGTCATGGAAAAACTCCTTAAGTCTGAGTTTTCTGAAAAATTCCTCATGTCACTGCAGAGTATTACTTTGTCCACAGGCATAGTGGGACAGAATGACAGGCTTTTGGAAAGTACAGATACAAACTTACTGCTTGGTTTGTTTGTGGAAAGGTTCACAATCAGTTCTGTTCTGGTTTATTTACATATTCTGCTTTGTATCACATTCTCTGTAGTTGATGAGGAGTGTTTGTAGTTTCCTGTAGTATTGTTGAAGGGTCTGTCCTCAGTGTCTGGTTCAAGCTATTCATTGAGAATATATATTTCTTCTTGTATCTGGTCCTAAGGAAGAGACCTATGAGGTCTTGAAAGCTTGCATCCTAAATCTTCTTAGTTAGCCAATAAAGGCATCAACTTGACTATATTTGCCTCCTGTATTTCTGTGGATAACATGGTACCAACTGTCATCTGTTAAAAACAATTATAAACTGCTCTTTCTTGGTCATTTCCATGCCACTGTTGCTGTTGTCCCTACTAATACTATCCTTTATCAAAAACATGAATACAAGAAAATCTCCACTAAGAAGACCAGATTGGTTGCAGTAATCATCCATCAGTCAGTAACAATCACCCTTTATAGACACCAATGCTCTCCCCATCACCAGCTTCCTCTCAACATCCACATTTGTCCAAATTGTTCCCTCTCAGTCCCAAATACATCCACCAATGCTATAACCCCCTCCAGACAGCAATTCTGCACAGGGTGCCTAGACCCTAGCTATCAATTATCTACTAGCTAACCTAAATCTGGCCAAAGCTAAACTAACAGTATGAAAAGCATCTTAGATAAACGAGCGATTCAAAGACTATTGCTAGAATCAGTCACAGCCATACCCAAGGAAACTGTCCCACCACTTCCTTCAAGGACTGTATTGGCAATTCTGTGTATCACTCACTTCTTCTCTTTCTCTCTACCTTCCTACACACAGTCATATCCCACTTTCCCTGATGAACGTGCACAAAATGAAGAAAGTATTAACATATTTAATTGTACTAATTGTACTAATTGTACTTTTTTTATTTAAGTCTTTATTGAGACCGATAGTACAAATGAATAATATGATACATAGCAATAACAATTGGGGAGGTTGCAGTACAAGAAAAAACATAGAAGAGAGATACAGAGTTTCAGTACGTAGTAATACCATAGCAGTGCAGTATTATTACATATGGAGGATAGTGAAAGTCACCAATGCAATAAAGTGGTCGGATATTGCCAGCCGGTAGTGGTCTCTATTTTGTTAATATAATGGGTAAAGGAGGGGAAAAGGTGTGGGATAAACAAGGGCAAAGGAAGAAAGAAGGAGAAAAGGGAGTTAGAGAGAATGGAAGTATTGTAAAATAACTCAAAGGGGGAGGATAGCTGAGGGAAGGGAAGCAGAAGAAAATAAAGAGAGGGACAATGAGGAGAAATAAGAAGAAAAAGAAGAACTCTGGATCAGGTAAGTGTGCTCAAACGACCAAAGCATACGACTATGTGTCAGTGTTACATGATGATTCCCACTCTGTAAGTATAGAGTTAATGTAGGTCGACCCTTGTCCTCTTTGAAGAAAAGTCAGCCTTGTGTATAACAAATATTCTCGTACTTTAGATTTCCATTCTGAGTAGGATGGCAGGTTAACATCCAACCAGTGTAAGGGAATTAGGGATCTAATCGCCATTATCATCGTAAGTAAAATACTTCTCTTGGGCCACGGTAAAGTAGGAAGATCAAGAAGAAACAGAAGAGATCTGGGATTCTGGTTTATTGTTATGGACAAGAATGATTCAATGTGAGATAAACACTGTGACCATAGCGGTTGAATCCTAGGGCACGACCACCAAATATGTAGATAATTTCCCACGTGTGTAGAGCATCTCCAACACAACGGAGATCTGACGGTTGAAAGAGCATGCAATCACGAGGGAGTAAAGTACCATCTATAAATAAACTTATAATTGATTTCTAATATCTGCGTGGAGGCAGAAAGCATTGCCGCTGTGTTCCATATAGTTTTCCAGTCTTCTGCTGTAAGTGTACTGTTTAACTCCTTGTCCCATGCTTTAACATATGC
Source organism: Rhinophrynus dorsalis (assembly GCA_037306005.1). Classification (NCBI taxonomy): domain Eukaryota; kingdom Metazoa; phylum Chordata; class Amphibia; order Anura; family Rhinophrynidae; genus Rhinophrynus; species Rhinophrynus dorsalis. The sequence continues at coordinate 323,111,376 of CM074721.1, forward strand.
CTGTGTAGACTGTGATGTAACACTTACCAGGAGGTTGTAAATCTTCCCTAGCCATACAGAGAGTCTCGAAGGGCAAAGGGTCTCGGGTTGTCGCATCTTTAAATGCAGGAGTGTCCAAAAAATGCACTATTCTAAGATATCTCCAGATCTCACTTGGTGGTAAAGTGTAAGTATCTCATAACACCGGGCAGGGGTGCGTGCCAGTAGTTGATCTCAAATCCGCTATACATGTATTCCTATTTTTGGACCAAAGTGGAAACTCCGACTTCAGTAAGGTAGAGGGGGTGGCTCTATCATAGAAAACTCTAGACAAGGGGGATGGAAGCGTAGTCATGTCCCCGCAGTAGGTCCATTTGTTCCAGATTTTTAGAAAAGGAAGGAAAATAGGATGAAACGAAATGTAGGGTTTTGGTCTCCTTCTCGCAGAAAGGATTCCGTAAGGATATCGCCATGGGGAAAGCATGACCGTTCAATCTGGACCCAGCGTTTGGAAGGATAACATCACCGAATGGTGGTAAAGCTTTAAGTTAGGAATGCCTAAGCCTCCGAGCAACTTAGACCTCTGAAGTGTAGGATTGTGATATTGCCATATGAAGTCATGAACAATCCTAGTCAGGTGGGAGAAGAAAGTTGATGGGATATCAATTGGTAAAGCTTGGAAAAGATAAAGAATCTGTGGAAGGACATTCATCTTTATCACACTGACACTACCAAGCCAGGAGAGAAGAAGAGATGTCCATCTGTTAAGATCCATAAGGATGCTGGTCAAGAGAGAAGGGAAGTTAGCAGAATAAAGGGAAGTAATATTGGGCATGAAACGGACTCCCAGGTACTTGAAGGAGGATTGAGCCCATCTGAAGGGATATAATGTACGGAGCCTATTCAAAATACCGGTAGGGATATGAATAGGCATAGTCTCAGATTTGTCAAAATTGATCTTAAAGTTGGACAGAGCAGAAATGGTCTTAAATTCTTCCATAAGGGTCGGTAGGGAGGTAGAGGGGTCCGTAATGGAAATCAGGATATCATCTGCAAACATCGATAATTTATGCTCTGTAGACGAAAGTTTGACGCCTATGATCATAGGGTTGGTCCTAATATGGTGTGCCAATACTTCCATGACTAAGATGAACAGAAGCGACGACAAGGGACAACCCTGTCACGTTCCGTTTGAAATTAGGAAAGGTTCACATAGAGTGCCATTTACACGGACACGGGCAGAAGGGACAGAGTATAGAGGCAGGATACGTGAAATGAAGCCTGGTCCTAATCCAAAAGCTTTCAAAGTGTGCGATAAGAAAAGCCAGCTGACTCTGTCAAAGACCTTCTCTGTCCGTTGTTAAAAAGACAGTAGGTAAAGCTGATTTAATAGCTATATGTAAAAGGTTGATCAAGCGTCTGGTATTGTCCCTTGCCTCCCCTCCGGGTACAAAACCCGCCTGGTCCACATCAACCAGCAAAGTCAGATACTTCTTCAAACGTTCAGCTAATATTTTCGCATATAGTTTTATATCCAGATTGAGCAGAGATATTGGCCTATAACTAGAACAGAGGAGTTTATCCTTGCCAGGCTTAGGAATAACTGTAATATGGGCTGCCAGCATTTCCTGATGACTGGTAACAAAGTCGGGAAAGGAACCGAAAGCGTGTGTAAGAAGCGGAGTTAAAAGATTACCAAATAATTTGTAGTATGCTTGCGAGAAGCCATCAGGTCCCGGACTTTTCCCTGCTGGGAGTAATTTAATAGCTTTCTGAACTTCAGATAGAGTAATAGGGGAATCCAAAGCTTCTCTGTCAACTTCCAATAGTTTAGGTAAATCTATCCCTCTCAAATAATGGTCAATACCAGCGGCTCGGTCATGGCCAGGCTGTTGTGACAGCGGTAGGGAGTAAAGCAGACTGTAGTAGTCTAGGCTATTTCCTGATCCGCATGGTGTAAAATACCAGAATTGTTCAGAATGGACGGTATATACGTGCGTTTAAATTGTTGACGCAAGATCTTCTCTAGCAACGCCCCTGGTTTGTTCCCATGTTCAAAATATTTATGTTTGGTCCGCATGAATAGATGTTCCGTCTTCACCTGTAATAACTCCAGTAGTCGTTGTCTCTTTAAATTGAGCTGAGGCAAGACTGACGAGGAGAGGTGGAGTTTATGTTGAGTCTCTAGAACTCTAATCTCCGACAGCAAGTCAGAAATCTGTTTAGATCTCTGTTTTTTCTTTATCGAAGCCAACTTGATCAATTCCCCTCGTATCACGCATTTGTGTGCTTCCCTGTAACGGTTTTATTTCACACTCAGACACAGTAAGTTAGGTAAAACACAGTTTTATTGAACAAACTCAGAATAACAGTAACCCTCACAGTTCCAGTAATATATATATATATATATATATATATATATATATATATATATATATATATACACAATATAGTACTGACACAGGACAGGTTACAGTAATAAATACCCACATGGGCCCAGTATATGTACAATTCAGCAACAACAATATACTGACACAGGTCAAGTAAAGTTTGTGTGATACTCAAACGAGGCAGCAGTGAATGGGTTACTATTAGGCCAGGAAGACTGACAGGCCCTAATAGCGCGAGGCCCTTAAGACTCTCACTCTGCAGAGAGTGAGCAAATAGCGAGTAATGCCACAGAAGTAAACGAAGGCCCAGGACAAGCTTGTGGACTGCCGTAGCAGTAACGGAGGACTGTGACTGTATGCCCGGAAGGGCACCCAATGGGGACTGCAAAGATAGAAATCCGGTGGAAGATGGCACCTTCCCCAAAGGGGTTAACGAACGCTAAGACCAATGTCGACTGCCAGATACAGAGAACAGCCTGAGGTTCCCAGAGGAAGACCAACCTCAGCTGGTGGCAGGAAAAGGGGTCAAGCATACTATGGTACATAGATGGATGAATCACACTGGAGTGTCGCCTGCGTGACACAGACTGGAACCGAGACTAGACTGCGGGAACGACAGTGAGACAACCGGGCCGGTACACGGAGCAGGAACGTCAGCCAATCCGAGTCAGTACACAGAGCAGGAACATCAGCCAGGCCGGGTTGGTACACAGAGCAGGAACGTCAGCCAATCCGAGTCGGTACACAGAGCAGGAACGTCAGCCAGGCCGGGTTGGTACACAGAGCAGGAACGAGATAGCAGAGTAGTCAGGCAGTCCGGGTCAGTACACAAAGCAGGAACGGATACAGCAGAGTAGTCAAGCAGTCCGGGTCATACACAGAGATCACACAAGAAACTGGAACAAGCGCTGGTAACGGAAACACCACAAAAGGGCACCAGAGAAGTGACAAGGCCCAGTATTTAAGGACAAATACTGGGCAGGACAAAGCCACTTCAACCAATAAGAGTCAGCAGGAAGTACAACTGACAGAATGTCGCCAGCATAGCACGGGCACCGTGATATTCCCACACCGTAAGTGGGGAGAGGTCCGATGTGACATTAATCGCAAGATACTCTGTGATCTTGTTTTCCACTGTTGTTTGTACATCATCGTATGTCAGGAGATGTTCATCGAGTCTCCACTGCATCGGCGATGGGGTACCCGATAATCGAATCAGCTTCAGCAAAACTGGAGCGTGATCCGACCAGGTAATGGATCCTAAGGACACAGAATGGAGGAGATGTAACCTAGAATGCTGGAGTAAGATATAATCCAGTCTGGAATAAACATTATGTGGGTGTGAATAGAATGTGTAGTCCCTAGTCGTCGGGTTGTGTAGACACAAGACGTCTATCAATGTATGAATGTGTAGTAAAGAGCTGAGTTTGCGTATGGTCGAAAATGGATAAGAGGACCTACCGGAGGAACAATCTAAAGTGGGGGATAAATTAATGTTGAAGTCCCCTCCGAGTAACAAGATGCCTTCAGCAAAAGAGGACAAGGTGTCCAGAACGTCTCTAAAGAACGGCAATTGTGAAGAGTTAGGCTCATAGATATTAGCAAATGTATACATAGTTCTATCAATAAAGCCTTTAAGAAATAAGAAGCGTCCATCTGTATCCCTCTTTAGCCCCGTAAGTGCAAAAGGAAGGCGTTTATGGATTATTATGGCAACTCCATTATGTTTAGAGGTAGAGGAACTCATGAAAACCTGAGAAAAGGACTGGTTTGTGAGTTTCTGTTTCTGAGACTTTTTAAAATGAGTTTCCTGTATATAAATGACATCACCTTTCATACATACAAAGTCGTGTAAGGCCATAGAGCATTTCCTAGGTTCATTAAGTCCCTTAACATTAAGTGTGATTAGTTTCAGGGATTGAGCCATGAAAAATGGAGGATAAGGAGAATTAAGTTAGAGCCATGTAGTGAACTCCTACAGAGTGCCCATGCCATCGCACCATATGATGTTGGTCAAGATACACCCTAGTGTCACCCGATCCAGAGAGGGAAGCTACAGAGCATAGATGAAGAAAGAGAGGAAAGACAAGAGCAAAAAGAGGCAGGAAAGACAGGAGAGACAAGGATAGGGATGGAGGGAAATTACATCCAGCTCCAATCAGCCCAGTGAGGTCTAAGAGCATCCTCACCTGCTGATAAAGTATATACAGCGGAGAACAGGAGTGGGAATAGAACAGCACCGAGGTGAAGGAAAAGTAGATTTGGGTAATTGTGAAGAGCATGTGAATGATAAAGACCAGACCAAGGACGAGCCTGACATAGCATCTTAGAAAGTAGCATGGTGGAAGTGGAGAACCCCTGTCTTTAAATCCGTGCGGGGGGGGGAGAGGTAGGTCAGGGGCCCAGAGCAAAGAAGGTTAAGTACAGGTCCGAGGAATATCATTGAGTAAGTAGGCAGATGGAGGGTGTCCAAAATAAAAAATGCGGATATCCATAGAGGGGATGTCCAGAGAGGAGAATAGCAACAGTCTCAACAGAGGGTATGAGTATCCAGAGGGAAGAATGTCAAGGAAGAAGGATATCAGGAGCAGAGTGTATGGGTAAGCAAAAAGTCTGCATTATCAGTCCGAGACAGAAAAAATGACTATAATCTAGTTGGGGCTTGAAAGAAAGCGGTTGTCCGCGTGGAGGAGAGGGGACAGAACCCTAGAAATAAGATTGAGCATTGCTAATCATTGAGTGTTTAGTTATCGTATCAAATTTATAGTACTCCTAACGTGGGGTAATATTATCTCAATCTAAGGAATAGCGTGTGGTGGGGGCCAGCAGCAGAGGAATAATGCAGTAGAATGCAGCGCTTGCTAACAAGATCTGTATCCAGAAAGAATAAATGTGGCGATCACATGGGAAGTTGTCATTACAAAGAAAGATTCCCTTAGGTGATGGGGAGTAAACCGCTCGGTTTGCCAGTATACATGGGAGGCAATCCAAGGGTCAGAATACAATCACTGGTCCCCATTATCCACCACTCATAGAGGTATGGCATGAAATTGGTCTAGTACAAGTGAGAGTCCCAGTAGCAAAAGTCTGAAATGTGTAGTATGTATATGTGGTCACAACATTGGGACCCCCAACAGCCATCCACACATTCCAGGGTACTAGTGCCGATGGAACATAACTGTGTGAATTGACTAATATAGATCAACACCCTGTGACATAGTTTTTATCTATTTGTTAAGCGAAAACCTCGTTCCAATTCAAAACTGCACTGATGTTTCAAGTAGAAACAAGTTTCAATATATGTTGCTCTATCTCTATCTCATGAGTCTGACCCCTACTCAGAAGCAATGGTCTAGCAGAATCCCCATTCCCCCCTCACTAATAAAGTGTCATCCCCGGACCACCAGCCCCCCCACACACACACACCCATCAACAGGATTTTGTTTATATCATATATATATTTTAGCAAAAAGGTCAAAGTAAGCAGACGGAGTGACGTTGGAAGGTGGTGGTTCCAGGCCCCAGGACCCCCCTGCAAAGCGAGAGACCCCCCGGCGCCAAAGACCACCAACCCCCACAGCCCCAACATACCCGCGCATGAAGCATCAAACCCAATGACATATGCGGAACAGTGAACAAAATGTTATCTGGCAGCAGTCAAAATAGACCGCAATAAACAGCATAATTCAGCGAGTCCAGGACCCCTCCAGACAAGGGCATGTGCAGGGGCCTCAGAGTCATGTTTAAATTCTTAGTTAACAGATTCAGAGATCAAAAATTATTAACTTTTAAGTGAAGGCCTTCACTAGCCACTCAAACTACAAACACTTTATGGCAGAACTGCCAAGGCCCTGCACGGCGGGAAGTCACGGCCGTCAGTCCCGGAACCATCCCACCATGTACCGGAACCACCCAGACACCAAGGGCCGCCAACCCACTCCAGTAGTACGGCTCCCCCCAGACCCAGGCATGACTGCCAACTAACCAAAACAGTCCTGTAATGGGTAGGAAGTTCCAAAACAGTAAATAACAGGGTTCAACCTCCAGCTCTAACCTGATCTCAGAGCCCTGAACAAGTAAACATCCCATGGTTGGGAAAGGAAAATGGCAATGCCAATGTCAGGAGGAAGATGCTTCATCTTCGTCAGGAGATGTGTGTGCTCAAAGTTTCTTAGGGACTGGTTTCCATTTCTCACGGTTCGAGGGAGCAGGGTTCCACTGCATTTCAGATCCTGGTGATATTGCTTCGGCATTCAAATTCTGAAGGTGCAGTTGTAGCGTCTCAGCAAAAGCTCTCATATTGCCCTTGTACCGGAGAATGTGGAGTATTCCATCCTTGTGAACCAGTAGTTTAAGTGGGTATCCCCATTTGTATCTAATGTCGGCGGTTCTCATGGCCTATGTTAGCGGCGCAATTCCCTTCTCCAGTTCATCGTCAGCAGAGAAAGATCCCCATAAAAGCTCAACGTCGCATTTTCAAATTTTAATGGAGGTTGAGTGCAGGTTCTAGCGAGTATCACTTCTTTGTCAGGGTAGTGGCTGAATTTCACAGTCGTATCCCATGCTGCATCTTGTGGAGCTGCTTGTGATTTTCATAGCCTATGAAATCTTTCCAGGCCAAAGAGCATATCAGTATCTTTTTGCAGGATACGTCTAAACAACCGCTGAAGGTAATCATGCATCTAAGGGTCTAGTACCGTAGTCTAGTAAGTTGTTTCTCCTATTTCTGTTTTCGAGGTTGTCGAGCTTGATTGTTAATTCAGTGTTCTGGCGATTCAAAAAATCCAATTTCTTGGTCACATCGCTTCTAAATCTGTGCCACGACTCAATATCATCCTCCACAGTGGATACTCGATCACCGAGTTGCGATACATCTCGCCGTAATTCCTTTAGCTCTTCCCTAAGGAACGTTTTCAAGTCTGCCAAAAGATTTTGGATGTCCAACTTAGTCGAAGGATCATGTAGAGTCGTCTCTGTTGGCAGTGGAGAGGAAGGAACTTGATTCACATTCTCCACCAGAGGTGCTTCCACGGCGTCCAGTAAGTGCGCGTTAGACACCATTTTGTCATGCTTGACTCTAGTAGGCCTTTGTGACTTAGACAGAAAGAAGCCTTGCATCGAGGTAAGTTGTTTCTGATGTTTGTGTCTCACCATAAACATAGCCAGGAGTGAGCTCCATACTCTCCTAACACAATATCCACCTTTTGAAAGCAATTCACACCGCAATATATGCTAAAGTTCGGTCGATCTTTACGGAGCAGAGCTATCACACAGCCATCTTCCAGGCTGTCCAAGCCACGCCCCCACCATTCATTATTCTGATAGTTTGTGCACATGTAATTTTTGGTTAGTCTTAAATTCAGTACAAAATGAATGCATATCTACTAAGTATAGTAGTGAATATTTTGTGAATATACATGTATGGTCTATGATTTAACCATTTCATGTTTATTTGTATCAATGTGTAAATAGTGGGAGAGTTGTGTATATCTTTAACAGTTTATTTGATTATTGCAATATACTCCTTAACTTGAAAGACATTAAAACATTATTTCAAAACATTGCAAAAAAGTGACCTTGTTATTAAAACATTTAAAGGGATAGTAAACCTTGAAAATAAGTTTATTTTATATTATAGTCCTTAAAAAACATGAAAAATGATATAAGACTTACCTCCCAAACCTTTATGGTTTGAGAGATATTCAGAAGCAAAGTTTCCCCCTGAGTGACATCACCGTTCTAGCTCTCAGATTTGGAATCTGGTCCCGGGACCGGCTGCGGCTCTCCAGAAGTGCCAAGATCACAATCTTTAAAAATAATTTCTTAATTGGAATCTTCTACAAAGTGTGCTTGAAAGCCAGGCACACTTTGTACACAGTTCCAATTAAGTAGTTCTTTTTAAAGATCGTGATCTCGGCACTGCTAAAGAGCTGCTGGTTGATCTGCGGACCGAATTCCAAATCTGTCCACTAGATGGCAGACTTGGCTGAAACAGCCAGGAAAAGGGACATTTACTTTATTTTACTTCTGAATATCTCCCAAACCATAAAGGTTTGGGAGATAAGACATATCATTTTTCATGTTTTTTTAAGGGCTACACTATAAAATAAACTTATTTTCAAGGTTTACTATCCCTTTAAGTTTAAAGTCACAGTTCTGCACATGCAAAGAACATTACACACTAAAAAATGCATAATCACTGAGCGTGAACATAGGCGATGTTCAAGTGGCTGCTTCCCACTTTAATATAGAGATGTTCAAGTTCAGTTCTCAAGAGCTACCAGAAAAACAGGATGTAGGGACTCTTTGCTTGAGTACTGATGTGTCAGTCAAAATTAATGAGACAATGATTAACTCACCTGTGTATAATCACTGATATAATCCATGAACATAAAATGCATGACATTAGAATTGGTGCAGTTAAGGACTCAGATGATTTATACGGTAGACTGAATACAGTGTAATACATTACACAATATTCAATCTATGTAAAGTGAAGAAAAGGGATACTTTTGGAGCTCAAATGTTAGAACTAAAGCAGCTTATTTGGGTTTTAAAGTGTGAGTAATGTCCACAAAAAGTTTTTTTGCATTTAGAAGAGCTTAGAAAGCTGAGCTAAATGCAAAAAACCATATCTCTCAATCCGCTATGGTTTAAGAGATACAGGCGTTTGATCTCTTCTACTGACAGCTGTTGGTCAACACGGAGTTGGTCAACACGGAAGCGCTTGAGAAGTACCGCAATCTTGTTATTTACCATGAATCCCTTCATTGGAATGGTCTAAAATTTGTGCCTCGTTTTCAAGCACTCGTTTTAGACCATTCCAATGAAGGGATTCATGGTAAATAAAGAGATCGTGGCTCTGTGGAAGCACCTCCGTGTCGGTCAACATGGATCTCCTGCTGACAGCTTTACAGCTGTCAATAGGAGAGATCAAACTTTAAACGCCTGTATCTCTTAAACCATAGCGGTTTGAGAGATACCTTTTTTTGCATATAGATCAGCTTTTTAAGCTCTTCTAAATGCAAAAAACCTTTTTTGTGGAAATTACTAACACTTTAATTGATTATGCTCTTGATTAAGCACCCCATGTGCTTGTGTTTGAAATTATTTTGCTCATTCAATCAAAAAAAAAAAAAGGGAAAAAAAAAAGAAAACAGATTTCAAGCAGTCAGAAAAAAAACTATTGTTAAAGCCCAAAAGTAACAAAGGCAGGTGAATTCAATTGAAACATTTTGCAAACATTAATTATGAGCTCCTTGTGCTTTATAAATAACCTCTAATTCTTAATTTGAGGAAGGAATGAAGCTAACATTGAAGAATACTGGTTTTGTACAGCGGGTTTGAGTAAGATTGAGTAAGAACTTTAACGTTAACCTTAACTTGAATGTATTGACTCTGCGCAGAGATAATATATGTATTTACAAAATGTTTCAGCAGGAAGAATGTTCTGAGATTTCTCTAATTTTTAAGTATGTCCTGGAGAACTTTTACAGTAAAAAGGATTGTAGTGCCTTTTATGATTGGGGATGTAAAAAATTATTTTTTTCAGTTTTTGCATTGTTGTAATTGCTACTTTTTGTCTCCGGTGTTTAAAACACATTGTTCAGACCTTACAGTTTAGATTAATATTCTATTAAGATACATGCACACATTTAACACTCCCTTTTCTCAATAGCATGACCGAGGTTCATTTTTTAATATAATACACTACTCATTATGGACATGCTAAAATGTAACAGCAGAAAAAAAAATTAAACCACAGTTGTGTCATAATTCAACATTCCTGTTTCTGTGTTTGGCATTACTGCTGTGATCCTAAGTAGGGGTGGGTAATAAATCCCATCATGTTCCCACAAATAATTCCTATAAAACAACATGGTTGTCTGCTTTTTCATGGGAAAATGCGCTTTAAATAAAGTGTTAAAATCTTTGCTGTTTTCGCTCATTGCCAACATTTTTTTGCTATTTTTTCAATGGCTACAAACTTTTCTCCCTTTTAATCACGTTATGACTTTTCTCTATAAAAACATGCCATTTTCCAGGAAGTGATACACAATACAAGCACTTACAGCGAGAGTGAGATGCTAGGCAGTTCTGCTGTGAGTTAATAGCAAAATTGATGAAGGACAGGCTCATAGTAAATGCTATGACTATAAACAAGTTTAATAATTATAAAAGGAGGAGCTGGATGGACTGTTATGCTTCCAGTGAGTCTGAGGAGGAGGAAGTGACCACTATCAACATGAAAGGGTCTGGATGCCCTGGTTCCCCAGAAATGATGATAGCCAACCCCCCTTCATGACTCCTAGGGAACTTGAGAAAATTTGTTTCACTGGAGGAAGAAGAGGATAGTAGTGTGAGCAGGACAGGTCAACTACCTGTGTCTGTTGCCAGTGCTGCACCTACTCTCAGTGCTGCACCTGCTGCCAGTGTGTCTTGTGAGTCTCAGGAGGTGGGGGGGGGGTAGATGATACCAAGTGTGATAGCCGGGAACTTTAATCCTACCTGTCAATCACGCTATAATGAGGACCCCAATTAAAACTAACAATATAAGTTTCTAAATAACATCCCCTCTCAAGAATGCGTGAACTAACCTCCCTATTCTAACACATAGGTGCAGTAGTATGACATTCCTATACTATGTGGAAAGAAAGCCTCCTATCCTCCTGACTAGGGAGATAACTAGGTTTCAAGGATGTTTTGCTTATAAGAAAATCTAAAAATCCCTTTCTACAAAATAAAAGTAATGCTGCATTTAAAGATACAGCCTCATATAGACACAGACAAAATTGTTACTGAATAGTCTCTTTAACCATTTCCTTCCAGCAAAGAGCAGACTCTATGGGGTAGATGTAAAGCCAGCCATTAACATAGCTAGGGTGAATACCGGCTGTTAAACTAACATGTTTAACGTGGTATTTAAAGGCCCTACCAGCTAGAACTCCAAAGGACGTTAAGCCACAAAAACAGTCTTATGGCTGAACGTCTGTTTTGTGCATTTAGTTCACAAAACATCGCTAAAAGCAGCGATATTGGGAACTGAACAATGAAAAACAATTAACTATTGGTGCATGACATACTGCCACGCACCGATCGTTAACTGATCCATGTTACACTTACCTGTCATCCACTGTCCTTCTGTCTTCTCTTCTTACTTCTGCCTTCTCTTCAGTCTTGTCTTCTCCCTGTAAAATAAAATAAATGTATTAAAATCAAGCATGAACGAATACATTCCAGAACTCTTTGAGTGGCAGAGGGGTACGCAACGCATTGCAAAGCAATGCGTTATGTACCTCACTGTCACTCAAAGGTTTCAATATTAATGCTCCATAAATATACCCATATATGCCTCCATGTAATGGCCCGAAGAATAAATGGCAATGAATAAAAAAGCTCACCTATATACATAAATCAAAGTGATTCATTAGTACCCAAAATTTAACTTAGCTTTTTAACTATGTATCTCTGCCACTTGGAGCGGCCGCGGGGGCAGTGGCGGCGGAGTCACTAATGTCCCACGACACTCCTCTTCAGCTGTGTTCGGGCCAATGCCCGTAACACACTGAGGGCATTTGAAGTGAGCCTGCCTTTATATATGGGCAGGTTCACTTCAATTGTCCTCACTGCCATTAGCTGGGATGCTTTTCACATCCCAGCCAATCAAGTTCGAGCAGCTGTTCTTGAAAATGATTGGCTGGGATGTGAAGAACATCCCAGCAAATGGCAGTGAGGGCAATTGAAGTGTGCCTGTCCATATATAAAGGCAGACTCACTTCAAATGCCCTCAGTGTGTTACGGGCATCGGCCCGTATACAGCTGAAGAGGAGCGTCGTGGGACATTTGTGTATCCGCCGCCGCCCTCGCGGCCACTCCAAGCAGCAGAGACACATAGTTAAAAGCTAAGTTAAATTCTGGGCATTAATGAATTGCTTTGATATATGTGGAGCTTTTTTATTCATTGGCATTTATTCTTCGGGCCATTACAATGAGGCATATATGGGTATATTTATGGAACACTAATATTGAACTCTTTGAGTGACAGTGAGGTATACAACGCATTGGTTTGCAATGTGTTGTGTACCCCTCTGCCACTCAAAGGGTTCTGTAATGTATTCGTTCATGCCTGATTTTAATACATTTATTTTATTTTACAGGGAGAAGGCGTAAGATAGAAGAAAGGAGACAGAACAGAAGGACCGGCAAGCTGAGGACTCCGCTGGACATCAGGATTAATGGGAAGTGTTAATGCAATGTTGCTTTACTTAGTCGTGTTAACCCTATGAATGCTAGTGGGGTAATTATACCCCACCGTCACTCATAGGGTTAATCCTACTAACTTTGGACAGGTTTTAGGCACATTGGATATATTTATGTGGGGCTTAGGGCCTCATATCAATTCATCCACTGTGGACATTGTTTTTTTTGCCAGTTAACAGCTGCGCTAGCTGGCAAAAGATCCGATAAGGGACTTTACGGCTAACAAAACTGGGTCTTAAGTTTTGTGCGATAAGTGAGTCCCTTGTCAGGCTTTTTCAGCTAACACAGTGCTTTAACCCCTTCAGTGCCAGAGGCTCAGGCCATTTCCTGTACCCTGCAGGCCAGACACTTTTTCAACATTTTTGCTATCCTTCTGTTTAGGCGTGTTTTCCTCTGGGGACTTTTAGTTACATATGGAAAACTATATATTGTTTTTTTCAGAACGAATTGAGCTTTCTCGTGGTACCTTACATGAAGAGAATTTCACATCGTGCAAAAAGCTATGATGTCATATTGACAAAAACAAGTGAAAATTTACTCATTTTGCTAAAATCACATAATATTTATCCAAAACATTTACCTTGATTGAAAAAGTTTCAATTATTTGAAAAAGCCCCGAGTCCCCTGAGTAAAAAAATACCAAATTTGTATAGTTTTACCTACGTCCATGGCTAGCGTAGAGCCCTAATCACCAGCAGCGCAAAATGACATTTTCAACTTTATGAACTAATATGTACATTCGAGGGTTTTTGTGGTAAAGCTTCCCTAAAACAGTGGAATAACTATATAAAACTACATATTTCTGAAAAATAGACAACCTGCTGCATCTAATGAGGGGTGACTTGCCTTGTTACTCCATGCCTGGTGTGCACAAATGTCTCCAGAAAGTGGCACTAATGAAAAAAAGGCATTTTCTTACATTTCTGCCCCTTCAAATGTACTGAAATCTGTGGAAACCATGGCATTTCCAACTGTATTCATTAGCTAGAGCTCTTAGGAGAAAAATGACACCCCATTGGTATGAGTTTACCTACTTCAGAGGGCGCTACAAGTACAAAACTACACTTACTACAACTTCAAAATTTTCGAACATTTTCTCAAACATTACTTGCTTGTACAAAAATGGTTATAACAACTAGAAAATTGAAGAAAGGGCACACAAACCATACCATTTTGGAAAGAAGACACCCTGCTGCATCTAATGATGGGTGACTTGCCTTGTTACCCCAAGACTGGAGTGCACAAATGCCTCCAGAAAGTCGCACTAATGAAAAAAAAGGCATTTTCTTACATTTCTGCCCCTTCAAGTGTACTGAACTGTATGAAAACCATGGCATTTCCAACTGTATTCATTAGCTAGGGCTCTTAGGAGAAAAATGACACCTCACTGGTATGAGTTAACCTACCTCAGGGGGCGCTATAAGTACAAAACTACACCTATTAGAACCTCTAATTTTTCTAACATTTTCTCAAACGTTACTTGTCTGTACAAAAATGGTTATAACAACTAGAGAAGTGAAGAAAGGGTACACAAACTACACCATTTTGGAAAGGAGACACACTGCTGCATCTATTGATGGGTGACTTTCCTTGGTACCCAAAGCCTGGTGTGCACAAATGCCTCCAGAAATTGGCGCTAATGAAAAAAAGGCATTTTCTTACATTTCTGCCCCTTCAAGTGTACTGAAAGCTATGAAAACCATGGCATTTCCAAATGTATTCATTAGCTAGTGCGCTTAGGAGAAAAATGGCACCCCATTGGTATAAGCTGACATACCGTAGGGGTGCCAGAAGCACAAAAAAAAACACCTACCTGTTTTCTTCTATGGAAATGGCTGCTTGTACTAAAATGTTCGTAATTTTTAGATACATGAAGGAAAGGTATAAAATGTATACCATTTTGGAAAGTAGACATTCACCCGCATCACAAGAGGGGTAATTTGTCTTTCTACCCCCTGGCTGAAGTGCTTAATTATTTCCAAAAGGTGGCGCTATAGGAATAAATACATGTTTTTTTTTACATTTACACCACTTCAAAGATACTAAAATCTTTGAAAACCATAACATTTCTTACTGTATTCAGTACCTGCTACCAACATGAGAAAAATGTTACCCCATTTGTGTGGAATAACATGCAATATGTGGGTGGTAGGAACACTTACCTAAACCTGACACTTTTGTTTTTGAAATTATCTGCCTGCACGAAAAGTGTCATAAGTGTTATAGATATGCAGGAAAGGTAGAGAAATCATACCATTTTGTAAAGAGGATAACCTGCCGCATCTAATGAGGGATAACTTGCCTTTTTACCCAAAGGCTGCTGTGCACAAATGCTTCCAGGAGGTGGCAATAATGAAAAAAAAAGGCATTTTCTTACATTTCTGCCCCTTCAAATGTATGGAACTCTGTGAAAACCGCATTCTTTAGCTAGTCCTCTTAGGAGTCAAATGACACCCCATCGGTATGAGTTGACCTAACTTGGGGGGTGCTAGAAGTATAAAACTACCCCTATTACGACCTCTGATGTTTCTAACATTTTCTCAAACGTGACTTGCCTGTACAAAAATGGCTATAACACCTTCAGAAGTGAAGAAAAGATAGATAACCTATACCATTTTGGAAAGAAGACAACCTGCTGCATCTAGTGAGGAGTCACTTGCCTTCTTACCCCAATACTGGTGTGCATAAATGTTTCCAGAAGGAAGCGATATAGGAAAAAAATTTAATTTTTTACATTTATGCCCCTTCAAATGTATAGAGCTCTGTGAAAACCATGGAATTTTCAACTGCATTCGTTAGCTAGTGCTCTTAGGAGTCAAACAACACCCCACTGGTATGAGTTTACCTACCTTAGGGGGTGCTAGAAGTAGAAAACTACACCTACTACAACCTCTGATGTTTCTAACATTTTCTCAAGCGTGACTTGTCTGTACGAACATGGCTATAACACCTTCAGAAGTGAAGAAAAGGTAGGTAAACAATACCATTTTGGAAAGAAGATAAACTGTTGCATTGAATGAGGGGTCACTTGCCTTGATCAGAGGAGCAAGGATGGTGGTGATGGTGGGGCAGTGTCTAATAGTGTATATGGGGGATCTGTGACTACCAGTGTGTACTGTATGTCCCCCTCATGCAAAGTTTGATTCCCAGCCTGAATCTAGTGCATACTGGTACTTTGAGTCAACCAGTAGGCAGTGGAAACAGGCTGGGGGTCAGGCTGGGGAATGGGACTGCCAGTTGGCTGTGGAACCAGGCAGGGGGATATGGTACATGAGGGGGGGGGATTGGAGGCATTTTGTGTGCATGCCACAGGGGTGCCCAATGCACTGCAAAGCAATGCATTGGACCCCTTGTTGCAGACAAAGAGTTTTTTTAAATTATTATTTTGTACTCATACCTCGTTGAGGAGGCGTATCAGGAATATTCCTGGTGTCCCCCATCAAGGTCTAAAAATAGAATAATGAAAAAAAAAAAAAGTGTGTGTGTGTGTCATAGGGGGTCCAATGCATTGCAAAGCACTGCGTTGGATCTCCCCCCCCCCGTGGCTCATGCATTTTTTGGGGCTTCCCCCCCAATATTTTTGTGTGGACCTCGTTGGGGGCATCAGAACCCATACAATCAGGTCTAAATAAAAAATAAAAGGTGAAAAAATAAAAAAATAATCCTTTGTGTGCCACAGGGGTGTCCAGTGGATTGCAAAGCAATGCATTGGGCCCTTGTGGCACACAAAGGTTTTTTTTTTTTCTATCATTACTTTGTATTCAGATGGCCCCAAACAAGCTCTGATCACAAAGTAATGATAAAAAGTCCTGTGTGTGCCACAGGAAGGGGGTCTGCATTGAATCCCCCTCCCCATGGCACACACAGGGTTAATTTTTTATTATTATTATTATTATTATTATTATTATAGAGCTCATTGAGGGTCATCGGGATCCCCCTGATCCCTCCCCAATGAGGTTTTAGTAAAAAAAAAATATATGTCCACAAAAGAAGTGACCCTGTGAGTGCCACAAGGGTCTCCAGGTCATTGCAAAGCAATGCATTGGATCATTGTGGCACTCAGAGGGTTAATTTTTTTTCTATCATTAATTTGTAATCAGAGCTTGTTGGGGGGCCATCGGGACCAATCCCGATGGCGCCCCAAAAATCTCTGATAACGAAGTAATGATAAAAGCCCTGTGTGTGCCGCAGAAGGGGGGCTGCATTGCCCCCCCCCCCCCGTGGCACACACAGGTTTGATTTTTTTTTTTTATTTACTTTTTTATTATAGACCTCATTGAAGGTTATCAGGACCCCCCTGATCCCCCCAATGAGGTCTTAAAAAAAAAAAAAAAAAAAAGTTATAAAAATAAGTGTCCCTGTGAGCGCCACAGGGGTCTCCGGCGCATTGCAAAGCAATGCATTGGACGCTTGTGGCACTCAGAGGGTTATTTTTTTTTATTATTATTACTTAGTAATCAGAGCTTGTTGGGGGGTCATCAGGACCTGTGTGCCAAAAGAGGGGGCGTGCATTGGACCCCCAAAAAATCCCCCCAAAAAGCAAAGCAATGTGCTGGGGACCCCTGCGGCACTCACAGGGTTACTCTGCCTTTTTATTTTATTTTTTTATTTTTTATAACTTCAGACCTCGTGGGGACCCCTCCTGGTGTCTCCTCATTTATTGATCTCCCAGCCGATCGGCTGAGAGATCAATAAGGGACCGCAGGAGAGCAAAAGCTCTCCTGCCCTTCTCTCCTACCACCGGGTAGGAGTGAATGGGACCGGGGAAACTTCCCTAATGTCATCGGTGACCATGTCATCGGTGACCATGTCACCGATGACGCTGGGATGCTTCCCCCGGTCCCACCCACTCCTACCCGGAAGTTCGGGTAGGAGAGAGGGGAGAGGAGAAGCTGTGCTTCCCCTCTATCGTTATTGATCTCCCAGCACAATCGGCTGGGAGATCAATAACAGGGGGGACATGAGGAGTGATCCTTATGTCCCCCCATGAGTGCAGGGCTATTTTTTTTTAAATGCTGCCACTGCATGCCGGTTATACCGACTTATGCAGTGACTGCATTTAGTGGGTACATTGTACGAGCTTGGCACAGCGGGTACAGCTGTCCAAACTCGTACAATGTACCCACCTGGCACTCTAGGGGTTAAATTGCAAAATGGAGCATTTTTTTTTATGGACCAAAACACACGTTAGTGTTGCGGCCAGCATACTGAATGAACTGTGGTTAGCAGTTCATTCCATGGCCCTTTGTATGGCTTCCTACACGTTAAAACACCCATTGGTGTTTTTTTTACTTAACGGCTGCCTTTAAATCTACCCCCATGACACTAAATCACACTTGCCATCCCCAAGTAGTCCAGCCACAAATACTACCACTAAGAAGGTCTAGCAGCTTATACAGACTCAGAGGGTTAGGAGTGAGGGAGGAGGTGATAATACTACTAGTGAGGAGGAAGACTCAGGGACTGAAGTTGATTGGTGTTAGTAGTAATAGTGATGGTGAAGCAGCTGGTGGGACTACCTTTAGGGGAGTGGTAGGGGAAGTAATGCATAGCAGCCAGACTAGCAGTAAAGGAAACCTACAACATTCCCTGACCCTGGGAGTCCCCTTACACCGTGGCATTGTCCAGGTAGAACATGATCCTGAAGAAGGCAGAATTGTTGCCTAGCAGCAATAATAACACTGCCACAAGGTGCATAGATCATCTGCCTGTGCCTACTGCTAGTACTGCCAGTCTGCCTTCTTCAAGTGAACAAGAGATGGGAAGTGTGACATCAGGGGGCCCTCTGTCACATTTCTCATCACCTCCTCCAACCGGTGAAACGTCTGTAATAGCGCAGCATCTGGTGGTGGTGGTGGTGGTGATGAGGATGGTGGCAAAGCTGGGCTGGAAGAGACATTAATGACATTTTTAGCCCAAACCAAAGAGGAATTGGAGACAAATGTAGGGATGGGCATCACTACCACCATCAGCAGTGAGATTTTGAAATTTGTGGCATTTTCTGCTGCTGTAATTCCTGCTGCTGAATTGCAAGGGCAACAGGATGCTGAGGAGCAAGCTAGTGTGCCACTGTCACGGTCCCAGCAAGGAAACACAAGACAAGAAGTAACACCAACTTAATTAAGGCAGCAACAATACAGAGATATCAACAGATAGTGTACAAATATACGAGACTAAAGAGAAGTGCACAATGGAGCAAGAAACAACTACCAGGAATAGAAGCCTGCTATTGTGTGATTCTCTGACAACAGGATCCCAGCAATGTAACTAGGAGAATCTGCAGTACCACAGGTCTGCACCTGGAAGAAGCCAGAAAGAGACTAGGAGAGCCCAAGTCCCAGGTCCGCACCTGGGAAAACCAGCAACTAGAATCTGCAGTACCACAGGTCCGCACCTGGGAGTAGCCAGAAAGAGACAAGGAGATCCCAAGTCCCAGGTCCGCACCTGGGAGAGCCAGCAACTGGGAAGGTACCAGGGAAGCGTCTGCCAGAGCCACAAGCCTGCACCAGGTTGGATATCTAACTGAATGGAAGGCCACTCTCAAGGTAGTTAGACAGAGCCACAGGTCAGCGCAAGATTGGGTGGTCAGACAAGCCAGAGGTCATGCACAGAGTGGGTCGTCAGCCAGAGCCACAGGTTTGCACCAGATAGGAGGTCCACTGAAGCATTTGTATGCTGGAGGCGCAGTGAATAGAGCCCCAGGTCAACACCAGAACGGGTAGTCAGACAAGCCAGAAGTCACACACTGAGCGGATAGTCAGCCAGAGCCAGGAGTCATATACAGAACGGATAGTCTGCCAGAGCATCAAGTCTGCATCAGAATGAATGTCCGACAAGCCAAGGGTCATACACGGAGCGGGTAATCAAACAGTGACACAGGTCAGCATCAGGTTGGTTATTCAGACAAGCCAGATCATACACAGAGCCCAAACTCAAGAACTGCACTAGACACCAACGAAAGGGCAACTAAGCCCTGTGTCCAGGCAGTTTAAATAAGGGGAACAGAAGGAAGAGCACGTCCATGCTTTTGGACGTGCACCCAATAATGATGTCACCCGCAGTCGGAGCCTAGCAACAGAGGTGGCTGAGCCGCAACAGAACGACCAGTGGCGTGCCGCCAAGCAGAAGAGGATGCTGCCTCAATGGAGGCACAGTGGGGGGTTGACAATGCGGCTGGAGCCGCTGTGGACAAATGCGGTCGGCTCGAGCAGCCACCGCACAAGGTATTATTATTATTATTATTTATTTATATAGCGCCTGCTAATTCCGCAGCTCTGTACAATTGGGAATAAACATACAGAGGTATTAAATAGAACAATCAGATGTGGAGAACAGGAGGATAAGAAGGCCCTGCTAGTGAGAGATTACAGTCTAGAGGAAAGTATCCTGACATCCTCCAACCATCAGTGGGAAACAGTGGGAATGGGGTCCAGTGATGCAGGAATAGGACAGGTTCCATTTGCCAGCCAGCAATATTCCTTTTCCTATTTTGCCCTGCTGATTCTGTGGCAGTAGCAAAAACAGAGCAACATTGTCCTCTGCCCCAGCCAGTGAAGGGGAATATGGAGGAGAAGAAGAAAGGCTATTCTTCTCCACCTTTCCCCTCCCCCTTGAAGTCTTGGGTGTGGTACTGTTATTCTCTTGGGGCAGGTACAGCGCAATCATCAACAATGGCACTGTGCATAATTTGTGACAAGTCAGTGAAAAGTTGAAAGGAGGGGATGTACCTTGGCACTAGGGATGGGTGAAAGTTGTCGTTGTGTTTCCGCGAGAAATTTCACGAAAACCATGTAGTTACCCGCTTTTCCTTGGGAAAATCCAATTTAAAACTAGCGCTTAAAAATTTTGCATCTTTCGCCCATTAGCCAAAATCTTTTGCCATTTTTTCAAAGGCTGGAAAGTTTCCACCCATTGATTTATGTTGTTTTCACACTTCCACTACGTGATGTTTTCACTGAAGGCCGTCACAATAGAAGCAGCTACAGAGCGAGATAGACGTGCTGTGCTGTTCTGCTGTGATATTTTGCAAAAATTGAGGCAGGAGAGGCTCATAGTAACTGCCATCACTGTGAGCAGGGTGAAAAATAATCAATGGAGGTGCTGTAAGGGCCCTTATGTGTCCACTGAGTATGAGGAGGAAGGGACCACTAATGAAATGCTGTCCAGTCCCCCTAAATTACCCCAAGGGATCTTGGCCAATTTAATGGGAAGGGAGGGAGAAAAGGGAATGGGAAGGGAGGGAGAAAAGGGTATTACTAGTGAGAGCAGGACAGGTCAGCTGCCTGTGCCTGCTGCAAGACGTGCTATCATTGCCACCTTTGATGTACCTGCAGCTACTAGTGTTGTACCTGCTGCCAGATGTGCTGCCACTAGTGTTGCACCTGCTGCCAGTGCTGAACCTGCTGCCACCAATACTTTGCCTGCTGCTAGTGTTTCTTGTAGTACTCAGGGGGGAAGGAGAAAATTATGCCATGTGTGATAGCAGGGGACCCTCTGTCACATTGCTCGTCGCCTCCTCCAAGAATCAGTGAGATGCCTGTAATAAAGCAGCAGGGACTAGTGGTGGTGGTGGTGTTGGAGAAGCTGAGGTGGAAGAGACATTGATGGCATTTTTATCAGAAAGTGAGAAGTAATGGGAGGCAGGGATGAGGATGGGCATCACTACCACCACTAGCAATCAGCTTTTGGAATTTGCGGAAATTGAAACTGCTCTAATTTCTGCTGCTGCTGAGATGCAAGGGTAGCAGGATGCTGAGGAGCAAGCTAGTGTGCCAAAGACCACCGTGGACACAGTGGGAATGGGGTCAACAAGTGATGCAGGACTAGGACAGATGCCACTTGCCAGCGGCAGCAATACTCCTGGTCCTAGTTGCAGTGCTAAATCTGAGGCAGTAGCAGCAAAATTATTTGCTGCTACAGAAAGTGAAGGGGAATGTGAAGGACAAGAAGAAAGAGGCCATTCATTTCCACCTGTTCCCTATCCCTCCCCCCAGAAGTCATGGGTGTGAGACTATTTTTTTCTTCCGGCAGGCACAGTGCAGTCATCATCAACAACTGTACAGTGCAAAATTTGTGACAAGTTAGTAAAAAGGGGAAAGGAGGGAACACACCTTGGCGCAACCTCCCTGATAACACACATGAAACACAGACACCATGACATTTATGTCGAACATGTTAAAGCCAAACACCCATTACAGAAAACTAGCAACGCTGTTACTGTACCCCCTGATTCTCCAGAAAGGTTCCAAGAGGTGATGTGGAGCTCAAAAAGTAGGAAGAATAAAGAAACCCAGACAGACACTGAAAGTTCCATGATGAGCGAAGCAACTAGCTCGCCATCAACATCACCTTTTTCCTCTAGGGTAACAAGTATATCTCCTGCCAATTCACCTTGTTCATTGTTACCTCCCCCACCAAATAATAGCTTCTCTTTTGATGTTAGGATATGGCAGTTCATCTCTACCCATTGCACACTGTGTGGTGCACTGACCACACATGCCAGTGTGGTGGAGGAGAATCGATACCGGGTCATAAGGTGGCAATTGAGGAGATTCCAGATTGCAGAATATGCTAAGATGGAGGCAGGGAGGGTTCATCATTACTATTAAACTGTCATCAACTTGTCATGTGTCCTTAACGAGGTCTGGACAAGTGGTACAGTGACAGCAGCAGTACTTGGTTTCGGGTGTCATGGTGTTTGGATACAGTTGTGTCCCCAGATGTTATTTACCACAAACATACTGTGCACACTGCAGTTGCTGAGGAGACCCACTGATCCTGCTCTCAAGGGAAAAAATATATTCTAATAACAACACGCCCATGATGATTTTGGAGGAGGGGCCAGCTTGTTCTTTTCTCCACAAATACTAGGTGCTACTTATTCTGCTGCTACTGCTTCAAACGCATCACTGGAGCCAGTCGTGGCAAGTGGAACCTTCATCAACCATCTTCCATGTTACTGCTATTGTTGATCCCATTCCCTTTCAGCTGCCTAATCATCCTGCTGCTTAAAACACTCAGCAGCAGCAGTACGAACAGCAGTTGCAACTTAGGACTCCAGAGGACATTTCACAGTGGCCACTGGCCAACATGACCTGCTGGCACTAGGCCAGTAGAGCATTTTTTTTCTCAGGGCTTGTGCTTTGAAAAAAAAACAAAAAAAAAAACCATAGTCCTACAAAAAAAAAAAAAGAAAACATTTTTGGGGGTTTATTTCTAACAAACCTAAGACCTACAAATCAATATTTTTTCAGGGCTTGGGCCTCAAATAATTCTAAGTTCTACAGAGGCCTATAACAGCAAATCAAACAAATCATCCTGTACAAAATACTCTATCAGTCCACAGTGGCAGCTTATGTCAGGGGGTTCCTGTCTCTATCACTTTATATACAAATGTCTTATTTTATGTTATTGATTTATTTTTTTTAACTGCCCTCCCCAATAGCAGTCAAGAACCCCTCCCAAAACAAATTCCCTGTTTAAATGATTCATTCATTCACCAACACAGGCACCCTCCTCAGACCCCTTTATACCATGCCTTATGGGTTGTATTTTATTTTATTTTGTTTAGGATTCATTTTTTAACTGCCCCCAATCCCAGTAAACAACCCCTCAAAAATCATCCCCTGTTCAACTGATTTTTTCCCCACACCCCACCAACATAGTGACCATCATGCCCATTTTCTACTATGCCTTTGGGAAATAAAATAATATTTGCTATGTGTTGTGTGTAACTTCTATGTCATTCAGTGGAATGAGGTAGGTGAAAAAAGCAGAAAATCTGTACTTTTTTGCAGATTTCAGTTTGAGGTGGAAATTTTTGCCCGTCCCTACTTGGCACAACCACCCTGATAAAACATATGAAACACAGACACCATGACATTTATGCAAAACATGTTAAAGCCAAACCACCAAAGAAATTGTGCACCGCTGTTGCTGTACTCCCTTACTCTCCCCAAAGGCAACAAGGGGTGTAAAAGAAATCAAAGAGGAGGAAGAATAGAGAAACCCATCCAAAGCCTGAAAGTTCAATGACGAACGAAACACCTGGCTCGCCATCACCTTCTGGCCCTAGGTTAACTATATCTTCTGGCAATCCACCTCATTCATTTTTACCTCCACCACTGGTTGATAGCAATTCAGTAGATGTTAGAATGTGGCAGCTCGTGTTCACCAATTGCACACTGTGTGGTGCACTGACCACACATGGAAGTGTGCTGGAGGATAATCACAACAAGCGCATAGAGCAGCATATGAGGATATTCTATCCTGCAGAATATTGAGGGTTCATCATCATTATTATTACACTGTCTACAAGTTGTCATGTGTTCTTAGTGGGGGAGTGGACAAAGGGCATAACGACAGAAACAGTATGGAGTTTGGCTACAGTTATGCCAGGTATTGATGTGAGTCCTGATGTGCCCATTATTCCCAGTCCTTTCCTAATTTATCACACACACTGAACACATTGCAGTTGCTGAAGAGAGACACAGTTTCTGATCTTGATGATTTTGGAGGAAGAGCAGGTGGAGAAGCATTGTTGGCCAACTTCCTCATTTCTTCACATATACCTGAAGTGGTGGGGGCTAGTTATGGTGCTACTACCACCTAAGGTGCATCACTGGAGCTAGTAGTGGCAAGTGGAGCCTTCATCATCCATCACCCATGTTACTGCTGTTGTTGATCCCATTCCCCTTCAGCTGCCTAATCATCCTTCTGCCTAATCATCCTCAGCAGCAGTCAGAACAGCCGTCGCAAATTCTAAAATTACACCAGAGCATTTGACAATGGCCACTGGCCAACACAACATGACTTGTTGGCACTAGGCCAGTAGGGCATTTTCTTTTCCTCAGGGCTTGTTCTTTAAAAAGAAAAAAAACAAAAAAACATAGGCTACAAAAAACAGTTCTAAACAAGCCTAAGTCCTACAAATCAATGTTTCCTTAGGGCTTGTTCCAAACAAGTCAATTTCCTACAACTTATCAATGTTTCCTCAGGACGTATTCCTCTAATAAGTCTAAGTTCTACAAATCAATGGTTTCTCAGGGCTTTGGCCTAACAAAAGTCTAATTTCCTAAAACTATTCAATGTTTCCTCAGTGCTTGGGCCTCTAATGTCTTAGTCCTATAAATCAATGTTTCCTTGGGGCTTAGCAGGGAAATGAGAAACAAAAAGCAGGCTTTTAAGGTGTTTAAGTCAAACAGGTCAGACACATCATTTAAAAGTATAAAGAATGTAATAAAATCTGCAAACAAGCAATTAAGCTAGCTAAAATAGAATATGAGAGAAACATTGCAAATGAGAGCAAGAAAAACCCTAAACAATTCTACAAGTATATTAACAACAAAAAAGTTAAGGTTGATATTGGTCCTCTTAGGACTGAAACAGGTGAATTGATTAGTGAGGATAAAGCTATGGCTGACACCCTAAATACATTCTTTGCTTCAGTATATACAAAGGAAGCAGCAATGACAAGCTGTGGGCAAACTGACAAAACCATGGAATTTCCTCCAACATCTACATGGCTTACTGAGGACAAGGTCCAAAAGAGACTGGAAAGGGTTATAGTGAATAAAGCGCCCAAGGGTACTTAAGGAACTTAGTTCAGTAATAGCAAAACCATTATACTTAATATTTATTGATTCACTTTCATCAGGCATAGTGCCCTGTGATTGGAGGAAAGCTGATGTAGTTCCATTGTTTAAAAAGGGAGCAAGATCCAAACTAGGAGATTATAGACCTGTGAGCTTGACTTCCATAGTGGGTAAGATACTAGAAGGGCTATTAACTGACAGTTTTCAGAACTATGTGAAGACAAACAATATCATTAGTAGGAATCAGCATGGTTTCATGAAGAACAGATCATGTCAGACTAATTTACTTTCATTTTATGAAAGAGTGAGTAGTAATTTGGACAGGGGAATTGCTGTTGATGTAGTATACTTGGATTTTGCAAAAGCCTTTGACACAGTGCCTCGCAATAGGTTACTGCATAAATTAAAAGGCTTCGGTTTGGGTGGTGTTATCTGTACATGGATTGAGAACTGGTTAAATGATAGATGGCAGAGAGTTGTTGTAAATGGAACTTTTTCAAATTGGTCTAGGGTTATAAGTGGGGTGCCGCAGGGTTCAGTCCTGGGCCCAATGCTTTTTAATTTGTTTATTAATGATCTAGAAGTGGGAATTGAAAGTAGCATCTCAATCTTTGCTGATGACACTAAGCTTTGTAAGGAAATACATACAGAGCTGGATGTTTTTTCCCTACAGAAGGATTGAGATAAACTAAGTGAATGGGCTGAAAAGTGACAGAAGACATTTAATGTAGATAAATGTAAGATTATGCATTTGGGTTGTAAAAACAAACTTGCTACATATACTCTAAATGGGAAATCCTCAATAGAGAAAGATTTAGGCGTACTGATAGACAATAGACTTCACAGCAGTGTGCAGAGTCACTCAGCTGCTGCAAGAGTAAATAAAGTACTAGCCTGCATAAAAAGAGGTGTAGAAGCAAGGGATGCTAATATTATCCTACCTCTGTATAAATCCTTGGTTAGGCCTCATCTAGAATATGGAGTACAATTTTGGGCGCCTGTTCTAAAAACAGACATTACTGAACTGGAAAAGGTGCAGAGACGTGCAACAAAACTGATAAAGGGATTGGAGGATCTGAGTTACAAAGAGAGACTAGTCAAACTGGGTTTGTTTACATTAGAAAAGAGACGTCTAAGGGGGGATATGATTACCATTTACAAATACATTCAAGGTCAATACAAAGAACTATCCAATGAATTATTTATGTAAAGAGCTGAGCTAAGAACAAGAGGTCATCCATTAAGACTTGAGGAAAGGTGCTTTCGACTAAAACCCAGGCAGGGATTCTTTACAGTAAGGGAGGTAAGGCTATGGAATTCTTTGCCTCAGGATGTTGTGCTTGCAGATAATGTAATTGCATTAAAAAAAGCAATGGATGCCTATCTAGCACAGAACAATATTGACAATTATGACAGATGGCTTCAAAGCAAATAGGATATTGATCCGGGGAACTATTTGACACACACACACACACACACACACACACACACACACACACACACCTACATTGAAATTGCTCCAGAGGGATTTTTTGTTGCCTTCCTCTGGATCAACAGGGGTGTTATTGGCATGGGCTGGACTTGATGGATGCATGTCTTTTTTTCAGCCTTATCTACTATGTTACAATGTTACTATGCTTGGGCTTCTAACAACAAGTTCAACAAATCATCCTCTACTAAATACTCTATCCTGTCAAGTATCTGCTCCAGTTGCAGCTTGTGTCAGGGAGTCCCTCTCTGTCATGTTACATACCAATTTCGTATTCTATTTCGTGTTCTATTCGTATTGTTTATTTATTTTTTTATTAACTGTCCCTGAAATACCCATCAACAAACCCACCCCAAAATTGCCTGTTAACTGATTCTTTTCTGAGACGCCACCCACCAACACAGGCACCCTCTTCAGACCCCTTTTAAAGTTTTTTTAATTGTATGTTTTAAAAAATACTGTCCCCCCATTCCAAGTAAATAAACCCCCCCAAAAAAATCCTTGTTCAACTGATTGTTTTGTAGCACTCCACCAACACAGGCACCCTCATACCTCTTTTATACTATTTCTTTTGGAAATAAAATAACAATTGCTATGTATTTTGTGTAAATTCAATCTTCCCATAGATTTCAAAGCAATGAGCTAGGAGTAAAAGGAGGAAATTATTCATCAAGCTGAAGAGGCAATGTTCACCAATTTTGGTTTGAGGTGGAAATTTTCATCCATCCTTATTCCTAAGGAAGGGATTTCCTGTAAAATTATTACCAAGGAAGATGCTATATTGAGGAGCATAAAGTGAAATTTATGGAATGATTTTAAATGTCTCTTGAAAGAGGTAGAGCCACTTATTTAAAATTTATTGTGTTACTACCTAAAGACTTGAGAAAAATCTCTCTGACATTCAAAATGTGACCTCGCATACCTTTAAAATGTAGTCTTTGAATTTATCTCTGGCTTCTGAATTCAAATGTTTTCCTCCATCTTCTACCATTTCTTCTAATCTTGTTACTGATTACATCAAAGGCAATCCCACTGAAGCCTACTGAAGGGAACTTTAAGCCATCATGAGCTAAGAAGAGTGGGTGGTATTTCAGCAACTGACAATGTCTTGGGAAGAGGGATTGAGGGAAAGTGCTGTATGCCACTGACATAGTAATACAAGACACGTGCTAAATTATTTGTGAATTTGACTAAAATATAAAAGAATATGTATTATTATTGTTCTTAAACATGATAATGTTATTTAAATTAGGACCTAGCACTGTCCATTTTTACAGATACAACATTATTTACAACCTAGAAATTGGAAGCATGAGAGATGCTGTTATTATTCAAAATCAATGTATTATTTCCAGATGAAGTTGTTATGCCATGCAGATAGACAGGTTAATAGACAGTTACACTTGAAAATGAAGTAATTATGTATGCATACAGCTATCTACCAACCAAAAGAATGACATGTGAATTAGGTTTTTCATAGTGCACTTTCTATACTGGTGTCACTGTATCATGGTTATATTGGTTTGCATCAGAAGTGATTATAGCTTGCTAATCTAGACAGGAAAACACATTCGTATGTATATTTCCAGCTATAATTAAATCTAGTAAATAGAAGACACTAACTGAAGCACATGATACATGAAGAAAAAATAATTCAAGTGCTTTATAGATTCAAAAATGTATTTTACTGAACACAACCCAATAAAATATTGCACATTTGATTACTATAATTGATTTTTAATTTAGATATGAATAAATGACCCAAGCTAAATGCCAGCTCTTTGCAAAGAATTTCATTTAAGCTTCAGTGAATTGAAAAAGCTCAACCAGTCTCAACATTTCTAACTTCCTAGCAAGAAGCAGAAAATCTACCTGACAGTTGCTATGGAAACATGCACAGGAAGAGTGTACCACCAGCCTATAAATCCACAGAGAACCCTTCTTAATTGGAAGGCCTTTAACCTACACATTTTTCTCATAGCTTCAGAGTTTATTTCTAAAAAGATTATTAAATTCCACAATTGACTTGTGAAGGACGCTTCCTACTATATTATTGTGTTATTTTTTATATATATATCTGTATCTAAAATTACAAAGTTGACTAGGGCTGATAAAACTTAACATAGATGTTTTAACCCTTTGAGTGCCAGAGGGGTACAGAACGCATTGCAAAGCAATGCTTTCCGTACACCTCTGGCACCCAAAAGGTTAATAAAACAATCTATAACATCCCCTGAACATCACTAAAGTAAACATGTTTTGACATAGAAACATGTTAAATTGAAGGCCAATGATGACAATGAGACTAAATGAATGTAATGAAACAATATTTTACTAATTACACTTACACATAGGAACACATTGCCAGTATTTTAGTAACATTAATTGACAATGAATTTACAGCATTTATAGCACCAGACACACTTTATAAAATAGTAAAATAGTAAATGGGTAAGAAAAGTAAAGTACAGTAAGTGTGGGACATTAAAAACAGACTCTAAAATTAGATCCCTGACCAGCAGGGCTTATGATCTAATAGTGCATTTAAAACACTACAAGTATATTAGGAATTAAAAAATGCTGTAGGTTGGAATTATGCCAAGCACATAGAAGTCACTAAAACTTTAAATTGAGCAATGTCAGCATGCTCATGTTTAAATTGCCTCAGTTTTGCGTGATTGAAAATTTAGAAAGAATTATAGATGGGTGTAAGCCTTGGAGTTCGGAGAAGTAAGGAATACCTAACCATCACCTAAGAGTATGTGTCTCTTATTTTCTTTAGTAGAACGGTGTGCCTTCGTAGTATATTTAAATATTGTGTACATTTCATCTGCAGTTAACAATAAGCATTACCACAGTACAATTCAAATCTCAGTTGGAATCAGTTCTTTACTCAGACGTCTAATCTGGTTCTCTTTACTCAGAGCTCAAGGCATTACTGTCAGTGTCACTTCTCTCTCATGGTGCTACTACTGTTGACCTCCAAATGGATTATGCATAATAGGCAAAAAAGAGAGGACAAAGAACCACTGTAAAAGTAAACCAGTCCTCTGACGAATTAATCATATGATTTTTGAATATGTTTAGCTGTTTTAAGCTTTTTTTTTGTTTTTTGTTAAAACTGACGTTTTAAATAAGACCAATTTGTTTATGAGTTCCCCATTTTATGCAGGTAGATCATACAACCACAGCTGAGACCTGAATTAGACTGAAAGTGTCAGATACTTCACAGCAATGATTATATATCAAACATTCAGACAAGACATCCTTGCCATACTATGTAACGCACACTTACTCCTACATCCACATAGATAGAACAAGACATACAAGCATATACTCTAGTGTGGTGAACTGTTTTGAACTGCTGTTAATGTGCTGTGCGTTATCCTTTTTTACAATTTACAAGCTGCTGTCTGAGAAGCTAACAGGTCTATCCTGTACTTTACTGTAAGCATTTAGACCGTAATGCTTGGGGAGAGAGAATGCAGCTGGAATGATGCTAGACAATATAAATGCAGAGAGGCAAAGAAAGGGAGCTCAGGTTGGTTGATTCAGATAGTATTGGTGCCAGGCAGTTGTTTTCTTGACAGGTGGGATGTGGTGATTATGAGTTTGAACGGTGAGAGTTAACAAACTTGAAAAAAACAAAGTAACATTTGACTGAGAGGTGACAGTGACAGTAAGACAGGGAGGTGAATCTTCTTTCCTACCTGATCTGACTGAGCCTGGGACTTCACTGGGATAGAGTGACAGTGTAGAGTAAAGATGGGCAAAACTTTTCTCATCAAAATGGAGCAGGCGAAAAAGAGCACTTCTCTCAGAGAGGGATATTTTCTGTAAAAAGTGCCAATTTTCCACTTTCTCCAGCTTATTGATGTAAAATCAGTGACTGAATTCCCCTCCCACAGTAAAGTTTCCCTTAATTTCCCAAGAGAATAGCATAAAAGAAATGTCAGGTTCCCACAACATGTCATTCTGTGTTTGTTAAAAAGAAGAAAACACATGTGGAGTAGGAGTTAAGATTAGGAAGACTTGTGGGAAGGCAATTTGTTCTGTGTTAGGGGAGTTGGGGAACTCTGAGTTAATGTGAAGGGAGAAAGGATATTTATCCAAAATAACCTAAATCTTGCTTGAATGATACAGAGAGTTGTGATTCAAGTTCCTTCATAAGAAGACTGTTAACTGTTTTAGGGGAGCTTTGGGAAGCATGTAGGGAGAAAATAGGATTCTGTTAAAAAAATGACTTAACAGGTATGACTAAAATCCTATTTTCTCTGTTGTCCAATACATGTTACTGGTAACTTTGGGATGTTCAACCATTAAGTTCCCCAGGGCAGGAAGAAAGACAAGGACCAGATGCAGACCCCCAAAGTCTCCAGAGCACCAATGAACCTACAGATCATGAAGAGCTCAATGTGTCAACACTGAACAGGGGTAAAACAAACCCCAGGAACTGTTACACAGCACGCTGAACTAGAGCCAACAGGGTTCAAAAGTGAAAGAGTACCGAGAGACTACAGAGATCCTAGACAGGCAAGCCTCCAGGAACTCCCTCTCAAAGCTGGCATCAGCCGATGCCAGCGCATCCACAAGATAGTGTTTAGCAAAAGTTTGCACAGACGACCAAGTGGCCGCCTTACACAACTGATCAGCTGAGGCCTGGTTCTTGTAGGCCCAAGAAGCCCCAATAGACCTTGCAGAATGAGCCGTGACCCTGAAGGGAACAGGCTTCTTCCAACGTTTGTAAGCCTTATGAATTGTGGACTTGATCCAAGAAGCAATGGTTACCTTGGAAGCAGGATTCCCTGCCCTAGGACCCTCAACAATGACAAAAATAGAGTCAAACTGCCTCAAGGACCCAGTGCGATGCACATAGAACTTGATACAATGAACAACATCCAACAGATGAAGAGCCTTCTCTTTGTCAGAAGTAGGGTTAGGACAGAAGGAAGGACCACAATCTCTTGATTAATGTGGAACTCATACACCACCTTTGGGAGAAACTTGTCCTTGTGAAAGATGAAAAAGGGTGGTCTACAAGACAGGGCATGTAGCTATGCAACTCGGCGAACAGAAACAATCGCCAGGAGAAAGGCCATCTTCCACGTCAGTATACGTAGAGGAATGGTAGCCAAAGACTCAAAAGGAGGACACTGAAGCACTCCCAAGACCAGGTTAAGGTCCCACTAAGGAGCAGAGGACTTAAACACCGGACGGGTATGAGCAACACCCTGGAAGAAAACTTTGACATCAGGAATGATAGCAAGACACCTTTGAAAAAAGACAGAGAGTGCAGAAGTCTGAACCTTAAGAGAACTCAGACTGAGACCCTTATCCACACCATCCTGGAGGAAGGAAAGAACTGTAGGAAGGTCAAAATCCTGAGACAGGTCTTTGTCAGCACACCAAGATAGAAAGGTAGACCAAACATGATGGTAGGCCTTAGAGGAAACAGGCTTACGGACACTAAGCATAGTAGCCACCACACCAGAAGAAAATCATTTCTTCTTCAAAATTGAGGATTCAATCTCCATGCTGTCAAAGCCAGACGATGAATGTTTTCCTTCCAGAGGTAACCATGCAGAAGAAGGTCCGGAAGGGGGGAAGTCGAAGAGGTTCCGCCATTGAGAGGTCCAGAAGCTCTGGAAACCAAGCCTGTTGAGGCCAGTACAGAGCAATAAGAATTACTGGGCAGCGTTCCAGTCTCAGTTTCCGTAGCACCCTGTTCAACAGGGGAACTGGAGGAAAGATGTATGCCAGAGGAAATGTCCACGGGATAGACAAGGCATCCACTGCCAGACTCAGGGGATCTGCCCAGTGACAGCAGAACATTGAAACCTTCCTTTTGTGCCTGGTTCCCATCAGGTCGATGCATGGAAGACCCGACTGCTGGATGATGAGGTTGAACACCTCTGGATGTAGTTCTTACTCTCCGCTGTCCACCGTGTGCTGACTGAGGAAGTCTGCCAGAAGGTTGTCTATGCCAGGAATATGAACTGCGGAAATGGCAGGGACATGCTCCTTTGCCCATGATAAAATAGCCTTGACCTCTAGCCAAGCTGCAAGACTTCTTGTGCCGCCTTGCTTGTTGATTGTACCCTGACTGGGCAATCCTCCAGTAGCCATGTCCAGTTATGTAGGGCATGAAATATCGCCCAAAGCACCAAGACATTGATGGGAAGGAGAGGTTCCTCCTGAGACCTCATCACTGTGGTCCAGAAGGGCACCAGGAAGGATCTGCCTTTCAGGAGATTGTTCAGGTTGAGCCACCACGAGAGGCTCTGTGCCACATGAAGAGTGAGAGATAGGGAACTTTCCAGGAGATCTGGTCGACCTCTGCATGCCAGGATTAGAAACCTCTGAAGTTGAATATCATCCATAGAATTTATTATACACCGGTCTGACTGTACAGAATGGGGAATTCCGGCTCTGACTGTTGCCTCCGGTGTGATGGTGTTCAGGGTACATACTTGCATCTGATCTGGGAGTGTCCTGGAGTTGGGAACTTTTGGAATGCAATAATGCATATTGTGGTTCTGGTGCTGGGGAGACTGGTCCCTGTGACTCCAGAAATGTGTCTGTTATCTATTTTCCCTGATGAGATTGAGGATGTCACTGACAGGTTTCTGTTGAGTGAGCTCTTGGTGACGGTGAGAAAGGTGGTGGCCTTGAACTGGATGTCAAACAGAGTTCCTACTTGCAGGGCATGGATAAACCTGGTATTGCAGTGCATTCCACAATATAGATTGGTTTTTCTACATCGGGGTAACCCGAGTAAATTTGACAAGATCTGGGGAAGAGCTGGTGGGGAAATGGAGCAGATAATGATGCAGCACTCGATGATGTGCCACTTGCCGGCAATGGTTGATTGAGGTGACGCTTGATTGTCTCATGGATGACTGAGTTGTATGATTGTTGTGTGATACTCTGTAGGACCTCTGTATATACCAGGATCCTGTGTCATTGCTGGCTGGTGGGTGGGTGGGGGGATGCTGGTTTGCTGCGGGTTCAGAAGAGAGAGGAACTGGGGTTGGAGGTATAGTTAAATTTCAGATAGTTTAGGTTTTGGGAGTTTTGGTTATTGAAGGTTGTAATAACAATAAAACCCTCAGGTTGACTCTGTATGCTTTACTGATATGCATGTATTCTTTTCATTGTTACACAAGTCTACATGTTTTGTTGTACTTGAACGTTTATATGTATTTTTCTGTATTTGAGATATGTATGGAGCGATCTGATAATAAAATATCTTTAAAAAAAAAAGAAACCTCTGAAGTTCCCTGATGTGAGTCATGGCAAATGGAGCTGCTTCTATGGTAGAAATGAACTTCCCCACCAAGGATGACAACTTCTTGGCTGTAACCAGATCCTGAGACAGGATAGCCTGGTCCTTCAGTGCTATCTGATGAGCCACTTCATCTGTGAGAAATACCTTCCCTCCCTGAGTGTCGAAGAGGATGCCCAGAAAGACCATCCTCTGGGAAGGAACAAGGTCTTATTTGACCAAACTGATGATCCACCCGTGATGGGAGAGAGCATGAATGCAGTCTTGCACCTGCTGATGAAGGAGTTCTAGAGAAGATGCCTTCAGAAGGAGGTCGTCCATATATGGAGTGACTCTGATGCTGTTCCGATGTAGGACAGAAATCAATGCTCCCAGGACTCTGTTGAAGGTTTGAGAAGCCGTGGTCAGGCCAAAGGGGAGGGCAGAAAACTGAAAATGCTCTTGGTTGAAGGCAAAGCAAGATATTGCTGACTCTCTGGATGAATGTTGATGTGCAGATAGGAATCCTGCAGATCCAGAGAGGCCAGAAATTCCCCAGTGGACATGGCAGCTATCACTGAGCGTAGCGACTCCTGGCGATACTGGGACTTGACCACAGAGGAATTGAGATCCTTCAAATCCAAAATGGGATGACAGCCTCCGACCTTCTTGGAAACCACAAAGAGGTTGGAGTAGAATCCCAAGCCCTTCTCCTGAGGAGGAACTGGTTCCAGGACCACCTTTTCCAGAAGGGCCTGTATAGCTTCCTCGAAAAGGCGGCGCGTTTCTGCTCCCAAAGGAGAACGAGAAGAGAAGGTCCTGGGAGGAGGAATGGAGGTGAAGGGAATTCTGTACCCCATAGCCACCACCTGTAAAACCCACAGGTCCGCCACAGAGGCCTGCCAAGCCGAGAGGTAGTGGTGTAAGCGGCCGCCTACCTTCGGGTGGGGACCCGGGTTTGGAGAGTCATGCAGAAGGAGGTTTGGAAGCCTTGGGCTTTGCGGAGGACTTGGATCACCATTGCTGCTTAGGCTTGGATGAAGAGCGCAGAGCCTGAGGGACCGTCTGGGTTGCGTGGCGCGAGTCTGCTTGAATGGATGAAAAATCCAATTAGTTTTACCAGGCGCCTTCTTCCTCAGGACCACTGGCAGGTGAGTACTCTTCCCTTCAGTGGCCTCACTGATGAGATCCTTGCGCTCAGGCCCAAACAGGGAGTAGCCCTGAAAAGGCAATGAAAGGAGAGTCTTTTTGGAGGTCATGTCAGCAGACCAGATCTTGAGCCAGTGTCAAACAGGGCAGCAGAAACATAATGCTGAGCCCCAGCAATGTGAGCGAGAAGTCGCAACATGTCAGCAGCAGGGGCTCCCTGACGGACAGCTGAATTGAGCTGTTCAGTCCAAGCAGCCACAGCCCTATTCAGCCACGCTGCAGCAAAAGCAGGGTGGAGGGCAGAGCCAGCCATCTCAGAAATAGCCTTGAAAGAGGTCTCAAGCTTCTTATCAGTCCAGTCTTTGAGAGCAGAGGCGTCAGCCACCGGCAAAGCAGTGGACCTAGAAAACCTGGAAACTGGGACATCCACTTTGGGGGGGTGGACCCGCCGCATGAGGGCCATTTCAGAGAATGGTTAAAGCTTAGAGAACTTCCTAGGCAAAGATGGTTTCCTGTCTGGAAATTTCCACTCTTCAGACACCGAGCAATCAAGGGTGGGGTTAGGTGGAAAACAAGTATGGGGCCTAACAGGCTCCTGAAACACATCAGAGGGGTCAGAAGATACCTCCTGTACCAAGGGAATGTTCAGGGTGGTCAGGACAGCCCTGATCAGGCCCTCAGGGTCCCCAAACAACTGAGATGAAGGAACAGCTAAACAGTCATCATCATCAAAGTCCACCAATAATTCCTCCTCAGAGGAGTCAGACACATCAGGTACACCCGGTGGTTTAGGCAGGGAAGATCTGATAGGGGTGGGGGGCCTGTCACGAGTGGAAGACCTCCTGTAAAGTGGATGGAAGGCGTTGTATGGTGGATCGGAGGTCCCTGGTAGTAGCCTTAAAGTCTTGCATCAGTACTGGCTCTAGTGCATGGCTGGAGGCCATGTGCAGCAGTGCAGGGGCAGCAGTGCATGCTGGGCAAACATGACCGGATTATTCTCTAGGTAACCCTGAGTGACTTGAACAGCAATGAGCAATGGGGGACACAGACACCCCAGTGTCCTTTGTCTTACCTTTAGCCCCAAGTTCTAACGGAGTAGACATTCTCACAGAGTCAAATGCTCAAAGTATCAAAACACCCACAAAACAGTGTGTATGATAAATAAATGCACCCCAGAAATGCTAAATAAGACTTATGTGGTAGGCAAAGGGTTAAACTATGGAGGAGAGAAGGACAGTCCAAGCCCTTTTTTCTTTTTTTTCACAAAAGTTTTCTCCTTTTCTTCAGGGCAAAATTTTCCTCGCCTATTCCGGGAAATTTTTCACCTATTCCAACACACGTTTCTCCCATTCTAAAACATATTTCTCTTATTCTAACACATTTTTCCTATTCCAACACTTTTTTCTCATCCCACCAAGGACAATATCTGCAATGAGTTTGTATGTTCTCACCGTGTTTGCGTGGGTTTCCTCCGGGTACTCTGGTTTCCTCCCACACTCCAAAAAACATACTGATAGGTGAATGTAGACTGTGAGCCCCAATGGGGACAGGGACCAATATGAGTGTAAAGCGCTGCGTAATCTGTGTGCGCTATATAAAATAAAGAATTATTATTATTATATGCTTAATATGGTGCAACATTTCCCAGCACAATATTGTTTCTTCTGAGGTCTGTAATGAAGAAATAAGTAGATGGAAGTACAAATTGTGAATCTTACAGCAACATATATCTTGAAAAATGAGAGTGCATTTGTCCTTTGCCCACAACACTTACTTCCTCCTTAAGTGACTTTGGCACATTTTCATGATGATGTCAAGTGATTTAAAAAAATATAAAGTACAACCTACAATGTAGCAGATGTGAATGGTAGTGGTGGTGGGGGACTAGCGTGGTATGACTGGTAGGACCTTGACAAACTTCATCCTCTTGAGGAGGAGAGGGATCATCATCATTTATTGCACATGCTGCAGCAACCACTCCTGCAGTCAGTTTTTGTACTACCACTTTATTCCCATGTCCCTGTACTGCTTCACCTTTTCCCCTCTGCTTGTGCATTTGCTAGACATTACTCAACTACTGTGTCTATTTTTACTCTCTACAGTACACAACTGATGGAGTGTGATCTCTTGCCTTTGACCTCAACAAAATTCTCAATGTCGTCTGCTGTCTTTCAAGTCTGCTTCAGTCACACAGCTCACTTCTGGCTCAAAGTCAGCTGTCTAATATGTGTATGTATTTGTTTAATTATTTATGTTTTCTCAAATGTATTTATTTATTTATTTATTTTTTAATAAGTTGTCCACCCTATCTGAACACAGTCTAAAAATAATTATAACTAAAAAGCAAAATCAACAACTTCTTTCCCCAGACTTCCCCAGCACAGAGACAATAAAAGCAAAATCAACAAGCAATTTCGACACCAGCTGCCTGTGTCTTGCCAGTCACATCAAATTTTCCTTCCTCCCTTCTTCTCCCCCAGAGTGCCCCAAGACCCCCTTAATATAGAGAACAAATATTCTACTTAAATGACTCCTTAAACTAAGCTTCAATTCCCCTTTATTTGCCTATCTTCTCTAGCTCAAAAACATGCTGCTCTCTCCTCTCACAAATACAGAATGGCATGCAGTGAGAGCCTGACACCTTTGTATATGGCTTTAGAAAGGTAGATAAAACGTTCATGTTGTGGAGAAGAATTTTTCTTCCCATTGATTTCAATGCAATGAGAAAGGTGAAAAAAGCAGGAAAACTGCACTTTTCACTGGAATATTTTCACCAGGCAGAAAGTGCCATTTTTTGCCTATTTCA
Organism: Rhinophrynus dorsalis; assembly: GCA_037306005.1. Classification (NCBI taxonomy): domain Eukaryota; kingdom Metazoa; phylum Chordata; class Amphibia; order Anura; family Rhinophrynidae; genus Rhinophrynus; species Rhinophrynus dorsalis. The sequence goes on from CM074721.1 coordinate 323,149,306, forward strand.
GTTTGAGGCAAAAATTTTTGCCCATCCCTATTTATGAGGCAGTGTGAAGGGAGAAAATACATTTACCCAAAATATGCTGAAATATTAGTTGAATGAGACAGGCAGTTGTTATCCAAATTCCTTTCTAACCTGGCTGTTATCACTGTGTTAGGCAAGTCTGGGTGTGTGAGAAGGGTGTGAAGACAATTTACCCCAAATACCCCCACATTTTTTGTGACTGTTCTCTGTGTTAGGGGAGCATGGGGATGTGAAGGGAGCAAAGGAATAAGTATATGTAAGGTCAATACAAAAATATCTCTTTTCATATCAAGGCCTGGTCAAATAACTAGTGCCCCCCTCTAAAGATTAGAGCAAAGGAGGTTTCATCTTCAGCAAAGGAAGGACTTTTTTTAAAGTAAGGTATATTAAGTTGTGGAATTCTTTGCCCAAGCATGTTGTAATAGCAGATAAAATGGATACACATTTAATAGAAGGTTAGATGAATTTCTAGCAGAAAGGAACATACAGGGTTAAAATGTGTGTTATTAAGTAAAACAGGAATTTATAGTCTGGTAAACAGCGTAATACCCATTTAGGAGATTGGAAGGCTTATAAAATTCTTTTTTTCTTGTTTCTACTATTGCAAAGGTTGAACTTGATGGGTTTTCATCTTTTTTCAACCAAATTTACTATGTAATCATGATGCTGCTGACATTGATGACCTAATTATTGTTGATTTAGAGTATATCCTTCCATGGTCCTCCCCTTGTTTTGATACTGATCAAGTAAGGAACAATTTTGATATGGCAAGAAAATTAGATGTATCTGAAAGGAGACATACCTGCAGAACATCAGAAATGAGATGACTAGTAGTAGTTTCATCACTTCCCAAGTTGGACATGCCAGTAGTTTTGTATGTCTCAGGGAGTGAGCTAACATTCTCCTCAGTATCAATAATACCCATGACTCCTACTCCTGTTGTGCAGATGCAAAACCTTGAGGAGGATAGCTCTGAGAATGGGTTAGTTGGAGATGATAAGGGTGCAACACCCACGGTGGCTGCCACACCTCCACCACTACTAGTCATCAAATGGAAGATTGCATTATGTAGGAATAATAGAGAGCTGTAGGGGGAAAAGCTATCATGAAGCACAATGAAACAACAGTAAGCTAAAAGATTAAAGCATTAGCATCAGCAACAGCAACAACCTTTCACAGAACATGTCATCATCACAGAAAGGAATTAATGTGTGTCAGGCTAACATTTGTAGTATTGGTGGTTGTGACAACACTGGCTTATCTCTACTGGACAATTTTCAATTATAGTAAAGATCCAAAAGTACCCCTCCTGTTTAAATACATAATGTAGATATACTCATGATAATGAGTTTACCTATAAGAAATTAGACTCCCCCAAGTGGGATGAGCTTTAAGGAAGATTGAAGAAATAAAAAGAAATATAGACTATTTGAATTTACTTTGAATTTTTACTTTGTTCTTTCCACATGACCTCCACTTTCCCTACAAATTTGTTATTAAGACTCTTTTCAAACTTCTTACATTTTTTCTAAGTTTCTAATCTGGTTTTGCCTTCTCTGATTGTCTGTGCAAATGTGAAGATGGTTCTAAAAACCGTTACATTCTCAAACCCATTAACTTACATGCAGGCAATCTCAATTATTCTAACTAAAAAGGAATTTATCAGCCAAGTACTTTGCAACCTGAGGCCACAGAACCAAATTCAGCATTCAAAAGTTTGAGCAAACTGTATATTATTGATTTATTTGTTAAAGAGATAGTAATACTTGGATTTAAGAACATTTAATATTGTTCATATTTAAAAAAAATAAACTAAATGAAGTGAATCCCAATGCTTAAAGTTGTATATTTTTAGAGTTATAAGCTTTTAAAGATCCCCCCTCCCACCCCTTTTACAGACGTCAGAACTCTAGATGACAGATTGAGATTCTGGTCATGTGATTGGATGGCTCTTCAGTTGAGATGGGGGAAAATTTTTGCCTCAAACGGAAATTGGTGAATAATGGAATTTCCCACTCGGTGAATAATTTCCCACGAAAAGTAAAGTTTTTCCGTTTTTTTCACACGTTTTTCGCCTGGCTTATTGTGTATTGAAATCAATGGGAGAAAAAAAATTTCTCCACCTCGCGAAAGTTTTCTCTAGTTTTCTACAGCCATATAAAAGGGTGTCAGGCTCTAACAGCATGCCATTGTGTGCTTGTGAGAGGAGACAGCAGCATGTGTTTGAGCTAGAGAAGGCAGGAAATTGAAGTTTAGTTTAGGGAATCTTTTAGGTAGGACGTTTGTTCTCTGTAATAGGAGAGTCAGTAGGGCACTCCATGGAGAATAAGGAAGGAAGGAGGTTGACCCCAAATACCCCAAAATGCCACATGACTGACTAGCAAGATACAGGCAGCTGGGGACCTGTTTGCTTACTGATCTTGTTGTCATTGTCTCTGTGCTGGGGAAGACTGGGGAAAGAAGTTGTTGATTGTGTGTTTCAGTTATAATTTTTTTTTTTGGTCAGACTGTTTGCTAGGAACAAGCTCTTAGACCAAAAGAAAAAACAAATATAGTGCCAGCAGGTTATTTTATGGTGGCCACTGACCAATGGCCATTGACAAATGCCATTTTGTGAGTGTTGTTCATGTTGCTGCTACTGAATTGTCTAAGTAGCTAGCAGGACAATTAAGCAGCTACAAGAGAATGGGATTAACAGCAGTGATATGAGGCAGGTGATGATGGTTCCACTTGCCCCTAGCTCCAGATATTTACCTGAGGCAGTAACAGCACCACAACTATCCCCTGCAAACACAGCTATATCTGGAGGAAAAGAAGTTGGCCAATAATGTGTCTCCTCCTGCATTTCCTCAAAATTCACGGGTCTGTTGTTGAAATATTATTTTTTCTCTTGAGAGCAGGAAGGAACGGTGCCTTTCACCAGCAACTGCAATGTGCACAGTGTGCGTGTAGGAAATATGTGAAACAGGGAAAGGAATGGAAACAACTGACACAACTGCAAGCAAACACATTGATGCTTACTAGGTCTGCATTTTCAAATCATCACCAAGAAACCAAGTACTGCTGTCACTAAGCCCCTTGGCTACTCCAATAAGAACACGTGACAACTAGCAGACTTATTAAAAATGATTAATCCTCCCTGCCAAAAGCTTAGCATATTCTGTGGGATGGAATCTCCTCAAACCCTGCTTGATTCCATGCTTGTGATTATAATACACCACATTGCCTTGTGTGGTCAGCGCACCACAAAATGTGCAACAGGTGGAAATGAACTGCCACATACTTTCATCTAGAGAATTGTTTTTGGCTGTTGGTGGTTGTGTGTGTGTGTGTGTGGGGGGGGGATAACAATGACAGAGGTGGTTCACTACAAGATGTTACTATGTCTTTCTGCTCACTGACCCTAGTGCAATAAACTGATGGAGAGGTAGGAGTTTCTCTCATCATTGATCTTTCAGGCTTAGGCTGTGTTTCTCTTTACTTTTTCCTCTTAGATTTCCACCTAAATTCTTGGTGCCCTTGGGGAGACACTGAGGATACAGCAACAGTGACTCCTAATTTTTTTTGGGGGGTTGCTTCAACATGATTCTCATACAAGTCATGGTGTCTGTATTTAATGTGTGTTATGAGGGTGGTTGTGACAAGGTGTGTTCACTCCTTTCTCCTTTTCACTGACTTGTCACATAGGGTGCACAGTGCCCGCCCCAAGAGCAAAATAGTCCCATACCCATGACCTCAGGGAGGAGAGGGAAGGTGGAGAAGAATGTTCTCTTTCTTATCCTTCACAGTCTCCTTCACTGGCTGGAGCAGAGGATTATGCTGATGCGTGGTCAGAATCAGCACTAGAACTAGGATTAGGACTATTACAGGCATTGGCAAGTGAAATCTATCCTAGTCCCAAATCACTACTGCTGGACCCCATACCCACTGAGGCCATGGTGGTCTGTGGCACACTAGCCTGCCCATCATCATCAGCCTGCTGCTGAGACAGATCAAGATCTGGCCCTTGTAACTAAGCAGCAGCAGGAATTACATCAGTAACAAATGCAGCAATGTCACTGCTTTTAGTGGTGATGATGCCCATCCCCATTTGCACATCTGTCTACCATTCCTTTCTGCTTTTGAGTAAAAATTCCCTCATTCTCTCCTCCATCCCAGCTGCTCTACCATCATCCTCACCATCACCAGTTCTTTGCTGCTGCTGGTCTATAAGAGTTGGCTTGGTGACGATGATGACAAATGTAACAGCTAGTCCCCTACTGTTACACTCGCCATCTCTTCTTCAGTTTCAGAAGACATACTAGAAGCACTAATAGTAGGCACATGCAGATAATGTGTGCTGATGCTAATACTGCTAACCAGTTCTGCCTTCTTCATCATCATGTCACAGAGGGACAATGCCGGAGGAAGGGGAATCAAACAGTCAGGGAGATAATGTGGGCTCCCTTGACCACTAGTTTGGCCGCTCATCATCACTTTCCCTTCCACCTCAGCATTAGGAGGATCAACAATCAACTTAGTCCCAGCATCTGCTTCACGTCTAACATCACCACCACGCCCACACTCACCTGCACAACTCTCTAGCTGATGTGCGGTAGTAGTGGGACTGCTTTCGGATGACAAGTTTGACTTAGGGTGCCCTGTTGTCACAATTTCCATCATCTCCTCCTACTCTTCATCCTGAGTATCACAAGGCACACTGGCAGCAGTAGCAGTCGGCACGGGCAGATTAACTGTCCTGCTCACACTGCTGCCCAGTTCTTCCTGTGCCTGTTTTGACACTATTTTCCCCCAGATTCCAAGGGATCATGTAAGGGGACTGGGCTTCATTGGATCTGGGGAATCAGGGCTTCCAAACCCTTCCATGCTGGTGGTGGTCACTTCCACCTCCTCTGACTCACTGGACGCAACATGGTCCTTCCAGCTCCTCCTTTTTTGTAATCCAGGTGCGCATATTGGTACTATTATAAAAGACCACACTATGAGCCTTTGCTGCCTTATTTTGCTTACTGAATAGCTAGAAAATCACCTTTCACCTTCTTTACCTCTCTAGCTGCTATGTTTTCTGTTTCAATTCCTGGAAACATCTTTTTTTTTTTGTTGCAAACAGGTGGAAAGTTTGAAGGCATTGAAAAACGTAGCAAAAATATTTTTGGTGTAGGCGAAACGGAAATATGTTTAAGGGATTTGCTGAGGGTGGATTTTTGAGAGACAAAAAGCTAACAACCATGTGGTTTTCATGGCATTTCTTGCAGTTGCACAATAGGACCTTTCCTCCATCACTTCTTATAAGATGATAATAGATAAAATATAATAAGGAAAATTCCCTATTTAAGCATATGTTATTGTCATATATAAAATGCTATCCTCTAAAAATATAAATATTTTGTTTAATTAGTATTTGGTTTAATTCACTGGAATGTAATTGATACCCACAAAGAAACAATTACCATGTAATTACTGTATCCTCATGTGGGACAAAGATTGTTCCTTTAATTGAGAAATAATTAGTTTTTATACTATAGAAATTGATATATGTTTTATATATGTTTTAAATTTATTATTGAGAATATATAATATGTTTTTTTCACTTATAGTACTTATCTAGAGTTCTTCTTTTATTAGGTAGATATAAGAATAGGTGTAGTCTTATTTATATTAGCTGTGCTATCATATAGTTATATTAACTACAATTTGTCGGTCATTCATTGTAGATAAAAAAAATCATGATGAAAGTACTGCCTAAGTCAATACTTTGTATCATTGTAGACTCTAATATAACCCAGGTGTTTCTTTCTAGCCATTATTGTTTCCTTAAAAAAATGTAGGCATGTGATATGATATTGGCATGTTGAAATATTTGCCACATTCTTTGGTGAAATATGTTCTGTGTATGTTCTATGCAATATGTTTTTAGGCTAAATCCATACTGATGAACGCATCTTAGTCGAATGTCTCTATTTGTTTTCTATTATACTGATATTCCTTACATTAGAAATATATTTCTTTAGTTATTGTGATCTTTAACTAAATATCCCTTGTTACTGAGACTCTTATTGCATCCTTATAACACTCACAATTTATGTCTATAGATACGCACAATTCTCTTTTTTCTCATGTACCCTGAACTACATGTTTTTCTCAAAAATATCAAAGGCAATTTCTGAATTGAATTAACCATGGTTTTCAATTAAGAGACCCGAATTAGAGAACACATCCATTACTGAGAAATTATTTTATGTTTGACCCAGGTGACCAGTCATGACCAAGTATATTTTTTATGACACCATACTATAGCATTTATAGCATTTCTCTGATATGTCAAAATATCATACATTACAATAAATCATGCAGTGCTGCAGTGTTTCATAGAGAGGCTATATATTTGTGGATATATTTAAAATAACCTTTCTTTAAAATGTCCTTTAGGCACCATACAAAATAAACTAGCCACATTAATATACATTAAGCACAAAAAGAACCTACTATACAAGGCACATAAGAAATCAACATGATGTTACAAAATGCTCAGTGGGTTTGATCCAAGAAGCAATTTATCAGTCAAAGCTGTCAATCCAATGTTAAAGTGTCATTGCAAGGTTAACATCCAGTGAATACCAACAAATGGATATAAATTCCAAGTGTGACAGCAAACAAATCAAATATGGCATTAGCATCAGTAAATGAACAGCAAGTCAGTAAAGCAGTAATCAGAAAACATGGTAGGCAACAGTGATTGACATAACTATTGGATATGAAATATATATTGCAAACATGTGCATTGGTTAAGGGAAGGAGTGCACATATAATCACACACGTAATAGACACAGACTAATAGATGACCTGTTATTAATATGAGTTGTATCAGTGGTCCTCAAAACCTGTTTCTTGGAACCTGGGGTGGCTGTTGTAATAAGGAGAAGAGGAAATATTTCTGAGCAAATCCACTACACCATAGATGGTCAAACCAGAATCCCCACTCATTTCAATTGGGCTTTTAACTGCTTGAATGTTTTGTTCCCTGTCGTGCAGTTGGATTGCTTAAGCTTTCCTCCACTTTACTACTTCAGTCTCAGTATTTGTGTGGTGCTGTACCTGCATGGAAAATTATGGAAAAGTTGCCTAAAACTATAGCCTAATAATTTAAGTGCGTGTTAGAACAAACTGATGCAAACAAAACTCTGATACCAACTGCAGAAGCATTGTCAACTGTGCACACCAGTAAATTCAAATCTGGATATAAATTAAAAGTCAGTTCATTATGTAGGGGTAGGCGAAAAATTAGAAACATTTCCTGCATGACTTTTCGCAAAAAAAGGGACAATTTGTCACTTTTTTTGCAAAAGTTTTCTCTTTTTATCCAGTGCAAAATTTTCCTTCTTTTCGCCTATTCCAGCAAATTTTCCCCTATTCCAACACATTATTATCCTTTCTAACACATTTTTTGCTTAGTCTAACAGATTTTTTGCCTATTCAACACATTTTTCTCCTATTCTATCATATTATAACACATTTTTCTCCTATTCAAACACATTTTTTCCTTTTCCAACACATTTTTTCCTATGTTTAATATGGTGCAACATTTCCCAGCACAATATTACTTCTTCTGATGGCTGTAGTGGAGAAATAAGTAGCTGGAAGTCAAAGTTGTGACTCCTACAGCAATATATACCTTGAAAAATGTGTTAGCATGCAGAGTGCCTTTGTCCTTTGCCCACAACACTTACTTCCTCCTTATGTGACACTGGCATGTATTTGTGATGATGTCCCTCTCTGTACAATATTTTTTCTCTCCACACTGATCGTATTTAATTCTGATGGATGAGAGGAAAAAAAAACACTGAAGAAAGTCATCTCTTCAGTTCTTCCCTTCCTACAACTTTGATCTGCTTTCCCGTTTCCACCTAGGCACCAATCTATAGAAAGGGTGCCATCTTCCCTCTTGCATTTGGACAGTGATCCTACAGAGATGGCTGCCTCTGCTACCACTAGCTTGGAGAACCACTTAGACCTGCTCACACAAATGGGTGATCTCTCTCAGCCCGGTAACCTCTATATCTCCCAGGGACCCTTGTGTTTGGAAATCCAGGACATGCCTTCAAAAGTGGATTACAAGTATTTTGTGACTGAAATGAAGACTGCACTAAAAGATGAAGTGGCAGCTATAAAAGATGATGTTACTCAACATGTACAGGTTGGTTCATACTGATTGGTTATACTAGTAGCATATGCTATGTTATTGTCCTTGAGACTGCTCTTGATTTACTTTTCGAGGGCATTTATTGTCAAGTTTGGGTTCCTTTTCTGTTCACCATAACCTTTCAGGGTGGGTACTGATATAGATCTCACTATACTTGGGGAGATTTTCAGCTTCAGTAGTAACTCACACAGATGGTACTCATGATTTGGGCTGACTGAAATTGGTGAAAAATTTCCCACAAAAAGTACCAATTTTCTGTTTTTTTCCTGCTTTTTTTCACCTAGCTCAATCCATTGAAATCAATGGGAACATAGAAGTTACACACAACACATAGCAAATATTATTTTATTTCACAAAGGCATAGTATAAAAGAGGCATGAGGGTGTCTGTTTTGGTGGAGTGTGGGGAAAGAATCAGTTGAACAGGGGATGATTTTTTGGGGGGTTTGTTTACTGGGATTGGGGGAGGTAGTTAATATAAAATAAATCCTAAATACAAATAAAACAACCCATAAGACATGGTATAAAAGGGGTCTGAGGAGGGTGCCTGTATTGGTGAATGAATGAATCATTTGAACAGGGAATTTGTTTTGGGGGGGGGGTTCTTGACTGCTATTGGAGGGACAGTTAATAAAAAAAATAAATCAATAAAATAAAATAAGAAATTTGTATGTAAAGTGATAGAGACAGGAACCCCCTGACATAAGCTGCCACGGAGGTGGACTGATACTTGACTTGATAGAGTATTTTGTAGAGGATGATTTGCTAGATTTTTTGGTAGAGGCCCAAGCCCTGAGGAAACATTGATTTGTAGGACATAAGATTGTTTGGCACAAGGAAACACTGATTTGTAGGACTTAGGCTTCTTAGAGGCACAAGCCCTGAGGAAACATTGATTTGGAGGACTTAGGCTTGTTAGAAACAAACCCCAAAAAATATATTTTTTTTTTTCAGAACTGTGTTTTCTTTTTGTTTTACATATTTTTTTGTTTTGTTTTTATTTACATATATGTTTTGTTTTTGTTTACATATATGACCTTGTGTGTGACTGTAATGGGATAGCAATGGGTAATGTCATCATGATGTTATATCATTGCCATCGTTAAAAGATGTGTCTCCATCTAAGTCCCATCCCTCCAACACTCATGGTTATACAGATATTGCTCTATGTGACAGGTGGAGATATCTATCATTTGACCACACGGAGGCTCTTCAGCAGAGCCAAAGTCGCAACATATCGAGATAAATACCTCTTTGGAATGGTCCACAGAGTGTGCTTGCAAACCATGCACACTCTGTACACCATTCCAATTAAGTATTGTTCTCTAAATGGGGCGATTTGGGCTCTGCTGAAAAGCCCTCGTGTGGACAAATGACTGAAATCTACATCTGTCACATAGAGCAATATCTGTATAACCATGAGTGTTGGAGGGATAGGACTAACAGCGAACAACATCTGTTTTCACAATGTCTACAATCTGACATCAAGGTGGACTTAACCTTTGCCATCCTCCTGGAGGGATAGCCATCCCTACAAGTTATGAAGACAAATATATGTTGTTGGATTCCCCCCCCCCCAGTTAAACAATGTTATTCCTACTGCTGAAAGGTGTGTTGATTCAAAAGGTATCACAGCTCAGACATGGATATGTCAGGGGCAATATCCCAGTGGCCTGAAATTGTACAGTGGTGCTGTTACTACACAATCATGTGGACAGCTCTGGTACAGGGACCAGATATCTACATGGGAGGGTGTTGCAACAGCCCCACTGTACTATTTTGGGCCACTGTGATATTGAACCTCAAAATGAAACCTTCACCCGTAATAACTCAAACAACACCTTTCAGCAGTGGGAGTACCCTTGTTTACCCAGGGGGATTAACCCAAACATATATATTTTACTTCACCACATATCAAAGTATAACTGTGTCCACAAACATATGGCTAAGGTCACTAATCACAACATCCTATTTCTCCACACAGCTTACGGCCCTCAAGCCCAGCGGGAGACAGTGGAGGAGGCAATGTCACCCCCCAGTGAGGAGTACACAGAGGAGGGGACCAGCCGGTGGTCACCTTATCCACCATCACCATCCCCTCCAACACAGGCTGCAGCACCACCTACTGCACCACCACAGGCTGCACCACCCCTTCAAGCTGGACCACCACAGGCTGCACCACCCCTTCAAGCTGGACCACCACAGGCTGCACCTCCCCAGTACAGTGGCTGGATGCCACAGGAGGAGAGGTGGAAATATCCAGCAACCTCCATCAGCTACTACCCTCCATCAGCAGCACCACCACCGCCAGGGAGGCAATGGCTGCCAGGGACTGTGGCCACCACCCAATATGGGCCATATGCCTCACACAACACACCCTCCTGGATGGCTCCACAGCATGCCCCAAGGTATGATCCGAGGTGGGGTCCCAGCACCTATCAGTGGCCACCATATGACCCTTGGCCACTGGACTACTCACACCTGGGCCTGATTGGTGAGCCCCAGCACCCCCTACCCAGGGATATATTCACACCTCCACCAGCACACACATCTTTGGGCAGCTCTGGATCACTTGATGTGGTGGGCATGTGCCCATCATCTGCACCAGCCACTCCAACAGCAGCCACAGCACCCTCAACAGCAGCAGAGGAGGAAAGAGCACCCTCAACAGCAGCAGAGGAGGAAATAGCACCTTCAGCAGCAGAGGAGGAAAGAGCACCCTCAACAGCAGAGGAAACAGCACCCTCAGCAGCAGAGGAAACAGCAGCACCAGGGACACCGGGCACATCCACCTCCAACACCGTATGCCTCACAGGGATGGAGGCGGAGTGTATGGCCCTTCAGAGAAGACTACTCCGGTTGAGCAGAAGTACAGACAGCAACATCACCAGGAGCAGGAGGCAATCCAGGAGGAACATTGCCCAATTGGAGACCAGAATCCAAGCCCTGGAGTCGGAGGTGGCCAGGGGGGACACACTACTCCACCAGCTCAGGACTGGTCTCATGGACATGTTGACACAGGTCCTTGTGCAGTTAAGGGAGATCAACCGCAGAGAGAACCTGAGGATCGAGAGGGAGAACTTGCGTTCCACCGAGGGGTCTACTGCAACCACCACCCCCTCCAGTGTTACCCATGAAGCAACACCTAGGGGGCAGAGGGTTACCAGGAGATCAACAAGGGCATCCACCTCTGGCACCCAGGCTAAGGCCCCCCACCCAAAAATGAAAAAATGAAAGGCCCAACCTGTTAACTTTCCCCTCAATAAAGAAACCATTTTTTTTGTATTCCAGTCTGATCTGTTGTGTCTTCAGTTATGGATTGGGTGGCAGGGTTGTCTCCAATGCATTGCCATACAATGCAGTGAACACAACCTCTGCCTGGGTGAAATGTTAGTGGGATGCTACAACATGGGTTCACACACACACACCGTTGTACAAATTCAACATGTAATACATCCCTGGAGCCATATTACACCACTGTGTTATTTGGCGATGTTGTGTGTTGAATTTGAACAGCAAAACATACCCCTTAGCACAACAAATGGTACAACATTGAACATTCGTCTACATCATATGTTGTGTTTAACCCTTTGAGTGCCAGAGTGGTAGGCAACGCATTGCAAAGAAATGCGTTGGGGGCCACTCTGGCACTTAGTGGGTTAATGGGATAACCAGATAAACAGCTCTGTAACTTAGCGGGGACATTACAAGCAGGACAGATAAATGGGACATGTATCCATATTTCCTTGGATTCACACACTCATTGTGCAACTGACTTACTGGGGAAGCCAATGTTTTTAACCTAGGATTTCAATGTGTAGCACACACATTGATATCCTGGGGTGAGCATTGGGGTCTCCAGTAAGTTGAATTGCTGTGTCCCTAAGGGTGTAACAGACTTCACCAGTGATAACGCATGTCCACTTAGTCTGGTTGTTCGTTGATATAGCCCATGTACTGAGATATGTCAAAGTGGAGCAGAATCTCAGAACATTGATTATACTGAGCAATACAGATACTGTGGACAGGTATTCACTGTGGAAGTATGTCCCCTGTATCATCTCTTTATCACTCCCACAACACATTGGTGCATCACTGCCACCATCACCTGTTTGCATGGATACATCACAGAGTCCACTCACTGGCAAACAAGTGGTGGACTCCTGTGATGTGGGTGATGCCTTTCCATGTATGGGGGATACTCTATCCTGGGTGTGGTTACGCATTGACAAATGTGTTCTCAAATATATCCTCATACAGACACAGATAGAATGGTGATGGTTCTTCTTTTTTGTGTCTCAAAGTACATTAGAAAGTACATGTGTTTTCTGTGTGTATTGCCTATATGCATTTAACACGTGTATGAGAACACTAAATGTACTTTGAAACTAAATCGTACTACTTCAGTAACACTGCTGCCCTGCTCATGTGTTGTCCACAAGGTTTGACAACTCTGTAGCTGAGCATCCTAACTGTACAGATTATAACACTCAAGAATTAGTGTTTTCTGTGTCTATATGAGAATGTTCCAGTATAGGTTTGTGTGAACCTCAGGTCAAACATTGCATCACCAACAACATCAACATAAACAGCAAGGGGTGATCATCATGAAGGTGTTGTCAAGACATCAATCCAGTCACATGGAAGATCTTCAGTTTAAGGATGGATCATGTTATGGATGCCTGTGGGACAAGAGGACAGGATTTGGAGCAGTAGACCTGAACTGATCATCAAGCAACAACAATTTAGTCTTTTTAATCCCCTCAATTGTCACGGTTACAGGTGAGTACACAAACCATTGCTTGACAATGTGTTGTGTACTCATCTGTAACCAATTCTGTGGGGAACTAAGGACTCAGTTCTAGCACAGTACAGGTCCCATATTGAGTCCAATGTCCCTTTAACCCCTGATGTGCCTGAGTATTATCCAATGCATATCATTAGATAATACTCTTTCGCTACTGGGCTAGCATGGTTGCTCAGGCTACGATCATGGCATATCCAGTTAGTTGCTGTCAATCAAGCCCTGTAAGGTGATGAACATGGGTAATATGTTGTACCTTGTTTCTCCTGGGGGTGTGCGTGATATCCTTGGGGTCTGTATGTCAACATGGAGAGTGGAATGGAGGATGGTTTTTGAGTCCACACACACAATTTGCCACGTCCACTGCCAGTGCAGTGCTGTGTCACTGTTCCTGTGGGGTGAGACAGAACAAAATGTGCAGTGTGGTTAGTGTCACAGGACTGATGGGGGACTTGCATGGATTGTTTGCATGCGTGTGTTATACTCACAGGTGAAGTGTTCCGTGATGAGCCCCACTTGCCATGAAGTGTATGGCACAGAGTAGTTTCTGCAGGCCAGTTAGGGCATGGTTGTGGGTGTAGATGGGATCCACCTGATCTTTGATGACCTCATACAAGGCAATGATGCTGTCAGGCCTCAACCTGTAGCGATCAATGACCTCATCATCAGTCATTCCAAAGAGGGTGACCCTTGGGCGTTATACCCTGGGCCTTGGTGGTCGTCTATACATCCTCTGCCCTCCAGGTGGGGATGGACTCCTGTGTGGCTGCTGAGCCAGAGCCTCCTCACTTGCAACAGGTGAAGGCTGTTGATCAGGCGTGCCTGGAGGTTGCTGATGTTCCCTAGCTCTCTCCCTTGCATGCCTTCTCCGCAGTCTTCGCAACAATATGTAACCCAACATACTGTTTGCTCTCTCTATCTCTCTCTATCTCTCTATCTCTCTCTATCTCTCTCTCTCTCCATCCCTGAGTGGAAATCAAGCCACAAGTGAGTGTGTTGAGTTGTCCCTTTAAGTACTTGATAGGGCGTTGTGTAGGTGTGGTGATGAGGTGAGTGCTGACCAATGGAGAGTTGTTTTTGTCCAGGTAAGTGTTTGCAGGTGTGTGTGTTATAAGATGTGGTGTGTTGTGCTTGTTATGTGTGTGCCATTTGCGGGTGTGCAGTTGTGGGGTGCAGGTCGCGTGTTGATGTTGCCCAGGTGAGCATATATTTGCAGGTGTCCTCTTTGTGTGTGATAACCCCCATTGGTCCGTGCCATGTTGTGTTGTTGTTTTTTTGTGTGTCGTTGTCCCTGTGGTATTGCTTGTTGTTGTGTGTGGAGTGATTTGTGTTGTGTGTCAATGTTTTTGTGTTGTTTTGGCATTGCACGGGTTAATGTTTCCATTTACATGGTTGTGCGGTAAGCATTTTGTGTATTTTCCTATGTAATGGGTGTTTTGTTTTGCCCGTTAAGTGTCTAATGGCTATGAAAAGTGGGTCTTAACTTTTTGCCGTTAGGAGTATCTTTTTTCAGCCATTACCAGTACCGCAAGCCTTTGAATAGCTCTGGGGTATGTTGTTCCATGCGTCTGAATGCACATAAGTGTATCGGCCGTTAGGATTCTGCAACTGCCGTTAGCTGTTCTTTAGACGGATCTTTGAATTGCTACATGACACTTAACGCACCCATTAGTGATTTTTTTTACTAACGGCTGCCTTTAAATCGAGCCCCTAAACTTTTACCATTTAGATTCCGCAAGATATACTCTGTTTAGCCTTTAGATCTCATCAGACTCATCTTCAGTTATATCCAGGGCCTGAAATTTATTATGGTATCTTCTCAGGGATCTTGATAATGATTTGACACCCACTTTTAGGTGCCAGGACATTAAATTCTATTCTACATGTTACATGGTAATCCAATTTTTTCAATGTTTAATGCGATGTATACTTTTCTTTTTTATCTCATTTATGTATTCATTTAAATGTAATATGAGTAAAAAAAAAAAAAAAAACCTCACTTTATGCTTTGTTCTGTACTGCCTTCTACTTCCCTAGTTTTATACAACTCCTTTTTGTGGATCTACCTTATTGCATGTTATGGTTCTGGACTGGATATTACATACCAATTGGTTTCATGCATCCTCTCTGATTTCTAATTACATTGTAGGAACTGGATTGATAGTTCAACTCTAGTATACACCAAACTGATATTTTATTTTAATATCCTACTCCATACTGATCTAATTCTTTTTGCTTACTTACTCTCCTCACCTAATTTCTTCTTACAGTCCCTTCTCCTCTCACAGTTGGAGGGGTTGACTTATCCGCAAGCAACATTTTACTGAATTGCATCTCACATCTAAGACCATCCCTACACCTCATCGACTTATCATCCTCCAGATCCTCTCATTCTCTTTGTATTTATTCCACCCCACTACACACGTTTCCCATCCTACTACCCCCACAGACCTCTGGCACCTTGAAAATTCTGTCATTGTTGTTTTTTCCCTCCTCCCCTCTCTGCTTTTTTTTTTCTCTCTCTCTCTCTATTCGTGCGGGTCTGCTCTGCTCATTTTTGGTCACACTCCAGCGTATCCTTGATATTATATTAAAATGACTCACCTCACTATCACAACCATCAATGCCAAGGGTCTCAGCTCACCGAACAAGCGATCCTTAGTGCTTAGAGAACTTGCTAGACAATCTATTGACATAGCATTTGTCCAAGAAACTCACTTTCCGGCAGACTCCCCCTTCTAAACTTTCAAATCACAAATATCCATGCAGTTACTTTTCAAACAGCTCAAAGAAACACAAGGGGATTGCTATATTTATTCATGACAGTGTGCCCCGGACTTACTTAGAATATTCTGCAGATACTGAGGGACGTTTGCTAAGCTTAAAAGGCCTTATACACAACAAACCTTTCCTCTTGATAAATACATATGGTCCCATTATCAGACAAACATCTCATATTCTATTCTAGATCATATCTTGTCTGCACCAGAAAGTAACATTATTCAAGGGGTTGATTTTAACTTAGCCCTGGACCCCACACTAGACTTCTCTACAGGTAAATGACCCTTTAAATTGTCTCATTTTTTTTGCATTGAGAAACTGACTTCATAACTTGTACTTGATTGACGCCTGGAGATTGACCAATCCTCAGGCATATGACTATACTTTTTTTCTCATTTCCTCACTCCTCTTACAGCAAGTTGGATTACCTTTTCATTTCTCAGAATCTACTTCTTTCATGAATTAACACTTCTACAGATCCTGTGGCCTGGTCTGATCACTCATCAGTCCTTTTGACATTGAAATTTGACTCTACCAAACCACAAACATGGAGACTGAAGTACTCAGTTTTACAAGACCAACACTTGAGAGATCATTGTAAAGATGTACTTTCAGAATATTTTTTTCCTAATGATAGTCCAGAACTTTCCTCTCCTTTGATATGGGAAGCTCAAAGTGTTTTGTCCATGGCCATTTCATTAAACTAAGCTCGCAAAAAAAAAAAAAAAAAAAGAAAGAGATGGTGGACGACACTATCCAAGTTGGATACAATCAGAGCCTTTGATGCCATTCACAAAAAGACCCTGACAATGCAAGATCTTGAGAAACTGACCTTGGCTAAATTAGAACTTCATAATTATTTACAGGAACAATCTATTAAATAGTATATGTGGTCCAGGTACTACCATTACTTTGAAGGTAACAAATTAAGGATTCTTCTGGCAATCTCACAATCTTCTTTGAACAAGATATCCAAGTTGCAGAACTTGAGAAAACTATTAAAGATATGTCATTAGGGAAAAGCCCTGGCTTGATGGGCTCACTGTTTTCTATTACAGGTCATTCTTACACGATTTTGCCCCCTTTCTTCTCAAATCATTTAATGCGGTTCTCAATGGCCAATCATTTCCTCCCTAGTCTCTCATGGTACACATAGTGGTGCTGCCAAAACTTGCTAAAGATCCTACATCCTGCTGTAATTGCTTCCCGATTTCACTTCTCAATCTAGATGTAAAGATTTTAGCCTCCAGACTGAAACCCTTTTTTAAAGACCTCATCCACCCTGACCAGAATGGTATTGTCCCTACACAAGAAAAAAGACACAATACAGCTCTTTTAGTGTCTCTTCTACATTATGCACACTGCACCGATACTCCTACTATATTTATACAACTGACTCAGAGAAAGCTTTTGATAGAGTTGATTAGACCTACTTATCAGAGACCCTTTCATACATTGGGCTCGGCTCTCGGGTTCTTCGCGGTATTTTAGGACTTTACTCTCCGCCCTCAGCTTCTGTTCTAGTCACTGGTCTTTTGTCCTCACCTTTCCAAATCTCCAATGGTACGAGACGGGGTGTCCATTGTCCCCTCTGCTTTGTATTATTTCCCCGGAACCTCTTCTACAGTCCTTTCAAAATGACCACTCTACAACTGGTTTGCAGCTATGGACTCATCATTATAAGCTTTCTGCTTTTGCAGATGATGTCTTGTTTTTCTGACCTCTCCTGAAAACTCTATTCCATCTCCCAAGCACGCATTCATTATGACAAATCTTCAATTTTAAATATCTAGCTTCTACTGTGGTTTCCAACATTCAATTGAATTATAGATTCAAATGGGCTGACAAATACATTGATCATCTAGTAATTGCACTTCCTAAGGATATTTCTTCTATCCCAGAGCTTAACTTTGAACCATTAATCTCCTCTGTGAAAGACACCCTAAACCAATGGGCTCCTCTTCACATATCATGGTTTGGGAGGATAAATGTGTTTAAGATGATGATTCTGCCTAAAATTTTGTACTTTTTCAATGCTCTACCCATAGCTAACCCATGTCATTATATAGACCTTTTGTCCTCACTTGTCGCTGATTTCATATGGTCCAAATCTCACCCTCAAATACATAGAGACATTCTATCTGATCCTGTTGACAGAGGAGGACTAGCACTTCTAAACTTGACTCAATACTATCACGTCTCAGCCATAGCTAGAATTTTCTACTTCCTCCAGCCCGCTCCCTCATATTGGACTTCTAGTCTAGATTATCTGCCAGAACCTTACTCCTTAGAACAACTTCTTTGGTCTTCTAAACAATCACCTCCTTCCTTAACTAGGAGGAGAGGTTCATAGTGACTGCTATCACTATGAGTAAGCTTAATAATAATGAAAGGAGGAGCTGGAAGGACAATTATGACTCAAATGAGTCTGAAGAGGTGGAAGTGACCACTAAGAGCATTGAAGGGTCTGGATTGCCTGATTCCCCAGACCCAATGATGGGCAGTCCCCCTACATCACCACTAGGAATCTTGGGGAAATTTGTGTCAAGGGCAGTGGAAAAAGATGGTAGTAGTGACAGGTCAACTGCCTGTGCCTGCTGCCATTGCTGAGCCTGCTGCCAGTGCCGCACCTCCTAGGGTATCTTGTGATTCTCAGGAGAGGGGAAGGAGGAGATGAAGCCAAGTGTAACAGCAGTTGACCCTAAGTCACACTTGCCATCCCCAAGCAGCCCCACCATTACTACTAGTACTAAGAATGTCCAGCAGCTACAGACTCAGAGTGTTAGGAGTTGGGGGAGGGGGTTGATCATACAACTAGTGAGAAGGAAGACTCAGGGACTGAAAATTATTTGGTTGGTGTTACTAGTAGTAAAATTGATGGTGAAGCAGCTGGTGGAACTAGAATACCACAATAGATCTGCCTATTGATGCTGAGGTAGCAGGGGAAGTACTGATGAGCAGAAAAGAGAGCCCACAACATTCCCCTGACCCTGGGAGTCCCCTTTAGGGGTGGGCAAAATTTCTCACCGTGTTCACACAGAAAATTCCATGAAAACCACATTGTTATCCTTTTTTCAAAGGAAAACCCGCTGTAATTTTTTTTTGCACATTGGCCAAAATATTTCAAAATTTTTTTAATGGCTAGAAAGCTTCCCCCCATTGAATTATGTTGTTTTCACTTTGACATATTTGCAGAAAACAAACACAATAGAAGCAGCTACAGAACGAGGTAGATATGCTCTGCTGTTCTGCTGTGATTTTGAGGTAAAATTGAAGCAGGAGAAGCTCATAGTGACTGCTATCACTATGAGCAGGATTAAAAATACTAAAAGGAGGAACTGGAATGACTAGAATGTTTCCACTGAGTCTGAGAGTGAGGAGGACGTGAGCACTACAGAAGCAATGTTGACCAGTCCCCCTAAATCACCCATAGGGTTTTTAGGGAAATTACTGTCAAGGGAGGAACAGAAGGGTAGCTGACTGTGCCTGCTTCCAGACATGCTGCACCTGCTTCCAGACGTGCTGCACCTACTGTAAGATGTGCTCTGCCTGCTGTCAGACATGTTGCCCCTGCTGCGAGTGCCACCACCAGTGCTGTGCCTGATGCTAGTACTGCCCCTGCTGCCACCAGTGCAGTGCCTGCTGCCAGTACTGCCCTTGCTTCCACCAGTGCTGTGCCTGTTGCCAGTGCTGAAGCTGGTGTTAGTGTGTCTTGTAATACTAAGTACCCTAAGACACACTTGCCATCCCCAAGTGCTAGTACTACTACTACTAAGGTCCAGTAGCTTGTTAGCTTTAGGAGCAAAGGTAATCAATATCCTCCTACTAACAGTGACTGGGAGGAGGAAGACTCAGGGGCTGAAACTAATGTGTTTGGTGTTAATAGTAGAAGTAGTAGTAACAGTGATGGCGAAGCAGCCAGTGGGACTAGTGTTAGGAGAGTGGTAGGGAAAGCAATTGAGAGCATCCAGACTAGAGTTCAAGGGAGTCCACACCATTCCCCTGACCCTAGGAGCCACCTTCTTTCCATGGCATTGTCCATTTGGAACGTTATGCTGAAGAAGGCAGAATTTTCACCACCACAATAATACCACTGCCTGTGCTAGTGCTGCCAGTCTGCCTTCTTCAGGTTCCCAAGAAATAGCAAGTGTGACATTAGGGGACCCTCTGTCACATTACTTGTCACCTCCTCCAACCAGCAGTGAGCATTTGGAAATTTGCAGAATTTGCAACTGCTCTAATTTCTGTTGCTGCTGCTGCTGAGTTGCAAGGGTAGAAGGATGCTGAGGATCAGGCTAGTGTGCCACAGATCACAGTGGACACAGTGGGAATGGGGTCAACAAGTGATCTGGGACTAGGAAACGTTCCCCTTGCCAGCAGCAACACATATACAAGACATGGTGGGGGCTAGTTATGGTGCTGCTACTGCCTCAGACGCATAACTGGAGCTAATTGTGGCAAGTGGGAGCTTCATCATCCATCACCCATGTTACTGCTGTTGTTGATTCCATTCACTTTCAACTGCCCAATCATCCTGCTGCCTAAACAACTCAGCAGCAGCAGCAAGAACAGCAGTCACAAATTCTGCATCTACATCAGGGCATTTGACAATGGCCAGTGGCCACTGGCCAACAGGACATAACCTGCTGGAAATAATTACGCTTTCATAAAAAAAAAATCATATTCCTACAAAAAACTAAAATTTTTAGGTTTATTTCTAAAAAGCCTAAGTCCTACAAACCAAAGTTTTCTTAGGGCGTGTGCCAAACAAGCTTAAATCCTACAGATCAATGCTTCTCCAGGGCTTGTTCCGCTAATAAGTGTAAGTCCTACAAATCAATGTTTCCTCAGGTCTTGAGCCTCTAACAACAAATCTAACAAATCATCCTCTACAAAACACTCTATCAAATCAAGTATCAGTCCACCCCAGTGGCAGATTATGTCAGGGGGTTCTTGTTATCAATTTACATACAAATTTATTATTTTATTTTATTGATTTATTTTTTTATTAACTGTCCCACCACTACCAGTCAAGAAACCCACCCCAAAACAATTTCACTGTTTAACTGATTCATTGCCCTGACTTCACCTACTAACACAGGCACCCTCATTAGACCACTTTTATACCATGCCTTATGGCGGGGGTTAAATGGATTGGATTTATGTTTTTATTAACTGCCTCCAATCCCAGTAAACCCCCCCAAAAAAATCCCCTGTTCAACTGATTCTTTCCCCACACCCCACCAACACAGGTACCCTCATGCCCCTTTTATACTATGCCTTTGGGAAATAAAATAATACTATGTGTTGTGTGTAAATTCCCATTGATTTCAATGGAATGAGCTAGGCGAAAAAAAGCGGGAAAAAGTGGAAAATTGGCACTTTTCACTGGAAATTATTTGCCAAGAGGATAGTGCCATTTTCTGCGGATTTCACCCATTCCTAGTCCCCTTACCCCACAGCATTGTCCAGCTGGAATATGATCCTGAAGAAGGCAGAATTGTTGCCTAGTGTCATTACTATCACCACCACAAGGAACACAGATAAGCATCCTGTGCCTGCTGCTACTGCTGCCAGACTGCCTTCTTCAGGTCACAAAGAAAAGGCAAGTGTGGCATCCTTCAACCAGTGAGATGTCTGTAATAGAGCAGCAGCAGCATGGAGGTTCTGGTGGTGGTGATGATTATGGTGGAGAATCTGGGGCATTAATGACCTTTTTAACCTAAACTGAGAAGGAAAGGGGACAGGGATGGGGATGGTCATCACCACCACTACCAGCTGTGAGCTTTTGGAATTTTTGGAGTTTGCTGTTGCTCTAATTCCTGCTGGTACTGTGTTGCAAGGGCAGCAGGATGCTGCTGAGGAGCAGGCTAGTGTGCCACAAACCACTGTTGATGCAGTGGGAATGGGATCCAGTGATGCAGGACTAGAACAAGTTCCACTTGAAATCATCAATTCTCCTGGCCCTAGTTGCAGTGTTGATTCTGATGCAGTAGCAACAAAAGCAGCAACATCATCCTCTGCCCCAGTCACTGAAGGGAAATGTGGAGAAGAAGAAGAAAGGATCAATTCTTCTCCACCTTTCCTGTCCCTCTCTCAAGTCCTGGGTGTGGGACTATTATTCTCTTGGAGCAGGCACAGTGTAGTCATCAGCAATGGTACTGTGAACAATTTTGATAAATCGGTGAAATTGGGAAAGGAGGGAACACACCCACCAAAGAAATCAGACACCACTGTCGCTGTACCACATGACTCCACCCAAAGACAACAAGTGGTGAGTAAGAAATCAAAGAGGAGAAAAAATAGAGAAACCCAGTCATAGCCTGAAAGTTGGAAGGCGAGCAGAACACCTGCTTCACCATTAATTTCTGGCTCTAGGGTCCAGGCACTGGAAGATCATAAGACTACATCTTCTGGTGATCCACCTCATTCATCTTTACCTCCCTCACCACCTTATCGCTATTCTGTAGATATCAGGATTTGACAGTTCATTTCTATCCATTGCACACTGTGTGGTGAGCTGACCACACATGACAGTGTGGTGGAGGATAATAGCAACCAGGGCATCAAGTTTCATCTGAGGAATTACATCCCACAGAATACACTAAGCTGGTGGCAGGGAGGGCTCATCATTATTATGTCTTTATGTCTTTAGTGGGGAGTGCACATGAGGTATAGTGACAGCAGCAGTACTTGGATTCTGATGTTATGGTGTTTGGATACAGTTGTGCACCCAGATGTTATTTACCAAACACACTATGAACGTTGAAGTTGCTGATGAGAGGCACAGTTCCTGCTCACAAGGGAACATTTTTTTATTCTAGTAACACCACACCCATGATTTTTGAAGAGGTGCAGGTGGAGAAGCATTACCAATGTTTCCTCAGGGCTTCTGCCTAAGTAGGGATGGGTGAAAATATTCGCCTAAAACCAAACTGGCTAATAATGGCACTTCCTGCTTTGCGAATAATTTCTCACAAAAAGTGCAGTTTCTCCTCTTTCTTCGCCTAGCTCATTGCTTTGAAATCAATGGAAAGAAAAATGTTTCCCCACCACATGAAACTTTCCTCTACTTTGCCATAGCCATATACAAGGTTATCATGCTTTCACAGCATGCCATTCTGTGTATGGGAGAAAGCAGTACAGTTTACAGATAGAGAAGACAGCCAAATAAAGGGGGATTGAAGCTTAGTTTATGGAATCTTTTAGGTAGGACATTTGTCATCTGTATCAGGGGTGTCTGGGGGCACTGTGGGGGAGAAGAAATTCCAAGTGACTGACTGGCAAGACACAGGCAGCAGGGGTGGGGAGAACCACTTTGCTTTATTTTTTTGGAAAGACTGTGATAAGGTAGAGTGGATAACTTAAAAAAAAATAAAAAAAAAAAGAAAGAAATAGACTAACAAATAAACATTTTAGGTGGCAGACAGCTGACTTGGAGCCTGACATCCGTGAGTGGTCTGACTAAGGCAGAATTGATAGACAGCAGAAAACATTGAGGATTTTGTTGAGTGCTAAGGCAAGACATCTGAGACTTATACACTTCTGCTGTAGCAGTATCGGAGGCCACAATACTCTGCTAGAGCTGAATAGACTTGAGCCACGGGCACTCAACCGGTGCAGTAACGGAGGCACGGTACTCTGCAAGAGCTGGTAAACTTGAGCCAATGGCACCCGACTGGTGCAGTGACAGAGGCACTTTACTCTGCAAGAGCTGGTAATATTGAGCCAATGGCACCCGACCGGTGCCATTACGGAGACAACAGTATTCTGCAAGAGCAATAAGAAATTAGCCAATGGCACCCTGCCGGTGCTGTAGTGTAGGCAGTCGTATTCTGCGAGAGCTGAACAGAACGCAACCACGGGCTCACTGCCCTAGCAGTAATCGGAGGCAACAATAGCTCTGCAAGAGTTAACGGAAGGCTCAGTGGTAACGGAGGCAACAGTGCTCTTCAAGAGTTAACGGAAGGCTTAGTGGTAACAGAGGCAACAGTGCTCTGCAAGAGTTAACAGAAGGCTCAGTGGTAATGGAGGCAACAACAGCACTGCAAGAGATATCGGGAGGCTCAGCAGTAACGGAGGCCACAGTGATTCTCAGTCTGGCTGGGCCAGACTAAGCGGGAGTCAGAATGTCGCCCAGGTGACACGGTGAACAGGAACAGGATAGCTGGGCCGGATCTCATCGCAGGAACGTCAGCCACGCCAGGTCGAATCACGGAGCAGGAACGTCAGACAAGCCGGGTCAGGACACGGAGCAGGAACGTCAGCTAGGCCGGGTCAAATCACGGAGCAGGAACCAGAAGCGGAGTAGTAAGATGGGCCAAGTCAGTACACAGGAACACAGCAACACAGTAACTCAGTAGCACTGGTACAGGAACACCACGAAAGGGCACCCGACAGGTGCCAGAGGCCCAGTATAAAAAGGCCATACTGGGTGGGCCAAACTAAGCTCACCCAATTGGAGCGCAACACACAGAGATTGACAGGAAAAAGCACGGGCACCGTGATAAAGTACCACTCAGCCACACACACCTTTGCTGAGTACCCAGCAGCAGCAACAACAGCAACACAGATTATTAACATCCACAATGTTAGATACGACTAGTGCCTCTGCTGCTGCTGTAAGTGCTGCACCTTTGACACCTAGTAGTAGTAGCAGTAGCATTGCATCAACTTCTGTGCCACGGATCCCAGGAATAAACCAGGAGTCAGTACGGTAAAGTAAAACAATCTTTTATTAGAATAATCACAGTAATGCACGTAAACAGATAACACACAGAGGGTGATCAAAGAGGCAAGCACTGTATCAGAAATAGCAGTCCGCCAAGAGATCCGAGACTAGGCCTCAGCCTACTGGAGCCTCAAGGTAATTCGGAACACCCAAAGGACTAGCACTGACTCAGCCTGCCTTTAGTCTAGGAGTCTGATAGAGCCCCTGGTCCGCACTAGGATGGGTGTCTGTGGAGCCGGGACCAACACACGGAGGAAACAGACAGAACCCTCTAGTCAGCACCAGAAAGGATAGTCAGACAAGCCAGGTCATACACGGAGAGGGTAGTCAGCCAGAGCCACAGGTTTGCACCAGAGAGGCTATCCACTGAAGCGTTGGTATGCTGGATGTGCAGTGGACATAGCCCCAGGTCAACATCAGAGTGGGTAGTCAGACAAGTCAGGTCATATACGGAGCGGGTAGTCTGCCAGAGCCACAGGTTTGTACCAGAATGGATGTCTAAGCCAAATTGGAATGCACAAGGAGGATGGTCAGACAGAGCCACAGGTCAACACCAGAATGGATGGACAGATAGGCCAGGTCATACACAGTTCAGGTAGTCAGCCAGAGCCACAGGTCTGCACCAGATTGGGTGTCCACTACACAATGGGAGCAGGCAAAAAAGTAGTCAGACAGAGCCACAGGTCAGCACCAGAATGGATGGTCAGACAAGCCAGGTCATACACAGAGCCCAAGGGAAACAGAACTGTATTGAACAAAAACGCAAGGGCAACTGAGTCAGGACTCAGTCTGCCCTTTAAACCCCTCCTCAGGAAGTA
This sequence comes from Rhinophrynus dorsalis, assembly GCA_037306005.1. Taxonomy (NCBI): domain Eukaryota; kingdom Metazoa; phylum Chordata; class Amphibia; order Anura; family Rhinophrynidae; genus Rhinophrynus; species Rhinophrynus dorsalis. The sequence goes on from CM074721.1 coordinate 323,174,657, forward strand.
GGTAGTAGGAGCAGCTCAGAGGGAGGAAGTAGGTAGGAGGAGACTAGAGGAAGCAAACACATAAAACAGAGGCCTGCTGCATGCTTGAAGCCTTGCGTCTACAGACGAAGCCTGAAACCAAGGTAAGCTGTAATGTTCTGGTAGAATAAATTATTTGGCATCAGGAAGCTATATAATTATCATGTGTCTGGGTTATGAGGCAAGGGTTGAATTTGATGGATGATGGTCTTTTCAACCTAATTTACCATGTTACTATGTAACTTTTACTCGGTCACACAGAATTTTGGAGTATTTGGGGTAAAACACCTTTGCTCCCTTCTCACACCTTCAAGATCCCCTGAGATTACAGCCAGCTCAGGAAGAAACTTGGATCACTTCAGAATTTTGGGGTAATTGGAGCAAATGTGCTGCTTTCTCTTCCTCTCACAAATACAGAATTGCATGCTGTGATATCCTGACACCCTTTTACATGCCTGCAGGAAAAGAAAAGAAATGTCCCATGTGGTGGGGAGAAATTCTGTCTTTCCATTAATTCCAATGCAATGAGCTTGGTGAAAAACACTTATTTACTAAATATTTCGCACTCTAGGGAAGTAGAGGATATTGTGACTGCCCCCATGCAGATATGCAGATCTGCCTCCTTATGTGGATTGACACGACCTAAAAATAAAGAAAGAACAAACTGTCTAAAGAGTTTGTAGGGGAAACTCTGCCACTCCCGATCAGGACCTCAAAACGTGGAATTATGAGGCATCTTCTGTAATATCAACGCAATGGTTTATTAAACTGAAAACAATTCTTATAAAACAATAAAATCATTAAAACTTCACACCGGCGAGCACTAATTGATCTCAAGGCTATCACCCCCGTTTCATCAGGATGGATATACAACTAAAATGAAGATGTTGAGCTCTCTCTGATCCCACTTAATGCATTCTCCCCAGACAAACACCAAGACATTTCTTTTCACCTCTTTTCATGGCTAATATAATCTAGGCATATATGTCCTTCTGTTAAACAATTTTTTACTTATAGTTTGCTTTATTAAGTTAATATTATTTTTTAAGTGGCAGTGTTCTCTAGGAAAAATGTAAACTGAAATATCCATTTGGTGAAGGTATTTTGTGTCTCATGGGTCACATAACATCTTCAAGGAAGCCTATCAACTACCTCCATAAACATTATCACCAAGAACCACCCCATCCCTGGATCACTGCACTCAACAGCACTTCTCGCTCCCACCCACTGACCGACAGTTCATATGGCAGGAGGCACTTAAGCCCAATAGCACTTACTTCTCTGTGTCCAACCTTCCTTCCTCTAGACTGTAAGCTTTCATGAGCAGGGCCCTCTGATCCTTCTGTTCTCTACATTTGATTGTACTATTTAATACCTCTGTATGTCTTTTCCCAATTGTACAGCACTGCGGAATTAGTTGGCGCTATATAAATAAAGAATAATAATAATAAATAATATGCTCAGAATGAGTTAATCCAGCATTTTATTAATATATAGTCTAACTATTGAATGCTACTATGATAAAAGAAAAAAGGTAATCTGAATTATTGCCAAGATATTTCAGCAGAAAAAAATATTACATGGTATACAATTTGCTTGATTGCCAAATAATTTTTGACAAAGGAAAAACTGTTGGAAGGCTTACATTCTTTGCTATTTTCAGATTGTGTTTTGTTTGGCACAGTTTATCTCTGTTCCTTTGGTTCCATTAAAATGTTTTTTTTTCTGTGGGAAGCCAATTTAAATGTGCAGCTGCTACTTAAGTACAGAAAACTAAACTGCAATTTTGTCACAGTGAGTCCCAAAATCTTACAAGGCACTTTGTCTGGACTGAAACTGGGGAAAAAAACTCTCCAAATGAAAAAAAAGCATTTATATAATACATTTTTGAAACAACGCCAAGTTGTGCTTGACCAAAGAAGTGTGTTTTAAATAAAATATTCTTACTATTTTGGACAAATAGTATACACTAAATCAAAAATGTATTTTAAATGCAATGAATGCAATTAAATGCAATTTAGTGCAAGAAAACATTTTCAAAATAGCATAAATAGTAAAAGATCACTAAATCATATACTACTCCCACATCTTACCAGTCAGAGAGACTCATCACCAATACTATCTGAATTGAGAAAAAGAAAAGATCTATATTATTTAGTTTATTTTAATGTTGCTGGTTAATATAATATATAAGAAGCAGCTTTTTTATCTGGTGTTACATCTATCTGAAATAAAGATTGGTTTTATTCTCCAACACTTCAATGTTTTACCTGTCTTTACTATTAGATCATTGAATTTCATACTCCAATATATGGGAACCCGAATGCAGAAGCAATTAATGATTTTCAGCTCGCAAAAATATGCACTCCATGCATAAAATCCAAACTGTATCAGCACAAGATAAAACAAGTAGTAAAACATGCTTATGTTTATTTTCCCATTAAAAGGCCTTTGTTTTAAGTACTAATCCAAACAATCCTTTAATATCGGTCATCATAAACTGGTTTTGATCTCAAAATACAGCAATCAGTGGCAGATACACAAAATAACATTCAAGATAGGAGATACCGTTGTGAAATTATTAAGAAAATCCTGATATATAAGAGCAACATGGCCCATAGAAATCCCACAAAGAAGGCATTAGAAAACCCTCAACCAGCTCAGAATGTTAACTGTGTCACCTTGCTCATTGTTACTTAACCTTGGGTCAGTGCTGTTAGTACTTCCCAAATGGCACCTTCAGTTTCTTCCTCAGCAGTTGCACTGCCATTTATAAATTAGTAACCAGTGTCCCAGCAGACACTGTATCTACAAATGTCCAAATTTGGTGATATAGAAACATAGAATTTGATGGCTCATAAGAACCATTTGGCCCATCTAGTCTGCCCATTTTCCTACTGTAAAAACCTCAAACCCTATTTGGTCTTGGTCTTTTCTTACGCTAAGGACAGTCTTATGCCTATCCCATGCATGCTTAAATTCTGTCACTGTATTAACTTCTGCCACTTCTGCTGCCACTTATCTATTACCCTCTCAGTGAAGTAAAACTTTCTTACATCCCATCTAAACCTGTGTTCCTCCAGTTTTAGAATATGGCCTCTGGTCCTAACATTTTTACTCCTTTCAAACATATTTTCTTCCTGCACCTTGTTGAATACCTTCATGTATTCTCTCCTCCAAGCTATACATGTTCAAATCCTTTGTCTTTCCTGATATTTCTTTTCCTGTAAGCCAGTCACCATTTTAGTAGCCCTTCTCTGAATTTTCTCTAGAGTATCTATATCCTTCTGGAGATGTGGTCTCCAGTACCATACACAATACTCTAGGTGAGGTCTAACTAGAGATCTATAGAGTGGCATGATAACTTCCATTTTTCTGCTACTAATGCCTGTAGCTATACAACCCAGCACCCTGCTTGCATTCCGCACCGCTTTGTTACATTGCCTGCCTACCTTTAAGTCATTAGAAATAATTATTCCCAAATCCCTTTCCTCTGTTGTCTCTGACAGCCCAGTACCCTTAATGGTATGTTTTTCCTTTGGCTTTTTATGCATTATTTTACATTTATCAACATTAAACTGCTGCTGCCACACTCTTGTACATTCTTCTAATTTACATAAATCACTTGTCATCTGGCTTATTCCCCCTAGAATGTCTACCCTATTGCACATCTTGGTATCATCTGCAAAAAGGCATACCTTACCTTGAAGACCTTCTGCAATATCACTAATAAAAATATTAAAAAGAATGGGCCCAAGTACAGATCCCTGAGGTACCCCACTAGTAACACTCCTTTCGTCCGAATATTCTCCATTGACTACCACCCTCTGTCTCCTGTCACTCAGCCATTGCCTTATCCATTTAACTATTTTTACAACCAGACCCACACACTGCAATTTATTAATGAGTCTTATATGAGGGACAGTGTCAAATGCTTTACTGAAATCTAGATAAGCTATATCTACTGCTCCTCCTCGGTCTATTATTTTAGTTACCCAGTCAAAAAAATCTATGAGGTTAGTCTGACAATAATGTGTTTCCATTCATTGCACACTGTGTCATACAATAACCATACATGGCTATATGGTGGTAGCCAATAGAATGCAGGTAATAAGGGAACATCTGCAGAATTACCACCCTGCAGAATGCACTAATGCACCATGTCATGTCATGTCAGTCAGAGTCAATTATTTTTATTGAGAGGTATTGAATGACCTTTTGAAGGTTTCAGTCAACCACTGCCTCACCACCACAGGTAACTTGTTGTTTTTGTGGAACAGGCAAGGGATGCTATGACTGCCATCACCTGCCACCAGGTATGTAATCTCAGTCCTTTTTTCTTCTTCACAACAGCACACATTACAGTTGTAGATACAAATCCACACTCCAAGCAAAAAGATTCCAATACACAATGTTTTTGGGAAGGAGCAGAAAGAGAAGTAGCATTGTGATTGGACAACTTCCCTCTCCAGATGCACCTGCACTGGTAGTGACTTATTGTGTTGCAACTGTCTCAGGAGTGCTAGCACTAGTAGGACAAAAATAAGATGTCTCATATTACTGCTGGTGCCAGTTCTACCACCACGGTCTTTGGAAATTATTGTTCCGGTCCCACTCCCACTACTACTACACCACACCAATGTCCAAGAATGTATGAAATTTATGAAACGATATATTTATTCACTAAAACAGGTCATATGGGAAAAAAGTTAAAGTAACATACTATGGGCTCGATTTAAAGGCAACCGTTAGCCAAAAAACTCACAAACGGGTGCGTTAAGTGTCATGTTGCAATTCAAAGATCCGTCTAAACAACAGCTAACGGCAGTTGTAGAATCCTTACGGCCGATACACTTACGTGCATTCAGACGCATGGAAAAACATACCCCAGAGCTATTCAAAGGCTTGCGGTACTGATAACGGCTGAAAAAAAGACACACCTAACGGCTAAAAGTTAAGACCCACTTCTCACACACGTTAGACACTTAACGGCCAAAACAAAACACCCGTTACAGAGGAAAACACACCAAATGCTTACCGCACAACCATGTAAATGGGAAAATTAACCCGTGCAATGCCAAAACAACACAAAAACATGCACACACAACACAAATCACTACACAAACAACAACAACCAACACCACAGGGACAACAACACACAAAAACAACAACACAACATGGCACGGAACAATGGGGGTCATCACACAAAGCGGACACCTGCAAATACAAGCTCACCTGGGCAACATCAACACGCCACCTGCACCCCACAACTGCACGTCCGCAAATGGCACACATAGAACAAGCACAACACACCACATCTTATAACACACACACACCTGCTAACACTTACCTGGACAAAAACAACTCACCATTGGTCAGCACTCACCTCATCAACACACCTACACAACGCCCTAGCAAGTACTTAAAGGGACAACTCAACACACTCACTTGTGGCTTGTTTTCCACTCAGGGAGGGAGAGAGAGAGAGATAGATAGAGATAGAGAGAGAGAGAGAGAGACAGATAGAGACAGATAGAGAGAGCAAACAGTATGTTGGGTTACATATTGTTGCGAAGGCTGCGGAGAAGGCGTGCAAGGGAGAGAGCTGGGGAACATCAGCAACCTCCAAGCACGCCTCATCAACAGCCTCCACCTGTTGCAAGTGAGGAGGCTCTGGCTCAGCAGCCACACAGGAGCCCATCCCCACCCGGAGGACACCTGCCTGCAGATGCACAGCTGCAGCAACAGGATGCTCCCCAGCTGCCACAGGGACCCCTGCAGCAGCCCAGGATGCATAGACGACCACCAAGGCCCAGGGTATACCGTCCAAGGGTCACTCTCTTTGGAATGACCGATGACGAGGTTATTGATCACTACAGGTTGAGGCCACACAGCATCATAGCCCTGTATGAGGTCATCAAGGAGCAGGTGGATCCCATATGCACCCATAACCATGCTCTAACTGGCCTTCAAAAACTCCTGTGTGCCATACACTTCATGGCAAGTGGCGCCTTTCAGTCGACAGAGGGTTACGCATCTGGCATGTCCCAGGCCACATTCTCCAGGGTGCTGGCCCAGGTCTTGCCAGCCCTCAAAGCCAAGGCCAGTACCTACATACGTTTCCCCATCACCGATATGGAGTGGACACATCTGAAGCAGGGCTTCTATGCAAGGGGAGGCATGCCCAGGGTCATGGGTGCAATAGATTGCACCCATGTCCGTATCAAAGCACCAGCACGTCAGGGACATATGTTCCTGAACCGCAAAAACTTCCACTCCATGAATGTGCAGATGGTGTGTGACAGCAACCTGGCCATAATGAATGTCTGTGCGAAATTTCCCTGGAGCTGTCACGATTCACATATACTCAGAAATTCATCTGTGCAGAGGGATTTCGAAAATGGGACCTATACAGGCGGATGGCTACTGGGTGAGTTAACAGCACCAAATGACACCACATACACATGTGCTAGTATGTTCACCACAATATGTGCTCCTTGTCACACCCAGGTCCGCTCAATGGCATTCCGTGTTCTGGCATGAGCCTGGTTATATCGTTCCTGGGCATTCGTGGGGACATGGGACCAGTAGCTTGCTACAGTTGAAGAAAGCAGCAGAGGGGTGGATCGACAGTAATAGTGTGTTACACAACATGGAGCTCATGAAATGTGGATCACATCTCCATGGACACCATGCTGCCCTGTGTGTGTGTGTGTGTGCAGTGATATGTGCCCCAGAAAGAAATACACACATTAACAAATATGTCCTACTAGCTCCATGAACCAAACATATTTGGCCTGTCTCTGACAGTGGCAGCCCAAATATATTGTTGTCAGGAAGCTATTAGGACATATTTGTTGATGTGTGTAACCATGTCAGGGGCAAATATCCCTAAGGATGGTTAACATCCCCTTAGTTCCCCCCATGATGGTTCATAGACCAGTACACAACACATTACAAAGCAGTGGTTTGTGTAGACTTATGTAACGGGAAAGATTAAGAGGATCATGATGTTGTAGCTGTTGCATGACGATCACTTCGAGGGTGATGTTCCAAATCCTGTCCTCTTGTCCCACAGGCATCCATAGCACGATCCATCCTTGAACAGAGGAGTTTCTATATGACTGGACTGAAGTCTGGACAACACTTCCATGAAGCTCACCCCTTGGCGTTCCAAGTGATTGTGTTGGTGATGCAATGTTTGACCTGATGTTCACAGCAACCTCTACTGGAACATTCACATATGGACACAAATTTATGTGTGTACTAACATCCAGGTATCAGACCTGTACAGTAAGACTGCTCATACACAGATGCCAAACGATGTAGACAACACATGAGCAGTTTACTAGCATTTCAAATGTATTCCTATTTAGTTCAGATGTACCTTTTTGTGCTCATACAAGTGTTTAATGCATATTGGCTACATACACAAGAAACATCACTACTCAATCCGTGTCTGTATGAATGAATGTTGGATCAAACACCTGTCAATGTGGAACCGTACCCAAGGCTAGAGTATCCCTCATACAAAGGAAGGCATGATTTACATCACAGGAGTCCACTAGTTGCCTGACCATGAGTGGACTTTGTGATGTATACATGCAATGACATGATGGCAGTGATACACTGATGTGTGTTGTGAGTGATTAGCTGGTGATACAGGGGACACACTTCCACTGTGATGTGATGTCCATGGTTTGTGTGTTGCTCAATATAATCAATGTCCTGAGATTGCTGTAGGTTGTCATATCTCAGTACATGGGCTACATCAACAAAAACAACCATGTGGACAAGTGTTATTACTGGTGAAGTGTGTTATAACCTTAGTTAAACAACAACACAACTTAAAGGGATAGTAAACCCTGAAAATAAGTTTATTTCACATTGTAGCCCTTTAAAAACCATGAAAAATGATATCAGTCTTATCTACCAAACATATATGATTTGGGATATAAGACTTATATCATTTTACATGTTTTTTTAAGGGCTACAATATAGAATGAACTTATTTTCAAGGTTTACTATCCCTTTAATACATAAGCCAATGCTCAGCCTAAGGTTCCAATGTGCGTGCTACACAATGAAATCTTAGGAAGATTTTTGGGTTATGCAGTAAGTTAGGCTGTGATTCAAACTCCTGTTGTGCAACTGACTTGCTGGAGAACACAATGCTCACCCTAGGATCACAATGTGTAACACACACATTGAGATCCTAGGGTGTACATTGTGTTCCCCAGTATGTCAGCTGCACAATAGAATTTTGATTTAAAGACCATATTGATGCATGTTCAATCTGTCCTGCTTGTTATTTCCCTGCTAAGTCGCATAGCTGTTAGTTTGGTTTTCCCCTCAAACACAACAATTGATGCAGACGAATGTTCAGTGTTGCACCAGTTGTTGTGCTAAGGGGTATGTTCTGATCAAATCTGACACACATCATGGCCATGTAACACTGTTGTGTTATATGGCTACAGGGATGGGTTGCCAGGTGAATTTAGACAACGGTGTGGGTGTGTGTGAACCCATGTTGTAACATCACACAAACATTTCCCCCAGGCAGGAGTTGAGTTCACTGCATTGTTTGGCAATGCATTGGAGACAACCCTGCCACCCAATCTATTAGTGATTACACAGCAGATCAGACAGGATTCAAAAGCACAATTTTCATTTATTGAGGGGGCAGATGACAGGTTGGGCCTTTCATTTCTTTTTTTTTGGGGGGGGACTTAGACTTGGTGCCAGAGGTGGATGCCCTGGCTGATTGCCTTGTCAGCCTCTGTCCCCTAGGTGTGGCTTCTGGGGTAACACTGGAAGGGGTGGTGGGTGCAGTGGACCCCTCTGTGGAACGCAGGTTCTCCCTCTCCATCCTCAGGTTCTCCCTGCGGTTAATCTCTCGCAACTCCACGAGCACCTGTGCAAACATGTCCATCATCCCCGTATGTATCTGGTGGAGTTGTGTGTTCCCCCTGGCAACCTCTGACTCCAGAGCTTGGATTCTGGTCTCCAACCTGTTCGTGTTCCTCCGGGATTCCCTCCGGTTCCTCGTGAGGTTGTCGTTGGTGGCGTGGGTTGCCCGGAGCTGTCCTCTTTGAAGGGCCATGCACTCAGCCTCCAGATCTGGGGTGCGTTGACTGCTGGAGATGGGAGTGGCCGGTGACACATGTGCTGTTTCCCCAGCTTCAGCTGTCTCCTCAGCCTCTGTTTCCCCAGCTTCAGCTGTCTCCTCAGCCTCTGTTTCCCCAGCTTCAGCTGTCTCCTCAGCCTCTGCTTCAACAGGTTCAGCTGTCTCCTCAGCCTCTATCTCCCCAGCCTCTGCTGTCTCCTCTGCTGGTACTGGGTGTGCTGTGGCTGCTACTGCTGTTTGTGTTGGTGGAGTGGCTTGCACAGACGGTGTGTGGGTGCCCACCACATCAAGGGACCCACTGCTGCCCACTGATGTCTGTGCTGGTTGAGGTGGTGGGGTGAACAAGTCCCTTGGCTGAGGGCGCTGGGGCTCCCCAATCAGGCCCAGGTGTTGGTAGTCAAGTGGCCAAGGGTCATACCTTGGCCAGTGGTAGGTGCTTGGCCCCCACCTGGGATCATACCTGGGGCCATGCTGGGGAGCCATCCAGGAGGGTAGATCCATCTCGGTGGAATATGGCCCATATTGGCTGGTGGCCACATTCCCGGGCAGCCATTGCCTCCCTGGTGGTGGTGGTGCTGCTGCTGGAGGGTAATAGCTCCCGGTGCTAGTGGGATGCATCCATCTCTCCCCCTGAATCCTGCCGCTGTACATTTGTCGAGCATCCTGTGGTGGGGCAGGCAGTTGAGAGGCAGGCAGTTGAGAGGCAGGCAGTTGAGAGGCAGGCAGTTGAGAGGCAGGCAGTTGAGAGGCAGCCAGTTGAGAGGCAGGCAGTTGAGAGGCAGGCAGTGGTGATGCAGCCAGTTGGGGAGGAGGTGTGGTGGTTGTAGACGCTTCCCAGTGGCTAGTCCCCTCCTCTGTATCCTCCTCACTGGGTGGTGTGGTCAGCTCCTCCACGGGCTCCTGCTGCGATGGAGGCCCATAAGCTGTGTGGAGAATTGAGATTGTGTGATTAGTAAACGTAGCCATGATGGGATTAATGGGATACTAATACATGAAATGCAGAAAGGGAAATATATGTTTTGTGGTTTATCACCCTGAGTGAAACAAGGGTACTCCCACTGCTGGAGGAGGTTTTTGTTCAAAAAGTCTCCCAGCTCAGAGTAGAATTGCTTTGGTGCTATATCCCAGTGGCCTGAAGTTGTACATTGGCACTGTTGCCACATTATCCTATGAGAATTTATTGCGTCTGGACGTAAGCTGTCCATAGGATGGTCTAGCAACATCGCCATTTTAGAGTTCCAGGCCACTGTGATATTGCCGCTGGAGTAGTCAACTATGAGCTGTGCTACATTTTGAATGAAACACCTTTGAGCAGTGGGAATACCCTTGTTTTGCTCGGGGGATGAACCCTGCAATATATTTTTCTTTTCACATGTTAGGTATTACTATCTCTTTAACGGAATAGCAATGGTTAATTTCACCATGATGTAATATTGTAGGCATTGTAAGAGATAGATGTGGATCGATGTTAGTCCTATCCCTCCAACCCACATGGTTAGACAGATATTGCTCTATTTGACAGTCATTTTGACATGTTTGACAGTCATTTCACCACACGGAGGCTCTTCAGCAGAACCTAAATTGCCCCATTCAGAGATGTAAACCTCATTGGAATGGTGAACAGAGTGTGCTTGCAAACCTGGCACACTTTGTTGACCATCTCAAAGATGTCTCCATCTCTGAATGGGGCAATTTAGGCTCTGCTGAAGAGCCTCCGTGTGTTCTAATGACTGGAATCTCCAGCTGTCAAATAGAGCGATATCTGTCTAACCATGAGGGTTGGCGGGATAGGACTAACATGGATCCACATGTTGGTGAAATTAACAATTGCTATGCCATTACAGTTACATACAAGGAGAAATGGTCATATATGCATGTGGATGTGTACCTTTCATATGGATATGAATATATCCTTTCCAGATATGAAGCCAGAGATCATTTCAGTAGGTGTGATTGCCTTACTGGCTATATATGTGCACCCATCAAAATATACATTGGATTGATATGATGGATATGAGCATACCTCGTATATCCCATCTACGTAGAGTGGGATATACTAGGTATGTGTATTTGGATGGTATCAATGTAAGTTAGTTTCTGATGGATGCACATATCTGGCCAGTAGGGCAATCACAGGCAGTGAGATGATCTCTGGGTTCACATCGTGTTGGGACATATTTTGAGCCATTTGAAAGGAACATATCTGACCATTTTCCTTTGTGTGCATATCTTTGTTTGAACAGATGTGCAGTGGGAATCAAGTGTTAGTCAACCCTATCTTCTTAGCTGATCCCGTCCAATTCACAATTTTTCATTACTTGACAGGTGACTCTCTGGTTGTCAGGATCATATCCTATGCATTTCATTGTAGGGCATGGGATACCACCCTGGCAATCAGAGATTGATGAACTGGACAGGATCCTGTCCATGTCGTGTGTTCCAGTTGAATCCTGAAGGGCAACAATCACGCCAGTAGTGAGGGATATCTCTGATTGAGGCCTGTTTTTCTTTGAGTATGAGCCCATCCATCCTTCTGAGTGAGGCAACCGTACTCAATCCGAGATATCTATCATTCATGGCCTGTTGGTGACCAAGGTACAATGGATGATATTTGGTTCCCATGTGTATCCTGCAAACAGTGTCTGGTGTACCATCCATCCATGGCATCAGCACCCCTGAGGATCCATGTGGGAATCAGATGTGAGATATGTCATTTGAAGTTAGGGTAAATGATTGCAGACACAACACCAAGGCCTACTTTTTCCCCCTTTAATTCTGGGGTATTGTTTGAGGCCTGTGTGTTGCACATACAAGCAGTTATTCTCAGTGCCACTGTGATGTGTGACCTGCTCCATCCTTTTTGTGATTCAGTAAGCGGTGTTGTTGACATGATGGAGTGTACATAATGCTGACTTCTCCAGTGATCTCATTTCCCCATTTCCAGTGTTTTCTATGGAGTGTATACGATGGGACCTTAGCAACTTGATTCATGTTATTGCATATTCTCCATAGGCTAACACTGGTATTGGTGAAATGAGGATGTGTGAGGGTGAATTTCTCTCCACCATGTGTTTGTCACCGCTTAGTGAATGTCCCCTGTGTAGCATGTGATCGTTGGCCTATTGACTTGATTGTTGTCTGTTTAACCCTTTGAGTCCCAGAGGGGTTGCCAAAGCATTGTTGATCGATGCATTGATGATCCCTCTAGCACTCGAGGGGTTAAGTGCTGACATCCCAGCGGGGACATGGGTGACATTGTGTGTGAACAGTGATGACAGTCGACATTTGGAACTGCATGGTTTGTGTATTGTGTGTGATGAGCACAGCGAAAGGAGGGTTGAAGTAGGACTTGGACAGGTTTGTTCCAAGTTGGACCTTGATATTTGTCCTTGTGTTGTGTCCTGTTTTTAACCCTCAGGGTGCTGTGTTGGTCCAGTTGTGTGCATGAATGATGGACATGTGTTGAGGTGTGAGTGTGTGTGCAGTAGTGTTGAGCGAGCATGCTCGGCCGATGCTCGGATCGGCTCGAGCATCGCTCTGCTCGGCACATGGCGGTACTCGTACGAGTACCGCATGTGCTCGCCCGCCATGTTCGGGTCTCCTCCCCGCACGTTTTGCGGCTGCTGCGCAGCCAATAAACGTGCAGGGAGGCTCTGACATCGGTGTAATGCCAGCAGCCATGTTGGCTGCTGGCATTACACTGATTGGCTGGCCAGAACCCGTGGTCAGGTGCTGTATAGCACCTGACCATCGAGTTCGGCTCAGTCTGAGCCAGGGAGAGCTGAGGATAGGAAGGGAAAGGCAGTGTAGGGAGGAAAAAAAAAAATTGTGACAAAAAAGAACCAAAAGTCCTTTTTAGGACTACTGTGTGTGGGGGCAGCAGGTTATTTTGTGTGGGGGGAAAAAAACAAAAAAAAAAAAAAAAAATATTCTGTTTAGTGTGAAAAGTTGCAGATTAGAGCACATTCTGTTTAGTGTGCACAGTTGCAGATTAGAGCACATTCTGTTTAGTGTGCAAAGTTGCAGATTAGAGCACATTCTGTTTAGTGTGCAAAGTTGCAGATTAGAGCACATTCTGTTTAGTGTGCAAAGTTGCAGATTAGAGCACATTCTGTTAAGTCTTCAAACTAAAATATCAAAGTCACGTATTCCATTCAGTGTGCGTCGCCGCAGTTTAGCAGCACATTCTGAGTACTGTGCAGAGTTGCAGAATAGGAAGAAATACTGTTAAGTCTTCAAACTAAAATATCAAAGTCACATATTCCATTCAGTGTGCTTCGCCGCAGTTTAGCAGCACATTCTGTGTACTGTGCAGAGTTGCAGAATAGGAAGAAATACTGTTAAGTCTTCAAACTAAAATATCAAAGTCACATATTCCATTCAGTGTGCTTCGCCGCAGTTTAGCAGCCTATTCTGTGTACTGTGCAGAGTTGCAGAATAGGAAGAAATACTGTTAAGTCTTCAAACTAAAATATCAAAGTCACATATTCCATTCAGTGTGCTTCGCCGCAGTTTAGCAGCCTATTCTGTGTACTGTGCAGAGTTGCAGAATAGGAAGAAATACTGTTAAGTCTTCAAACTAAAATATCAAAGTCACATATTCCATTCAGTGTGTTTCACCGCAGTTTAGCAGCCTTTTCTGTGTACTCTGCAGAGTTGCAGAATAATAAGAAATACTGTTAAGTTTTCAAACTAAAATATTAAAGTCACATATTCCATTCAGTGTGTTTCACCGCCGTTTAACAGCCTATTCTGTGTACTCTGTACAGTTGCAGAATAATAAGAAATACTGTTAAGTTTTCAAACTCAAATATTAAAGTCACATATTCCATTCAGTGTGTTTCACCGCCGTTTAACAGCCTATTCTGTGTACTCTGTACAGTTGCAGAATAATAAGAAATACTGTTAAGTTTTCAAACTCAAATATTAAAGTCACATATTCCATTCAGTGTGTTTCACCGCCGTTTAACAGCCTATTCTGTGTACTCTGTACAGTTGCAGAATAATAAGAAATACTGTTAAGTTTTCAAACTCAAATATTAAAGTCACATATTCCATTCAGTGTGTTTCACCGCCGTTTAACAGCCTATTCTGTGTACTCTGTACAGTTGCAGAATAATAAGAAATACTGTTAAGTTTTCAAACTCAAATATTAAAGTCACATATTCCATTCAGTGTGTTTCACCGCCGTTTAACAGCCTATTCTGTGTACTCTGTACAGTTGCAGAATAATAAGAAATACTGTTAAGTTTTCAAACTCAAATATTAAAGTCACATATTCCATTCAGTGTGTTTCACCGCCGTTTAACAGCCTATTCTGTGTACTCTGTACAGTTGCAGAATAATAAGAAATACTGTTAAGTTTTCAAACTCAAATATTAAAGTCACATATTCCATTCAGTGTGTTTCACCGCCGTTTAACAGCCTATTCTGTGTACTCTGTACAGTTGCAGAATAATAAGAAATACTGTTAAGTTTTCAAACTCAAATATTAAAGTCACATATTCTGTGTAAGATGAAGAAGGCGGGTAAAAAGGGACGGGGAAGTGGACGTGATCCTGAAAGTTCAGGGAGCGGGTCAGGACGCGGAGAAACTGTGCCTGGTGCCAGAGCACAAGAAAGAAAGACATCCACCATACCTAGCTTCATGTGTAATTTTACAGGGCGTCGCAGGACATCACTCTCGAGGTCCGACCACTGCGAACAGGTGGTCGGTTGGATGACAGCTGATACTGCTTCCAGTCGGTTAAGCACCACCCTGTCTTCCACCAAGTCCACTCTCAGTAGCCAAGAGTCTGGTCAACATAATCCTCACTCTGATCATCCTTCCTCCCACCATACACGGTCTGGTCAAAGAAGTGATCCCACACTGGGATATAGTGAGGAGCTCGTCTCATCACCAATCCTTCATTTGACCCTCTCTCCAAGCACGCTTGCAGAGGAACATGACATCTTGTGCCCTGATTCACAACCTCTAGAGGTTACCCAATCTCAAGAAGATGACAGATGTGAACGGCATTTAAGGTCAAAGGAAGTAGTGGATGATGATGATGATGATGAGACACAGTTGCCATTAAATCAACCACTATTTCCGTCTCAAGACCTTGTTGAGGAGAATGTTATACAGTTGTCAATGACTGAGTATGTGGTGGGATCAAGACTTGAGGAGGATGATCAGAGTGAGGAAGTGGAGGAGGACTTGGTGGACGATGAGGTGACTGACCCCACCTGGGAAGGTGTAGAGCCGAGCGATGACAGCAGTCCTGAGGGTGAGCCATCTGCAGCACCGCAACAGGCTGGAAGAGGCAGTGGTGTGGCTACAGAAAGAAGGCGGACCGCACCAAACCGGCCCGCAAATGTTCCACGGAGCACCCCCTTGCGTAAATCTACCTTGCCAAGGGGTAGGTGTTCCGCGGTATGGCGTTTTTTTAAGGAAAGTGCGGACGACAAAAGAATTGTAGTTTGCAACCTGTGCCACACCAGAATGAGCCGAGGCATGAACACTAGAAACCTCACCACCACCAGCATGATCCGACACATGGCATCCAAGCACCGTAGTAAGTGGGAGGAACGCCTGGATCGCCCATCTGTGTCTGCAGGCCACACCACTGCCTCCTCTTCCCCTGTTTTCGGTGCCGGCCAATCGCCTGTCGAAGGCGCAGGCCCGCATACCTCCCGCCCTGCACCTGTAGCATCTGAAGCACCATCAGCGACCACATCCACTTCCCTGTCCCAGCACAGCGTCCAAATGTCGTTACCCCAGGCATTTGAGCGCAAGAGAAAGTACCCAGCCACCCACCCACAGGCCATAGCACTAACCTCACACCTTTCAAAATTACTGGCCATCGAAATGCTGCCATTTAGGCTTGTGGACACTGAGTCCTTCCGCAGCCTGATGGCAGCAGCTGTCCCTCGGTACGCGGTCCCCAGCCGCCACTACTTTTCCCGGTGTGCCATCCCCGCATTACACCACCATGTGTCCCGTAACATCACCCGTGCCCTGACCAACGCAGTTACTGGGAAGGTCCACTTAACGACTGACACATGGACAAGTGCTTGTGGCCAGGGACGCTACATTTCCCTGACGGCACACTGGGTGAATGTCGTGGAGGCTGGGAGCGACTCGGACCCTGGGATGGCACGGGTGCTACCCACGCCGAGGATTGCGGGCCCTACCTCCATCAGGGTTTCCACCAGCACCTACGTTATTGGCTCCTCCTCCTCCGTTTCCACCTCCGAATTCTCTACACACACCGCCACTCCCCCATCAGCCAGTAGCTGGAAGCAGTGTAGCACTGCAGTGGGGAAGCGTCAACAGGCCGTGCTGAAGCTGATCTGCCTTGGGGACAAACAGCACACGGCCTCAGAGCTGTTGCAGGGGATTAGTCACCAGACCGAGCAGTGGCTCTCGCCACTCAACCTGCAAGCAGGCATGGTTGTGTGTGATAATGGGCGTAACTTGGTGGCGGCTTTGGAGCTCGGCAAGCTCACACACGTACCATGCCTAGCGCATGTATTTAATTTAGTGGTGCAGCGATTTCTAAAAACCTACCCCAATGTGCATGATCTCTTGACCAAGGTGCGCCGCGTGTGTGCACATTTCCATAAGTCATCAACAGCTTCAGCCGGCCTGTTGAAGCTGCAGCAGCGCTTACAATTGCCAGCTCACCGGCTGCTGTGTGACGTGAGCACGCGCTGGAACTCCACCTTCCACATGTTGGCCCGGCTTTGTGAGCAGCAGAGGGCAGTAGTGGAGTACCAGCTGTTACACGGTCGTCGCCTCTCCGTTCAACTTCCTGTAATCAGAAGTGAGGAGTGGGAATGGATGTCAGACCTCTGTGAGGTTTTACGCAATTTTGAGGAATCGACACAGATGGTGAGCGGCGATAACGCTATTATCAGTGTAACCATCCCACTTCTGTGTCTACTGAAACGCTCGCTGCTCACAATTAAAACCGACGCTTTGCATGTGGAAGAGGTGGAAATGGGGGAGGAAGAGCTTACACAAGGTGATAGCCAGAGCACCCTCACTTCGTCTTCTCAGCGACAATTGGAGGAGGCGGAGGAGGAGGAGGAGGAGGAGGAGGAAGACACGGTTGCCTCCGCTACAGAGGGTAGCCATGGAACTTTAGTTCCATCTCTTCAGCGTGGGTGGGCAGAAGAGGAGGAAGAGGATGAGGAGATTGAGAGTCATCCTCCTGGTGAGGACAGCGAAATCTTGACTGTTGGTACTCTGGCACACATGGCTGACTTTATGTTAGGCTGCCTTTCCCGTGACCCACGCGTTGTACGCATTTTAGACAACACGGATTACTGGGTGTTCACCCTTCTGGACCCCCGCTACAAAGAGAATTTCTCATCTCTCATTCCTCCGGTGGAGAGGACAAGCAAAATGTTGCAATACCAGAAGGTTCTTGTCGAAAAATTGCTCCAAAATTTTCCATCTGACAACGCTGGCGGCAGAGTACGTGCTACCTTGGCCAACCGAGAAGGGGAGAAAAGGGGAGCACACAGCAGTTCCGAGAAAGGCAGGGCAACACTCTCCAAGGCGTGGGACACCTTCATGACACCCCGCCAGCACCCTCACCCTGATGCGCAGCCTAGTGTCACAAGGAGGGAAAAGTTTTGGAAGATGGTGAAGGAGTACGTAGCAGACCGTGTCAGCGTCCTCAATGATCCCTCTGTGCCTTACAACTACTGGGTGTCCAAGCTGGACACGTGGTATGAACTGGCACTCTACGCCTTGGAGGTGCTGGCCTGCCCTGCCGCCAGCGTTCTGTCTGAGCGGGTATTTAGTGCTGCTGGTGGCATCATAACAGATAAGCGTATCCGCCTTTCCACCGACAATGCTGATAGGTTGACACTTATAAAAATGAACAAGGCCTGGATTTCCCCTGACTTCTCCACTCCACTGGAGGAAAGCCCCGGGGGAACATAAACTCACTTTATATATGTTATTTACAATGATGGGAATACTCTGTATTCCCATTCACCCCTTCCACCCAAAAAACGGGTATATGGTTGACTCTTAATCTTCTCATCCTCCTCCTCCTCTTCCATATGCCCTGGGATATAATTTTTATATAGGGCCAGCTCACCAGCGGGCCCTGTGATATAATTTTTATATAGGGCCAGCTCACCAGCGGGCCCTGTGATATAATTTTTATATAGGGCCAGCTCACCAGCGGGCCCTGTTTGACAATTTTTATATAGGTCAGCTCACCAGCGGGCCTTCTCATATAATGTTTTATTGGGTCAGCTCTCTAGCGGGCCCTCTCATATAATGTTTTATAGCGTCAGCTCACTAGCGGGCCTTCGCATATAATGTTTAGGATGGTCAGCTCTGCAGCAGACCCTCACCCATAATGTTTTAGATGGTCAGCTCAGCGCACGTTTCCCTCTTAATCATGGCCTCAGTTCAATAAAATCAAGGAAATTTTTGGGAGAATTTGCCTCTGCGCACGTTTCCCTCTTAATCATGGCCCCAGTTCAGAAAATCAAGGAAATTTTTGGGAGAATTTGCCTCTGCGCACGTTTCCCTCTTAATTATGGCCTCACTTCAGAAAATCAAGGAAATTTTGGGGAGAATTTGCAGATGATATACAAGTAAATATACAGCAAATATTGTTTGGTAACAATTTTTCGCCTAAAGTCGTTTTTATTTTCCTTTTTGTGTGTTTTACGGTCAGTCTGTAAAAATGGCGTACTACGGGCGAAAGATCGTTCCCAGCAGCGATGTTGGAGTCCAAGGTGCATCCAGACATCCACCCTATGCTGTCCCTGAACCATTTCTGTAGTGTTTCCATCTTTTTCTGCCCTTTTCCTATGGACCAGGCACCCTCCCCTCATCAGAGCAGGGGGTGCCTGGTGTAATGCTCGAGTCCTCCCATTGACTTCAATGGGGCTCGGATGCTCGGCCGAGCACTCGAGCCTCAGGGGGTGCTCGGTCAGAGCACCCGAACATCCGAGCATTGGGGTGCTCGCTCATCACTAGTGTGCAGCTGGTGTTGGTTGCTGTAGTGTGTTGTTCTGTAGTGTTGCACTTACCTGTAGTGTGGAGGGTCCTCTCATCCCCAGTGTCAGCTCCTCCAACAACCCCCTCGATCAGGGTTGGGGACATATTCTGGCGCACCATCTCCTCCCAGCCGCAGAAGGTGATAGGGACAGGTGGGCCACCTCCAGTGCCTCGGGCGTGCTTGGCAAGTTCGGAGAGCTTGTTCTTGACCACCCTCCGGCAGTCGCCCCATCGCTTCTTGATGGACTCCACGTCCCATCTGCATGGAGCCACCTCGTTGACCCGGCTGCAGATCTGGTTCCAGGCTGCTTTCCTCCTCGCTGACAGGCCAGGGACCTTCGCTGTCGGGTGGAGAACACTCTGCCTCTCCAGGACAGCTTCCACAAGAGCCGTGTTCTCCTCCTCTGTATACTTTGGGTCTCTGATCCTGGCCTCATCAGCTCCGGCATGGGATGACTCAGAGCCGGAGTGCCCTGCCTGGTCTGACCCTGACTGTGTGGGGTGCTCCCCAGCAACTACCCCTCGTCCCACTGCAGGTTCTGTCCCTGTCCTGCGTGTTCCTGCTCTTGTGGGCCGGGTCCCCCTCCGCCCTGCGGATCTCCCTCTCCCACCCCTGCTCTGCTGAGGGATCCCCTCCTGATCTTCCTCCTCCTCCACTACTCTCCCCATCCCTCTCTCCTGTCCTCCTCTCCTCGCCATCATTCACCCAGTCACACCCAGGCACTCCCACAGGCCCTCACAGACACACTCGATCCAGTCACTCTCTGTCACACACTTTCACTCCCAGATTCACACTGTCAAAAATAAAAGTAAAATGTGTGAGGTGTTATAAAATAAAAGGACTATGTGTATGTATGTGTATGTGTTTGTATGTGTGTATGTAATATGTGCAAAGGTGTGCTATGTGTCGTATTCTGTGCAATGCTCTCCTCTCTCCAAACTCCAAAACTCCTCTACCTCCAATGAACGCTCCTGTCTCCCTCTCTCTGATCACTATCCTCCGCTCCTGGGTCCTGATAACTGGCTCTGAAGAACTCGATAACAGACAGTGTGTGGCGGTTATTTTTGGGTATATATAGGTGTATTTGAAGTTATTTGATACATTGGGGCTTTGGGATTGGATGTGTGTTTGAATTTGTTTTGGCATCAATCATGGTTGCTTGACAACGGCAGCCGTTATGTTACATGTTGTTTGTAGCTCAGTTATCGTGTGATTTGTCCGCCCGTTGTGCATTAACATGAGCGACAACGGGTTTTGTGTTACGTGTTTTTTGTGTGCCTACGCTCGATAGCTATTCTCGTAGAGTAGTTATTGAATCTGCCGTAACTCCTGTATTATTTGCGAGCGATGTGCCTTTTTCACTTAGCGGCTGGTTTAACGGTTGCCTTTAAATCTAGGCCTATATCTGTTGAAAACTAATCCTCTAGATACAGAGCTCCTCGTCTACCTCGGCACAATGGGTCAAATCCAAATCAAATCTACTCCACCATGCTGCAGGAGAAAACAGAGAACACCAGGCAACAAAGGAAAAGAAAGAAAGACAATATAAGAAAGTATACAGCCCGAGTAAATAGATAAAAAAGTAGTTCCCGAAACACTCACGTCCCCTCGCAACATACAGAAATCGGGATGGTGATAAACCTCCCAACCCTGTGTTGTCCCGCTGGGCAAGAGCGCAACTACAGAACCACAACCAGTAGACGCAGAGGTGCGGACACGCAGCAAGTGGTGGCGCTTCAGGGGCCCCTAAAGAACCAACTCTGTTATAGATATAAAATAAGCTATACGTGTCCGCATCACTGCATAATAAATGCTGAAAGCTCTTTAAAGGGAAATATACATAGTGTACAGATAGAAGGATCCTGTTGACCCTAAAAGCCTTGGAAATAAATAACAGGAGTTATAAGAAAAGGATTTGTGGAGGACATATATCAGATATACAAGATTAAGCGGTCTCTCAACAAGCTAAATTAGAAGTGGAGTTTTTTCCCAAATACATTTTTATATATATTCAAATTTTATGGTGTTTGTTAAATGCATTTATGAGTGCTCATTTTTCATATTTTCTATTGATTTCCAACTGCTTGTACATATTATCTGTCTCTGAGTATAGGTTTTCAGGGGTTGCAGTGGTGCGGGCACGTATAGCTTATTTTATATCTATAACGGAGTTGGTTCTTCAGGGGTCCCTGAAGCGCCACCACTTGCTGTGTGTCCGCACCTAAGCACCTATTGGTTATGGTTCTGTACTTGCGCTCTCGCCCAATGGGACAACAGGGGGTTGGGAGGATTATCACCATCCCAATTTCTGTGTGTAGCGAGGGGGCGAGAGTGTTTTGGGAATTACTTATTTATGTATTTACTCTGGCTGTATACTTTCTTATATTGTCTTTTTTTCTTTTCCTTTGGTGCCTGGTGTTTTCCGTTTTCTCCTGCAGCACCGTAGAGTAGATTTGATTTGGATTTGATCCATTGGGCTAAGGGGGGGTGCGGTATCTAGAGGATTCGTTTTCAACAGATATTGTGTGTTACTTTTTTCCTATATGATCTTTTTTAGTGAATAAATATATCGTTTCATAAACTTGATACATTGTTGGACATTGGTGTGGTGTTATTAAATTTCAATATTGGTGCACTTAAATTTTAGCACTAGGATATATTTCCTTAATATTTTTTGATTATTATATACTTCTAAGGTAAAAGAAGTAACTTATCCTGTAGCAGCTATTTTGTTTTTATTTAATTGTTTTTTCACTTTATAGAGCACACTTTAGTTTTTCGTATTTGTTTTTTTGATAATACACCAACCTGATCAAATTATCTGACATTTGATGCTCATCTGACTCACTAGCCAGTGAGTTAACTAACACCATAATATCATGGGTGTCTTGATGTATGCCTGCTAACATTTTTTCAAGGCTCACATTGCCATATGAGGCTGTACTACCAAATATTTTAACCCCTTAAGGACCCATGATGGTCCTGGACCATCATGGGTTGTTAAAGGATTTACTTATAATTGTTTTGCGAAGGCTAACATGTAAATGAAAATGTCATTAGCTTACTCACAAAAAATTCTAATTTTTATTAAGTCTTGCCTACTAATTTACGACACAACAGAATACCTGCCCTCCCATCACCACCATGTTGCTGTAGGCCTGTTTTTGGAAAGGCATACACATGTGTAGGACACATGAGTGTGACAGTTTTGTATTGCTATGAGAATCAAAATACATAACATTATTACCCTTGATAGTGTAATTTTAAAAGTATATTCATAAATATAAATGGTGATGGCCTTAAATAATAATCTCAACTTTTTAATGATCTTTATTTTGTAAAACAAAGGTTGAAGTTAATGTGTTGGTTGTGGATGGTGACAGTAGTGAATAATCTATGATGACGAGTAGAAATGAATTATATGTAGTATCATATGTTTCCAAAGTAACTTCTCTTTAATATTTGACATTCATTCATCAATGTTCGCAGCACTGGTCCCAGCTGTCAAAGATGGTGAAAACTGTGACAACTGTGCAAATTCCTCTGCCTCCTCAGAGCTGGTGTATCTACATGTGCCATATGTTTCTCTGCCTCATATTTTTTTTTACTTCTGCTACATGATGGTATTTGATGCTGGTTCATTTTTTAAAAAAGGTCTGCTAACTCTGTTGCTGGAAAGATAGTCATAAATATTTTTAAAAAATGTGGTGGAGGTGTTTGTGAAAGTGGATTCAGTGTGTACCGAGTGTACAAAAGTGTGTTGTATGTTTTTAGTATTATGTCAAACTCTTTCTGACTCCTGTATGATTCAATGTTATGTGTCCTCCCCTTTATGGTTTTGACTAGGGTCAGGGGGAAAAGTAAAATTTTGTTCTGACTGAAAGAAAGCTAAATGTTTTTTTTTTCTCCCGTGTAAAATTTTCCCATAAAAAAGTAAATTGTTCCACTTTTCTTATGAGAAGTTTGACATTTTCAACCCATGGGGTGGAATTTCATGCCATCATAGAATAAAAAGCATGAACTTCCTGACAATCTGAACAATGTGTTCCATACAGCCATATAAGCAAATTTAAGGGGAGAGAGAAAAACTGAGAGCTATAGAAAACAAAAAAAATAAAGTGTGAGGTACAATTGTCAGTAGGAGAAGTTGGAGGAGAGCTGATGCTGTGGTGGAGGTGAATTCATCCACAACAATTAGAAGCAGTGAATGTCCTAGCACAGAGAGCTCCACAGAGCCCTCCATCCAATAGTGCTGCCACCAGTGACATCAACAAAAACCCTAGCATGGAAGTAAGGTTATAAACTGAAGAATGTGGTTCTGGGCAATATGTCCCATCCCACCATCAGATCCCCCACCATCTCCCACTCCTACTCTGAGTTCACCACCATATCCTACTCCACGTTCACCCCAGCAGCACCAGTATGCTCACAGTACAGCCACAGTCTGATAAAGCTGCACTGTGTGAAGAAATTCCACTACAGTACAGCTGCTTTAGAAGCTGTTTTGATGTTTAGTAGCATGTGAGTGGACTCATCACTAGTACAACAGGAGGAGAGTGGTAGTGGTTATGCTAGTAATGCCCAGCAGGGTGTTATTCATAGTTGAGCAAGCATAACAGTGTTCCTGCAGGTGAAAATGGAGATTGGAGGAGAGATCTGGTGGGAATGGTATAACCAACACCCCCATTATTAGTGAAATGATGGAGTAAACTGCAGGTTTAGATTCTGATGTTGAATTGTCTGTACATACCAGAACAGCAGCAGGCCAAGCATCATGAACATCATGAGGTTGCTGTGGTGCATCCACCCTGCCCCCATGGGTCTAAAAATTGGTGGTAAGAGTAGCGTTTATGAATACGATGATGATTTCTTAGTTGTGGTTGACAGGGGTAGGCCATAGTGGAAAATTTTGTTTCACTTCCTAGTAGTAATAGCAGTAGAACTAGTGGGGTAGTAGAAGATGCAGCAGCACCAGCAAGTACAGCATAAACAGCACAAGAAGATATTTCAGGTAGTGACAGTAGACAGGCCAGTTCCTCTCCCCATTTCTTTGCTCTAAAATCATGTGTGGGACTGTTTTTCGTTGGGGGGCAGAGCATGTTTAATCCTCAGCATCAGTTGGGAAGGTGGGGAGGAGCTCTAATAAAGTATGTCAAGCACAACTACCCTGAAGTGCAGCATAGACATGAACTATCCCACTCCCTAGCCAATCCAAAGCAATCACGTGCTGCTGCGTATTGTCCATTTGCAGCATATTGTCCATTTTGCAGCGTATTGTCCATTTGCATTGTGGGAAAACATTGGTAAGCATCTGACAGCTAAGCAACAGTTGTCCTACTCCCAGCAGTAGGCAATTTCAAGCAATTTCACTCCCAGCCAGCAGGCAATTGCAAGTGGTCCCACTCAAAGCAAGCAGGCAAGTTCATAGTCCTCACCAGCAGACAAGTGGCAGCACTCCAAATCACCATCAGCAACAGGTTGGAGTAATACCATCGCCACCACCACATGCAGTAAACGAATTTGCAGATATGAGGATCTGCCAGTATGTCTCCACACATTGCACAATGTGTGGTGCATTGACCACGTATGGCAATGTTGCAGATAGGGAAGGGTGAAGGGTCATATTTTGTCCCAATCTCTCAATTTTCTTTCTTTCTCCTGTGGAAAGATTCACACATAAAAAGCTGTTTTTACCCTCTTATGGGTTGGATTTTCCTCTATAACGGAATAAAAATCCTGAACTTTCGCCATGCTCAACAGTGCTCATAGTTCCATACAGACAAATTTAAAGAGAGGAAAAAAGAGATATATAGAAACATTAAAGTGAGGTACAATGGCAAACAGGAAAAGTTAGAGGATATCTTCTGCTGTTATTGAGGAGGATTCTTCTAAAACAAGCATCAGCAGTGAGTGTTCAAGCAATTAGAAAGCCACAGGGCACACAGTGTCAACAGCAGAACCCCATCACTGAAATTGGGTGGAGCTGGGAAATGTGGACCCATCCCTGGATTCCTTAACACATCCCATTCCCACCCTGACTTCCCCAAGGCCTCCACCACTCCCACTTTAACTCAATCACTGTGCCCACTCTCACTGCTAGGCAATCCCAATGTCCCACTCTGAGTTCCCCAGAATCTCCAGTATGAAGTACATGACAGAAGAACTTAACAATGTGACTTGTAGAGGTGGTGAGAGTTTTGCCAGTATGTGTGGGCAATCTATGATTTTTGTCATCCCCTACAACAAACTCAGAGTCATACCCCTCCCCAGTAGGAACCATAGGGGTTATTTCAAATGAACGAAAACCCAGGGACCCCAAGTCAGATTCCCATCTATCCCTTAATTTTATATTGTCAGTGTAAGTCAGTTTTTCTAACCATTTATAAATATAGGAAATTGGTTTGGATGGATGCTTAACAGCTATCAAGGTAAGCAATTGGAATATACTCATTTGAAAAGTTTACTGGGGCCATTGGCCTTTTATGCCATGCCTGAGGCACAGGTAAGAGTAGAACAGGTGTTGAGAATATTCAAATTGTCATGCAATTGTTGGAAGGATTTAAATTTCGTATTATAAAATAACTGTCCCAGGGAGCTTATTCCAGAGCCTTAGAATGCGGGACAAAAGTCTAGACCATATGAGTGGACCAAGCTGTCTCCACCCCAAAGATATATCTCATGGTCTACAGCAGTATTCTTTGGCATCATTATTTGTTCAGGGTCAGACTTTCCAATTGTTTTCTCAAACAGTTTTTAAACAAGTACAGAGCTCCTTTTCAGTGGGGGCAGATTGAGCCTTTGCCTTTCAGCAAATTTTCTGGCCACGTTATTCTCTATCATTCTCAACTTCATCTGTATCTGAAGAAGAGGTAGCTGCTGGAGGAATATATTCTAGGTAAACAACATCATCAGTAATTAGGTCATTCTCCTCAGCATCGCCCACTGCTTCTTCCCCACCATTTTTATATTGCTCTAGGCTTTTTGAAGTCTCAAACAATTTATTTTTAGATTTCTCTTTATACTGATTTTCACAATATTTCAGGACAGATGTTATACTTGTTTGTCTCACTGTAAGAAGCAGCAGTTGGTTGAACTGCTACACCTTCTTCCATCATGCCATCAACACCACAGTGTGACTCGTTGTCTTCAGTGTTCCTAGATGGTTTATTAATATTACTGGTGGTGATGGACATTTTTGGGACTTTAATACATTTCCTTTTCAGGAGGAGTAGGAGTATCATAATTTATTGTACCTACTGCAGCAACCATGGTTGGAGTAAGTTTTTGGACTACTGCTTTATTAACTTATCCCTGCTGTGCTCCTACTCCTTTTATCTTCCCCCTGCTCCTAGTAAATTTGCAGTGCCCCTAGTACCTTTGCTGTACTTTTGTAAACAAATGTGTTTGTGTATTTTACAATGAAGAGTACAATAGAATAGACTGATGCCTTGCCCTTTACAAAATACTCTTCTAGTATGATTTGTTGTCTTGACCATAGCTCAAGTCAGGGTCCCTTTGAACTTTTATTTTCACTGTCAAAAATAAATAAATATAGAAATAAAACACTTTTCTCTTTAATGACTTCTTACCCCAGACTACTCTAATACAAGGATAAGAGACAGAGCAGTAAGGAACTTGGATCACAGCTGCCTGCATCTTCCCATTCTGTCACATAAAAATTTTAGGTATTTTGGGTAAATCTCCCTTGCTTCCTTTACTCAAACACATATTCCTCTGACAGGCAGCTGTGATCCAATTTCCCTCCTAATATGGCTGTGATAGGGATAGGGACAGTTAATAAAAAATTAAAAATAAATGATAAATAAAATAAAAACAGTTTGACAGACAGGTGACTGACATGAGCTGTGTCTGAGGCAGACTAATACTAGAAGAGTTACAGTATTTGTAAAGGGCAAGACATCACACACACAATCAATTCACTGTTCAATAATGTCCAACAAATGTACTAGCGGCAGGGTTAGGATGAGATGAGTAGTAGAAGTGCAGGGAAGTGTTAGAAAAGTGATAGTCCAACAACTAACTATATCCATTGTTTCTGCAGTGTGTGCAATAAATTATGATGATCCTTCTCCTACTGAGGAGACAGTTTGTCAAAGTACCATAAAACGTTCCACAACCACAGAAATATTAAAAACCATGGAAGAACACTGAAGACAACAAGGAGTCACATTCTAATGTTGATGACATGATGAAGGAAGATCAACCAACCGTTGCATCTGGGAGTTAGAGTAAAACAGCAGTCCACAAAATAGATGCATTGAGGAAGAGGAGGATTGCTACCATACACCACTGTTGGGACCACTGCTAAGATCACTGATTAACCCCTTAAGGACCAGATAACATACTTTAATGTTTATGAATAATATACTAATGATGGAAGGTTAAATACATATACCCCTGAGGAAGCGGCACGTTAGTTGTGATATGCGTAGGGTGAATTATTGAAACCAGACCTCGTTCTGACTAGAGTATTTCCCAGTCACGCCCCTCACTAGACGCCCGTGTTCCGGTGAAAGAATGTATGTACACTGTAACGGTGTTTGACTTATTATATCCCAAGCACATGGCTTTTTCCCAGGAGTAAAGAAAATATCTTTTCCCCAGAAACTGAGTGGAGGACTGGGACTGCAGAACAGTGCTCAGGGACTACATCTAAAAGTTTCCAGGATCGGACTTTGCAGGGCGGGCGATTCGCGGCTATCAGGACTGGGAGATTCAATGCATTTAGATACTGGTGGTCTGGTGAGTTTTTTTGTACTTCTTGTCTGTGTAACCTAGTAAAGATTTTACTTTTAGATGTGCTTTTGTTTGTGCTCCTTATTTTAGATGTGTTGCTTGTACAAGGGATAAGGTCCTTTTTTGGAAGCTGCATTAAAAAAGATACATCGGGGAAACCTTGTGAAATATTTATTGTGGAAGGTTTGTAGATCTATTACTCCACCTATTCATTTCATCTATCCATCATCCTATCATATCATCTACCCATCATTTCATCATTTCATTCATCATATTATAGAGAAGTACTGAATTGCTGGACATTTGCTTCTCTTTTTGGAAGTATGGACTTATATACAATATTATTTTAATTTCCATTACAGGCTTGATATTCATTTTATCAGAACAGTATTTTGACAGATTAGGTGGGCTTCCTATATATTTATTATTTTTTTTTAAATAAGGTCAGTTACAGTGCGCGGAGTGGAGGTGTCTTGATTTGGATGTACACTAACATGGGGACTCTGATTATATAGTTTTAATACAGAGTTTGCCCTGGGTGGGATTTCCTGGTCCTGACACACATCCACACCCCAAATATGACAGTTGTGACTGTGATTTATACATTTTATTTTTGTTCTTGCTTGACTCACATAAGCCAAAAAAATTTAACTACTAAAATTAAGACTAAAAATATATTGGGTTTATATAATACCTTACACAATGCTAAGGCAAGAAACATTATCTGAGGCAGGGAAAACTTAAAGCAAAATATATGTATAAAGTAAACACTTTGTACCACATAGGGTACAAAGTGTGGACTAGGGATCAGAGGAAAGTCCTGTTGTGTTCCCACTTGAAATTGTGAGAAAAAAGCATGGTTATTTGTTTTCTGGCAGGAAGTTCCCAATATATAAACATGCAGGAAAAACAAAGTAAAATTGGAGAAAATTCTTCCACTTTCCCCTTCTGTTACTCAGTGAGACAAAACTTTCTGCCCATAAACATAACTTCTTGCATTCTAGTGTGGAAGGAGACAGAGAAGAGAGAGAGAGAGAGAGAGAGGAAAAAAATCAAATATTAACAAAACAAATTGGTTACTTAGTGAATCATAGTGCTGGGTGTCACTATGACCACTGCACTGCAAACGTTCATCCTGTGGGAGATGTTTAAAAGATGGAATTGATATGCCTTTATGAGTGATTGAATATGGGGAATCAAAGAGAACATTTGAAGATGACCCCTAATTATCATAACATAAAGCTAACTTACAATAACCACAATCAATTATCATTTTTCTGCATCATGGTGTAGTATTAGAATATCCCACAACTCTTCAGGTTTATCCATTACTGTTGAAGTGAAAACCCCCATCAAAAATGTAGAAATTCTGTTTTACTTATTATTCTAGATAAGAGGTAGGTAACATCTGGCTCTCTAGCTTTAGGAACCGCAACTTTATCCCCAATCATCCACTGGCTGGTTGAAGATGATGGTAGCTGTTGCCTCCAATATCTTAGGACCAAAGGTTGTCGACCCATGGAGCCCATCTCACATTTGTATCAGTATATGTAAGGTTATATTAGCCTAACATTTTCTTTTTAAAGGGATTCACATTACAAACAATGTTTTCATTGATTTTTAAATAATTACTAAATCAATTAATTAATTTTGGTGTTTTTTCGTTTGTGCCAGTTTGCAATACTTTGCTTGATTTATATATTTTCCGTTGTTTATCTTTAGGGCACATTCAGATGGATTAGAGAAAACCATTTATAGTAACATAAAGTTAAAAGTACTCTAGTACATTAATAAAGCAAATGCTATGAAAAATAGTCATTCATACTATTCCTGTTTTACACCACTTTTAGTGTTCATGATTTTAAACTTTTATGTTTATAATAAAGCATTTTGTAATTATAATGACCATTGTTCCAGTCATGTAGTAAAACTATTTTGACGATATTACATTCCTCTTGTTCATTAGTTAAAATATTACTAATATTTTGTCTGGATTTGTACTGAAGATTTATAGACATTTTAAATTTAGGTGAAGAATAAAGAGTGGAATTAATTCAGTTTTGAAATATATCTAACACAAAGATTCCTGTCAAAAATCAGTTGGAAATAACACAGTGTTTGCAAAGTAATTGTTACTATTCACTAAAGCAGAAAAAGCAAATGCAAAAAGCTAGAAAACTGACAACCTAGTCATTTAAAACTACAGGTTGTCTCAAAGATGACAATGGTTGTGGAAGTACTGCTCAGTTCATGCTGATAAACTTCATACTGGCAAGGTATGATAATATTTAACACTTTACTTGAATGCACATAACTGAAGACTCATTTTTAAGTCTCTAAAGATATGAGACAAATTTTAAAAGCAGTTGTTTTTTTGCTAGCATGATCATTAATTAACATTTTAAATTTAACAAATAAAAGGAATAATTATTATTATTATTATTATTATTCTTTATTTATATAGCGCCAACTAATTCCGCAGCGCTGTACAATTGGGGAATAGACATACAGAGGTATTAAATAGTACAATCAGATGTGTAGAACAGGAGGATCAGAGGGCCCTGCTCGTGAGAGCTTACAGTCTAGAGGAAAATCTCACATTTCAGTGAGAATACATGAAGAATCATAAAATAAAAAGTTTAATAAAAAAAATCCTAAGCAAAAGTAAACATCAAAATTAAAGAAAGAAAACTTTTATTTAAAATAATTATCATTAACCTCAGTTAGAAGCTTCTTTAAATCTCTCCCGAAATGACTCACTAAGCACAACTTTCCTATACCAATTTATTCCAGAAAGATTTAATTAGAATTTATATTCCAGTGCAGATACTTATTCCCTTTCCTAACACTCTTTTCCTTTTTTTTCATTGGCTGTAAAAGTACTTCCATCTGAAAAACAAGATCTATGGAGCATATATCTAAAACAGGCAAAGAATTCCACAATTTAACAGACCTTACTCTTACTTATAAACTTAATGGAATAATTTTAGGTGACTCTTTGCTAGAAAAAGACCTGGGTATCCTTGTCAACTACAAACTTGGAAACAGTGACCAGTGTAAAACAGCAGTAGCAAAGGCAAACAAAGTCCTGTCTTGCATAAAAAGAGGTATCGAAGCAAGAGTGGATAACATTATTTTGCCATTATACAAATCATTGGTAAGACCTCACCTTGAGTATGCAGTGCAATTTTGGGCACCGGTTCTGAAAAAGGATATAATAGAACTAGAGAGGGTACAGCGGAGAGCAACAAAATTAATTAAGGGAATGGAGGACTTGACATATGAGGAACGACTAAACAAACTTGGTTTATTTACTCTAAAGAAAAGACGACTAAGAGGAGACCTTATCACATTGTGCAAGTATATGAGAGGTCAATACAAGGATCTCTGTGGTGAGCTATTTATTCCAAGGCCTGATCAGGTGACCAGGGGACACCCCTTGAGATTAGAGGAAAGGAGGTTTAAACTTCAGCAGAGGAAGGGTTTTTTTACGGTAAGGTCTGTCAAATTGTGGAATTCATTGCCCAGGGAGGTAGTTATGGCAGATAAAATGGATAGATTTAAGAGAAGATTAGATACATTTCTTTCAAAAGGGAACATACAGAGTTATACTGTTTATCAGTAGACAGATCAGGAAGGTCTGATAAAGACTAATTTAATTGGTAGCAGGAAAGCTATAAAATTCTCAGTTACTGAGGTATGAGGCGAAGGTTGAACTTGATGGACTTGTGTCTTTTTACAACCTAATTTACTATGTTACTATGTTAAATCATTCTGCTGCTTAAACAACTCAGAAGCAGCAGCAAGAACAGCAGTCACAAATGCTGCAATGACACCAGAGTATTTACCACTGGCTACCATATGACCCGCTGGCACTAGGCCAGTAGGGTATATATATATTTTTTTTCTCAGGGTTTTTTCTTTCAAAAAAAATAACAATGGCCTACAAAAAATATTTTTTGGGGGGCTTGTTTCTAACAAGCCTAAGTCCTACAAATCACTGATTCCTCATGGCTTGTGATGCTAAGAAGCCAAATTGATAAAAATATCTGTGATTCCTCAGGGAATGTGATGCTAACAAGCCGAATTCATAAAAATGATCTGTGATTCCTTAGGGCTTCTGATGCTAACAAGACAAACTGATAAAATTATCTATGATACCAAGTCCTACAAATCAATCTTTCCTCAGGGCTTGGGCTTATAACAACAAGTGTAAGTCCTGCAAATCATCATCTACAAAATACACTTGCTGTCAAGTATCAGTAACAGCTTACATCAGGGGGTTCCTGTCTGCCATGTTGCATACCAATTTCTTAATTTATTTTTAATGCTATGTATTTAGTTTTTTATTATCTGCCCCCCCAATCCCAGTCATAAAACCACTCCAAAAAATTCCCTGTTCAACTGATTCTTTCCATAGACTCCACCAACACAGGCACCCTCATACCCTTTTTATACTATGCCTTTAGGAAGTTAAATAACATTTGTCTTGTATTAAGTATAAATTCAATGTTCCCATTGATTTCAATGAAATGTGCTAGGGGAAAAAAGGGGAAAATTGGCACTTTTCACAGAAAATTATTTGCAAGCGGAAATGCCATTAATTACTAATTTTGGTTTGAGACAAAAATGGTCACCCATCCCTCTAAGCGATGTATGCGAGCTGCTGAAACTCTTTGAGGAGGCACATGGGATAGGAATTAGTGAAATTTTACTACTGATCTTTTTTTGCAGGAAAAATTAAGAGCATGGCTGAGGAATCTTACCATAATGACATCACAGACTTTCACCAGCTGGTTGCGGATATATTATCCTGCTTTGAACAAGATCCTTACTTTGCTGGACTCCCACTTTAAAAACAAAATTTCTGAATTTCTTCCAAAGCATCATCAACAGTTTTTTCATAACAAGGAGTCCTAATGATCAGCAGCATCTTTCTGAGGGATCAGATTATGTCAAGGAATATAGAGATATGCTTATAGATCGTGTGGAGAGTTGTACTGTTGAGAATGAGAGGGAGAAAGTTAGGGCATAGTGAAAAAGAAGACAGCAAAGCATTTAGACCACCAGCAGCAGCAGTAGCAGCTAAATCATCAAATAGAACATCCCATTCTGAACACAAGGCAATTCATGGGTCTCATCAGGGGTGGCAAATGTCCAACATTGGTCGTGGTGGTGGAGGCACTGGCGGCAACACATCTTTCTGGGACTTGATCCCGGAGTATGGGTTGGTAAGTAATACACAGGAACAGCATGTGGCTCCTAGGAGTGGTCCCACTGCTTGTAAGATGGTTTCTGCATACTTTTAAAATTGCTACATACTAGGCAGAAACAATGACCCCATGGACTACTGGAAAATAAAACAGTGTGTGTGGCCAGCATTCCCACATATTGCAGTGGGAAACCTTAGTTGCCCTCCAGGAAAGAGTTGAGTGTGAGTGGGTTTTCAGTGCAGTCGGTTATACTGTGAATGATCATAGGACACAGCTATCAAGTAGCAATGTTGGGTGACTAGCATTCTTAAAAATGAATCATCACATACCATCTGCGTATCAGGTAGCAGAAACCACACATGACAGAGAAAGGCAGACCAAATGTATTAATAGCAGCACAGATGATGAGCATGAAGAGGGGTGTGAAGAAGGGTTGCTACCATCTACCACATTTGGGACAACTTCTATGACCAATAAGTATTGTGTATCAATAATCTGTGAAGGATAGATAACATTTGACACAAACATGATAATGGTAATAACTGCTATAGGAATATGTATACATTATATATATATATATATATATATAAATATATACACACAATAAAATTATTTATTTTGTATAACTGTCTAAGACCTGAGTGTGCTTCTGCTTGTTGGGAAAAAAAAAGAATATATATATATATATATATATATATATATATATATATATATATATATATGTGTGTGTATATATATATATATATATATCTATATATATATATATATATATATATATATACACACACACACACACGTGAATCACACCACACCAGACCACTGCCAGCACTACCATACACATTTGCCATGTTATAGGTTGTACTTTTTTTTTTTTTTTTTTTTTAATCTCTTGACATCCCTCTGCCCTTCTGTTTTGTTGAAAATAGATACTTTAAATAACTGATGTCATGTGGTGTACCCTGATGGAATATGGGACAATGTCTCTTAAGCAGGAAGTTAGTGTTGTGGGCAAAGGACAAAGGTTCTCTGTTTGATGGCTACTTTTTCAATGCATATGTTGCTGTAGGACTTAAAGCTTTGACTTTCAGTTACTTACTTCTCCAGTGCAGCCTCAGAAGAAGTAATATTGTGGTGTAAAATGTTGCAGTCATTGGAAACATAGGCAAAAATGTATTGCTCGTGCCAAAAAGGAGAAAACCTTTGCAGTGGAGAAAAGGACAAAACTTAAAAAAAAAAATGATGATTTTTCTGACTTTTCTCCAACCCCTACTTTTAACCACAAAATCAAGAAACTTTAAAGATATAGGATCCGAATCTGATGTCACATTTAAGGTGACAGTATTATTATTGAGAATCCCAACAAAATCAATAAATTCCTGTTGATTTCCAGACCATATAAGGATGATGTCATTGATGAATCTCAACCAGGGAGATATCTGTTCTATATAAAAAGACATTTTATCAGTGAAGCCCAGTTTGTCCTCCCACCAACCCAGGTATATATTAGCTTCCCTTAGTGATGCCTTATAACTAGGGATGGGTGAAAATGTTTGCCTCAAACTGAAATCTGTGAATATGGCACTTCCTGCTTGGCAAATAATTTCCTGTGAAAAGTGCACTTTTTCCGCTTTTTTTGCCTAGCATTCTATTGAAATCAATGGGAATATTGCATTTACACACAACACATAGCAAATATTATTTTATTTCCCAAAGGCATAATATAAAAGGTGCGTGAAGGTGTGTTTGAGGGGGTTTGTTTTCCTGGGATTGGGGGACTGTTAATAAATACAATTAAAAAAACCCCATGGTTGAAAAGCGGTCTGAGGAGGGTGCCTGTGTTGGTGGGTGGAGTCTGGGGAAATAATCAGTTGAACAGGGAATTTGTTTTGGGGGGTTGTTGACTGGTATTGGGTGGACAGTTAATTAAAGAAAAAATAAAATAAATTAAAATAATACATTTGTATGTAACATAATAGAGACTGGGACCCCCTGACATAAGCTGTCACCAGGGTAGACTGATACTTGACATAACAGATAATTTTGTAGAGGACGGTTTGTAAGATTTGTTGTTAGAGGCCCAAGCCCTGAGGTAAGATTGATTTGTATAACTTTGTAACGGTTTGTTTGACTCACAGACACAGGGTTAGGATAAAAACACAGATTTATTGAATGTGATAATACAATAAGAACCCTCACAGGTCCTGTAATATACAACAGTATAGTACAGACACACGACAGGTAATTTATTCAAAGCCCACACAGGTCCAGCACAAATACAGAAGTACAAACAGCATGTACTGACACAGGTCAGGCAGAAAAGTAGGTTCCCAGGATTCCGGCACTGCAGGAGTTAAAGTTCATCACTGGTGGTAAACAATCCCATTTGTGAAGGCACTGAAATGATCCTTTAACAAGCCAAAATCAGCACACATCCGTGAGCTACCGGTCCAACTGAAACAAAAGAGCACTACCGGAGCAATCACGGAGGCAACACTTGCAACCAGTATGGCAGTAGCGGAGGACTAGGCCAATGGCGCTGTACCGGAGCAATCACGGAGGCAACACTTACAACCGGTATGACAGTAGCGGAGGACAAGCCAATGGCACTTTACCGGAGCAATCACAGAGGCAACACTTGCAGCCGTATGACAGTAGCGGAGGACAAGCCAATGGCACTTTACCGGAGCAATCACTGAGGCAACACTTGCAACTGGTATGACAGTAGTGGAGGACTAGGCCAGAGGCGCTCTGTCGGAGCAGTAACTGAGACAACACTTGGTAACCTGCCGGAGCAAAGGCGTAGGACAAGCCAAAGGCACCGGATATAAGAATGTCGCTGAGGCGACAAGGACCAAGGAAGCAGGAACGAAGATCCAGCCGGGTCGGTGCACAGGAACAGGAACGTCAGCCAGGTTGGGTCAGAACACAGGAGCAGGAACGTCAGCTGGTCCGGATCGTTACACAGGAGCAGGAATGTCAGCCAGGCCGGGTCAATACACAGGAGCAGACACTGAAGAATAGTCAGGCAATCCGGGTCAGTACACAGGAGCAGGAACTGGAGAGTAGTAAGGCAGGCCAAGTCGGTACACTGTGAACTTCTGAGCAGTAGCTAGCACTGGTACAGGAACACCACGAAAGGGCACTGTGTGGGTGCAGGAGCCCAGTATATAAAGGCCATACTGGGCGGGCTCAACACAGGGCAACCAATGAGAGCATAACACAGGATAACTGAAAGGAAAACATAAACAAGGGAGCACGGGCACCGTGATAAACTTAGACTTATTAGATGCCCAAGCCCTGAGGAAACATTGATTTGTAGGACTTAGACTTGTTTGGCATAAACCCTAAGTAAACATTGATTTGAATGACTTAGGCTTGTTAGAAAGAAACGCCCAAAAATTGTTGGGAAAAAAAATGCCCTACTGGCCTGGTGCCAGGAGGTCATGTCATCTTGGCCAGTGGCCACTGGCCATTGTCAAATTGCCTGATGTAGATGTAGAATTTGTGACTGCTGTTCTTGCTGCTGCTGCTGAGTTGTTTAAGCAGCAGGATGATAAGACAGCTCAAAGGGAATGGGATGAACAACAGCAGAAACATGAGTGATTCATGATGAAGGTTCTACTTGTCACAACTAGCTCCTGGATGTGCCTGAGGCAGTAGCAGCACAATAACTAGCCCCCAGTATATGTGGAGAAAAGAAGAAGTTGGCCAATAACTCTTCTCCACCTGCCCCACCTCCAAAATCATGGGTGTGTTGTTACTAGAATACAATTTTTTCCATTGAGAGTAGTAACTGTGTCTCTCATCAGCAAATGCAATGTGCACAGTGTGTGTGGTAATTGGTAAATAACACCTGGGGGCAGAACTGTGTCCAAACACCATGACACTAGAAACCAAGTACTGATGCTGTCACTGTATCCCTTTGTCACGGTTTGTTAAAGAATTCTCAGACAGTTAGGTAAGGTTAAAAGCTTTATTGAAAATAATGCACAATAGCCCCACTCAGGTCCAGATGAGGTCCGTACCAAGTACTTTCCAAATCTGACACGGGTCAGGGCAGGAACACACACAGTAGTAATAATACAAATAAGTGTGATGATCTTGGACTTGCAGGAGAATTTGTAGTCAGTTTCAGGAACAGAATATCCTCAACAGCCCCACACCACAATAGGTGACACAAGCGATGGGTGACTGAAGGGCAATCCCCAAGAGGACTAGGGATATGGGAGGCAGCACAGATAGTGTACAGGGAGACACGAGACCCTAGGCATCTAGGGTTAATGGAGGCAGCACTGGCAAGACTCTGGCAGAGAACTGACCCTAGTAGTATAGGGTAAATGGAGGCAACATGGACAGGTGGCAGTGACTGAACGCTAGGGTTAACTGAGGCAACACAGACAGTACTCTGGCAGCGGCTTGACCCTAGAACACTAGGGTTAACGGAGCCAACACATACAGGACTATAGCAATGACTGGGCCCTAGCACTCTAGGGTTAATGGAGGCAACAGACACCAGATACTGGCAGTATAGTGACCCTAGACCACTAGGGTGAACGTAGGCAACACGGGCAGAAGTTTGGTATAGACTGGACCCTACTATAGGGTTACCGGAGGCAACACAGACACTGGTGAGTGATGGAACTCCCTAGGCTCCCGGAGACTATAGGAGTGGTTAAGCCTAACAGGCGACAATGTGGTAAGCGAGCATGAGTGAGAAGGGTGCGTAACGTAACCAGTGAGCAACCAGTGTCACCCTGATCGATATACGAAGGTGAATAGCCAGTCCCACAAGCGACGGAACTAGAAACTCAACCAGGTCGGCACACACGGAATACTCAGCCAGTCAGATGGACCTCCAGACACTAGCCCAGCCAGATCAGTACAAACAAGGTAGTCAGCCAGTACTAGTCAGTAACGGAATCAGATACTCAGCCAAGCCGGTTCGGTACACAAGGAGTTAGTCAGCCAGTCCTAGTCGGTAACGGAATCAGATATACAGCCAAGCCAGTTCGGTACACAGGGAGTTAGTCAGCCAGTCCTTTGTCAGTAATGGAATCAAATACTCAGCCAATCCAGTTCGGTACACAAGGAGTTAGTCAGCCAGTCCAAGGTCAGCAACAGAATCGGATCACAAGAACGTCAGGAACTAAGTGTAGTCAGGCAAGCCGGATCATACACGGAAACAGGAACAAGAGCTACCAGTCGCTAGATACGGGTACACCACGGAAGGGCACAGGTATAGTGACATGAGGACATATTTAAAGGCAAGCCCTGGGAGGAGTTATCAACACAGAGCCAATAAGAATGCAGCCAGGGAAAATCCAGAAGTAACAATGTCGCTCAGGCAGAATCAAGGGCACCGTGATGCCCTTGTCCACACCCTGCTAAGGACACCTGACAACTTGCTGACAATTTAACAATAATGATAAAACCTCCCTGTCACCAGCTTAGCATATTCTGTGGGATGAAATCTCCTCAGATACAGCTTGGTGCCTTGCTTGCGATTCTCCTCCACCACACTGCCATGTGTGATCAGTGCACCACACAGTATGCAATGGGTGGGCACGAACTACCACATCCTAACATCTACAAAAGGGCTATCATTTGGCAGGGGAGGTAATGGTGATTGAGGTGGATTGGCAGAAAATTTAGTTACCCTAGAGGAAGAAGGTGATGGCTAGCTAGTTGTTCTTGTCATTGAACTTCCAGCCTCTGCCAGGGTTTCTCTATTTTTCCTCCTCTTTGATCTCTGCCTCACCTCTTGTTGCCTTTCTGGAGAGTCAGGGGGTAAAGCAACAGCGGTGCTCAATTTCTGTGGTGGGTGTTTGGCTTTAACATATTTGACATAAATGTCATGGTGTCTGTGTTTCATGTGTGTTATCAGGGCAATTGTGCCAAGGTATGTTTCCTCC
Organism: Rhinophrynus dorsalis; assembly: GCA_037306005.1. NCBI lineage: Eukaryota > Metazoa > Chordata > Amphibia > Anura > Rhinophrynidae > Rhinophrynus > Rhinophrynus dorsalis. The sequence continues at coordinate 323,213,700 of CM074721.1, forward strand.
TTTCTCCTTTCACTGACTTGGTGACTGCACTATGCTTGCTGGAAGAGAACCACACCCATGACTTTAGGGGGTAGGGAACATGTGGAGAAGAATGGCCTCTTTCTTCTCCTCCACATTCCCCTTCACTGGCTGTGGTAGAGGATGATATTGCTGCTGCTGTTGTTGCTATGGAATCATCACTGCAACTAGGACCAGGAGTATTGCTGCTGCTGGCAAGAGGAACCTGTCCTAGTCCCACATCACAGGAATTAGGGCAGTTGCAAACACCGCAAATTCCAAAAGCTCACTGCCAGTGGTGGTAGTGATGCCCATCACTGTCTCCCATTCCTTCTCGGTTTGGGTTAAAAAGTAGGGGTGGGCGAAATGTGTGAAAAATTTCCCATGAAAAATTTCACAAAACCGTGCCGATTTTTCCGTGCAATCTTTCTCCTTTCCATCTATGCAAAATGTCCTCTTTTTCACCTATTTTAACAAATGTTCCGCTATTTTAACACATTTTTTGCCTATATTTCCAATAGGTACTACATTTTCTACTGTAATATTACTTCTTGTGAGGGCTGAAGTTTAGAAATAAGTGGCTGAAAGTCAAAGTTGTGAGTCCTACAGCAACATATGCATTAAAAAATGTGTTAGCATACAGAATGCATTTGTCCTTTGCCCACAACACTAACTTCCTGCTTAAGTGACACTGGCACATATTCATGATGTCAAGTAATAAAAAATAAATAAAATACAACCTACCATGTGGCAGATGTGTATGGTAGTGATGGTGGTGGGGGACTGGCATGGTGTGATTTGTGTATGTATTTTTACCATTGTCACATGTTATGCTCCTTCTCAGATTATTGACACACATAACTTATCGGTCATAGCAGTTGACTGGTCCCAAGGGTGGAAAATAGTGGCAACCCTTCTTCACATTCCTTATCCACCTCCTCATCTGTGCTGCTGTTAATATATTTGTCCTGGCTTTGTCTGTCATCATATGTGGTTTCAGCTACCTGATACTCAGATGGTATGAGATGTTGGTTCATTTTTAAGAATGTTTTTCTCCCAACATTGCTGCTTGATAGCCGTGTCCTGTGGTCATTGACAATATACCCAGCAGCACTGAAAACCCTTTCAGACTCAATGCTTCCTAGAGGACAACTGAGGCTTTCCACTACAGTACGTGTCAATGCTGGCCACACACACTGCTTTGTTTACCAGTAATCCATGGGGTCATTGTTTGTGCCTAAAACATAGCTATCCTGTAAGTATGCAGAAACCATCTCACATGCATTGGGACCACTTCTAGGAGCTACACGGTGTTCCTGTGTGTCAATTACCAACTCATACTCAGGGAGCAAGTCCCAAAGAGATGTGCCACCACCACCACCACCACCACCACTACCAATGCTGGGTTCTTGCTGTCTCTGCTAAGACCCATGAATTGCCGTGTGCTCCAAATGGGATATTCTGGTTGATGATGTAGCCGCTTCTGCTGGTTCAAATGCTTTGCTGCCTTCCTTTTCACTATTCTGCCTAGATGTTTATTGTGTCCTCACTTTCTCCCTCTCATCCTCCACAATGCAACCCTCCACTTGATCAATAAGAATGTCAGGATATTCCTTGACAGAATACGATTCCTCAGAGAGTTGCTGCTGATCACCATGACTCCTTGTTGTGACAAACCACTGATGGCCCTTTGGCAGAAATTCTGAAATTTTGTGCTTAAAGCGGGGGTCCAGCAAAGTGGCAAGAACGTATTCCTCATTGCTTTTAATGGAGACTATGTGAAGATCTTGTTCAAAGCACTCTAACATGTCCTTTACCAGCTGGTGCATGTCTGTGTTGTCATTCTGGTAAGAATCCTCATTCATGCTCCTCATTTTTTTCTACAATAAAACTATCAGTGGTAGAATTTCACTAATTCCTGCCGCAATGGGACTCACCAGCATGGATGCCTCCTCAAAGGGTTTCAGCAGCTCACATGCATCTCACATTAGTTGCCATTGGCCAGGTGACAAAGAGGATCCCTCCAAAGCCTTCCAGTTTTGCCTGGTGTACTCGCTAATGGCCTTTTTCTGCTCATTCAAACTCTCTAGCATTTACATGGTGGATTCCACCTGGTAGGGACCTCCATTTTCAGCTGGTGATGGGGCAGGTTGTTATGCTCTTGAATGGAATATAGAGCGTTGTGTGCACTGTAGGAGCGTCTAAAATGGGCACCGATTTTGCAGGCGAGAGTAAGCATCTTTTTGAGGGTCTTGGATTCTGCCAGGAATCTCATCACAACTAAATTTAGCACATGGGCAAAGCAGGGCACATGCACCATACCACCAATTCTCAAAGCAGAGATTATGTTGGAGCCGTTATCAGTAGACAAAAAAACAACTTTTAAGGAGCATGGTACAAGCCATTCCTCTATCACCTGCTCTAGCTTACTTAAACCATCTACAGATTTGTGGGACTGTCTCTCAAAACTTTGCATGTACAAGATGGTATGGGCAATCCTGCTTCTGCCACCTTTTAATCACACTGCCAGAACCAGAAGCACAATTACTGGCTTTCACCTGATACTGTAAACTAGTGTTGTCCTCTGTTCGTGCTGGGAGGGAAACTCAGTGAGCAGTCAGTCATATAGTCTGTGCTCTGCCCACTTGGCCACATATCTGTTGTCAGGTGGATTTTCTTGCCATATGCACTTTTAAGTCATTTCCCCACCACACAAACCACCTGCTTGTACGATTCAGGCACAGCTGTCCTGGAAAAATAACTGTGGCTTGGGATATTCCAGCGTGGAGCTACACATGACATCAGTTCTCTGAAACCTCGGTTTTCTACAAAAGAATATGGCAGCATGTCCATTGCCAACATCTTGGAAACCTTGCCATTCCAAAGGCATGCTTTGGGATTGTTTTCGTGAAGTTTTTGTCTCATTCTCAGGAACTCAGTCAGTGTGGGTTGGCAGGATATGGCAGAAGAACCCTGACACTTTATTGCTTTAACATTACTAGAGGAGGTGGTGGCGGTAGATTCAGCATGTGTGGGCAGTTTGTGACTCTTGCCATCTCCTACCACAAAGCCAGAGTCATCATACTCCTCTGTAGCAGGAGCCATAGGTGTTATTGGGACTGAACTAACTGTTGGCACTGGCAGTAGCACACTCTCTGACACATAAATAACTTCACTACCTATTTTTTCTGCCCTAGAGCCCTGGGAACATTTTTTAAAGTGCTTCTTCTAGTTGTAGCACCTGTGGCCTGTTGACAGTGTGTCTCTCAGTCAGACCTGTTGTGCTTCAGGTGGGATCTCATAGAGGATGTGCCTAGGTGTGAGCTTGCTTTCCCCCTGCTCACGGGCTTTTTGCATAGATAACAGATGGCAACATGCTTAGCTTGAGGATCCTGAGTGAAGTATCTCCATACTGTGGATTTCATGTAATCAGGGGTTCCTGAGGTGGTGCTGCTGCTACTACTACTACTAGGGCTAGATGTTGATGCTACTACTAGGTGTCAAAGGTGCAACACTTACAGCAGCAACAGCACTCATCATATCTAACATTGTGACTGTTAACCTGTTTTGTTGATGCCTGGTACTCAAAACAGGTGTGTGTGTGTGGCTGAGTGGGACTTGGACTTTGAAGAGGTGATGATGCTGATGATGACTGATAGGGTGATTGTGTGCTTTTTTGACATCTGTGCTTGTCTAGGGTCAGACTTTTCAATGGCTTTCTCAAACAGTATATAGACAGGCACAGTGCTCCTTAAAAGTGGTGGAAGATTCAGACTTTGACTTTCTGCTAACCTTATAGCTCTGTCATCATCCTCACTCTCAACTTCATCTGTATCTGAACAAGACAGGATGCTGGAGGGATATATTCTAGATCTGCATTATCATCAGTCATCATTAGGTCATCCTCAGCAGCATCAGCATCACCTGCCACTTCTTGCCCAGTTTGCCCACTACTACCCTTATATTTCCTTAAGCTTTTGGAGGTCTCAAACAATTTATTTTTATTTTTATTGTAACAAAGTTCACTAGTACTACTACTTTGAGGATGGGTGTTTTGGTGCTTGTTTGTCTCACTATCTGATACAGGAGGAGCTTCAGCTGGTACACCTTCCTCTATTATGCTATTGCCAGCATCATCAACACTTGAATGCGACTTGTTGTCATCTTCAGTGTTCTTATTTGCTTCTTTATTTCTACTGGCACTGGTGGTGCTGGAACTAGTTTTGCTGAGACCCTGACAAACTGCATCCTCCCTTGGAGTAGAGGGATCATCATCATCATCACTGATTGCACATGCTTCAGCAACCATTGCTGCAGTCAGTTTTTGAACTACTACTTTACGCTCACATCCCTGCACTGTTTGGCTAACTATCGCTCTCTGTGTACCGATCCAGGCCTTGGCTGACCTCCGCTCTCTGAGTACCATTTCTGCATTAGCTACTCTCCTAGCATTAGCTTTACCGCTAGTGTCCCTGTTGCCTCCGGTCTTGTGTCCTATAGCCATTTGCTCTACGGTAGCCCGGTTGCTCTCCATACAGCCTGTACCTTAGTGGTTACTTGTGGTTGCACTACCTTTCAGCCTGCACCTTTCCGTTGCCTCCGGTTGCGCTATTATACAGTCTGTGCCTTAGCGGTTATCTCTGGTTGCACCACCTATCAGCCTGTGCCTCACTGTTGCCTCCGGTTGTGCTACTATACAGCCTGTGCCATGCTATTATCTCCGGTTACGCTACTAGCACTGGTACCTTCCTGTTGCCTCCGGTTGTGCTGCTGTACTGCCTGTGTCTTATGATTGCCTCCAGTTGCGCTATACCCAGCCTGTCATTACTGTTGCCTCTGGTTGCACTGTTCAATCTGTGCCTTACGATTGCCTCCGGTTGTGCTACTATACAGCCTGTGCCTATTCCAGTTACCTCCAGGCGTAACCTCCGAGTAAGTGTATCTGAGCCGTCACGTGGGCTGCCTATACCTGGTTTTATGGGCAAGTCTGGTAGTCTCAACTGTCTCCCTGCTCCCTGCAGTACTTACCTCACCTAGGGCACCTCCTGGCCAGTACTGCTGAGGTTTTGTTCCAGTTCTACACTGTGCATTACTGTTGTTTTGTACATATCTGTCTCTGTTGTACCCTGACCTGTGTCAGATCCAGAAGAGCTTATCTTCTGTCTGGGTCGGGTCCTGTGAAGGGCATTTCTGTTCTTTATTATTTATTTAATAAAGCTGTATTGTTTTACCTTAACCAAATTGTCTGAACACTCATTAAAACCGTGACATAGGTACATTAAAAAAAAAACAAACAAAAAAAAAACTTACCTAATACTACTTTATTAACTAAACCTATGCTAAAAAACTTTTAAGAAGTGATTGTTCCCCCTTTAAGAAATCTTTATTGAGTAAATTGAGAGTACATATCAGAACAGCGTGAAAGAAACATTATGAACAGAAGCACAGAAACATAAATTCCTTAGGATACAATACAAGTGCATCTAGAGATAAGGGATATTATACAATAACAACTATAGAACATACCCTTGGGACAACTCTGAAAATCGGAAGATTTTTAATAGTAATGTTTCCAGAGTTTTCTGTCAGACACTTTGAAAACAGGTAGGGTGCCAATTTTAGTCTTTTGTTCTCTGGCTACTGCCACTCTCATTCTTCTGTCCTGGCTTTCAAATATTGTTTAAAAATGTACTCTGAGGCGAAAAAAGCTTAAGATCGGTTAATGACACACTGTCAAGCACTGATCATTAGCTCAAATACAGTCACCCTCCCAAACACTAACCTTACACTATACCTAACAGTAAAGTGCAATAAGATTACCCCTGACACTAGCCTAACACCCAGATCTGTGTGATACTTACCAGTCATCCACTGTCTGTCTTCATCTTCTATCTTCCTTCTTTTTTCTCAAGTCTTCTTTCTTCTTTGTTTTCTTTCAGTTAAATATTGGGATCCATAATTAAAAATGCATTTGTATGTTTAAATAAAACTCAGCTGCCGTCACGTCCACCAGCATGTTTTGTCATCTCACCTAGATGGGTTGGGAGGTGCATAAGAACACATCCCAGCCAATGACAGGCTGGCATCCATTTTGAAAAGAGACTGACCTTATAAAAATCCAGTCTCTGTTCAAAATACCCTCATTGGGACTCGGGCAACAGCTCGGTATGTATGGAGGGGCGGTCTATGATGGTAGACATTGCTGCCACTGTTAGTGAAGCTAGTGGAGGCAGCGGAATTGTATTTAAACATACAAATGCATTTTTTTTTTTATAACTGTGTTTATTCAGTTTTCAAGTATACAACAGAGTAGTCTAATTAACACAAGAATACAATCGTAGATAATACATGAATTATAAAACCCCCATCCCCCATTACATAGAATAACTCGATTTTGTCTTAAAGAAGTCTTACATAAACAAGAGAACAGTCTCCATATATGTGAATGACTGTCCGCAGATGCCAAGGATACGGAATGAAACAATATCTTTTTGAGGACAACGGACATGTTATCTATGTTGAGGTACTAGGAAAATAGCAAGGAGACAAGAGGTAAGAGAACAAGAGGGGAAGAACACAGCAAAGCAGAAGGAACAAGAGGAAAAAGGGACGGAGAAAGGAGAGAAAAAAAAAAAAAAAGAGGGGGGGGAGAGGGTACAGACCCAGGGATGCAGAGCCTCGATAGGAAAATATTAATGAGGCCTAAACTTTAGCTGTAAGTTTAGGATGTGAAACATTCGGTTTGTATGGTATGCCATTTCAAGAGAATATCATCAAGGTGTTTAGGGTCTCTCCCATTTCGCAGCCAACAAATGCATTTTTAATTATGGATCCCAATATTTAACTTCTTTATTGTACAAGGACTGACTGAATTTTATTTTTGAAGAATATGCCACAGTACATTTAACCCTCTGAGCTCTGGAGGGGTACCGATCCATCACTCAAAGGGTTAGATATGGGTTATCTTGGGGGCATCTTTCTTTGTGCAAAATGACATTGACATTTCCTTTTATTTTATAGGAAAGAAGGCAAAGAGGAAAGAAGATTTGAGAAAACAGAAGAAGAAGGACAGTAGCTGACCAGGGTGATGAAGACTCCGCTAGACATCAAGATTACTGGTGTTTCTTTTCAGGGGCTGCTTTTTATACCTTAGTCGGATTAAACCTGTGAGTGCCAGTTGGGTAAGCATATCCCACGGGCACTCAAAGGGTTAGTTTTACTAACATTTTACACATTTTGAATACTTTGGATGCATTGATATGGGCTTAGGGCCATATACCAATATATCCACTGGTCACCTGGGTTTTTCTCTTTTTTTATAACTTTCAGTACCTGCATTGGCACTTTGGGGTTTTGTTAAGATACTCTGTGTCCAAATCAACTGGGTGCAGATTGTCACACCATAAAGTGGGTCACTTAACGGATCTTAGTGGGTTTTTTAATTTGATATTTTTTCATAGCACAGGTAAATGAATAGCTTAGTGTGCTTGAAAGAATGCTGGCAGGGTTTTTTTATGCAACAGGGGGAACTGAATCGAGCTCTATGTTGTCAGTCTCAGACCTCAGTATCAGTGTCAGTCTCAGATATCAGTATCCAATAACAGTCTCTCATATCAGTGTCAGTTTTCAGTGTCAGACATCAATCTCAGACTAAGTCAAACTACAGATTCAGGTGTTGAAAACTCAAATCAGTAAGAAATATTGTGTGAGGCTGACATCTGACTTTGACAGATATTTTCAGACATCAGGTTCAGTTGTCTCTCTCAGGAGTAAAAGCAATATAACATTCCGTATTATGCCCTTGCAGGATGCAAACCTCAGTATTGGAGCAAAAGGTTACTGTTAATTTCTTGCTGTAGGCTATAATAAACCAAATTAATTTATCTGATCCTTGTGCTTTCTACATATCTCTGCTTATTGTGGATTTGGAGTTTGTTCGAACATCTTATTATGTGTACTGCATGCTAAGTCAGCCGAGTGAGTGTGATTTATATATTTTTTATATTGCTAAGTGTAGAAGAAATAAACAAATGAAGTAAAAAGCTGCATTCACTGGAGAAGGTTATAACATCAGGTTGACTGAATAAACTAAAGTGTTAGAATGCTTGAATATCAGTGTACCAGAATAACAGATAATGAAACGAAAACATGGAGGAGATGGGTGTATGCTTCCCAATTAAGAAATAAGTGTTGGATAAGTGAGTATCAATATCCCTAATTTAAGTAAAATATGAGTAACTCTGTGTTGCAAAGATAATTATATTACATAACACTTGCAACTAACTAATATGAATTTGTCATTGTAACCATATATACAGACAAAAACAAGAGTACAGTCCTTATTTATGAATGTGAATGATTGATATAAATAGAAAATGAAAAGTATCCATTGGTAAGCAGACTGCAATTAAAGTGTATCAGTTATATTGACAAGAATCCTTCTGGTTAGCATCCACCCATAAGGGATGCACTGTGTCTGTTTAATTCATGTCATTATTTTAGATATATGCCTGCATTAACTGCGGTCCTTACCCCAATCCCCTTTATGCATATCTGACTAAAGTCTTTTATATGTGGGTCAAATTTATGTCTAGCCTGCTCATATGGAGTCATCCAGGCACTGTAGGGCAATCTACCAATCTTCCCTTGTGCTGCCATCTTTTTTACGCTATTTTTAGCATCTTTTTTTAATTTATTTGCCTTCTAAGATTTTAGTACTTTTATTACCTTTTTGTTTCTTTTATCAAGGTCTACAGTTTACCACCTTGACGTCTCAAACTATAGATACATTACATTGTTGTAATCAGTAAATAAAATTAGATATTTTGTAACTGTTTGCAATTGTCATTAACCTACTACACATAGATCCCTCTTTGAGCAAAGAACAAAGCTGCCAGAGTTGATAGGTCATCATATACATTTAAGACACAATTCATGGGCTACTGCAGGTAGGCTGGGAATGAGGGACTTGGCCCAAAAATGATTTTTACATCACGATACTCTAAAATCTTTGGACATGAGGATGGGAGTCAACATGCAGTCACAAAGCATAAATGAATTAGACAAAATCATTCTTCTAAATTATAATGCAGTAACAGTTTAAATAAACTATAAAATGTATTATTTATAAAATAGAAACAAAGATCCACACTAGAGACCACACTGTATTGTGTTTTTCTGTTTATTTATATACTCAAACAGTTGGCAATTTTAATTTGTGAGAAAGTTTTTCTACTTCACTTGTGTTGTGTAACTGCAGGTAAAACTCTAACATCCTGTTCACTTGTATAACGTCTTGCAAAACTTCCTGATTTAATTAGATTATGTCGACTTAGAAATTAGACAGTTGCGGCCTGTGAACATTAATAGCCATACAGCATTAATATTTTTAGTTTATCTTCATATGCCTTCCCTTGAATGTATTCGATAAACATACTTGGAGCTTAAATTCTTTTATAGTGTATGCCTTAAATTAATGTGTGAATGGCTTGGTTTTGAAATGACTTTCTTCATAGACCATATAGATATTGTTCCACTCATGAAAGTTATTTCTATATGTTTTTAGTGCAGAAAAGATTCTAATATTTAAACTATTTTAAATGACTTACAGTCCTGCTTAGCAAGATAGAAATAATGAGAAACATCAAGTATGTAATTGCATGCTTATTGATTAGTCTTCCATGAAAGGAGGGCATTTTCCACACAATGAAAATGACAAACTTAAATTATGAAGTAATCAAGTGTGATGGAAAAAATCAACTCATGAGTCATTAGCATATACAGTTGTAAGTATTCCACTTTATCAGTTCTGTCATTTTTAAATGAAACAATTGTTACATGCCAAACTCACTACAAGACAATTAAAACTAAAGTTAACCCTTTGGGGATCAGATAGTTGCAGTGCAATGGTGGGAAGATATTAAAATAAATCTTACAAATACAAAGTTGTCTTACTAAACAATCTCAGTTAGATATTTTATTTCACCTGTTTTCTGACTTCCTGTAAGTCTTCCCCACTGCTCTCTTTGTGACATGCATACAAAATGAATATATTAGTACTATCTGTACTAACCTTTCCACTTTTTAATACAGTTTTCCTCTTATCCCTGCAATCATGCTCCTCACTTGCACCATGACATATTAATCACCCATGGACTTCTGCATACATATGCATTACATTCTGAGTGCTGGTGGAGAGTATTAAAAAAGCTCACCCAGCCCCAGTAATTAAAACAACAAACACACCCTTTCACTATATGCTCACCACAAACAACTCTCACAATTATTATGCATTTTATTACTTGATTTGGCAAATGTCATACAAACCAACCCTGGTCCTCAAACAGCTATAAAGGGTGACTTCATTTTTAAAAAAGGTCTCTATTTTGTGCACTGCAACATACACAGTATACTGCCCTAAACAGATGAACTAAAACATGGTGTTATGCATAGAAGCCAAAAATCCTCACTCTCACTGAATCCTGGCTAAGCCCTAAAATACCTGATGCTGCTGTTGCTATTGGAGGATACTTATGCTTTTGAAGGAAGTGAAAAGTGAGGGGAGGTGTAATCATATAAACACAAGAGTCTATAAACATGGCACTTTTTTTTTCAAAGTTTCAAAAATTATATTTATTAATAGGTAAATTAGTCAAAACAAATTTTAGGACTGACATACATCTAAAACATCTTTTTCTTGTAAACAGTTTTATTGATATAATAAAAGCTTTCATAAAAAAATAAACATGAGGTAAATTTACATTCAAGTAAGTCTTTAACAAAGTAGATTTTAATCAATAACTTAAAAGAGAGCCAGTATGAATAAGCATTGCTTCTTTCCTGTATGAGTTTACCATCGGAATGAGTCATTAATCATCGATATTTTGCATCAGAATACTTGGTCATATATATGTAGGAGTTGAAGAAGGAATGGCAAGGTAAGTGGTAAGATGAGAAAGTGGGGCAATAGATAGGAAGAAAGAGAAAAGGGGAAGACAGAAAGGGGAGATAAAGAAGGGGAGGTAATATGGGCATGAAGTAGTTCAAACATATTAAAGGGATAGTAATGTCAGAAAAAAAATATTAACTATATGGTAGATACAACTAAAAGAGAGCACTTGCACTTATTCATATCTCTCAAGCAGTTATGGTTTGAAAGATATAGGAAAATAAAGTTCTCTGCTCCCTCCCCTTTCTGCTTGATGAGCTGTGAAGCTGTCAGAAGCAGATTCTGGTCACTTGACCAGATGCAGCTCTTCAGCAGCGCCGCTATAACAATATCGAAAGATAAATACTTCATTGGAATGGTCTACAACATGTGCTTGCAAACCAGGAACGCATTGTAGACAGTTCTGATGAAGTATTTATTTTTAGGTATTGCTATGTCAGCGCTGCTGAAGAGCCGCTGTCTGAACCAGGAACCAGAATCTGCTTCTGACAGCTTTACAGCTGGTCAAGCAGAAAGTGGAGGGAGCAGATAACTTTATTTTCCTATATCTCTCAAACCATAATGGTTTGAGAGTACAAATAAGTGCAAGTACTCTCTTTTAATTGCATCTACCATATAGTTAATACTTTTTTCTGACATTACTATCCCTTTAAGTACATATGACACTTTTAAATTATTCTTAGAATTCTGATTCTTATGAATATATTGCTGGCAAATTGTTCTTCCCTTCTCTACACAAATCCTAATTATTGGTATCTACCAAATGCCAAATAAACCAGCACAGTCCCTTTTTTTGGACATAACCCACCACATCTCTGAGTGAGCTATTGGTTCTTTGAGACTTTACTATTAATTGGCTGGACTCCAGGAATAAAAGATGCTGTTGATTGATTAAGACATTGAACTTGTCACAGCTTCCCGCATAAATCTTAAAACATCCAACCACACACTGCTAGACTGGATCCTTTCATCCTGCCCAAGCAGAATGCAAGAGTCAGGTGTACTAGCAAATGTGTTTAGCAATCACTCATTAGTCTACTGTTTTTGCAAAATAAAGCCAAGCAAATCATGTACCAAAGTCATAATTACCAGATCATTTAGAAAATGTAATCTCTAGTCTTTCCTAAACAATTTAAGAAATTGCCCATGGTATAGCGTTCACCTAATACCAGATTTAGACTCAGCAATTGACTTTTTTAACCTCGAATTCTTACAGTTCTGTAATACCCATGCCACACTAAGGAAGATCAAGGTAAAGGGACCCATCTACCCTGAGTCTCGGCTGACCTGCTTGACTTATACAGTTTCAGAAATGCCTTATAGCCAAATTTAAACAAACTGGCCCCACTTATGATCACACTGCATACAGGCAATTGCGGAATACTTGCAAAAAAACAAACAATACCAGCAAAAGCTCAATATTTTACTGACAACTTGAACAATAACATATCAAAACCAGGCAACTTTTGGAAGGTTTCTAAAAACATCTACAACCCCCAACAATAGAAACAATAGAAACAATATAGTGCCCCCTAACAATAGCTAATGCATTTAACCCTTTCAGTGCCAGAGGGGTAAGCAACGCATTGCTTTGCAATGCGTTGCGTATCCCTCTGGCACTCAGTGGGTTAATAGAAACTTTGTTGGATGCACCACAACCCTGATTACACAAAGCAAAGTTAATTCTGGTGTAGAATTGTGCACATAACCTTCTGTCACCTGCTACCTGGTCCATTGATGCTAATGAATTCATGCCAGAAAGTGATAGTGAAATAGTTGATCACCTCCTTACCCCAAAAATGAAATCACAATCTGGCCTGACCAGCTACCAGCAATGCTATTAATGCTCAGTACCTTGATCACTGCCTATCCTATTGCATCCCTTATTAAAGCATCCCTGTCATTCATGGTATAAGCCCAAAGCCTGCAAAGGGGCTATAGTTGTGCCTATCCACAAAAGTAGGGATAAAAATGCAGTATCAAATTATAGACCAATATCCCTATTCCCCACATTAGCTAAAAACCTACAGAAATGTGTACACATGCAACTAAATAAGTAGTACCAGCTAACCAGTTTTTTCACCACACTTCAATCAAGCTTTTGTTCAGATCACTCAACAGTGGCTGCCCTCTTAAAAGTATCCAATGATATCCAGACTGACATGGAAAATGGCGAACACACTGGAGCTATTTTCCTAGATTTTGCAAAGGCCTTTGAAGCAATAGACCATAGAATTTTGATAAGTAAACTCAAAAGTTCAGGATTAGGTAATCATTCTCTAAACTGGTTCTGCTCCTATTTATCAGACAGAACACAATATGTGTCTTCTGCTGACAATATTTCCCTTCCAGTCATGGTAACAAGTGGGGTTCCTCATGACTCCATTCTTGACTATCTTCTATTTTCTCTATTTATAAATGATCTACCCTTGGTTTGCAACGCATCATGGGTGCACATGTATGTGGATGACAACATAATCTATGCTAAAAATCCAATCGTTACTCAACTAGAAGCTGTATTACAACATGATTTCTCTGAAGCTGAAAGATGGATAGCAAATAAAAAACTGTTCTTAAGCACCGACAAAGTGGTCACAATGGTATTTGATACAAAGCACAAATTGTGTAAGCTCTGAAATACCCACCTATCCATTGTAACAGAATCTAATCATAACATGGCCCTAGTGGACTCCTACAAATATCTTGGTATTTGGCTTGACCCCAACCTCACTTTTGGTCTTTATATTGAGAAATTAACATCTAAACTTTATCCCAAAATAGGTGCTCTGTTTAGAATGAAATCCTATCTATGTCCCCTGGTAGGAAAACGTATTGTACAACAGATGTTAATGCCAGTCATAGACTATGGGGACATGGGATATGCTCCCACGACATAAATCCATCTAGCAAAACCTGACATTCTGTATAACTCATTATGCCACTTTATCTTTCAATGTAATTACACAACCCATTATTGTTATATGTATGAAGAACTCAATTGGCTAATGCTCAAATCTAGACATACCCTTCACCTCTCTTGCCTCGATTATAATCACTTATCTAGAAAGCTACATGACTTTTTATGAAAAATGGATGTTTTTCTCCTTTACTCCTATGCAAAAATTTCCTCCTTTTCGCCAATTCCAACACATTTTTTGCTTATGTTTGCAACATTTCCCACCAGAATATTACTTCTTCTGAGGGCTCCAGTGGAGAAATAATTAGCTGAAAATCAAATCTGGTAGTCCTACAGCAACATATGACTTGAAAAATGTGTTCGTGCTTAAGTGACACTGGCTCATATTCAGTCAAGAGATAAAACAAAAAAAGTAAAACCTACAATGTGGCCGATGTATATGGTGATAGTAGTGGCGGACTGGAGTTGTGTGATTTATGTGTGTATATATATTCCTACAGCAGTTTTTTTTACCATTCTCATGTTTGTGTCAAATGTAAGCTACCCTTCTTTTTTTTTTTTTTTTTTTTTTTTTAAATTCCTTTATTGAATCAAAAGAAGATATACATTACAGAATATAAAGGAATACAAATTGAAATAGAAAACATGGTACAAAGTGCGATAAAGAAACATCTTTGATCATACAATACTGCCTAAATGGTACAAAAAACAACAGTTGTTGTGACAACTATGAATGCATCAGCAAGTGTACATCAGATTGGGATCAAAAAGAAAAGAGAAGAAAAAAAAAAGAAAACCAAGTTAAAAATCCCAACTATTCTGCGAGAAGTAAAACAAAGGTTCTAACTACTGTGGTCAGTGCAAATAAAGCTCAAATACGACACAAGGGAGAGAGAGGTAGGGAAGAAAAACAAGAAAAGGGGAGGGGTAAGCAGGCAGGTAGACAGATAGGTAAGAGAGGAGAGAAAAGGGACGAAACTACAGAATCAGATCCACAACCATGCGGGCCCAAGTCCCACATAGTACGCGGATCCGACCCCAGCTGAAGCAAGGCCGCCGAGCCTCCAACCATCCGAGCAATCAACCTGAGCAACAGTTGAAACCCGAATCTGTCGGCCAACCGACCAGACCAGGACGGGGTTCCCCCCACTACGGCCACTCCAGAGGCATTTATTGGACTCCTCTCCAGGAGAACCACCTGGACCAGATGGAATAAAAACCAGCAAGGGTACCATTCATTGTTGCATGGAGACGTTCCGAAGCCGCCATCGACTGAACCCTAGTGATCCACATATCAAGAGACGGAGGTCTATCCTCCCTCCACAATAAGGGAATAGTTAGTTTTGCTGCATTTGAAAGAAAATAGAATAAATGCAATCTTGACTTATCAAACCGAATGGAATCCGGGAAAATCTCAAAAAGAAAAAGTGACGGGTCACATGGTATAACAGCATGGAAGATATCAGAAAGAGCTTTGCCAACATCTGACCAGAAGGTTGACACATCTGGACATGTCCACCAGATGTGGAAAAAGGTACCCCTATCCGACTTGCATCGCCAGCAGGTATCCGAAACATCCGGAAAAATTTGGGCAACACGATCAGGAGTTCTATACCAACGGGAGACCAACTTAAAATTAACTTCTTTCGACGCATAGTCATGAGCCGCACCATACAATTTGGAAAAGGTCAGATTCCATTGGTCAACCGATAACGTCACGTGTAGATCCGCCTCCCAGTGTGCTAGATAGAAAGGTTTGGTCAAAGAAACAGGAGAAGACAGGAGGAGGCGAATTCGAGACATGGTCTTGGTTCTAAAATGTCCCGCCTGGAGTTGCATTTCAAATTTGGTAAGTGAGCGAAGCCGAGGTCCTTTCTGGTGAAAAGATTCAACAAAATGTTGCACTTGTCTATACTGCCAAAAATGAGATCTCGGTAGGGTCTTCTGAAGACAGAGGTGTTCAAATGGGAGAAGAGACCCTTCCGGAAGTAATGCAGATAGAGTGTCAATGCCCAGCTCGTTCCATAGCTTATAAGGACCATTTCGGACACCTGGTAAGAAGTGTATGGAACCATATATAGACAGAAGGGGGGAAGGGAAGGACGTCATTCCAACCCTCTGTCCAACCCTATCCCATATCATCAGGGCATGGGAGAGAACAGGGTTATCAGCCAACACCCTCCTAGCCTGGGCTGGGGACTGCCACAACAAATTACCCAAATCCAAAGTAGGGCATGACGCCTGGGCTATAACCACCCATTCTTTCGGAGTGTCCGCTAGACAATCTATTAGTGACACCAGTGCACATGAATGGTAATATTGAAGCAAATCAGGCATTCCCAGTCCACCTTGAGCAGGGGGTCTATAAAGATAGTTAGCTGCAAGTCTGGGTTTTTTATATGCCCAAACAAAAGAATTGATTGCAGACTGGAGAGCAAGGATCTCTCGAGTATGGAACTGTATTGGCAAAGTTTTAAAAAGATAGATCAGTTTGGGTAAAACTATCATTTTAATCAGATTGATTCTACCAGTCCATGAAACAAACAGACCATTCCAACGTTGGAGATCCGTCTTGATTTGATGTGATACAATCGCCAGGTTCTTAGATGGAATAGATCGGACATCAGAAGTAAGAAAAATCCCTAGATAACGCAACCCATCAGGGCTCCATCGAAAGGGATAATGAGAACCTAGCCGGGCTCTCACCTCCTCGGGTATATTCAGTGGAAGAATCTCAGATTTGGAATAATTAATACTAAAATTCGAAAGGGTGCCATATTCCTCAAAAAGCTCAAGAAGAGGAGGGAGAGAGGATTCGGGAGAGGAGAGGGTCAGCAGAATGTCATCAGCAAAACTAGACACCACTGTGTGGTCTGAACCGGAGAAAACACCTTGAATAAGTGGATGGTTCCTAATCAAATTTAAAAGTGGTTCCAGAGTTAGAACAAATATTAGAGGAGATAATGGACACCCCTGTCGGGTCCCATTACCAATATGGAAGGGCTAAGACAATTGTCCATTAATCAAAATACGAGCCGAGGGACTGGTATACAAGCTCAGTATACTATGAAGGGCTCTAGTCCCCAAACCCAGATAGAGAAGCGTTGCTTTAATGAAGGACCAATGCACCCTATCGAATGCCTTCTCCGCATCGATCGTAAGTAAGATCATAGGTAGAGCCTTCGACATGGCACTATGGATGATCATCAGTGCCTTAGTCGTGTTATCTCGAGTTTCTCTATTAGGTACAAACCCAGCCTGAGATTGGTGTAGAAGCTTGTCCAGATAGGGTTTTAATCGCTTCGCCCATAGTGACGCAAATAATTTCATGTCCACGTTTAGGAGAGAAATGGGTCGATAGTTTGAGCACTGAGTTGTATCTTTGCCTGGCTTAGGGATCAGAGTAATGTGGGCTTGAAGAGACTGTCTAGGAAAAGCTGCCCCATCCGCTATCCCATTAAAAGCGTGAAGTATATGGGGGGACAATAGAGCTGCAAATTTTTTATAGTAAAGAGCAGTGAAGCCATCCGGCCCCGGACTCTTGCCCATCGGGATATCCCGAATACCCCTGGAGACATCATCCAAAGTGAAAGGTTCCTCTAGGCTGGCCACTACCTCCTCAGGCAGCCTGGGGCACCCTGCTCGATGTAAGAAGTCCTGCAATCGTGCATCGCGTGCAATAGCCTCTTGATCAGTCCCTGGAGGGGACAAATTGTATAACGAGTTAAAGTAGGAGTGAAAGAGCTCTGCCATTTTCTGAAAGGAGTATTGCATTGTACCATTAGAATCTCTAAGTTTTTCAATATACTGTTGTTTACGTTTAATCTGGACAAGCCGTGCCAAATGTTTACCACACTTATTGCCATGCATATAATTCGAATACTTAGTCCATAAGAAAGATTTGTGAGTTTCCACCGCATACCACTCCCTAATCTGAGTACGAATTGCAAGAATCTTGGTCATTATATCAGGTGAAACATCTGCCTTGTGTTGGAGTTCCAGGTTGCGCAGAGTTGTCAAAAGTTTCTGCAATTCCTCAAGGCGGGATCTCTTGCGCTGTGTACCCAACTGAATAAAGGCACCCCGCAGGACACACTTATGTGCCTCCCAGATCGTAGTCGGAGAAACATCCGGCGTGGCATTTAAGGCAAAGTAGTCCGAAATGGCCTCACTTACCCTAGACACTACCTTTGAATCGTTAAGAAGCAACTCATTCAATTTCCAGGAGGACCTACTGTTCCCGACCCCTTCCAGGCGGATCTTAATCCACACCGGTGCGTGATCAGACCACGTGATAGATTCAATAGATGCCTCCGTGACCAAGTGCAAGGAACGTTGGTCGATCAGAAAATAGTCGATACGAGTGTATCTGTCATGGACGGATGAGTAATAAGTGAAATCTTTAGCTTGTGCTGACAATAGACGCCATACATCCATCAAATGAGAATTCCGCAGCAATCTACCCCAACTCGCAATAGTCGTAGACGGCAAGTGTGTTACTCCCGAGAAGCAGTCCAACGATGGATCCAGGGGCATATTAAAGTCCCCACCCAAGATGAGGTGACCCTCTTGGAATTCATCCAACCTCTTCAGAGTAGCAGAAAGAAAGCCAAGTTGGCCCGAGTTGGGATTATAAACCGTGGCCAATGTGTATTTCACTCCCCCCAATCGACCCTTAAGGAAAAGATATCTCCCCATGTCATCACGGTCAACTTCGGAGGTCACCCATGCAACAGACTTATGAATCAGTATAGAAACCCCCCTTTTCTTTGTATTATCAGCACTCGTAGCATGCCAAGCATTTGTAAAATGTCTATTTAAGAGCGAGGGATGATTTGATTTCTTGAAATGAGTCTCCTGGATAAAGACCACCTCGGCCCCAAGTCTATGGAATTCCCTCAATGCCTGGGAGCGCTTTTCTGGTACATTTAGGCCTCTGGCATTAATTGAGAGTATCTTAAGTTGGCGGGAGGGGCGAATGCCCCCGCCCCGGTCAACTCGGGATGCCCCAGCCATCGTCGGACCCACTAGAGGCAACAAACAGCAGCTGTAAAATTACAAACTAAGAGGAAAAGAGGGGGGGGGGAGAATAGAGACAAGGGAAAAAGAAAAAGGAAAAGGGGGGGAGGGAACAGGTCGTAAAATAGAGCAATCAAAATTTGCAGGAGACCACAGAGAGTAACTTGGTCGCAAAAATCGTGTGCGGTCTGGAAAGACCCTGAAGAGTCACCCAAACCACTAAACTAGCACGAACGGGTCAAGTACAACCCTCAAGGGGGAGAAACAACGTAAAATACGTAAATGAAGATAGCTAGACATCGAGTCATCCTCTGCCTGAACCCAAAAGAAATAGAGCATACATTTAGTAGCACTCTAAAAATAAAAATATAAATAATAATAATGAAAGCAATAATAAAAATATATCTCTGGGCAGCTCCGGGGAGAGCAGTCATGACATCCCATAATCACCTCTGTCATATATGCCTTGTATTTATTCTCTGAGCCCTAAAGGCCCCCAAGGACATCTACATTACCTGTCAAGACTATCAGCTCAAAAGGCAGATAATAACCTAGAAACAGTAAAATGTACCTCGGGTCTAATACCTCATTTCCCCTATCTATCATAACTCGTACCTCCTCCTCACCCATGACTTCTACCCTGCCCTCCTCCTACATTCCTCCTCCACCTACCCTCACTTCTCCAACTCACCCTCCTCCTACCCCTCCTACCTCGTCTTGCTAACATGTCTTTCATCTACTTCCCGTATCTCAACTCTACCCTTCCTGTCCTCTTCTCCAGACATACCCCACACCATCTATCCAACTCCTCAGCCCTCCTCTTTCCTGCTTCCACAGTCTATCAATAATCCATATCTTCCTCCAATTTTCTAAGTTCAAACTTCACACCCAAGGTCCTCCACCACTCTCTTTTGCTCAATTTCTATTGAGCAACCGCTTCCAAGCCTACTTCATAAGCACACCAAAAGGGAACAATAAATGGGGGGATAACCAACACTAACAATGAGTAATCTGTACCAGGGTATATATCTTACGGGCCCAGGAACTCCGGGGACCCTGCACAACACACCCAATTTCCCCTTACCATTCAATACAGAAAAGTGTGCTGACAGAATTCAATCCCATTATTATGCCAGGACGTCAGACTCTCCGAAGGAGTCCCCCCGCGTCCGAGGAAACCAACCGCCACATCCGACTCACAGCCAGAAGGGCACCCCAGACACACGGGGACATCACCCCAAGAGAGACCCAACATAGATCAGGAGGACAGCAACCTCACATGAAGCACCCCCGAGCCCCAGAGCCCCACATGTCCACATCATCCCGCCCAGGTAGTAACCTAGGCGAGAGGAGATGGACAGCAATCCCGGTCCAGCCCCCATTCCAGTACAAAATTCTAATAACAGTGGTATAATGCTCCACTAATCCAGAGGTCCCAAGCGCTGCATGTCCAATCGGGAATCCCCTAGATCACACCAGTATTGTAAACTGACCCCAAATAAACCCCTAAGAGGGGTGGGCCCCGTCATAATTCCATAGGACACAGCGCCTGAGAACTCCAGGGAGCATGACCCAATTTCCCAGTAGAGTCACACACCTAAACAGAATACAATAAATATTATCCGTAAGTATAACCTAGGAAACATTAGGGTATGAAAAAACATATAGTAACAAATAACAGTAGAGTTCACCCTTCGCCAAATCTCCAGTGTCTCGGGAGCAGGGTGCAGCAACTGACGGACCCCACCGAGGTCCCCGGAAGGGGCTCCAAGGGCCACGAAGCAAGTAGGATAAGTCACAGGGATTCAGAATAACAGTTTATGGCAGGAAAGTCCCTTGCTGTTAGCCCATGTGATAGAATAGTCAGTCCCAGTCCGACTGCTGCGGAGCATCCCGTTGCCCCCCAGCAGCATGCTTGGTCTTCTTTTTAACTGGACTGAGTATCGGAGAGCCGGCCTTTGGTCTCTCCTCAGCATGCTCAGGAGAACTTCCAGTGTCGGTGTTGTGACCACTATCAGCAGTAGGTCTGTCGGGAGGGCCAGTGATATTAAGAGTGGCATAAAAGTCACTGGTAGCATCTGGTGATCTTAGAATAGCAGTAACTCCCTGGTGTTGGGCGATAAGGGCAAAGGGGAAGCCCCATTTATATCTAATTTGTAGGGATCTCAGATAGTTGGTGACTGGTTTCATATCCCTCCGTTGCTGTAATGTGCGGGGGGAGAGGTCCTGAAAAAATTGCAATTCGTGGCCATTATAGACAATTTTATCCTTGTTTCTAGCTGCTCTCAGTACCTTTTCCCGCATCTGGAAGCTCAGAAAACAACATATAACATCCCTGGGAGGGTCGCTCGCCGAACCCCTGGGTCTGAGTGCCCTATGAAAGCGTTCTAGTTGTATGTTAAATGAAGCTGGTATATCCAAGGTCTCTACAAAAATAGAACGCAGGGTGGATTCCAGGTCCTCTGAAGGAACATTCTCAGGCAAGCCCCGAATCCTCAGGTTACATCTGCGGCCTCGATTGTCCAGGTCGTCTATTTTGAGTTTGAGATCCAATATACAATTGTCTTGTTGGGTCAATAGGTCTCCCAGTGCTGACTGTTTGTGGGTTAAGACATCTCTATCTCTCTCTATGGCAGACATTCTATGTCCGAGATGTGAAATGTCTTTCCGTAAGCCTGCCAATTCCTCATGGACGGCCGATCTGATCTCAGTCACCAACGCTTTTAAGTCTTCCTTCGAGGACAGCTGACGGAGCGCCGCTCTAGTTAGTGGTTCGTCCTCACCCATCTCGGAGGAACAGGCAAGGGGAGACCACGACCCCGGGGTATCAACAACAAAGTCGTCACCGTCTGTGCCCTCCGGGATTCCTTTCGCCTCTGTAGCCGTAACTAGGTCCGTCAAAGGGTTGGTCGCGGGTCTCTTTTCAGACGGTGTGGCGCGAGTTAGGCCTCCGTGGCGCACAGGTAGATACTCCGTTATTTTCGCCCCTATGGGCACTTTAGAGGACCGTCTCTTTTTGTATGGCATCTAGGGCACCACTGCTATTGCCAGTGAGGAAAAAATAAAAAATTTTTAGAGATACAGCTCGTCAGTTAGCTAGTAAAGGGCTCAGGCAATGAGGAGCTCGGCGTTCACGCAGCCATCTTAGTCGGCGGTAGCTCCGCCCCCCAGCTACCCTTCTTTTCAGATTACTGATACACATTACTTATTGGTTATTGCAGTGGCCCCAAGTCTGGTAGATGGTAGCAACACTCCTTTGCATCCCTCCTCCTACTCATCTGTGCTGTTGTTAATATATTTGGCATGGCTTTCTCTGTCATAGCTTTTGAATCATGAGTGAAGTATCTCCATACTGTGGACTTCATGGACTGAGAGGTTCCTGAGGGCCTGCTACTACTACTATTGGGACTAGATGTTGATACAGTTCTACTGCTGCTACTACAACATCATCATCATCATCAGTCATCATTAGGTCATCCTCAGCATCAGCATCACCTGCCACTTCTTGCCCACTACCCTTATATTCCTCTAAGCTTTTAGAGGTGTCAAACAATGGAGGAGATTCCCTAAGACATTATAAGGAGTGTGTTTCTACTGCAGGGCAAGCTGAAGCCAGGAATGCCACATTTTTTAGTGGTTTCATCTCTTAGAGTTCAGGGGTGCTCCACTAATAGCTGAGGTCCTGGCCTAGGTGTCCGAGGTAACAGGGGTGAGTACATGTATCCTCCTTGTCGATCTGTTGCCTTGACTTTGTTTTTCCTATATTCCTGTGGGTACAAGTAGTGTAGGAATCATACTAATCGTAGTAGTAGATCGCTCGGTGGTGGTAATTTTTTTCATCTGTTAATTTTCTTTCTTATGAGGTAGTAATCCAGCACTCATCACCATTATGTTAGAGTCCAGTATGATGACTTGTGATATTCCTAAATTCTTTGGTCTCTTTATAATGGGCTTTGGGAATGGTTTCCATTAGAGTCCTTATGGTAATCCTCTAGCTTGAACCAGAACAGACTGTATATCATAATGGATGGCTCTCTTCCTTCAAGCTGGTATATTAGGATGTTTTTCTTGGTGTGCTTGGGTTTCATTGCAACTTATGAGGGGTCCAGGTTGCTGTGTAATGTAGTACCACTTTTTCCTGAAGACAGTCACTCCTATGGAGGTGAGGATGATAATACTTAGTAACAAATAGAAATTATAAAGTCAAAGCCATAGTGGGCTTTTCTCCTTCATGTGGTGTAATACATACATGAGATGGTGTTTCCATGTCTCCTGTCTCATTTGCTTACAATAGGCATAATAGGAGACTTGCTTTCAAGTAGTGTGAAATACTTATCATTTCAAAACAGTCCAATTTCATCAACATCAGGATCTGTAGTAGGACAAATGATATGTAATGAAGCAGTAGTTATCTTGTCTATTAGAACCTGGGCTTCATCCGGCATCTGCCATTGAGTAGGTCCATGGATTTGAATGTTCCATGCTGTACTGTAGAAATAAAGTGAGAGGCTAGTTTTAAATGATCAATGCTTACTTCTGGGCAAACTAGAGAATCCTAGGATGCCACGTAGAGTGATGGCAAGGTTTAGTTGATCAAAAAAAAAAAAAAATCTCAAATTTCCTGTAGAATAAATAATTGTTGAATCAAGAGATTCATTAATGAAGGCAATATGCATAGGGATACCATATAATATTTCATAAAGGTTTTATCATTAACAACAGAAGGAATACCCATTTATTCTTCTGTTCTTAATGGATGGCACTGCTTAAGATGAGAAAACAAAAATTAATAAACAGCAGCTGTTAATACATTGTATTTGTACATATTTAGTTACTAGATACCACTGTGTAGGGTGATAAAGCAATAATTAATACAAAATAAATGTTAATACATATTTATACATATTTAGTTACTGGATACCTCTCTGTAGGGCTAGAAGACAATAGCTTGATCAAAAATCATTTTACTATAGCAGTTCGCCTTTCCAATACCCCACTACTTAGGGGTAGTTAGTTGTATCATATCCCATTTAATACCTCGGGTATTTGCCTGCTCCTGGGATTCTTTTACCATGAAGGCAGTTCCTCCATCATAGTTAGAGCTCTGGGTTTACTATTACTAGCTAGGGAGTTGAGACAATTAAGAGTGGTTTTGCTAGTTGAACTACATACAAGGTAAAAACAAGTAAACCTAGTACGTGCATCAACATAAACCAACACAAATTTATATCCATGATATGATGGTAAAGGCCTATATGATCTAGGTAAATAAGATCAAAGGGCTTATTAGGAATGTATTTAACAATGTATGGGGACACCTGGTGATAGGGGTTGTTAACTGTTAAGCAAGGCTTACAACTCCCAATAAAATGTGTAACAGTTATTCTCTTGAGTGATTAGAAAGAGTAACAATACATTGTCCATCTTTTATCTTGTATAAGTATTTAGTAGGATTGGATTAGGTCTGGTTTTATCTAGGGATGGGCGAAAAGTTTCACCTCAAACTGAAATTGGCAAATAATTGCACTTTCTGCTTGGCAAAAAATTTCCAGCGAAATGTGCCGTTTTGTTGCTTTTTTCCGCCTTTTCCGCCCATTGAAATCAAGGGGAAGAAATATTTCTACACCACACAAAAGTTTTCTACAGCCATATAAAAGGCTTCCAGGCTCTAACAGCAGCCATTCTGTGTTTGTGAGAGGAGAGAGCAGCATGTTTTTGAGCTAGAGGAGATCAGGCAAATAAAGGGGAATTGAAGATTAGTTTAGGAAGTCAGTTAGGTAGGACATTTGTTCTATGTATTAGGGGAGTCTGGGGGCACTCTAGGGGATAAGAAGGGAGGAACGAGGTTGTCCCCCAAATACTCCAAAATTCCATGTGACTGACAGGCAAGACACAGGCAACCTATTTGCTTGCTGATCTTGTTGTTATTGTCCCTGTGCTGGGTGGGGAAGTCTGGGGAAAGACTGTTGATTTTCCTTTTCAGTTATAATTTTTTTGGACAGACTGTGATAAGACAACAGGGTGGACAACTTAGAAAAAAAAAAAAAAAATAAAAAATAAATAAAAAATAATAAAAAATGAAATATCTTAGGTGATAGTGACAGACAGCTGACTGGGCTTAGGCAAGGCATACTACAGCTCTATCAGTTGTGTTGTGCACTGTACAGTAAGAAAAACACAGTGTAGTTGCAGAATGTCCAGCAACCGTACAAGTGTAAGGATGTGAGAGTAAAGTAGTAGTCCAAAAACCTTCTGCAGCAATGGTTGTTGCAGCGTGTGCAATCAATGATGATGATCCCTTTACTCCAAGTGAGGATGCAGTTTGTCAAGGTCCCAGCAAAAACTAGGTCCAGCACCACCAATGCCAGTAGAAATATAGAACCATGTAAGAACACTGAAGATGACAACAAGTCACATTCAAGTGTTGATGATGCTGGAAAAAGCATAATAGAGGAAGGTGTAGCAGCTGAACCACCTGCTGCATCAGACAGTGAGACACCCAAACACCTGTCCTCAAAGTAGTAGTGGATTTTGTTGTAGTTAGAGGAATATAAGGGTAATAGTGGGCAAGAACTGTCAGGTAATGTGGATGCTGCCGAGGATGACCTAATGATGAACTGATGATGATGCAGATCTAGAATATATCCCTCAAGCATCCTTCTCTTGTTCAGATACAGATGAAGTTGAGAGTGAGGATAATGACAGGGCTATAAGGTTAGCAGAAAGTCAAAGTCTATATCTTCCACCACTTTTAAGGAGCACTGTGCCGGTCTATAAACTGAGAAAGCCGTTGGAAAGTCTGACCATAGACAAGCACAGATGTCAAAAAGCACACAGTCACCCTATCAGTCATCATCTGCATCATCGCCTCTTCAAAGTCAAAGTCCAACTCAGCCACACACACCTGTTTTGAATACCCAGCAACACAGGTTGTGTTAGATATGACGAGTACCTCTGGTGCTGCTGCTTTAAGTGCTGCACCTTTGACACCTAGTAGTAGTGGCAGTAGAATTACATCAACATCCAGCTTCAGTAGTTGTAGTAGTAGCAGAAAACACACATGACAGACAAAGCCAGGACAAATATATTAACAGCAGCACAGATGAGAAGGTGAAGGACGGATGTGAAGACGGGTTGCCACCATCTACCCCACTTGGGACCACTGCTATGACCGATAAGTAGTGTTGAGCGAGCACCCCGATGCTCGGGTGCTCGGGTGCTCTGACCGAGCACCCCCTGAGGCTCGAGTGCTCGGCCGAGCACCCGAGCCCCATTGAAATGAATGGGGCAACACCAGGCACCCCCTGCTCTGATGAGGGGAGGGTGCCTGGTCAATGCCCCCTTCATCTCCGCTATGCCCCCTTCATCTCAGAATGCCCCCTTCAGCTCCGCAATGTCCCCCTTCAGCTCCGCTATGCCCCTCTTCCACAATGTGTCCCTTCATCTCCGCTATGCCCCTCTTCCACAATGTCCCCCTTCATCTCCTCTATGCCCCTCTTCCACAATGTCCCCCTTCATCTCCTCTATGCCATAGAGGAGATGAAGGGGGACATTGTGGAAGAGGGGCATAGCGGAGATGAAGGGGCACATTGTGGAAGAGGGGCATAGCGGAGATGAAGGGGCACATTGTGGAAGACGGGCATAGCGGAGATGAAGGGGGACATTGTGGAAGAGGGGCATAGAGTCTATGCCCCTCTTCCACAATGTCCCCCTTCATCTCCGCAATGCCCCCTTCATCTCCGCAATGCCCCCGTACCTCCAGTCCCTGGTGGTCCAGCGGAGCGTCTTCGGATCTGTGCCTCTTCCGGCACAGATCCCCGCCACCCGAACATGGCGGGAGAACACATGGCGGTACTCGACGAGTACCGCCATGTGCCGAGCAGAGCGATGCTCGAGCCGATCCGAGCATCGGCCGAGCACGCTCGCTCATCACTACCGATAAGTAATATGCGTCAATAATCTGAGAAGGAAGATAGAGTATGACAATGGTAAAAATACATACACAAATCACACCATGCCAGTCCCCCACCACCAACACTATAATACATATCTGCCACACTGTAGGTTGTACTTTATTTTTTTTTATTACTTGATATCATCCTGAATATGTGCCAGTGTCACTTAAGCAAGAAAGTGTTGTGGGCAAAGAACAAATACATTCTGCATGCTAACACATTTTTAAAGCCATATTTTGCTGTAGGACTCACAACTTTGACTTTCAGCCACTTTTTTCTAAACTTCAGCCCTCAGAAGAAGTAATATTACAGTGGGAAATGTAGTACCTACCTATAGGAAATAGAGGTGAAAAATGTGTTAAAATAGGCGGAAAATGTTTTAACATAGGAGGAAAATTTGTTAAAATAGGCGAAAAGGAGGACATTTTTGCATAGGCGGTATGACAAAATATTTTGTGGGAAATTTTTCACACTTTTTGCCCACCCCTAGTTTTATCCAAGCAAGCATATAACTGCAGCAAGACTAATGAAAGGCTCTCATTTGGTTTAGAATTAATAGTTACTGTATGTATAGCAAACTTTTGACCGACAGCTTGTGCGAGAGCCACAGCAAGCTGGTTACCAAAGTATGACTAGATATACCTAGCTTTCGATGAGCAGGTTCATGTACAATCTCAATATCAGGCTTTAGCATTAAATAAGCAGCTATAGCTTTCCATTTTACAATATGCTTCCATATTGTAAGATCCTCTACAGTAGAACTTGATAAATAGGCTGAGTCTGTAATAATAAGAATTAGCCTAATATATGTCAAGGCTTCTTTCATAGCAAAGGTAAGCGCTTGAATAGTGAGCAGAATGGCCTTCTATTGGTAGTTGCCATGTCTGTATTAAAGACATGTTATTGGAACATTTAACTAATCCTGAACCAGCTGATTTACTAACCCCTTCTTTATTGATGCTAACAGCTGATCCATCAGTGTAATATATATATGAATAATAATCATTGGAATGTTGTGATTCCCATTGAATAGCAGTATGTGGCGAGTGTAAATCATCTAATTATGTAAGAGTTTTGTCATGTACAAAATTAATTTGTGGATCCTCTAAGAGAGTGAACCATTTCATCCATCAGCTTATTAAAACCTTTTTATCTGGAATTGCCTTTTTCTGTAATGTAAATAGTGAGGCTACTTATGTGTAAATGTGTATGTCTTGACCCTGGGCAAGATCATGGGATTTAAAC
Source organism: Rhinophrynus dorsalis (assembly GCA_037306005.1). NCBI lineage: Eukaryota > Metazoa > Chordata > Amphibia > Anura > Rhinophrynidae > Rhinophrynus > Rhinophrynus dorsalis. The sequence goes on from CM074721.1 coordinate 323,241,781, forward strand.
AGGGTAATTGTAACTGCAGTAAGTAATTTCTCTAAAAGATATTTATTTTTTGTGTTAGTGTAAACATAAGTAAGTAGGACAATAGTAGTTATGTCTGTTGAATTATAAACCCTTACATCTGCTGCTTCAGAAGCTATATCAATGTAAGTAGACAGCGCCCCCTTAGTGTCACAGCTATAAGAAGAAATGTTTGCAAATTAACAAAAAAAAGGAAAAACCAAACATCCCCACCCCACCACCAAAAACAAGAAGTATGCTTATAGGTTTAAATGAGTTTCACATCAGATAAACAATTAAAAAAACTAGAACAGATGGGCTGGGGCCCTTCAGCTCTGTGACAAATACACGTAAGTGAACATCACTCTTCCCTGCCTCACTTTCCTCAGTTCAGTAACACTAGATAGCAAAAGAACAATGTATATAATCCAGGATACACAACTTCTATAATCCTCCTTTCTACACTTTCCTCCTTCTTCCATTCTCATTTATTTACATTTTCTATCCTCTTTCATAAAGCTTGTCTCATCTCATTGATGATTGCATTATGTCTTCAGCTAGTAATGCTAATCTGTTACCTGTCTTCTTCATCTCCTACTTTGCCTTCTTTCTGATCACCTACCACTGCAAAAATTAATTTCTAACAAAGACGAGTATCTAAAAAAGAGGAGGGAATAGTAGAGACCAGTGGATACTAATGTTATAAGTTCAAACCATGAGTATCATTAATTTACGTTGGTATTAGTTTTTCAATACAATAGCAGGTCACACACACACACTACGGTGGCACGTGTATACTGTCTTTCTGACTAACATGCAAGAGCTTTGATTGCAGGTTTCTGATTTGACCCTGTTTCTTCTTGACCTTGCTTGTTTTATACCTCTACTGTGTTACTTCCTCGACTCTGCATGCTGATTTGGATTCTGCCATTTTGTTTCATTTGGGAGCTTCTTGCATTGTTGCTTACCTGTGTGTATATGCCACTGGTTAATCTCTGCTTCCATCAAAAAGCAAGTCCATCTATTCTGAACCAGTTCCAGCTTAACTGGTTATGGCTATTTCATGTGGTTGTTGACAAAAGGGATGAGCAAAAAGTACACATTTTGTGCAAAAAAAAAACACAATTTCCTGCTTTTCCCTCCCAGAAAAAAATACATAAAGTTTTCTCCTTTTTGCCACTTCCAGTAACTTTTCAGTAAAAACATTGGCGTTTCATATCTATACTTTTTATTTCTGCAAGAATATCCATTGCAATACCACTGTTGCTGATTGCTAAAGTGGAGAAATCAACAGCTAAAACTTGTTAAAACTTGTTCTACAGCAACATATTCCTTAAAAAAAAATTGTAGGCAGACCAAGTCTCTTTGTCCTTTGCCCATTACATTATCTACCTACTTGCACAACTCTAGCACAGCCATCACTGAAAAATAGCTGCAGCTTGGGGTATGCCAGTGGTGTGCAATACATGACCTCAGTTATTAATACCCTGTGTTTTCAACAAAAGTAAAGGGCAGAATGTCAAGCACCAGCTTTTGCTATTCCACAGGCAAAATTTTGGATTGTTTTTGTGCAGTTTTTGACTTCTTTCTAAGAATTCAGTAAGGGTAGGTTGGCAGCAAATAAAACAACCATGTAACAATTCTTTGAACAAAATAACTACTGGTGGTAGAGGTGGTGATGGTGGTCGTGGTAGATTATATGATTCTTGTCCTCTTCATTTAACTCAAAGTCATCCTCCTCTGTGCCTTGCACATGCACAACAAAAGTAATAGATCTGAATGTTATTGTTACAGGGAAAAATATTGTCCCCTCTCTAGACGTCAACAGTCTTACTATTATGTGCCCCTGGTCCCATGCACTTTTAGGACTGCTTTTACTGCTGCTAGTAATGGCATCTCTGATGTTGCTGGTGTGTCTCTCAATCAGGCCTGTGGGCGTGCTTCAGGTGGGATCTCAATGAGGATGGGATCTTTACTCACATGTTTTTTTCCAGAAAACAGAGAGCAATGTGTTTTTTTTTTTCATTTTTTTTAATTATTATTTTATTGAAGACCAAAAAATTTACATACATAGCAATACAGTATCAAGACATAAGGATACGTGTAGACATGTAGAGGATTTCAACAGTCAGCAACATTACCATAAAATAAACCGTCATATGATATCCATTGTTTTTTTATTTTAAAATCCCAACAATAACAGAGAAGAAAAAAAAGGAGGGGATGAAAGGTAAAGAGTGAGCACAAGACAAACTGAAACAGAAAGAGGGAGCCATGTGCACAGTATGAAAACCCACTAATATGAGTGCATCAGCCCGTAAGGTACAAAAGGGGGGGGGGCGATTGTTCCTACTCCCTTTCTCTGCCATTGCACTAAGTGGTGGCAAAACTGAAAAAGGGATCATATTTGGATTTAAAATGGGGCAAACCTTTCAACTTTGGGCATTTTTGTAACATATTAACCCAAACATCTAAGCATTCTTTCTCCCTTTATGTCCCAGAGAGGTACTCAGCGCATTGCTCTGTAATGCATTGCTTACCCATCTGACACTCAAGGGGTTAAACTATACATAGCAGAGTGGGTTATTTGCATGGAATATTTATTAACATCGCTTGATTTTTCTTACAGATGAATGACGAGAATATGGAAGAAAGAAGAAGGACAAGAGGAAGAAAGAAGATGGAGAAGAAGAAAGAGAGAAGAAAGATAAGAGAAAAATGAAGAAAGTAGACAGAAGAAGAAGGACAGGTAAGTGTAACACAGATGAGCTAACGATTAGGGGTGGGTAATAAGTGGGAAAAATATCCCACATGACTTTTCACAAAATCTGGTCTATATTTCTCTTTTTTCATGAAAGTTTTCTCCTTTTTGCCAATGCAAAATTTTTCTCCTTTTCGCCTATTTTAACAATTTTTTTGCCTATATTTCCTATGGTACTACATTTCCCACTACAATATTACTTATTCTGGGGGCTGTCGTTTACAAATAGATGGCTAAAAGTCAAAGTTGTGAGTCCTACAGGAACATATGCCTTGAAAAATGTGTTAGCATGCAGCACGCCTTTGTCCTTTGCCCACAACATTAACTTCCTTCTTAAGGGACTAGGGACATATTCATGATGTTGATGTCAATAATCTATGGTAGATGTGTACTGTAGTGGTGGTTTGTGGCTGGGGGGACTGATAAGGTGTGATTTGTATAGTTTTTACCATTGTTATGTTTGTTTCAAATCACTATCTTCCTTCTCAGATTAGTGACACACGTTACTTTTTGGTCATTGCAGTGGTCCGAAGTGGGGTAGATGGTGGCAACTCTTCTTCACATCCCTCCTCATCTATGTTGCTGCTCTGTGGTGTGGTTTCTGCTAACTGATACTCAGATGGTATGAGATGCTGGTTCATTTTTAAGAATGTTAGTCTCAGAACATTGCTGCTTGATAGCTGCTTCATTTATTACTGCAGTCAGTTTTTGAACTACTACTTTACTCTCTCGTCTCTGTACTGCTCCACCCTTACCCTACCCCTTGTGCATTTGCTGGACATTACTCAACTACTCTGTGTGTTTTTACTCTACAGTACACAACACAACATATGGAGTATTATGTCTTGCCTTAGCCCAGTCAGTTGTCTATCACCTAATATAGTTAGTTTTTTGTTTATTTCTTTATTCTTTTTTATTTTTCTTTTAATTATTTTTTATTTTTTTTTTTATTTTTTTTTAAGTTGTCCACCCTGTCTTATCACAGTTAGTCCAATAAACATTATAACTGAAAAACAAAATCAACAACTTCTTTCCCCAGCACAAAGACAATAACAGCAAGATCAGCAAGCAAATAGGTCCCCAGCAGCCTATGTCTTTCCAGTCAGTCACATGGAATTTTGGGGTATTTGGGATCAACCTCCTTCCTCCTTTCTTCTGCTCAGAGTGCCCCACTGACTCTCCTAATACAGAGAACAAATGTCCTACCTAAAAGATTCCCCTAAATAAAACTTTAATTCCCTTATCTTCTCTAGCTTAAAAAATGTACTTCTCTCTCTTCTGACAAACACAGAATGGCATGCTGTAAGAGCGTGGTACCCTCTGTTAAACCTGTTAGCTTAAGAGTCAGCAGCTTGTAATAAAGAATTAAGTGCGCTACACACTACACAGAAACTGGTGCAAGCATGAAGCACCTTCTCCATTCAGAATATGCTTGCCCCTCATATTTTTACAGTTGTAAAAACAGTGTAACTTGTGTGTAAGTACACACTGTATGTTAAGATGTACCTGTCTATTTTTCTTGAATGATATATATTATAACCGTCTGAGTAGTTTATGCCACTCGGTTTCAGAAGAATCTTAGACTCAGCCAGTTCAGGTAGGAACTTGGATCACCTGCCTGTCTATCAATGTTACTTATCAGTCAAAAAGGTTTTATCTGTTTATTATTTATTAATTTTATATCCACATCCAGGGAACAGCTATCTCCTATCACACAACTATAGCTTTCTCTCTTTGCTTAACTGCCTTGCCTTCACCAGATAGCATAAAAAATGTTGCTGTTTCCGCTCACTCTCTCCACATCACAAATTACCAGCATGTCAAAACTGACACCCTGCATGAAGCAAAAGAAGCAACCTCTCCAATTTTTTTTTTTTTTTTGGGGGGGAGGGGTAATGTTGTTATCATTAATTTCAATGCATTAAAAAAAAATCATGGAATTTCTGTAGAAGGTAGTTAGTACATTTTTCACATGTTTAGCATCTGAGGTGAAATATTTCACCCATCCCTAAAGATGATCTATTTATAGGACTCGGAAGTCAGAACTAAAACTTTATGTTCAAACAAAAAATTTTTATTAGATATAATGTTGTCATGGAAACAGTGAACTAATTACATTTGTTCCAACTCTTGTCCTTGTTTTTACAGGCTTTCATTAATTACTATACTGACAATTTTAAAATAGAACACCTATCCTTGACCTATAAATTCCATGGAAATATACTGTTACCATGACAACATTCATTATAAAAAGCACACATTTGCAAATGAATATTTCAAGTAGTGATTTTCTATCATTATATAACAATCTGTTGTAACATATTACACTTTTAAAAATGTGGACAGGGTTATGCATTAAAAAATCTGGAAACAGACAAAATAATTTGAAAATTGAAAGAAAAATCATAGTCTATTGTACTATAAATAAGTAACTTTCTTAATATGCATGCTTTAATATATTCAAAGCAAGTTGTGATCATTAAATGTAATTTCCTTACTTTATTTCTTCTATCTTTTGATTATTATAAATTTGAGTATTTTTAGGTAACTAGCAAAATGCCCATAATATCACAGAGTAACAGTGAGAGACACTATCATGCACTCACCACAGCACACAAATAACAAAAACAAAAAGCACATCCCACCAGGTAATTAAATTACCAGGGTCCATTTACCGAGTATTCTATGGACTGTAAGTACCCTTACAGCACTCTGAAACTCACAAGAACCACTCAGTGGATAACAACATATTCCATTAATTATTTTGGTAATAGCATAATTGAACTAGAACACTTGGCAGATAAACAGTGTTTTAATCCTCAGTTCTAGACACCAGTACTTCCAGTACTTTTTGTATGTATGGACTGACCCCGACTAGAAGGGAATTCATCAAGGTGTGGGAAATGCAGTGTTTCAATATGTTGTTCCTAGACAGAACTTCACCATACTCTACAAATATTATTATGAAGTCTTTGACTCAGTATGTGTGTGTTGTCAGTACATAGCAGAAGAAATGTGAAACTTAATTGTTTTAACTTTTGGTCATGAAGATGGTGGTAATAGTGGTGCCAAGAGTTGTTGTCCGTAGGGATGGGTGAAATTTTTTTCCTTAAAAGAGAAAATGTCAAAACATTTAACTTTTAGCAAATGCTACTTTTTTGTGAAAAGTGCATTTTTTTCATCTTTTTCACCTAGATCATTGGATTGAAATCGATGGTAAGACTGAAATTCTGCCTACCACATGGCATAAAAGTATAAAAGGGATGTCACATTCCCACAGCATGCAATTTGGTGTTTGTGAGATTAAGAGAAAGCAGCACATTTTTCTGCTTGAGAACACAGGCTTATGAAGTTAAGCTGAAGCTTTGTTTAGGGAGTCTTGTAGGCAGAAAATCTGCTCTTTGTATTTGGGAGTTTGGGGGACTCTGGAGCACATAAAGGGAGAATGAGGTTGACCACAAATATGCCAATATTCTGTGTGACATACTGGGAAGACACAGGCAGCTATGATCCAAGTTTCTTCCTGATCTTGCCGTTACCTCTGTGCAAGGGGAGTCTGGGGGTGTGAGAAGGGCGCAAATGAGGTTTACCCCAAATATTTCCAAATTTTGTGTGACTGACTGGGAAGATACAGGGAGTCTTAATCCAAGTTTCTATCTAATATTGCTGTTATCATTGTACAAGGGGAGTCTGGGGGTGTGATAAGGGAACAAATGAGGTTTACCCCAAATATCCCCAAATTTTGTTTCACTGATTGGAAAGAAAAAGGCAGCCATGACCCAAGTTCCTTCCCGACTGTTCTCTGTGCTAGTGGAGTCTGAGGGTGTCAAAAAAGAACAAAGGAGAATTTCCCTAAATATGCCACAATTTTGTGTAACTGAATGGGAACACACATGTAGAGGTGATCCAAGTTTTATCCTGATCTGGCTGTTTTCTCTTTCCTAGGGGAGTTTGGGCATGTGAGAAGTATGCAAAGGAGGTTTACCCCAAATACCCCAAAATCTTGTGTGACCAAGTAGACACAGGCAGCTGTGATCCAAGTTTGTTCCTATTCTGGATGTTATCTCTCTGTCAGGAGAGTCTGTGGATGTAAGAAGGGAGCAAAGGAGAATAAACCCAAATAATCCAAAATTCTGTATGACTAACTGGGAACACACAGGCAGCCATGATCCACGTTTCTTCCCAATCTGGCTGTTATTTCTGTGTCAACTGAGCCTGGTACTGTGAGAAGGGAACAAAGGAGATTTACCCCAAATGCCCATTCTGGGTGACTGACTGAGAAGACACAGGCAGAGGTGATCCAAGTTATTTCTTGATCAGGCTTTTATCTGTATATTAGGAGAGTCTGCGGTGGATGTGAAGGGGAAAAGGAGATTTACCCCAATACCACAAAATTTAGTTTTACTAGGAGGATACATGCAGCTGTGATCCAGGTTCCTTTCAGTTGGCAGTTTTCTGTGTTAGGGAAGTATAGGTGTCAGTGAGAAGGTAACAAAAGAGATTTACCCTAATTACCCCAAAATTCTATGTGACTGACAGGGAACACACAGGCAGCTGTGATCCAAGTTCTCTCCTCATCTGGCTGTTATATCTGTGCTAGGGTAGTGTGTGGTTGTGGGAAGGGAGCAAAGGATATTTACCCAAACACTCCCTAATTTTCTGTTACTGAGTGACTGGGAAGACACAGGCAGCAGTGATCCAAGCATCTATCGGATCTGGCTGTTACCTTGGTGCTAGAGGTGCCTGGGGAAAAAAGCAGTTAAACAGTTTTTTTTACAGTGATAGGGATGGGGGGGCAATTAATTAAAAAACAAAATTCATAGATGACAGAGACAGGGACTGTGACATCAGCTGTGATTGAGGCAGACTGATACTAGAGAAGATAGAGTATTTTTTTAGTGGGCCAAGGCAAAACCTCACACACAATCAGTTTTATTGTGTAAGATACAATAAAAACACACACAGTAGTTGAGTAATATCTATCAAATGCACAAGTGGTAGGGGGAGGGTGAAAGGATTAGGAGCGGTGCAGGGACATGTGAGTAAACTGGTAGTCCAAAAACTCCCTGTCATCATGGCTGCTGCAGTGTGCACAATAAAAGATAATGATCCCTCTCCTCCCAAGGAGGATGCAGTTTGTTAAAGTCCCACTACCACCACCACCAGTACTTTAAATAAACTATCTAAAAACACTAAAGATGCATTTTCTTGGTACTCTTCAAGCAGAGAAGAGACCGGGGATGTGGTTAGCACCTTCACCACTTTTGTTTGGCATGTCTTGGAACAGTTAGGTGACCATGCCATGACTTTGGCCCTTACCCAATTGAACGTGGGATTGTGTCTGTGCAACCATGGATAACCCAGGACTCCAAGATAGTGAGGAGAGTGGATCACCTGGAATTATAAAATTTCATGATGGAGATCCCCTACAGCCACAGACAAAAGAGCAGTTTTGTGGGTGGCCTGCGGCGGCTGTAGGAGTCTACCATTAATTGCCTCAATGGCAAGTGGACTAGTACAGAGCTAGAATGGAATGGAGTGCTTCTGGGTGAAGACTTTGTCAATAAAGAGGCCCACTGCACTGGAGTCAATAATTGCCTCTGTAATAATGGAACACTTGCCCCAAGAGAGCCCAATGGAGACTAGAGGTTTATCCTTTTGGATAGCCGGGGAAGCTGAGACACCACCCCTATAGAACCTTAGGTGCGGGCGTTTCTCTGGACGGGTGGGGCAAATTTGCAGCATATGCCCTGCCTTACCACAGTACAGGCACATGCCCTCCCTCCTCCTAAAGGCCCTTTCAGCAACCAAAAGACAAATGAACCCAAGCTGCATGGGCTCCACATCGCCTGAGGTCTCAAGACTAGGAGGTGCGGGAGGAGAGGGAGGCACGGGTGGGTATGAAAAGCTCAGCACTCAACGGATGGAATGCCTCCTCAGGCGCTCCGTAAAGGAAGGTCTCTCACGGATATGGGAGTCAATCAAGATGCAATATGAGACCAGTTCCTCTAAATCTCTGGGGCGGTCTCGGGCTGAAATCTCATCTTTATCTGTATCCGAAAGCCCATTAGGGAAAGCTGCCCCAAGAGCCTCATTATTCCAACCAACCTCAGCTGCCAGGATACAAAACTCTATGGCATAATTCGAAACCATCCTTGTACCCTGCTGAATTTACATTAGTTGCTTGGCAGCCGAAGTGGAGAGGCCCGGTACATCAAATACCCTTTTAAAGGATGCCACAGAATCATGAGTTTCTGCATCTCCCAAGGGGGGGTTAGCACATGTTAAAGCCCTGTCAGAGATTAAGGAAATCATGAGGCCCACCTTACTCCTATCAGATGGAAAGGACTGTGGTATCACCTCCACATAGATACCGACCTGGTTCAGGAAACCTCTGCACTGGTTAGGGTCACCCCTGTAGTGCTGGGGAAGCGGGGCCGACCCAGTCGTCCCTCTAGCAACATTGGGATCACTATTGACAGTCGGAGCAGCAGCAGCTATAGGGGCAGCCTGTGCCGGGGTTGCTGAGGTGGTGGAGCCGGATGCGCACTACGGAACAAAAAAGTCTGGAGGGCTAACTATCATGGTGCCCGTGTACATTGAGACATTTTGACACTAGTAGCCTGATGCTTTCCTATTGGCTAAGTGTTATGGCTCCACCCAGTGGTAGCCTTTAAGTACTGTGATCTGTCATTGTTACAGGGCCCTTTCGTGGTGTTCCATTGCTTAGTGCCTTGCAGCCGTGATTCGTGTGATTTCCTCTGTATGACCCGGTTCACCTGACTGCTCTCTATAAGTTCCTGTTCCTGCTCCATGTACAGACACGGCCTGGCTGATGCAGGGCCGGACTGGCCTACCGGGATACCGGGAAAATTCCCGGTAGGCCGCCAGCACTGGGGGCCGACTGGGGCTGCTTATAAATATACATGCGCCTTGTGCTCTTGTCACTTTGCGGCCGCGAGATTTCCAGAGCCGCCGGCCAGTCTACTCAGCGGGGGCAGGCTGCCAGGCCGGATCTAAAGAGTGACTTCAGAATCAGCACTGCGTCTGTGCACCGGGTAGGCCGGCGGATGCGGAGAGCTGTTCCTGAGCGGGAAGCCATGAGCAGAGAGAGACACAGTCAGCAGCAGACGCCAGACATCGCAGTGAGGTGAGGTGACAGGCAACTTAACCGTTTGAGTGCCAGAGGGGTACAGAACGCATTGCTTTGCATTGCGTTCCGTATCCCTCTGGCACTCAAAGGGTTAAGCAAGAGGGGAAAACAGGCAAAAGGGGAGATCAAGATGGGGAGAAAACGAGAAAGGCAAAGGGATTAAGAGAGGGGTAAAGAGAGGTTGGTAAGGGGGAGAAAGGCAAAAGGGGGATCAAGAAGGGGCATCAAGACTGGGTGAAAGAGGCAGAGGGGGGTCAAGAAGAGGGAGAAAAAGAGGCAAAAGGGGGGGAATCTGGAAGGGGAGAGAGGCAAAATGGGGGATCAAGACAAGAGTAAAGGGTGGATTAAGGCAAGAGGGTGAAAGATACAAAGAGGGAGAGAAAGGCAAAATGGGGGCTCAAGAGGGGGAGAATGGCAAAAGAGGAGAAAGAGGCAAAAGGGGGGATGAAAAGACAATGGGGAAAGAGGCAAAAATGGGGGATCAAGAGGGGGAGAATGGTAAAAGGAAGATCAAGAGGGGTATAGAGAGTCAACTTGGGAAGAGGGGAATCAAGAGAGGGTGAAGGAGGCAGAGGAGGGTCAAGAGGGGAAAAAGAGGCAAATGGAGGGGGATCATGAGGCAAAAGGGGGGTTAAGAGACAAAAGGGGGAAAGGACTAAGAGGCAAAAGGAGGGGGTATCAGGAAGGGGAGAGAGAGGCAAAAGAAGGGATCAAGAGTCAAGTTGGAGAGAAAGGGGGATCAAAAGGGAGATAAAAAGGCAAAAGGAGGGAGCTCAAGAGTCAAGAGGGGGGAGAGTGAAGCAAAAGGTGGGGAGAAAGAGGCAAAAGTGTGGGAACGAAGAGGTGGTGTACATATAATATATATATATATATATATAATCTCTTTATTGCTCTGGTGGTGGCATATATAACTCTTTAGTGCTGTGATGGTGGAATATAACTTTATTGCTCTGCGGGTGGCATTCAAATGTGTTTTAAAATGCATGGTTTCACCTTTTATGAACAAGAAAAACATGCCATTATGCTACGGGGCTGGTATAATGACGCAATGCTACGGGGCTGGTATAATGACGCAGTGCTATGGGGCTGGTAAGCAATTTTTCCAGGGCTGGCTTTTATTCCCAGTCCGGTCCTGGGCTGATGTTCCTGCTCCGTGTATCAACTTGAATTGGCTGACGTTCCTGCTCCGTGTACCGACCCGGCCTGGCTGACGTTCCTGCTCCGTGTATCGACTTGGATTGGCTGATGTTCCTGCTCCGTGTACCGACACTGCCTGGCTGACGTTCCTGCTCCGTGTATCGACTTGGATTTGCTGACGTTCCTGCTCCGTGTTGTCCGTTGTGGAGTCCGTTGCTCTCCCCTGACTCCTGTTCTACCAGATCCGGTAGAGAGTTGCCTCAGTGCTCTGTCTCCGGTGTACTAGCCCATTCGGTTGCTGTAGATACTGCACTACAATTCTGTACTGCGACCCATTAGTGCCTTGCTGCCTCCTTACTCCATACCCCGGGTTGTTACTCAGCTTGTTGATCCATATACGCTTGGCTTGTCCCATTGTCACTGGGGTTGGTCTCACGGGCGCCTCAGTTAGTCTCCGCTCCTGTTCTGTCATTCCACAAGCCAAGCACCCATTCAGGGCCTTCCGTTTATACACCTGGGTAGGAGCTTTATTGTGGCACTATTATGCTGGCTTGTCATTCTGCCATTAGTAGGTTCATCTCTGGGCACCTCTATCGGCTCTGTCACCTGGCAGTTGCCAACAAGACGTGCGTATCACGATAATACCCGGTACTGTTACCGTGGGTCGCAGTTGGAGTATATTCAGGGCGTTACATGATTCCTCCGGTTGCAGTATCACTATAGTCTGTGTTACCTCCTGGGCCTCGAGCAACCATCCTGGGCTAGTCGCCATTTTTGCACTTATCAGCATTTGAGTGCTTCCTGGGCCTCGCTATTAGGGCCTCCCAGTCTCCTGGCCTAATAGCATTAACCATTTGTGTCTCACAGAATCACACGAACTGTTCCCGACCTGTGTCAGTATATTTACTATTGTTATTGTATACTGTACCCGTGTGGGCAAATGTAATTTATTTACCTGTCCTGTGTCAATTCTGTTGTTCCATTACTGGACCCGCGAGGGTTAATTCAGTTTGCTTATTCAATAAAACTGTGTTTTACCAAATTGCCTGCCTCTGAGTATACTGAAAACCGTTACACTAACACAAATTGGTCCATGACCTGGTTTAGCTGGTTATCACGTTGCCCGTGTTTCTGCTCTGATGGCGACATTGTTATTTTGCCTAATTTCAATGCTGTCCTCTTGGCCTGATATTCTTGCTCTACCCAGGGCTTGCCTTTATATACCCTGTCATGTCTACACCAAGGCACCCTTTCGTGGTGTATCTGTTCCTGACGTTTGTTACTAGTTGCTGTTATCGTGTATGACCCGGCCTGCCTGACGACGTTCCTGTGCTTCCTGTGTTACTGCTCCATTACCGACTGATCTGGCTAAGAACCTGCTCCGTTGCTGAACTGATCTGGCTTAGAACCCGCTCTATTACTGACTGATCTGGCTGAGAACCCGCTCCGTTGCTGAACTGATCTGGCTGAGAACCTGCTCCGTTACAGACTGATCTGGCTGAGAACCCGCTCCGTTGTTGAACTGATCTGGCTGAGAACCCGCTCCGTTACCGACTGATCTGGCTGAGAACCCGCTCCATTGCTGAACTAATCTGGCTGAGAACCTGCTTTAAATAGACTGGAAGGGGTTGGCTGATAACAGTCAGGAATGTAACCATGGAAACAGAGAGGTCAATGCAGTTTGTTAATCATCAGGTGAGTCAGCCTGATACAGGGAAGGAAAGGCAGCATTAATCAACATCAGAGTGTTAGAGCAGATCGCAAAACCATGACACAGTTGCAATGACCACAGATGACAGTGTGATGGAGGATAATTACATCCAGGGTATAAAGTGGCCGCTGAGGAGATTCCATCCCACAGAATATGCTAAGCTGGTGGCAGGGAGGGTTCATCATTATTATTAAACTATCTGCAAGTTGTCATGTGTCCTTAGAGGGGTGTGGACAAGGGGCATAGTGGCAGTAAAAGTACTTGGTTTCTGTTGGGGGGATTTCACATTGGGGACCCTAAGCATCAAGGTGTTTTGGATAGAGTTTTTCCAGGTGTTTTATGTGAGTGCAGATGTGGCCATTGTTCCCAGTCCTTCTTTTATTTACCACACACACTGTGCACATTACATTTGCTGATGAGAGGCACAATACCTGCTCTCAAGGGAAAAATTTCTATTCTAGTAAATGTTTGTGGTATACAACATGTGGTACATTCCCATTGATTTCAATAGAATGAACTAAGTGAAAAAAGCGGAAAAACAGAACTTTTCATGTGAAATTATTCACCAAGTGGGAAGTGCTATTATTCGGCGATTTTGGTTTGAGGTGGAAATGTTTGCCCATCTCTAGCTGGAACATGCTGGATGCATATTGCACACATCAGTTTCTGCAAGCCAGATAGGGCATAGCTATGGTTATATATGGGGTTGACCTCATCTTTGATTACCTCATATAGGTTGATGACACTATACAACGTCATTATGTAGCAGTCTATCACCTTACTGTAGGTTATTCCCAGGAGCATGACCCTTGTACGGTATATCCTGGGCCTTGGTTGTCATCTGTCAACCCTGTGCTCCACAGGTCCCTGGGCAGCTGTGGGATGTCCAGTTGTGACAGCTGTGGTGCTGCTGCCTGGTACGGTTCTCCAGTTGCAGATGGGCTCCTTTCTGAGTGTTCAAGCAGAGCATTAGTCTCAACAGGTGTGAAGGGGAGAAGACAACAATCCCTAGCCTTTTCAGTCCTTCATATCTGCTGTTTTCAAAGAAATAGGTATGCAAACAATGTTCATAATCTCTCTCTGAGTGCTCTCTCTCTGAGTGCTCTCACTGTAAACATGCCATGTCTGAGGACGGTGATCTGTCCCTTTAAAACAGTGGTGGGGTGTTGTCCAGGCTATGCCATGAGGTAGGTAGTGAGCAATGGGAAGGTGATTGTAGTCAAGGTGTTTTTCGGTGTGTTGTATATTTTGTGATATGTTCTGATTGTTGTGTAGTGTCAGATGCAGTTTTTGTCCTGGTCGACTGTTTATGGTTGCCCAGGTGAGCTGGTATTGGTTTGGATTGACAGGTATGCGTGTTGCATGCTTTGCAGGGGTTAATGTTGCCATATTGTGCTATATGCTATACATTGTGTGAGCTGCTGTTTCTCTGCTTTATTTTGTCCAACTGTGTTTTTATTTTCCCATTGTGTGATTTACAGCCAAGAAAACTGGGTCTAGAATTTCCTTCATAAAAAGTAAAAATGTACTGTTCTTTAGCAGTACAGCACACATTTTAATCGCTCTGGAGATCTCTGTTCCATAGTTCTTATTGGATGTAATACTATCGTCCGCTGTGTTTTTAAAACTGCTGTTAGCTGTTCATAAGATGGCTTTTTGAATTGCTTACTGTGCTTATAAAACCTCAGATGGATGTGTTTGGGCATCTATGCCCTTTAAATCTGGCCCTGTGTTTTTAATTTTTTTTCTTCAATGTTTTTTATATGTTATGAAAAGTTACAAAACTAGACTGTAATGCTTCCTCCAAGCTCTATAATTGAATACATTAAGCAGTATTTTCAAAAGTATTTACTAAAATCTATAACATTACCATCAGTATCAATTAAATAGCTTCAATGCAAGCCATGTCATTCATTTTGGTTAGTGTAACATATTTCAAATAATTTTTAAAAAGTTCTGTTAAACTATGTTCAAAATTAAAAAGTTAACTGTAAATGCTGTTTCACTCAGCCTTCACAACTCTTGTTCAAAGTGTTTCTCAAATGCAGGCTCATAGCCAAAAGCCATGTGATAGAGTGGGTTATGATTAGCAGTTTTAAGACAAACAAACCATGTTTAAAAATATAATTTCCAACAGAGTCATTGCTAAACATGTAGTTGGTATTCTGTCTTCACCAGCTGCCAGCTCAGTTTTTGAGCACATTTCAAATAAATCTGGATTTATTTATATATATATATATATATATATATATATATATATATATATATATATATATATGGTTAAATGAGAAAACAGAATGTAATTTTTGTTCTCATTTGAACATAATAGAAAACAGAAGTATCAATTAAACTGAAAGATAATATATTAGTGTACATTGCTCTTCATCTATTAAAGGTAGAGTGCTCTTAAAACATCAGTCTAATTTTAATTTCTGCTTCTTTGGTTTTGGTCAAAGTTGTTTACTTTTATTATCATACACGATATTCTGAATGTGCAGAACCCTCAAACCTTTGAGCGCAGAGGGGTACGCAATGCATTGCAAATCAATATGTTGTGTAACCCTTTGGCACTCAAAGAGTTAAAATTGCATTTTTTTTTTCTACATGGACAGCCATGACCGCTTGCTAAATATCTTGTCTTTCGCACTGCACTTTCAAAATAGTGTATATGTTGATAAATGTGACCTAAACCGTGCAAAGAGATCTGGAACAAACATCACATTATTCTGAATTAGTAATAAAGCACCTTACTTTGTATGTTATACCTTATAAAAATACCATTCAAGAGAGTTCCTCTATTAAATAATGACATTTCACAAATCAGTCTCGATTACTAGGAGTTACAAATTAGCACTAGTTTTATTTCACACAGCTTCTCAACAGCAGCTAAAAAAAGAGGGTAGATGACTTTCAAAATAAGAAACCAGAGGAGGAAAGTTATGATTTCCAACATGAATGGGAAAGTATCAATCTCAAAATCCTGGCATGAGATCCCCAAAGTGCTTCTATATCTGGCAGTAAAAGAAGGAAAGCAAATCTTTCTTGGATTTGCTTTATTCAAGCATCCAAGAATAAGTGTGACTCCAAGCATGATGGGTTTATTATCCTTGAATTTATTAAATACATCTGGAAATGCTATCAACCATATCAGGTAAGTGATATTACATATTATCATGTTTTATTTAGAAAAGTGCCCCCACTGCTTTTGAGATATACATAATGTACCTACCGAAGCAGATCGAATAACTCTCTTTGAACTCTTGGAAGATAAACAATTTGCCATCCAAATATGAACTCTCTAGAGCAAGAGAGATGCCCTCTTAAAACATATCCACGATTAAATAAGACTGGATACCATCTTAAATTACAGTATTGTCTTGAAGACCAAATGGGTAATCCTGACTGTCATTTCCCTCCATGTCAATATCCTCCCCCCCTCATCAAAAGTGAAACAGGAGAAAAAAGCTACTCGAGGCCATGCAGGAATTTTTCAAAAAAAGCACTGATTTCTGCTATTTTCCACCTAGATAATTGCAATGAAACCACTAATAAGCATGAAACTCCCCATCATCACCATCACTACTAGGGATGGGTGAAAATTTTCAGCTCAAACCATAATCGGCAAATAATGGCACTTCCCTCTTGACGAATTCCGTGAAAAGTGTAGTTTTCCGTTTTTTTTCGCCTAGTTCATGCCATTGAAATCAATGAGAACATTAACTTTACAGACAAAACATAGCAAATGTTATTTTCTTTCCCAAAGCCATAGTATAAAAGGGGTATGAGAGTGCCTGTATTGGTGGACACATGACATAATAATTATTAACCCACCCTGCCACCAGCTTAGCATATTCTCTGCAGATGTCACTTTATGCCCTGATTGCAGTTATCTTCCACCACACTGACATGTGTGGTCAGTGCACCACACAGTGTTCAATGGGTGGACACAAAATGCCACATCCTGATATCTACTGAATAGCTATCAACCGGTGGGGGAGGTAAAGATAAACGAGGTGGATCAGCAGAAGATGTAGCTACCCTTAGACCAAGAAAGTGATGGTGAGCCAGGTGTTTTGCTCACCATCGAACTTTCAGCCTCTGGCTAGGTTTATCTATTCTTTCCATAAAAAAGCAGAAAACCATGTGGTTTTCACATATTTTTTCACTGGAACACGACAGGACTTTTCGACAATCCCTAGCTGATATGGTGTATGTGCCCTACTTTGCCCATGTGCTAAACGTACCCCATTACCAACTGGAAATTGAGGTTCCTACCAGGTGGAATTCCATACTGTACATGCTAGAGCATTGGTACGGACAGAATAAGGCCATTAGCGAGTAAACCAGGCAAAACTGGAAGGCTTTGGAGGGATCCTCTTTGTCATTCATACCCATGGAGTTACAACTTAGATTGGAGCATAAAAATCCACCACATTTCCCTATTTAATAGATGCTTGTTAAGATTACCTCTACGGTTACCTAACTGTATCTTTTCCAAGCCCAGAATTAGTAAGCCCTTAGGGTCTCCATTATGGAATTCAAAAAATGTTGGGCCACAGGTGAGTATTAAACCCATACCTGAATCCCGTTGGGCATTCCGTATCAATGACAGATGCTTTTGTGTCTGGTTAGTTTATCTAACATAGATAGATGAGATCACAGGGGCACCTAATAGCATAAATGCAAATCATAGTCTGAATGGACTATAAATTTGTTTATTCTGACAAATATATTCACAAATGGAGCATCCTCCTCATGGAAAAGTACCTGAAATGGAAAAATCAGTCTACTCTTTTCACTATGTTCAATTTTTTCTCAAGACAGTTTGAATTCAGTTTCGCCTTTTTAACCTTACTCCCCTTTGACAACTCCACTTTTCTTTTCACAAGTTAATGTAAGATTGGTGGAGATGAAAAACCATAGACCCTTGCTATTGTCTCCAAATTAACACTTGACTAGGACCTCTATCCATTACTATTGCTATTTCTGGTTTCATACATTTATTAGTCTTACATTGCTCTTCCACCCCCCTCTTAACTCCCATTGTTTATTAGACCGTTTGGGGGATAACATGTTATTTTTCAATTACATTCGAAATTAAACTGCTTACGGAATTATTGTCACACTTCAGTTACAGTCTTCTCCACTTTGTACTCACTCTATATATTTACATTCCTGTTCTATCTTGTACTATTTTATGTACTTTTTCATGTGTCTCTGTAAAACTTACGGAATATTAATAACAATTTTTATGCAACAAAAAATAAAGTTCAGTCTGGATGTAACCCTATTTATCAGCAGAAATGGACACATCCAGAAAATCCACATTAGTTGCAGAGCCATATGAGGTTAATCAAATGATAAGATAATTGTTGTTTAATACCTGGATAAATTCCCTGCAGGAAGCCTCTGATCCTTGCCAGATAAAAATATATCATCAATAAAATGTTTCACATGTTCGGTTCAGGTCTGCATCTGTTCTACAAACACCAAATCCTTCTCCCACCAAGAAAAGGTTGGCATAAGATGGGGCACATTTTCTCCCATTTCTATACCCACCAATTATAGCAAAAATCTAGAATCAATGGTAAAATAATTATGACTCAACATTAACTTAAGTAAATCCAATAATAATTATAATAATAACAAAAGATCCCATCCCCAGCCAAGTTAGATTGGTGAAGAAAGTATGATACAGCCAATAGACCCTGCCAGTGATCTATGCTGGAATATAAATCTTCCACATCACAGGTCATGAGTAGGGTCCCCGGCTCCACCACAAGGTCCCCGCAACATAGACAGAAAATCTGCAGAGTTTCGTAGATATGATTTCAGACTTGTTAACTTTTCCCCTTACTTCCTTTTTTCCCTTTTGGGATGCTTGGTAAATTCCAAACATGTATTCCTTTTCATTGTATATTTATTCTAGCTATCTTTGGGGACTGGGAATGCCTATCAAACTCTAAATTCTTATTCTATATAATTTGTTTACAAATACGCCTGTGTCTTGATATGTTTTCAGCAATCACTTTTTCTTTTGAATTTTGGCATGGTATGCCCTCATAGCAGACATGAAGGTGCCTTAATATGAAATTATGTATCACCACGAATAAGCCTTTCTACATGGGATTTTTCATTCATTATACATCTTTAGTCTTTGAGTTTTAAATATATTTCCAATACTATTTTGTATCTTGATTCTTATTTTATTTATTAATACTTTTTCTGTATCTTATTCTGGCTTCTGAGCTTGGATGTATTTGTCCCTTGGATACCATCCCCCCACTGGGGCCATGTCATGTGCTCATCATTTGGGCTTTGGATTGATTCATGGTACACATATAAGCTTGCTCTTTTTTGTCCATCCAATATCAATGACGAAGCAAGTCCACGCAACATCTCACTGGGACTTTTGCATTTATTTGTTGATAAGTATTCACTTATATTTTTTGGGATCCATTTCTCATAATTTTGATTAGTTCACTTATTGTGTATCTGTTTCAGTATGCATCATTTGTAGTTTATCATATGGTCAGTGTATGGGCTTGATCTAGTTTGAGCACTCCCTTATGTCTATGATTTATAGTTTAGTCTATTTAAGGATCTGTTTTTCAGCATTATGTTTGTTGTCAGTGAAATTATATACTAAGTATAATTTTTTCTTCCTTTTTGTAGCCTATGATAAGCTGGGACTGGCGCAGACTGATACTTGATGGGATAGAGTATTCTGTAGAGGATGATTTGTAGGACTTGTTTGTAGAGGCCAAAATCCTGAGGAAACATTGATTCATAGGACATCCGCTTATTAGAGGCACAAGTCCTAAGGAAAATATTATTTGTTGTAGGACTTTGACTTGTTTTAGGCCCAAGCCCTGAAGCAACATTAATTTTTAGATCTTAGACTATTCAGGGCCAAGCCCAGAGGAAACATTGATTTGTAGGACTTTGGCTTGTTAGTGTCATAAGTCCTGAGGAATCAGATAAACTTTTTTTATCAATTTGGTGCCAGCAGTTCATGTTATGGTGGACAGTGGCCACTGACCATTGCCAAATGCCCTGGTGTCATTGAGGAATTTGTGACTGCTGTTCTTGCTGCCACTGTTGAGTTCAAAGGGAATAGGATCAACAACGGTAGTAACATCAGTAATGGATGATCATGATTCAACTTGCCACTACTTGCTCCAGTGATGCACCTGAGGCAGCAGCAGCACCACAACTGGACCCACCCCCACTTAAAGTATTAAGGTATATGATGAGAAAAGAAGTTAGCCAATAATGCTTCTCTACCTGTCCTCCTGAAAAATAATGGGTGTGTTGTTAGAATAGAAATGTTTCCCTTGAGAGCAGGAACTGTGCCTCTCAACAGCAACTGCAATGTGCACAGTGTGTGTGATAAATAAGGGAAGGACTGAGAACAATGGACACATCTGGACTCACATCAAACAACTGGCATAACTATAACTAAACACCATGACGCTTAGGGTCCCAATGTGAAATCATCCCACCAGAAATCCTTCCCACCATCAGCTTAGGGTATTCGGTGGGAAGGAATCTCCTCCAATGCCATTTGATGACTCGTTTGTTATTATCCTTCACCACACTGCCATGCGTGGTTAGTGTACCACAAAGTGTACAATGGGTGTACACAAACTGCCATATCCTGATATCTACTGAATGGCTATCAACTGGTGGGGTAGGTAAAGATGAACGAGGTGGATCACCAGAAGATGTAGTTACATGAGTTTCCCGTGCCCGCATCCTAGAGCAAAAGGCCATTAATGTATTTTCCAACCCAGCTTCTCCGCCATCATCATCACCACCACCAGTCCCTCCTTGCTTCTGCTGCACTATTACAGCTGTCTCACCCGTTGGTGGAGGTGATGAGAAATGTGACACAGGATCCACTACTGTCACACTTGCCATCTCTTGTTGAGCTGAGGAAGGCAGACTGGCAGCACTAGCAGAAGGCACAGGCAGCTGATCTGTGATCATGGTGGGGGTGTTATTATTGCTGCTAGGAAGCAATTCTTCAGGATCATGTTCCATTTGGACAATTCTGTGGTTGGAGGGGATTTCAGGCCTCAGGGGAATGTTGTGGGCTCCCTTGGCCACTCTGGTTGCTCTGCATTACTTCCCTTACCTAGCATCAGTAGGCAGATCTACTGTAGTAACGCTAGTCCCACCAACCACATCAATTTCCATCCTTGAGTCTTTCTCCTCACTAGTAGTATGATGATCACACCCTACCTCACTCCTAACATTCTGAGTCTGTAGCTTCTGGATCTTCTTAGTAGTAGTAGTAGTGGGACTACTTGTGGATGACAAGTGTGACTTAGGGTCCCCTGCTGTCACACTTGGCATCATCTCCTCCTCCCCTCACCTGAGAATCACAAGACACCCTGGCAGGTGCAGCATTGGCAGCAGACACAGGTAGCGGAGCTCTCCTGCTCACACTGCTACCCTCTTCTTGCTCTGCCCATTACACAAATTTCCCCAAGATCCCAAGGGGTGATGTAAGGGGACTGGCCATCACTGGGTCTGGGGAATCAGGGAGTTCAGACCCTTTAATGTTGGTAGTGGTCACTTCCTCCTCCTTAGACTCACTGGACTCCTAATGGTCCTTCCAGCTCCTCATTTTATTAATATGCTACTTGCTCATAGTGATAGTGGTTACTATGAGCCTCATCTGCTTCAATTTTGCTATGTAACTCACAGCACAACAGCTAGCCCCCTCTCTCTCTCGCTTTGTAGCTGCTTGCATTGTGTTTCACTTCCTGGAAAATGTCATGTTGTTTTAGCGATAAGGCAAAAAAACATATCTTTAACGAGGTGAAACATCTGTTGCCATTGAAAAAATATATAAAAAATGTTGGCAATGGGTGAAAACAGAGAGAAGATTTTAATCACTTTATTTAAAGCGGATTTTCCCTCAAAAAAGCGTACAACCATGTGGTTTTCGTGGATTTTTTTCGCTGCAACATGACAGGATCTTTCGCCCAGCCCTAGTTATCAACAACTGCAGAGATTAGAGGACAGTAGCACAGAAATATCTTGGCCATATACTTAGACCTTGTTATGAAAAAACCTACAAAGCAGGAAATGAAAAAAACATAATCAAAACAGAAAACATAGCACCAGAATAATTTCTTTCCACTCTCTCTACACTTTAGCATGGGAAATCCTGTCCATTTACTTAGGTGAGGTTACAAGTTTACAGTCAGAAAAATGGATCCAAAAGTATTTTCCTTTGACTTTTACTGCAGTATGGTGGTTAAAAGGATTTGGAATGGGCCCTTCTCCTTTGATTTCAGCATGGATTTCCTTGTGAAGCTCTTTATTATAACCCGATCACCTGGTTGTCAGTACTTCTTTAATATGTGCATGGAGACACTGATAGTTATTCGTTTACACCTGACAGGATCAAAATAGTTTAATCCCTGATAACATTCTCAAGTAATTCCTTATAAATTACAATTAGGCGGGCACCTCTATTGGTCTTACTGGATTTATCACTTTTGAACAGTAAGCAGACTAAACGAGTCGATTAAACAAGCTTCATAATAGTATTGTGCTACTCTTAACCATTCTTTTAAGGTTTCTGTCAACTCCCCCCTTTGTTCACATGTGCCACAAAGTGGTGAATATGAAAAAAAAATTAAGCAAAAATTAAGAAGAAGGTACTGTCCTTTTATCTGAAAATTACCAGTGTCCTTCTGATATCATAGTACATATAGAACACTGCTAATTCTGAAAGAAGTACCATGGTCTGCAACAGATCATGTACAGTATGCACTCAGCTTTTAGACTAGGAGAGCCACTGGCAGCAAGAAACCCCCTGAACTTCCATAATGCCCAAAGTTCTACACCATGCCAAATGCATATTAAGAATCTGTAAAAATATTTACCATGATTGCAGTGGTTTTTGCTCCCAAGGTGCAAGTTCTTATCAGAGCAATTAACTCCATTTGGAAGGTGTGCTGACTCCATAACATCAGGTAAAGTCACACTGCATAACCAACACAAAGTTTCCCTCTAGGGTCGCTCTGGCCAGAAACATCCTCAAACAATTCTCACTAGGGAGTATCAGTGGATGTATCAGATGATCTAGGTCTAACCTGTGGTTATTTAGATATGGTGTCCAGACAACCTCTTCTGGAGTAGGCATTAATACATTTGGACCCTGCTGATCTGCCTGCAGTACAGTTTAGAACAGCAATACCAGTGGTAAAACATATATGATTAAGCAAAATATTAACATAATAATAATTCCATATGGGGTGCTGATGAGGTCAGAAATCCCTTTTTGCTACTTTATTTGTCTAGTATAACTCAGTACACAAAAGACAAAGTGAGAATCAGTGACAATAATAACAGCTTTTCTGAAATAAGAACGCAAATCTAAATTAAAGAAGAGGCGAGGCTGCACTGGCCATAATGTCATTCAGAAACCTAAAAGTATAGACAAGAATGAGCATCCCTTCAGCATTTCTCAGACAAAATCCATCTTTATAAAATATAAAGTCAGAATTTGAAACCTTTGGTAAGCAAAGTGAGGTAGGAATTGACTGATAAGTAGGGGTGGGCGAACTTTGTCGCAGTGTTCCTGCAGGAAATTTTGTGAAAACCACGTTGTTATCTGCTTTTTTGCGGGAAAATCCACTTTAAAACTAGCGGTTAAAATTTTTGCATCTTTCGCCCATTGCCCAAAATTTTTCGCCATTTTTTCAATGGCTAGAAAGTTTCCCCCCATTGATTTACGTTGTTTTCGCACTTCTGCTATAAAAAGGTGATGTTTTCGCTGAAGACAGACAAAATAAAAGCAGCTACAGAGCTAGATAGATGTGCTGTGCTGTTCTGCTGTGATATTTTTCAAAATTGAGGCAGGAAAGGCTCATAGTGACTGCTATTAGATTGTAAGCTCCTTGGGGCAGGGTCCCTTTCTCAGTGTATGTTTCCTTTGCTGCACTTTCCCCAAAAACGAATGCAATGATCGCACTTTAGCTTAATGCTCTTAACCCTGTTCTGTATTTTTGTATTGTATTATTTCAAATTCTGTTAAGAGCTGTGTACATGTATAGCGCTATATAAATAAAGATACATACATATCACTATGAGCAAGGTGAAAAATAATCATTGGAGGAGCTGGAAGGACCCATATGTGTCCATTGAGTCTGAGGAGGAGGAGGTGGAAGTGACTAGCAGTACTGAACCAATGCTGTCCAGTTCTCATAAATCACCCCAAGGGATTGTGGGGAATGTAATGGGAAGGGAGGGAGAAAAGGGAATGGGAAGGAAGGGAGAAAAGGGAATGGGAAGGGAGGGAAAAAAGGGTAGTACTAGTGAGAGCAGGATAGGTCATCTGTCTGTGCCTGCTGCAAGACGTGCTGCCCCTGCTGCCAGTGCCACCATTGCTGTACCTGCAGCCACTAGTGTTGTACCTGCTGCCAGATGTGCTGCCACTAGTGTTGTACCTGCTGCCAGTACTGAACCTGGTGCCACCAATACTATTCCCTGCTGCTAGTGTTTCTTGTAGTACTCAGGGGGGTAGACAACAGGGGACCCTCTGTCACATTGTTCATTACCCCCTCCAAGCAGCAGTGAGATGTCTGGAATAGAGCAGTATCATGTAGGGACTAGTGGTGGTGGTGTTGGAGAAGCTGGGGTGGAAGAGAAATTGATGGCCTTTTTATCAGAAAGTGAGAAGTGCTGCTGCTGAGATGAAAGGGCAGCAGGGTGCGGAGGATAAGGCTAATGTGCCACAGACAACCGTGGACACAGTGGGGATGGGGTCAACAAGTAATGCGGGACTAGGACAGAACAGCAATACTCCTGGTCCTAGCTGCAGTGCTAAATCTGAGACAGTAGCAGCAACATTATCTGCTGCCACAAAAAGTGAAGGGGAATGTGGAGAAGAATAAGAAAGAGGCCATTCTTCTCCACCTGTTCCCTATCCCTCCCCCCAGAAGTCATGGGTGTGGGACTATTATTCTTTTCTGGCAGGCACAGTGCAGTCATCATCAACAACTGTACAGTGCAAAATTTGTGACAAGTTAGTGAGAAGGGGAAAGGAGGGAACACACCTTGGCACAACCTCCCTGATAACACACATGAAGCGCAGACACCATGACATTTATGTCAAACATGTTAAAGCCAAACACCCGTTATAGAAATCTAGCACCACTGTTACTGTACCCCCTGACTCTCCAGAAAGGTGGATGAGCAAATGTGTCTCCCCATTCGTTGGGCAAGATAAGAGAAATGCTAGGTTTAATACTGGACAGTGGATTTGAGTGATGTATTCAGCACAGGGGTCTTAAAGTTTACAGAAGCTACTTTTTATTAATGAAACACGGGCTGAGCTACTCTAATACATATTTTGAAAATATATGATTTTATAACTGTATGTATTAAACCATCTCTAAAGTTGTTCTGACCTACTCTTCATTCCTTCCCTCACTTTCCAATAACAAAGAGCAGCACAGAAAACATCTGACCTTCTTAAGGTGATTCATTTTGTTAAAAGACATATCATTTTTAGAAGTAAAAAATATTCACTATAGAATATAAAGCCTGTGGCTCTCCAATAGACCACAGAGTTTCTAATTAAAAATAACTTCCCAACCTTAACAACAATATCCTTTATTACTGTGCATGTTTAATGTCATTAGAATCATTTATTAAAATATTTAATAAATATAACAGAAAGCTGGAAACTTTTGTTACAATGACTGAATGTATTTGGTGTCACACTGTGGCTCTTGCCTACTTTGCCAATGACACATACTTCCCACAACACCTACTCTATGTCATCTTTTAAAATCTTGCAGAATAGTCTGTAAGCAACAGTGGGACAGGATAACCATGACAGTTATGTGAACCACTCTATATGCATTACACAGCAGTCTGACTAGCCACTGCTGAGTATCACAAATGAAAGCTGTGCCTAGATTGACTGTAGCTAAGTGGGGAGCAGATTCCAATCACCGGGCCTGTCTCTGGCAGGCATATTGTAATGGTAATGCAGGATCCTACAGGACAACGAATGCTAGACCACAACTGCTTGACCGTACTGTGGACTCAGCTATATAAAAGCACCAGTCATGAATATGGATAACGCCCACCAGAGGAGCCAGAGAATGTTCAGGATGATCAAACTGTTGCAGCATAAGCTCTCATGTAGGGGAGAGTGCAAGCTAGGGTACGAGGCTGGAAAGTGAGGCTAGCTAGTGGGCTCCACCTGTGAAGGTAGACTAACTCTCCTGAAGATATAATAAGCAGTGCCACAAGTGGCCAGCAGAGGACTCAGAAGAATGCAGCTAGCACAATACTCAACAATGGGAGCAGGGTAGGTAGGAACTGGAAGCAAAATGACAAGAAGCACCAACCATGGACCGGAATTAAGAAATAGTTGTACAGACTGGGTTTAACACAGAGAAGGCAGAAGAGTATTCATACAGGCCAGGTCAAACACAGAGAAGCAACAGAGTAGTACAGGCTGGGTTGAACATAGAGAATCAACGGTTTAGTCATACATGCTGGGACAAACACAGAAAAGCAACAGAGTACTCATACAGGCCTGGTCAATGCAGAGAATAAGTGGGGTAGTCGTACACATCAGGTTGAACACAGAAAAGGAAATCTGAATAGCTAGAATGAGATACACAGGCAAGGAGCACTGGAAATCAAGAATGGGAACTGAAATGCTGGATATCACGCCAGTGAAAGTGAGGCTATAAGAGAGTGGAGGAATGAGTCACAGGAGGAGATAACGAGAAAAAGCCCAACCACTGACACAGATAGCAAGCTACTCTTTGGAGGCATCTGGCCCAATGGACAAAATAATTTAATTTCTGCTTAATCTGGCATTTCAGAGGTTTTATGTGTTGTTTGTCTTAAGCAGAATAGCAGTAATTACATAATGTACAGCAACAGTAAGTAATGAGCCCAAATAATGTTACCTGAGAGTGAAAACAAGGGTTTCAAGAATGTCACAGAGAGATAGCATGAGTGAGATTTTGCAAAGATTTAGCAAAAGAACCATAGCCCAAGATCCACTAGTGACAGAACTCAATCATTCCCAAAAGGTGCACATCTGGGACACAGAGATGGGCTTAGGGACCTCTTATATGGTCTCCATTCTGTTGTCAGAGAGGTGGCAGTATTCTGTAGAAAGATCTCAAATAATGTATCCTAGGAAGCAGAGCTGGAATGTATTTTTAAAAGGCTTTGCTTCCCTTAGCAACTAAAACAGTTAAAAGGATTAAGGGATATGTCTTACATGTTTCTATAGAGAGAGAAGCTAAGGTCATCTATATACAGTATAGGATTAAACTGACATATTTCTACTCTGTAGCCTAGGCTGACCAGATCTCACCTTTAACTGGGGACACATAGGAAATAACCATTTTGCAGTACTTCACTGAAATCAATGCAGTCCTGCAGTATGCATTTCTCCTATGCGTCCCCATTTAAAGGTGAGGTGTGGTCAGCCTACTGCAGCCACACATATACACGTGTCATCCTCACATAGCACCAAGTTAGGAATGGCAGTCCAGTGAGGTTGGAAATTACTCAGCCTTTCCCCCTGTAGTCACTAGTCACTGCAAACATAACAACAATGTATATATATTGTGACAGAGTCCAGGACCATGTATACATCAGCCAGAGGATACAACAAGCAGTTTATCCCAGTGATTAAATGGTTAAGTTTTTCTTTTCCCTCTGCTAGCACACCTGCTCCTGTCTAATTAGCTCAGACCTATATAGTAGGTCTGAAAAAGCAGGGTGGAGCCAAGCTGTACTGGGATAGTGTGTTTGGAGTCCTACAAGCTGCTGCCTGCCTGCCTGCCTGCCTGCCTCTGAAACCAAGGAGTGATGAGAAAGCTTCTTAACCCCTTAAGTACCGGTGTGTGCATGCAATGCCGGCACTTGAGGACCACAGGGTTTTTTATTTTAAGTTCCGGTTCACGGCTTCACACCACTCCGGGAGCCCTGAACTCCATGCCGTGATGGTCCTGGCACGTCAATGTTCCTTAAGGGGTTAACTGAAAAGATTGCATGTTTACCTATTTTATTTTGTACTGTAACCCAGAGTAGCTGGGTCAGTAACTGGTAGTGGGGCAACTACTGTGAGTTGGCCTCCTGAAAGGAGTAGGCCTGTTTGTTTGTGTACTTTTTATTTGGTGTCAAAAACCTGTTTGATTTAAAGGGGAAGCATACCCTAAAAGTGGAAAGAGACTTTTTGTTGTTGCTGTTTGCAATAAACTGCATTGAAGTTACAACCTCCTGGTGTCCTGACCGTGTTTGAAGGGACCTTACCACAAAATATATTATATATAACCAGTTGGGAAGCACTCCTATAGATAAGTCTGCTGACCTGGATGCTATAGCGTTTGGGAGCTCTAGTTCAAATGAAGCAGGATGTGCCAGCACTCTCAGGATTTTTGCAGATTAAATGTTATTAAAGCAAGTGTCTCTTGCTGTAATAAAATATAATATGCAGAAATCCTGAGAGTGCTGGCACATCCTTCTTCATTTATATATACATATATATATATATATATATATATATATATATATATATATATATAAAAATACACACACACACACACAAACTACAGCATAAAAAAATGCAAGGGAAAAATAAATCAAGATTATATTTTCTTTCGCACATATATGCAATTATGGTGAATATCTGTAAATTGTACTTCATTCATTTTTCCTTATCTGACCAATTACAGAGACTTTACTCAAGCTTTCACTGTGAACAGGGAGAAGGGGGGCATTTCAGTTTGACTGTTGTGACAAAGACAACGTTAATACAAAATATCCCGTATTCACCTGTAGAGAGTTTTGCCTTTCTCTCCACCTGACCCCACATATGTGTTGGGGTGATAATTAGGGTTAGGCGAAAAGCCAGAGAAATTTCCAACAGTACTTTTCACAAAAAAACACAGATTTCTCTTTTTTTTTTTTTGTAAAACTTTCTGTCCATAAACAAAACATAATATCTTTTCCTTTTTTGTAGCTACCAATATTCCATATGTCACCCATGTTTTCTATGACTGCAAGATTTCCTGATTCAATTTTACTTCTGAGGGATGAAGTGGAGAAACAAATAGGTAAAAGTTGTGAGTCCTACAGCAACATATGCCTTGAAAAAATATTTAGCAGTCTGGGTGCCTTTGTCCTTTGCCCACAACACTAAATTCCTGCTTAAGTAACAATGGCAGAAACATCTTTGAAAATGTACTGTGGCGTGGAATATTCCAGCAGTGTGCAGCATATGACATCAGATCTTTAAAGCCTCTGTTTTCTACAAAAGAAAAGGGCAGCATGTCAACCATCAACATTTTGGCAAGTTTACTATTTCATAGGCATACTTTTGAATGATTATTTTGCAGGTTTTTACTTTTTTCTAAGAACTTAGTAAGTGTGAGATTAGAGTTCATAGCAGGATTACTGTGTAACTTTATTGATTTAATGAAATGACTTGTGTAGGTGGTGGTGGTGGTGGTGGCAGTATGTGTAAGCACTCCATGACTCTTATCATCTCAAACAAAGCCAGAGTCATAATTCTCTGCATCAGGAGCAGAAAATATTGGTACACACTGTAACACATCAACATGATTTCTATTATGTGCCCCAGGAACACTTAGGAGTATTTCTGCTGCTATTTGTGGCACCTCTGACCTGTTTATGGTGTGTCTCACAGTCAAATCTATGGTTGTGCTTCGAGTGGGAACTCATTGAGGAGGTGCCTAGGTGAGAATTTGCTTTCCCCTTGCTCCCATGCTTCTTACAAAGACAACAGATGGCAACATGCTTAGCTTTTGGATTGTGAACTTCATAGACTGTGAGTTTTCTGAGAAGCTGCTGCTGCTACTACTACTACCGGGGCTAAATGTTGCTGAATGTGTACTTCTACTAGGTGTCAAAGGTGCTGCATGTCCAAGAGCAGCAGAGCCAATCAAAGATAAGGCTGTAGATGCTGATAACCTATGTTGTTCTTGGTTACTACACACTATTAGTGTGCGTGCTAAGTGGGACTTGGAAGCAGTGATTATGCTGATGATGCCTGACAGGATGACTTTGTGCCATCTTTGTTTGTCCATGGTCAGACTTTCCAACAGTTTTTTCAACCAGTTTTTATAGATAGACACAGTGCTCCTTTTCAGTGGTGGCAGACTGAACTTTCTATTTCTAGCCATGTCTCAGATCTGTATCACTTTAATCTTCATCTGTATAGGAAGAGGAGGAGAATTCTAGAGGGAGGCATTATAGATCTACATCATCATCAGTCATTAGGTCTTCCCCACTCATTTTATACTCCTCTATGCTTTTAGAGTTTTACAGCATTCACTATTACTTTCAGAATAGGTGTTTTTGTGCTGGTTGAGCTGCTACAGCTTATTACACTATACCAGCAACACTGAAATGTGACTCATTGCTGTCTTCAGTGATTATGCTGATGATGCCTGACAGGATGACTTTGTGCCATTTTTGTTTGCCCATGGTCAGACTTTCCAACAGTTTTTTCAAACAGTTTTTGTAGCTAGACACAGTGCTCTATACCACTATACCAGCAACACTGAAATGTGACTCATTGCTGTCTTCAGTGTTTTTGGATGGTTTATTAATAGTACTTGTTGGTGGTTGAACTTTTGGTTGGACAAACTGCAAGAGGAAAGGGATCACCAGCATTTATTGCACATGCAGCAGCAACCATGACGGCAGTCAGGTTTTGGGCTACTAGTTTAATGACATGTCCCTGTACTGGTCCTAATCTTTTCACTATATCCCTTGTGCATTTACTGGCCATTACTCAACAATTGTGTGTGTATTTACTGTAAAGTATACAATAGATATGTTTGTGTGTGCTATCTTGCCTTGGATCGCTACAAAATACACTATCTCATCTTGTATCAGTCTGCCTCAGTCACAGATCACACCAGGGACCCTGTGTCTATCACCTATCATTTTGTTTTTAATTTATTTAGTTATTTATTTAACTGTCTCTATCCCTATCACTGTTAACAATAAACAGAAAAAATCATACTCCATGTTCCACTGCTTCTTTTCCCAGACTCTCCATAGATCACTGTGGACATCATAGGAATAGGGTCCAATGATGCTGGACTATGGAAGGTTCCAGTTGCAATGCTGATTCTGAGGTAGTGGCAGCAACAACATCCTCTGCCCCAGCCAGTGAAGGGGAAAGTGGAGGAGAAAGACGCCATTCGTCTTCATCCTTTTCCCTCCCCTGAAGTCCTGGGTGTGGGACTATTATTCTCTTGAGGCAGGCAGAGTACAGTCACCAGTGACTTCACTGTGCACTATTTGTGATAAATCAGTGAAAAGATTAATGGAAGGAATGTACAAACAACCATGACATTTATGTAAAACATGTTAAAGCCACACACCCACCAAAGAAATCGGATGCAGCTATTGCTCTACTCTACACCCCTGTCTCAAGAGGCAACAAAAGGTGAGGCATAAATCAAAGAGGATGGAGAGTAGAGAAACCCAGCCAGAGCCTGAAAGTTAGATGGTGAGTGAAAAACCTGGCTCACCATCACCTTCTGACATTAGGTTCTGAACATGAGAAGATGTAGCAATGTCTTCTCATGATCTACCATGTTCATCATTATCTCCCCTATCAGCTGATTCTGTAGATATCCAGATGTGATAGTTTGTGTTCACCCATTGCACACTATGATAAGCTGGTGGCAGGGAGGATTCACCATTATTATTAAGTCTGCTAGTTGTCCGGTGTCCTTTGAGGAGAAGACAAGGGGCATAGTGACACAGCAGTACTTGGTTTCTGGTGGGATGATTAAACATTACTGACCTAAGTGTCATGGTGTTTAGTTACAGTTGTGCCAGCTGTTTGATGTGAGTGCAGATGTGCCCATTGTTCCCAGTCTTTTCCCTATTTCCTACACACACTGTGCACATTGAAGTTGCTGATGAGAGGCACAGCTCATTGATGCTCTTAAGGGAAAAACTTATATTCCAACAACACACCCATGATTTTGGAGGAGGAGCAGGAGGAGAAACATTGTTGGCCAACTTCATTTCTCGACATATACCTGAAGTAGTGGGGACTAGTTGTGGTACTGCTATTGCCTGAAGCACATCACTGGAGCTAGTAGTGGCAAGTGGAATCATGATTATCATCGCCCATTTCACTGCTGTTTTTGATCCCATTTCCTTAGAGCTGCCTAATTATCCTCATGCTTAAACAACTCAGCAGCAGCAGAAAAAGTAAATGCTTAAATGAAACTGGGGCATTTTCCAGTGGCCACCGGCCACCATAACATGGCCTGCTAGGCACGTAGGGCATATTTTACTGTGTACATATTAGGACATCTTCAGACTAAACCTCGTTCAATCATCATTCATCCTACAAAACTCCATCATTCCTCAGAGCAAACTTCTCAGACATCCTCGCTCCTAATAAACTCTATCAATCATCATAACAATAACTCTGTCATTCCTCCTACCAAACCTCTCTGTCATCATCCCTCCCACCCAACATTGGTCATAATAACAAACCTCTATCCATCATTGTTCCTTGCAACAAACCTTGATCATTCATCATATCAAACCACTATCAAACCTTATCCCTCATATCAAACTTCTCTGTCATAATCCCTAATAACAAACTCCATACAGTTCAAGTAGCTTGCTAGCATAACTGGCTGTTTGTAAATAAAATGACAAGTTTGGTTGGAGGAGCGACAAAGTTTGCCATGAGGGAGGATGTCTGAGACAGGTTTGTTATGAGGAATGATGGAGTTTGGTAGGAGGAACGATGACTGATCAAGATTTATTCTGATGATGTCCTAATATGGACACTTAATATATATGTATTTTTTTTTCAGGGCTTATTCTTCATATAACCCAGATGCATGCAAAAAACAATTTGTGGTGCTTACAAGCCCGAGCGCAAAAAAATACCACTGATTCCCCAGGGCTTGTGACACTAAAAAACCTGAGTGCAAAAAAGTATCACCAATTCCTCAGGATTTGTGACGCTACCAAGCCAAAGTCCCAGAAATCAATGTTTCCTCAGGGCTTGGGCCTAACACAAGTCTAAGTCCTACAACAAATCAATGTCTCCTTAGAGCTTGTGCCAAACAAGTGTAAGTCCTAAAAATCAATGTTTCCACAGGGCTTGGACCAAAAAGTGCTCCTCAGTGCTCGGGTCTACCAAGAGTAAGTTCTACAAATCAATGTTTCCTCAGGGCTTGGGCCTCTAACAACAAGTCTAAGTCCTACAAATCATTCTCTACAAAATACTCTATCCCATCAAATATCAGTCTACCTCAGTCAAAACATACGTCAGGGGATGCCTGTCTTGTTACATATCAATTTTTATTTATTTTTATGAATTATCCCTCAATCCCAGTCAACAACCCACCCCCCCAAAAAAAATCACTCCACAAACACCCTTCTCAGACCCCTTTTATACCATGTCTTTTTTTTTTTTTAACCCACCCAAAATAATGTCCCTGTTCAAATTATTCTTTCCCCAAGCTCCTCAGACACAGGCAACCTCAGACCACTTTTATACCATGCCTGTGGGAAATAAAATTAAAGTTGCTATGTCTTGTGTGTAAATTCCATTTTCCTATTGATTTCAATGCAATGAGCTATATGAAAACAGTGGAACATTTTAATTTTTCAATTTTCTGCCGGGCGGGAAGTGCCATTTTATGCCAATTTTTGGCTTGAGGCAAAAATTTTCACCCATGACTAGTTAGAAATCAGCTGAGGCATCTGACCATGCTGATACCCACAATACAAAGAAATAATCAACCAACTCGCAGCACAATAGATCATTTCAGTACAGGGTGTGTAACCTAACTTTTTGTGCATCAATAAATGCAATGTTTCAGTAGCTACCACTCTCCTTAGTCAGATTAATTCCTAGCTATTGTATTGTTTGTAAATCAGTTTTTAAATAAATGTTAAAATATTACTTGCTGCCACCATTGACTAAAAGTTATAACATTCAGCCAGTTAACAAGCTTAGCAGTGGCTGTACATAAGAAATGCTACTATCTTAAGAAAGCAGATAGTTAAGTGGAGATGAAATAATCTTCTACTGTTTAACAATTCAACCTCTATTTAAGCAGTGGCATAGTTCTCCTTCCAGGTACTATATCCTATTCTGCTCTGTATGGTTTTTCTGATATTATATGATTGCATTTACTGTGAACTTTTTAGCTGAAATCATGCATGAATCTGTCATATTCACACCCAGAATTGCATAATTATCTTAGAAAGAAGTCTTCTAGTTACATGCAAGGTGAAGTGCAAAAAATACCAGGACTTTGTATTTGATATATATAATGGTTTGCATAAAAATATGTAATAACTTTTAAGCTGAACATATGTAAAGTATGCACATGCCATCAATAGTTTTTCTAATATATAATAGTCTTGTGAAAAAGAAAGTACACCCTGTTTGAATGAACAGATGATTGTTATTATGCTCTGATCTGTAAAACCATAGAATTCAAAGAGGATGTACTGTCTTACAGAAGACTGTATATAAAAAATATAGAGAAAAATGGTGAACATATGGGACATTACAGTATGTAATATCTGCCATATATGACCTAATTAGTCGCATTTTGAAAATTAATACACATAGTTTAGTATCTAAAATATAAATACATATAGCTGTGTTATTTTTTTTTTTTTTTTTTGTAAGGAACTGACTTGGCAGCAGTTTTAGTCACATATTTGTTTCACAGATTGCCATAAAATGAATTCAAGGATATCTTTGAAAGGAATATGGTGTTCAGATGCAAAACCTTCATACACTGTCAAATAAATTTGATGAGATAGTTTAAGAAAAAAAGGTGGGTGTGTCAGAGGGAGAAAGATAGATAGAATAAGATGATTTGTCTGAGAAGGATAATGTACTAAAAATATACCCAAATTATAAAGCATAATATAACATGAAATCCATGCATTTAAATTAAAACTATCAAAAATTATCCATAGTTGAAACAGTGGTAAAAGGAAGATGAAAAGTCTGATAAGGAAGAGGCATAAGTGAAATTCTGACTAGAATAAGTAGTATCTCAAAAGTGAAACAAGCAAAGAAATGGAACTTTCCACTTTAGTGAAGAGAGCAAAGGAGATTTACTCCAAATACCCCAAAACTTTGTGTGACTGAGAAAAAACTGAGTTGTTATCCAAGTTTCTTTCAGTTGGCAGTTTTCGGTGTTGGGGGGTAGAAGCAGTTGACACTGATAGGGGCTGTTAATTAAAAAAATAAAAAACCTTTAAAATTAAAAATACGATAATTTTGTTTTATTTAAAATAGTTTGATTGATGACAGGGATTGAGATGTGACTGAGGCAGACATATACTAGTAGAGACAGAGTATTTTATAAAGAGCAAGAAATCACACACAGTCAGTTCTGTTGTGTACTTCACTGTTTAATAATGTCCAACAAAAGTACTAGGGGCATGGGTAGGTTGAAAGTAGTAATTGCAGTGCAGAGATGTTAGTAAAATGGTAGACTAAAAACACTGTGGCCATGGTTGCAGCAACATGTGGAATAAATGATGATGCTCCTTCTCTTCAGGAGACTGTTGGTCAAAGTCACATAAAAAGGCCCACCCCCATTAGTAATATTAACAAACCATATAATGAGTCACATAATAATTTTGATGGCATAAAGGGGAAGAGGCATGGAAGTTCAATCAGCTGTTGTGCCTGACAGAGTAAAAGCACGAGTACTCAAAGGAGTCAAGAATGTGCTTAAAATGAGGGGAAAAGTAAAATGAAATTGTTTGAGACTTCAAAAAGCCTAAAGAGATATAAAAGTAGTGGGGGGAAAAGTGACTGGCAAAGCTGAGTGAGGATGACCTAATTATTGATGATGTTGATCTAAAATATATCAATCCATAATCCCCTTTTTCTTCAGATACTGATGAAGTTGAGCCTGGGAGAAAATTACATAGCCAGAAAATTAGGTGAAAGGCAAAGGCTCAGTCTGTTAACACTAAAACGAAGAGCTGCACCTGTTTATAAACTCATTGAAAGATCAATTAGAAAGTCTGACTTTGGCCAAGTAAAGATGCTTAAACATGCAATCATCCTGCCAGTCATCAGCATTTTCACCACTTTAGTCTACAGTATGGAGATACTTCACTCACTAACTGGGTAACAGTAAGGAGAGGGGGTAGTGAGCAGAGGAACTGTCAACTCTGAGTTGACTTAATCCAACAGATTTGCACGGTTGAAGATGTTGATGAGATTTGCTCAGAACTTGCATTACTGGGGAGTGATAATTCCTCTAGCAGCCAAGGGAACAGTCCTTCTTCCAGTTTAAATGGGAGGCAGAGAAGGAAGAAATCAAGGCAGGTGGTGGTAACGGAGGATACTATTATTAGAAGGATGGATAGGGTAATACGTGGCCAGGAACATTAATACATTTTGAGGTGAAATTGTTGATCCATCCCAACTAATGCATGGCACTGGGAGTATTTTAGAAAGCACTACCCTGGAGGTTCTTGTCTTGAGCTTCCACCCTAAATCCCTGAAATTATTTTCAAGTACCTCAATCTTCCTATGATTTTGTCACTGTTATCAGTAAGTACCAAGACAGCAGGCTCTACCCTGTCCTCAATATGCTGAAACAAATCACCAAGGAGACAACATGTTGGGACATTTTTTTGCAGATTTTCTGCTTTTTTTTTTTTACATAGCAGATTTCATTGAAAGCAATGGCAAGACTAAATTTCCCCCCACCAAGTGGCAGGTTTCCCTTCTGTTCCCACAGGTATATTATAAAAGGGTGTCGGGTTCAGACAGCATGCCAATCTGTGTTTCTGAAAGGAAGTGAAGTACCACATTTTAGAGCTAGAGAACAGTCTAATAAAGTAGAGTTGAAGTGTAGTTTAGGGAGCCTTGTAGGCAGGAAATCTGTGTTTGCAGAGTCTTGTGGTAATCTGGGGGACAGTAATGGAAAAAGGAGGTTGACCCAAAAGTCTGTGTGACTGATAAGACACAGGCAGCTGTAATCTAAGTTCATTCCTGACCTGGCTGTTATTTCTGTGCTAGGGGAGTCTGGGGGTGTGAGAACTGAGAAGAGGACATTTATCTCCAAATACATCAAAATTCTTTTTGACTGAGTGACTGGGAAGACACAGGCAGGGTTGATCTAAGTTTCTTCATCATCATCTGGTTAACATCCCACAAGACATCTGGCAAGACATCACACACACAATCAGTTCTATGATATACTTTAGGGATAGGCAAGAATTTTCACCTGAAACCAAAATTGGCGAAAAATGGCACTTCCCGCTTGGCAAATAATTTCCTGTGAAAAGTACTATTTTCCTCAACACATTAAAATTTTTTCTACTTTTCCTGCAAGCATATAAAAGGCTGCCAGGCTCTCACTGCATGCCATTCTGTGTTTGTGAGAGAATAAAGCAGCATGTGTTTGAGCTAGAGAAGATAGGCAAATAAAGGGGAATTGAAGCTTAGTCTAGGAAGTCTTTTAGGTAGGACATTTGTTCTCTGTATTAGGGGAGTCGGGGGGCACTCTGGGGGAGAAGAAGGGAGAAAGGAGGTTGACCCCAAAATTCTGTGTGACTGACTAGTAAGACACAGGTAGCTGGGTTCCAATTTACTTGCTGATCTTGCTGTTATTGCCACTGTGCTGGGGAAGTCTGGGGAAATAAGCTGTTGATTTCGTTTTTCAGTTGTATTGTTTTTGTTTTCTTGTAACAGAGTGTGATAATATAGGGTGGACAACTTAAAACAAAAAAATTGCAATAATAATATTAAAATAAAAAATAATAAAAAAAGAAATAAATGTATTAGGTGCCAGACACCTGATTGGGAGCCTGACATGGATTGTGTGACTGAGGCAGACTTGATAAAAAGCAGACAACACTGATATTTTTTTTAAAGGCAAGACATCACACTCCATCAGTTGTGTACTGCAGATAGTAAGATCACACACAGTAGTTGCTTAATGTCCATCAAATACACAAGGGGCAGAGGATGGGGTTAAAGGTGTAACAGTGCAGGGAAGTGTGAGTAATGTAGTAGTTCAAAAACTGAAGCCATGGTTGATGCAGTGTGTGTGCAATAAATTAAGGTGTCACGGTCCCACCAAAAGTTCCAGAACAAAAACAAAAAAACAAACAACATATAAGAAGAACACTGAAAATGACAAAGAGTAGCCTGCTAGTGTTGATGATGGCAATGGCATAATGAAAGAAGGTGTAACAGCTGAACCAACTGCTGCATCTGACAATGAGACAAACAAGCACCAAAACACCTGTCCTCAAAGTAGTAGCAAACTTTGTGAAAGTAAAAGGAAAAAGACATTTTGACACCTCTAAAAGCTTAGAGGAGTTTAAAGGTAGTGGGCAAGTAGTGTCGGGATGATGATGATCTATAATATATCCCTCCAGCATTCCCCTCTTCTTCAGATACAGATGAAGTTGAGAATGAGGGAGAGGATGCCATGGCCAGAAAGTTAGCAAAAAGGCACGTCTTCCAGTGCTGAAAAGGAACAGTGTGCCTGTGTACAAACTGTTTGAGAAAACCACTGGAAGCTCTGACCCTTGACAAGCAAAGATGGCAAAAAGTACACAGTTATCCTATCAGTCATCATCAGCAACATCACCACTTCCAAGTCCAAGCCACATTCAATCACACACACTTCTGTTGGATGACCAGCAGCAACTCGAACAGCAACACAGGTTATTAACATCCATCAAACAACAAAAAAAGCAGCTTCTGTGGACAACAATAATACATATTCAGTATTTTGTTGACGTTTTCATCTAGTAGTACAACCATTTAATTCTAGAATTAAACTGATGGAGTTAATGTATGCATATTCAGATCTTAGACCTTCCAACCCCATTAACGTAGCAACTTGACGAAACTATTTTATCTAAACTATGCATATATCATCAAAATTCCAGAAAGAATTAAAATCAACAACATGGTATAGGGTTGAGCAAAAGGTACCTTCATGTTCCTGCAAAAAAAATCAGTAAAAACTACACTGTTCGCTTTTTCAAAGGAAAATCTGCTTTAAATAAAGTGATTAAAAAATTGCTTTCTCTTTTTTCAATGGTTAGAAAGTTTTCACCTTTTTAATCATGTTTTCACTTTTTCTCTATAAAAACATGCCATTTTCCATGAAGTGAAAAACAAAAGCAGCTACAGCGAGAGGTGCTAAGCTGTTGAGCTGTGAGTTGGTTTGCAAAATTGAGGCAGCAGAGGCTCATAGTAACTGCTATCACTATCAGTAAGCTTAATAATAATAAAAGGAGGAGCTGGAAGGACTGTTATGCATCCAGTGAGTCTGAGGAGGAGGAGACCAACATGAAAGGGTCTGGATGCCCAGGTTCCCCAAACCAGTGATGGCCAGTCCCTCTACATCACCCTTAGGGATCTTGAGAAAATTTGTCTCACGGGAAGAAGAAAAGGGTAGTAGTAGTTTGAGCAGGACGGGTTAGCTACCTGTCCCTGCTGCAAATATTGCATCTGCTGCTATTGCTGCATATGCTGCAAATGTGTCTTGTAATTGTTAGGAGAGGAGAGAGGTGGTGATGATGCCAAGTGTGATAGCAGGGGACCCTGAGTCACACTTACCATCCCCAAGCAGTCCTGCAATTAGTACTACTACTAAGAAGGTCCAGCAACTTTGTACATAGTGTTAGGAGTTAAGGAGGGGGTGATCATATTACTATTGAGGAAGAAGACTCAGGGAAATTGACGTGGTTTATGTTAGTAGTAGTAACAGTGATGGTGAAGCAGCTGTAAGGACTAGCTTTAGGGGAGGGAAAGTAACATAGTAACATAGTAATTTAGGTTGAAAAAAGACTTGCGTCCATCTAGTTCAACCCTTTTCCTATTCCTGTTTACCATGGTTGATCCAAAAGAAGGCCAAACCCCCCCTCACAATATAGCAAATTCTGCCTTGAATGGGGGGGGGGATTCCTTCTTGATTCCAAATGGCAATCAGATTTCTCCCTGGATCAACAAGCCCTAACTAAATATTAATCCCAATACTAAAGTACATAGCCCTCTATGTTATGCTCTTTTAAATAAGTATCCAGGCCCCTTTTAAAGGCATCTAATGTATTTGATAGCACCACCTCCTCAGACAGTGAATTCCATACCTTTATTGTCCTTACTGTAAAGAAACCCTTCCGCTGTTGTAGATTAAATCTCCTTTCCTCAAGTCTAAGCGGGTGGCCCCTTGTTCTGTGTACTGTTCTGTTAATGAACAGGTCTTTGGAGAGCCCTTTGTATGGGCCCTGAACATATTTATATAGTGTTATCATATCCCTTCTAAGACGCCGTTTCTCTAGTGTGTACAAGTTTAACTTTTCTAGCCTTTCTTCATAACTAAAACTTTCCATTCCCCTTACTAGTTTTGTAGCCCTCCTCTGCACTTTCTCTAGTTCCATAATGTCCTTTTTCAGAAAGGGTGCCCAGAATTGAACAGCATATTCTAGGTGGGGTCTTAACATGGACCTGTAAAGAGGCATAATTATATCTTCCTCTCTTCAGTCAATACCCCTTTTAATACATGCCAATATCTTATTGGCCTTTGCAGCTGCCAGCTGGAACTGCATGCTACTGCTAAGTCTATTGTCTACCATTACTCCCAAATCCTTTTCATTTGTAGATTTCCCCAGAGAAACACCATTTAAACTATATGTTGCATTTTTATTATTATACCCAAAATGCATAACTTTGCACTTGTCTATATTGAATCTCATTTGCCATTTGCCTGCCCAGTTACTCAATTTGTCCAAATCCTCTTGTAATGAAGACACATCCAGTTCAGACTTTATTACCTTACTTAATTTTGTGTCATCGACAAACACTGATACATGGCTCCCTATGCCCTCTGGGAGGTCATTAATAAACAAATTAAAAAGAAGAGGACCCAGGACAGATCCCTGAGGTACTCCACTTATCACGTCTATCCAACTGGAGAACTTGCCATTTACTACCACTCTTTGCATTCTATCTTTCAGCCAATTTCCAATCCACACACAAACATTTTCCCCTAGGCCTATTTCATTCAATTTGTACCATAACCTCTTGTGTGGAACTGTATCAAATGCCTTGGCAAAGTCTAAATAGATCACATCAACCGCCACTCCCGCATCTATATTATTACTCACTTTTTCATAAAATGCGATCAAGTTAGTTTGACAAGACTTGTCTTTCACAAAGCCATGTCGGCTATTGCTAATGATATTCATGTTCCAGCAGAATTCTTGAATATATTCCCTTTCAAACAGCTTCCCTACCACAGATGTCAGGCTTACAGGTCTGTAATTTCCTGGCTGTGACTTTGATCCCTTTTTAAATATGGGCACCACATCTGCTTTACGCCAATCCATGGGCACCATACCTGAAATAAAAGAATCCCTGAAAATCAAATATAACGGTCTGGCCAGGGTCTGGCTTAGCTCTTTAAGTACCCGTGGATGTATACCATCTGGCCCCGGAGCTTTGTCTACCTTAACACCATTCAATTGTTTTAACACTTTTTCTTGTGTTAGCCAGTCCCATGCTTGCTGTGACTGTTCTGTAAAAATAGTCTGCAGATTCTTGTCCATTGGGTCTTCCTTGGTAAAAACAGAAGAAAATAAATTATTTAAAATATCTGCCTTCTCTCTGTCCCCCTTGACCATCTCACCCGTTTCAGAAAACAAGGACCCAACATTAATGTATTTAAATAATTTTTTGGGGTTGCTCTTGCTCTCCTTAGCAATATTTTTTTTCATTCTCCAGTCTAGCTAATTTAATAGCCTTTTTACAGGGTTTGTTGACATTTTTGTATTCTGCAAATGCCTCTTCTGTTCACTCAGCTTTGTTATGTTTAAATGCCGCTTTCTTGTTATTTATTTCTTGAATTACTTTACTGGTTAGCCACATTGGTTTTAATTTGCTTCTTTTGTATTTGTTTCCAACAGGGATACATTTATGTGTGTATTTTTGAAATGTTATATTGAAGGCATTCCACTTACCTTCTGTGTTTTTTTCCTTAAAATATTTTATCCCAGTCAACGAGACCAAGGGATGAATTAAACCTGCTAAAGTTGGCCTTTTTAAAATTCAGTGTTTTGGTGGAACCCATACCAAACTGCTTTTTTGAATTAATCTCAAACAATACCATGTTATGGTCACTATTCCCCAAGTGCTCCCTAACTTGGATATTAGAGATAAGTTCTTCATTGTCAGTTATTACCAGATCCAGACATGCATTCCCTCTGGTTGAGGTCTGCACTAGTT
The DNA here is from genome assembly GCA_037306005.1 of Rhinophrynus dorsalis. Taxonomy (NCBI): domain Eukaryota; kingdom Metazoa; phylum Chordata; class Amphibia; order Anura; family Rhinophrynidae; genus Rhinophrynus; species Rhinophrynus dorsalis. The sequence goes on from CM074721.1 coordinate 323,283,857, forward strand.
GAGACAAAAAATTGTCATTCAACAAGTTCAGAAACTTGCTGCTTTTATCAGAATTAGCTGTTCCATTTTCCAGTCTATTTCTGGATAATTAAAATCACCATAATTTGAGAAGCCTTTTCTATTTGCATTAATAGCTTTGATTCTTCAAGGTCACCAATGTTTGGTGGTTTATAACAAATACCCACTAATATTTTCTGGGCAGTTTTACCCCCAGTGACTATTTCAAACCACAGGGATTCCACATGTTCACTACTGTCATCACATATATCTTCCCGCAAATGAGGCAATAATGCTGGTTTGACATACAGACAGACCCCACCACCTCTTTTGTTTGATCTATCTTTTCTAAATAACATGTAGCCCTCCAAATTGATTGACCAATCATGTGTGTCATGCCACCATGTTTCTGTTATGCCTATCAAGTCATAGTTTTCAATTTCAACTACCAGCTCCAGTTGCCCTATTTGCAAACATACAATTTATGCCACTGTTATGTTCCATTTGTGATTTAATTTTGATGTGGTTTATAGGCTTCTCCCTATCATCTGTACTAACCCCACCCCCAGATCCTCCCATCTGGTTATTAACTACATCGCCTACCCTTTCTATACTATCTATCTGTCACGGTTTGTTAAGACTCTCAGACGCAGAGTTAGGTAAAAACACAACTTTATTGAAAAGTTAATGCAGCCCCGTAGGGTAATATACACGTACACACATATATCTTTATTAAACAGGAACACAATGCAAATAAGAGCAATATTGGCTCTACCAGCCCTGCCAATATACCGGGCAAGGCAGCCAAGTGATTGGAACTCGTGAGGTGAGGCTCTACCGGCCTTGCCAACTTATTAGATGGGACTTGCAGCTTAAGGTTCCTGGAGGACAGCCACACTCTATCCCCAACCTGAAAGGAAACCGCTGCCATCCTCCTGCGATTAGTATGACATTGATGACGTTGGAATGACTGACCCAATGCCCTCTGAACCTGTGCCCATGTGGAGCGGAGCTGCTCGATATGCTCATCCAGAGCTGGAATTTGTTGTGCCTGAAAGGAGTCTGGGAGCAAACAGGGTTGAAACCATAATTGATCAAAAACGGAGAGCTCCCTACTGATGATTTAACTGCACAATTCCTGGCGAACTCTGCCCAGGGCAACAGGTTGGCCCAATTGTCATGATGGTCAGTAATAAAACAGCGCATGAACTGTTCCAAGCCTTGATTGGCATGCTCAGCGGCCCCATTGGTCTGGGGGGTGGTAGGCGGAGGAAAAAGATAACTGTATGCCCATCTGTTCGCAAAATGCCCTCCATAACCTGGACACGAACTGGCTCCCCCGGTCGGACACCAGCACTCTGGGTACACCATGCAACCGGAACACCTCTTTAGTAAATACCATCGCCAATTCTTTAGCAGAGGGAAGGCCACGGAGGGGCATGAAATGAGCCATTTTAGAGAACCTGTCCACTATCATGAGTATAAAGGAATACCCTCTAGACACTGGTAACTCTTCCATAAAATCGATGGAAACGTGAGACCACGGGCGTTCACCATTAGGTACCGGCTGGAGTAAACCCACAGGGAGGTGTCTAGGGGTCTTAGCACGGGCACAAGTAGCACAGGCATTCGTAAAATCGGCACAATCTGCCCGCATAGAAGGCCACCAAAAACTTGCGAGAGAGACCATAACAATTGGTCTCTGCCAATATGTCCTGCAGCCTTAGAGGAATGGTATGTCTTGAGTAACTGTGTGTGAAATGGCACATCAACAAAACACTTGCCCATTAGGGTTTCAGGAGGAGCGGAGGCTTGGGAGGCCAAGATCTCTTCCCCTAACGGTGAGGTGATACTCGTGCGTATAGTAGCCAAAATTGGATCAGGCTGAATAATAGGTGCTGGTAACTCGTCTCTGTCAGTTTCAGCCTCAAATTGTCTTGACAATGCGTCAGCCCTGACGTTCTTAGACCCAGGTAAATAAGATACAATGAAGTTAAATCAAGACAAGAACAGTGCCCACCAAGCCTGGCGTGGGGATAACCTCTTTGCCTCAGAGAGATAAATTAAGTTCTTGTGATCGGTCAAAATTAAGACAGGGTTCTTAGTACCCTCGAGTAGGTGATGCCATTCCTTAATCGCAAGAATAATGGCTAGCAGTTCTCTGTCACCAATCTCATAATTGCTTTGTGCCCCGGTCAATTTTTTAGAGAAAAACCCACAAGGTCTGAGAGTTCCTCCTTTAATGGGACGCTGAGAAAGCACTGCTCCAACCCCAATATCTGAGGCGTTCACCTCCAGTGTGAATGGAAGCAATGGATTGGGGTGAGATAACACAGCAGCGTTAATGAAAGCAGACTTCAATTTTTCAAAGGCCTCCTCTGCAACCTCTGACCATTGGGATGGATTAGCACCCTTGTGCGTAAGGTCAGTCAAAGGTTTTACAATAGTAGAGAAGTTCTTAATAAATTTCCTATAATAATTAGCGAAGCCCAGAAATCGTTGAATGGCTTTCAAGCTCTTGGGGCGTGGCCATTGTAACACTGCCGTTAGCTTCTCTTTGTCCATGGCAATGCCTTCTTTGCCAATTATAAATCCCAGAAATGGTACACTAGTTCTGTGAAATTCACATTTTTCGAGTTTACAATATAGTTTATTCTCTCGTAGGCGAAGCAACACCTCAGACACGTCCTTGACGTGTTGTAACATATTCTCAGAATGAATGAGAATGTCGTCAAGATAGACAACGACACAGGACTGCAACATATCTCTAAGAATGTCATTGATGAACTCTTGGAATACAGCGGGTGCGTTACAAAGACCAAATGGCATGACCAAGTACTCGTAATGGCCAGATCTCGTGTTAAAGGCGGTTTTCCACTCATCACCAGCTCTGATCCGAATTAAATTGTATGCAGCACGTAGGTCCAATTTGGTGAAAACAGAGGAACCTTTAAATCTGTCAAATAGCTTGGTGATGAGTGGTATTGGATAGGCATTCTTAGATATTAACTTATTTAAGCCCCGGTAGTCAATCCAAGGTCTCAGCTCACCGTTTTTCTTTTTTACAAAGAAAAATCCAGCCCCAGTCGGAGAGGTGGATTTCCTTATGATGTCTCTTTCAAGGGCATCAGCGATATATTCTTCCATAGCTTGGTTCTCCTCACAAGATAATGGATACGTGCATCCCCTAGGGGCACCGCCCCCGGAGGCAGTTCAGTACAACAGTCATAAGATCTGTGCTGGGGTAGGGTGCCAGCTTCTCCCTTACTGAATACATAACCAAACTGTTGGCATTCATCTAGCAGAGCAGAAGAGGTACACAAGATCTTAACTGGTTGGGTTACGCAATGTTCCATGCAAGACTGAGACCAAGCGGATATTTCACTTTTTCCCAATCAAACTGTGGGTTATGCAACTGTAACCAGGGAAACCACAGGATTACTGCGTGATGAGGGGAGTTGATAAGCTGGAACTGCTGTTCCTCTTTGTGGAGAGCCCCAATAAACATGGACAAAGGCATTGTTTCAAAAGTCACCTGAGCAGGTTCCAGGGGTCTACCGTCAATTGCTTCAATAGTGAGTGGGGTTTCCCTCTCAATGTGTGGAACCCCATGTAATTCAGCAAAGGTATTATCCATAAAATACCCAGCTGCACCAGAATCAACCAGGGCCAAAACCTCCACTGAGCGTTTTGCCCAAGAAAGTACCACCTGTATGGTGGGTTTCAATATGCCACATTCTGGGGAAGCCTGAACACCACCTAGGGCCTGTCCCCCAATGTACCCTAGGTGTGTTCGTTTCCCGGACGTACAGGACAAAATCTTAGTAGATGCCCATTTTTGCCACAATATAAGCATAACCCATGTTTTCTGCGATGTGTCCTCTCCTCCTTGGTTAGCCTACTGAAGCCCAACTGCATAGGTTCACCTGGTTCTCAAGGTAGATCAATCTGCTTAGAAGCCAAGGGAGGGACAGGTGGGCAAAAAGTACTACTAGATCCATTACTCTTTTGCTGCGACCTGCGGTCTTTGGCCATTAGTCTCTCACGAATCTGTGTGTCAATTAGAATGACATATTCAATATAGTCATCAAGATTAATGGGCAATTCTTTCGCAGCGGTCTCGCCCTTAATTTGGTCACTTCGGCCCTGAGCAAAGGCTGCCAATAATGCTTCATTGTTCCAACCTACCTCTGCTGCCAAGGTGCGAAATTCAATGGCGTAGTCACATACTGTACGCCTGCCCTGTTGTATTTCCATAAGGCGTTTAGCAGCAGAGGTGGTTCTACCAGGAGGCTCGAACACTCTCTGAAACGACTGCACAAATTCCCTGAAACTCCTTGTGCAGGGTTTCGCATTTTCCCATAACGGATTCGCCCATACCAATGCTCTACCGGTCAGCAGGGATATCATAAAACCAACTTTACTGCGGTCACTGGGGAAGGCCTGAGCCGTCAATTCCATAAATATTTCAAGTTGGTTAATAAACCCTCTGCAAAGGTTAGGGTCACCATCGTATCTGAGTGGCAAAGGGGCGGAGGCAGTTAACCCCTTGACTGCGGCCCCTGAGGGCATGGTAACGTTCTCAGATGTCTGCCAGGAGGAAACCACGGGACTAAGGCCAGCCTTTTCAGAGAGAACCGTGCGTTCAAGTATAGTTTGAATCGCTACCGCTAGCTGATCCAATCTTTGCTCATGTGCATCCATCCTTCAATGGATGTTTTGTGTATTACCATCACTCTTGTTGTCTGAGGTCATGGCCCTTTCGTACTGTCATGGTTTGTTAAGACTCTCAGACGCAGAGTTAGGTAAAAACACAACTTTATTGAAAAGTTAATGCAGCCCCGTAGGGTAATATACACGTACACACATATATCTTTATTAAACAGGAATACAATGCAAATAAGAGCAATATTGGCTCTACCGGCCCTGCCAATATACCGGGCAAGGCAGCCAAGTGATTGGAACTCATGAGGTGAGGCTCTACCGGCCTTGCCAATACCGGGTAAGGCAACCCAAGGAAACAGGACAGGTTCTACCGGTCTTACCATATACCGGGCAAGGCAGCCAATAGATATTGTCACCCTCACACGACAATAGGCGCCGTGTGGTGCTGGCTCTGGGTTCAGGTGCTAGCGAGCGATGCTGGAGTGCGGAGCTTGAGTGCGGTGACGGCGTGCTAGGTACTCCCTTGCTGCAGCCGAAGCTGGCTAAAGGTGCTGGTCGCGAAACCAGATTGTTCCACCCCGGTTGAGCCGAGGTGCAACCAGGATAGGAGTACCTAGGAATCGTTCGAAACACCAGGCCAGCAGGACACCAGACGGGAAACAAGGAACACGGCAGAGGTCAGGCGCAGCCAAAGGTTCAATCAGGAGCGGAGATCAAACGTGGTCAGATGAGCCAAGGGTCAAGCCAGGAGCCGGGAGCAGACGTGGTCAAACAAGCCAGGGGTCAAGCCAGGAGCTAGGAGCAGACGTGGTCAAACAAGCCAAGGGTCAAGCCAGGAGCCGGGAGCAGATGTGGTCAAACAAGCCAAGGGTCAAGCCAGGAGCCGGGAGCAGACGTGGTCAAACAAGCCAAGGGTCAAGCCAGGAGCTGGGAGCAGACGTGGTCAAACAAGCCAAGGGTCAGTAAGTAGACGTCCAGAGCCCAGGACCAAACTGTGTTAACTTATGGAACGGGCGCCCTATGCCTGGGGCAACCCGTTTAAAAATGCAGTCAAGCCAATGGAGAGCAGGGAGCGGGAGGCTCGTCCGTGAGCCAACCCGCATTGGAGGAGTGGAAGCCAGTAGGGGAGCGAGACTGGCGCATGCGCATCCGCCAGACTGAAGGCGGACGCGAACCGCGCATGCGTGCCCGGCAAAGGAACCCGGAAGTGCCGCCGCGAAAGAAGACGCGGCCCAGGTGAACGCGCCGGCGGTGACAGATATGAGGCTACACACCGGCCTTGCCAATACCGGGTAAGGCAACCCAAGGAAACAGGACAGGTTCTACCGGCCTTACCATATACCGGGCAAGGCAGCACGTAGACAGGAGGTAATAGCAACCACTCGCTAAAGTAACTGAAAGGTGGATAAACAGTCACTATGATGGTAAAGAGGCTAAGTCAGTAAGTAAGCCGCCAGCAGCAATGATAGTGAAGGATGTGGAGCTCAGCAATGCTCTCACAGATGGAACGCCATACCACTATAGTAGCAATCAGGTGTGCATGGAGCGAACCAATACCAAGTATGTGGAACCCATATGATACTGAGACGGCCGGATGGCTTAAGGAGCGAACCAGTACCCTGTACTTGGAACGCGATCAATACTGAGACAGCCGGGTGGCTTGAGGAGCGAAAAAGTACCTTCTACGTGGAACGCGATCAGTCTGAGACAGCCGGGTGGCTTGAGGAGTGATCCAGTATCCTGTACGTGAAAGCTATAACACTGAGACAGCCGGGTGGCTTGAGGAGCGAACCAGCACCCTGTACGTGGAACGCTATAACACTGAGGCAGCCGGATGGCTTGAGGAGCAAACCAGTACCCTGTATGTGGAACGCTATTATACTGAGGCAGCCAGATGGCTTGAAGAGCGAGCCAGTACCCTGTACGTGGAACGCTATAACACTGAGGCAGCCGGATGGCTTGAGGAGCGAACCAGTACCCTATACGTGGAACGCTATAACACTGAGGCAGCCAGATGGCTTGAGGAGCAAACCAGTACCCTGTACATGGAACGCTATTATACTGAGGCAGCCGGGTGGCTTGAGGAGTGAGCCAGTACCCTGTACGTGGAACGCTATAACACTGAGGCAGCCGGATGGCTTGAGGAGCGAACCAGTACCCTGTACGTGGAACGCGATCACACTGAGACAGCTGGGTGGCTTGGGGAGCAAACCAGTACCCTGTAAGTGGAACGCTATAACACTGCGGCAGCCGGATGGCTTGAGGAGCGAACCAGTACCCTGTACGTGGAACGCTATAACACTGAGGCAGCCGGATGGCTTGAGGAGCGAACCAGTACCCTGTAAGTGGAACGCGATCACACTGAGACAGCTGGGTGGCTTGGGGAGCAAACCAGTACCCTGTAAGTGGAACGCTATAACACTGCGGCAGCCGGATGGCTTGAGGAGCGAACCAGTACCCTGTACGTGGAACGCTATCACACTGAGACAGCCGAGTGGCTTGTGGAGCGAACCAGTAGCCTGTACGTGGAACGCTATCAATCTGAGACAGCCGGGTGGCTTGAGGAGCGAACCAGTACCCTGTACGTGGAACGCGATAATACAGAGACAACCGGGAGGCTTGTGGAGCGAACTAGTACCCTGTACGTGGAATGCTATAACACTGAGGCAGCTGGATGGCTGTCAAGCAAACAGCACCTGTGTACTGAATAACCGGCAAGTTAGTAATGTCGCCAAAGCGACTCAGGAAAATCAAATGACTGAAGACGACTAGACAGGAACCAGCAGATTGAAGCAGGAACCAGCAGGCAGACAGTCAACCGGAATCAAGAACGACAGCGGAGACTGGCAGCAGGAAGTGGAGGTTCAACCGGATCAAACGAAGGCAGGAACTCTTCAACTGGAAACACTGGAACAGGTTGAACACAGGTCGCAGGAACACAGCAGAGGCCCAGGATACTCAGGAACAAGGTCAAATACAACAGCATAGAGACAACACAAAAGGGCAACCAAAGGGTGCCCAGGCTAGGTTTAAATAGGCAATACAGGGCGGGCTGAAGACAGCCAGCCAATGGAGAGCCCCCTACTGGTGATAGACATGAAGAGAGAGCAATCACGGGCACTGTGATACTATCCCAGTATTTATTGGCCCCTCCCCCCTTTCCTAGTTTAAAATCTCCTCCAACCGTATAGTGATCCTCTCCCCAGGCACTTGAGACCCTCTTGCATTCAGGTGCAATCCATCCCTACTATAGAGATTGTACCCCAAAGCAAAATCAGCCCAGTGCTCTAAAAACCCAAAGCCCTCCTTCTTACACCAGGACTTCAGCCATGCATTGAGCTCCCTAATCTCCCGCTGTCTTTCTGGCGTAGCACATGGCACAGGTAGTATCTCTGAAAATACTACCTTGGAGGTCCAGTTCCTAATCTTACTGCCTAAATCCCTAAAATTACCTTTTAGGACTCTCCACCTTCCTCTTACTTTGTCATTGGTACCAATATGCACCAAGACAGCTGGATCCTCTCCAGCCCCTCCCAATAATCTGTCCACGCTGTCTGCAACATGCCGAACCCAAGTAATACATAGCAGCCAGACTAGTAGTCAAGGGAGGCCACAACATTCTCTTGATCCTGGGAGTCCCCCTCCCATGATATTGACCAGGTAGAACAGGATCCTAAAGAAGGCAGAATTGTTTCCTGGCAGCAATAATACCACCACCCCCACCACCACTAGGAGCACAGATTAGCTGTCCATGCCTGCTGCTAGTGCTACCAGTCTACTTTCTTCAGGTCTACAAGAAATGGTAAATGTGACATTAGGGGCCTGTCTGTAACATTTCTTATCAACTCGTTCAATCGGTGAGACATCTGTAATAGAGCAGCAGCATCAAGAAGGGACTGGTGGTGGTGATGATGATTGTGAAGAAGTTGGGATGGAAGAGACATTAATGGCCTTTTAGCCCAAACTGAGAAGGAATGGGAGACCATATGGGGCTGGGGATGGGCATCACCACCACCACCACCAGCAGTGAGATGTTGAAGTTTACTACTGCTCTAATTCCTGCTGCTACTGAGTTGCAAGGGCAGCAGGATGCTGACGAGCAGGCTAGTGTGCCACAGACCACAGTGGGAATAGGATCAAGTAATGTGGGACTACGATAGATCCCACTTGCCAGCAGCAATACTCCTGTTCCTAGTTCAAGTGATTCTGAGGCAGTAGTAGCAACATCATCCTCTGCCCCAGCCAATGGAGGAGAAGAAGATAGAGGTCATTTTTCTCCACCTTTCTCCTCTCCCCTGAGGTCCTGGGTGTAGGACTATTTTACTCTTGGGGCAGGCACAGTGCAATCATCAGTGACAGCACTGTGCACACTTTGTGACAGGTCAGTGAAAAGGGGAAAGGTGGGAATGCACTTTGGCGCAACCTCCCTGATAACATATATATGAAACACTGACAACATGACATTTATCTGAAACATGTTAAAGCCAAACACCCACCAAAGAAATCGAGCACTGCTGCTGCTGTACCAACTGACTCTCCCAAAGGCAACAAGAGGTGAGGTGGAGATCAAAGAGGAGGAAGAATAGAGAAACCCAGCCAGAGGCTGAAAGTTCGATGGGGAGAAAAACACCTGGATCACCATCACCTTCTTACTCTGGGGAAATTACATCTTCTGGCAATCCACCTTGTTTAGCTTTACCTCCCCCACCTGGTTGATAGCCATTCAGTAGATGTCAGGATGTGGCATTTTGTGTCCACCCATTGAACACTCTGTGGTGCACTTCACACTTTTCGCAGGAAATTATTCGCAAAGTGCAGTTTTTCCACTTTATTCCACCTAGCTCATTCCATTGAAATTAATGGAAACCTTGACAACACATAGCAAAGATTATTTTATTTTCCAAAAGCATAGTCTAAAAGGGATATAAGGGTGCCTGTGTTGTGGCATTTGAATGGTGGTGGGGCTGCTTACTGGGACTGGGGGACAGTTAATACAAAAAATGAAATACAATTAAAAAGACCCCATAAGACATGGGATAAAAGGGATCTAAGGAGGATGTCTGTGCTGGTGGGCGGAGTCTGGGGAAATAATCAGTTTAACAGGGAATTTGTTTTGGGGGTTACATTGACTGGTATTGGGTGGACAGTTAATAAAAATAAATAAATAAATAAATAAATAAAATAAGACATTTGTACATAATGTGTCAGAGACAGGAACCCCTGATATAAGCTGCAACTGGGGTAGACTGATACTTGACGTGATGGAGTATTTTGAAGAGGATGATTTGTAAGACTTGTTGTTAGAGGCCCAAGCCCTGAGAAAACTTTGATTTGTAGGACTTAGACCAATAGGTATAAGCCCTAAAGAAACATTGATTTTTTTTGTAGGAAATAAGACTTCTGTTAGGCCCAAGTCCTGACAAAACATTGATCTGTAGGACTTAGGCTTGTTTGGCACAAGCCCTAATGAGACATTGATTTGTAGAATGCTGTAATTGTGGAATTTGTGACTGCTGTTCTTGCTGCTGCTGAGTTCTTTAAATAGCAGCATGATTAGGCAGCTCAAAGGGAATGGGTGATGGATGATGAAGGTTCCATGATTGTCTCCAGTGATGCTCCTGAGGCAGTAGCTGCACTATAACTTGCCCCCACCACTTCAGTTATATGTGAAGAAAATAAGAATTTGGCCAATAATGCTTCTCCACCTGCTCCTCCTCCAAAATCATGGGTGTGTTACTAGAATAGATATTTTCCCCTGGAGAGCAGGATCTGTCTCTCACATAAGCAATTGCAATGTGCACAGTGTGTGTGGTAAATAAGGAAGGACTGGGAACAATGGGTACATCTGCACTCACATGAAACACCTGGCACAACTCTATCCAACACCATGACACTTAGGGTCCCCAGTGTGAAATCTCCCACCAGAAACCATGTACTTTTGCTGTCACTATACCCTTTGTCCTCTCCCCACTAAGGACACGTGACAACTTACAGACTGTTTAATAGTAATGATGAACCCTGCCTGCCACCAGCTTAGCATATTCTGCTGGATGGAATCTTCTCAGTGCCACTTTATGCCCTGATCGTGATTCTCCTCCACTACACTGTCATGTGTGGTCATTGCAGCACACAGTATGCAATGGGTGGACATTAACTGCCACATCATGACATCTACAGAATGGCTATCACTTGGTGGGAGGGGGGTAATGATCAATGGAGTGGATTGGCAGAAGATGTAGTTACCCTGGAGCAAGAAGAGGCTTGGTTTCTCTATTCTTTCTCCTCTTTGATCTCCACTTCACCTCTTGTTGCCTTTTTGGGTGGGGGGCCTTAGCCTGGGTGCCAGAGGTGGATTCCCTTGCTGAACTCCTGGTAACCCTCTGCCCCCTAGGTGTGGCTTCAGGGATAACACTGAAGGGGGTGGTGGTTGCAGTAGACCCCTCAGTGGAACACAAGTTCTCCCTCTCCATCCTCAGGTTCTCCCTGCGGTTTGTCTCCCTCAACTCCACAAGGACCTGTGTTAACATGTCCATGAGACCAGTCCTGAGCTAGTGGAGTAGTGTATTCCCCCTGGCCACCTCTGACTCCAGGGCTTGGATCCTGGTCTCCAATTGGACAATGTTCCTCCTGGATTGCCTCCTGCTCCTTGTGATGTTGCTGTCAGTACTCCTGCTCGACCGGTGTAGTATCCTCTGAAGGGCCATATACTCCGCCTCCATCCCTGTGAGGCGTGCAGTGCTTGAGGTGGATGTTCCCGGTGTCACTGGTGCTGCTGTTTCTTCTGCTGCTGAGGGTGCTTATTCTTCTGCTGCCGAGATTGCTGTTTCCTCTGCTGCCGAGGGTGCTGTTTCCTCTGCTGCTGCCAAGGGTGCTGTTTCCAATGATGCTGCTGAGGGTGCTCTTTCCAATGATGCTGCTGAGGGTGCTGTTTCCTCTGCTGCTGCTGGAGCTGCTGTTTCCTCTGCTGATTCTGGAGGTGTTGTGGCTGCTGTGACAGCTGTTGGAGTGGCTGGTCCAGATGATGGGCATATGCCCACCACATCAAGTGATCCCGAGCTGCCCAATGATGTGTGTGCTGGTGGAGGTGTGAAAATGTCCCTGGGTAGGGGGCACTGGGGCTCACCTATCAGGCCCAGGTGTGGGTAGTCCAGTGGCTAAGGGTCATATGGTGGCCATTGATAGGAGTGCCCTGCCTGGTCTGACCCTGACTGTGTGGGGTGCTCCTCAGCAACTACCCCTCGTCCCACTGCAGGTTCTGTCCCTGTCCTGCGTGTGCCTGCTCTTGTGGGCCGGGTCCCCCTCCGCCCTGCAGATCTCCCTCTCCCACCCCTGCTCTGCTGAGGGATACCCTCCTGACCTTCCTCCTCCTCCACTACTCTCCCCATCCCTCTCTCCTGTTCTCCTCTCCTAGTCATCATTCACCCACTCACACCCAGGCACTCCCACAGGCCCTCACAGACACACTCGATCCACTCACTCTCTGTCACACACTTTCACTCACAGATTCACACTGTCAAAATAAAAAGTAAAATGTGTAAGGTGTCGTTATAAAATAAAATGACTATGTGTATGTATGTGTATGTGGTTGTGTTTGTATGTGAGTATGTTATATGTCCAAAAGTGTGATATGTGTATATTTAGTGCACCTCTCTCCAAACTCCAAATTCCAAAATCTCCTTCTACCTCCTATGAACGCTCCTGTCTCCCTCTCTCTAATCACTATCCTCCGCTCCTGGGTCCTGATATCTGGCTCTGAAGAACTCGATAACAGACAGTGTGTGACGGTTATTTTTGGGTATATATAGGTGTATTTGAAGTTTTTTTTATACATTGGGGCTTTGTGATTGGCTGTGTGTTTGAATTTGTTTTTGCATCAATCATGGTTGCTAGACAACGGCAGCCGTTATGTTACATGTTGTTTTGAGTGATGTTATTGTGTGATTTGGCCACCCATTGTGCATTAACATAAGCGACAACGGGTTTTGTGTTACGTGTTTTGTGTGTGCCTATGCTCGATAGCTATTCTCGTAGAGTACCTATTGAATCTGCCGTAACTCATGTTTTATTTGCGAGCAATGTGCCTTTTTCACTTAGCGGCTGGTTTAACGGCTGCCTTTAAATCAAGCCCTAATGGCTAAACTTCCTCTGATTCAAGGGGAAATGTTACTATAGTAGCAAGCCACAGTGCTGCATGCATATTCTGCCTAGTGTACAAGATATAAGGTTACAAATGGTACACAGCCACCCCTTGAGCTGCTCTGCCATCAAACAAGTCAGAAGTCAGTGGAATCAAAAGAGCCCTATAAATAAAATATTAAAAACAATTGTATAGTGATACAAAAACTAAACCGAGTGATACAAAGAATATCTCATTCAATTATTTTATCTTAATGAAGTATAACACCTATTAGACTTATAGGAATCCATTTAAACAAATTGGAACATTGGGTGGGTTCTTTGTTTGGGTGTGCGCTGCTCAGCGCATGTTCTGCATCTAGTAGTGAAGGCTGCTCTTGAGGATGGCAGTAACACTGGAAGGTTGTCAGCATTTCTGGAGTCGTGCCGACAAATTTCTGGCCACTTCCACTGGAGCGTCAAATAGCCAGCTACTCAGGGAGGAACAGAAAAAGGCAGACCTCCCAGAGCACCGCCTAAAACAAGATGTTGGGACCAGGTGGAACTCCACCTTAGATATGCTAGAGCGTATCCTGGAGCAGAAAAAGGCAATTCATGCAATGTCATGTCACCATTTCATTGGCAGTAACAGAACACTGGGCAGGGCTGACTGGGCCCTGATGGAACAGGTAGTGACAGTCCTTACGCCTTTCCGTGCTTTGACGGAACTTTTGAGCAAAGAGAATGGTAGTCTGGCAGAAGTCATTCCCCTCTTCACGCACCTCTCCTTAAAATTGGATGATTTCCTTTCCCATAGGGAACGCTTGCCTGGTGCTGAGGGTAATATACTTCCAGATTTTGCTGCCCTTCTAACGAGGTTGAAGAAGGAACTTACTCGGCGCATGGAAGAGCGCATGGACAATTGTCCCGAGTTAATGCTTGCCACAATTTGCGATCCTCGAATCAAAGGCAAGTTGGCACTTCATTCCAATTCTGTCAGTCTCTGAGAAGGGTTAAGTGAGGTGATGATTTAGCACAAGATTAACCCCTTAATGACTGGCCCCGCGCACACGCGCCCGGCACTTAACAACGGATTTTTCGTCTTCTTCATTCTAGCGAATGACTTCCGGGACTTACCAGGTACGTTCTCTGTCACTAAGTGACAGTTTTTGCGGGACGTACCTGGTAAGTCACTTGTCACGATGGGGTTAATGTATTTTCAATACACAAATTAGTTTAGACAAACATACTGCAGTTTAAACAATCATTGATGTTTATTCTTTATGTAGTATGAAACACTACAATGTGTATACACATAGACTTACCTGATATGAGGGGAAATCAGGATAGGAAAACGAGAGGGAGGAATTTGGGTACTAAAGAGGGACAGTAGGGTAGGAGGCTGGTACCAGAAAATGAAACCTTAACCTTTACCCATGTACTAACATAGAATGTGACATGTAGTTTGTCCATGTTCGAGTCGACCACTTATGTTGAGTAGGATGTGACAGGTATGGGTTTTCGATGTTCGAGCATATGTTAAATTGAATGACAGGCATGGGTTCTCGATGTTCGACGTTTGCATTGTGACTGGCATCCCATGCTGGAGTAGAGGTGACATGCACAGACTGGCAATGTACGACAATGTCCGTTTTTGGGATGGATCTTTTTCTAAATGCACACCCTGTCTGCAAAGAATGATAGCAGTGTGCACGGAGGCACACTGCTATAATTTAACCCATGTTAAATTCGGCCGAATAATTCGGAATGGATCAGAATTTCATTAGAATCGAATAGGCCCGGTCCGAAATTAGGATCATCCGAATTCGAAAAAAAAAATGTGTCCAAATTCTAATTTAATCGAAAATTTTGCCCGTGCACAAGTCTACTAGACAGTTTAGTGAAGTTTAGGAAGGCAGCAAAGCATGTTAACCAGTAGAAGCAGCTACATGATCATCAACCAGAATATCCCATTCGGAACACAGGGAAATTCACGGGTCTTAGCAGGGATGGCAAAAACCCAAAGGCAGTGGTGGCAGCAAATCTCTTTGGGACTTGCTCCCTGTGTATGGGTTGGTAACTGACACACAGGAACACCTTGTAGCTCCTAGAAGTAGTCCCACTGCACGTGTTTCTGCATACTTGCAGGATAGCTGCATTCTAGCCAGCATTGACACATAATACACTGCAGTGAAAACCCTCAGTTGTCCTCCAGCAAGTGTTGAGACTGAGAGGGTTTTCAATGTGGCTGGTTATATTGTCAATGACCGCAGGACACGGCTATCAAGAAGCAATGTTGGGAGACTAATATTATTAAAAATGAACCAACATCTCATACCATTTGAGTATCAGGTAGCAGAAACCACACATGACAGACAAAGCCAGGACAAATATATTAACAGAAGCACAGATGAAGAGGTGGAGGAGGGATGTGAAAAAGGGGTGCCACCATCCACCCCACTTGGACCACTGCTTTGAGCAACAAGTGATGTATGTCAATAATCTGAAAAGGAGGATAGTTATTTGATGCAAACATGATAGTTGTAAAAACTATATTCATACACATCATACCAGCCAGTACCCCCACCACCACCACTACAATACACAATTGCCACTTTGTAGGATGTATTTATTTATTTTAAAATACTTTATTAGAAAAGTTAAGAATACAGTCGTGCATAACAGCAATTAAACTAAGTCATCATGTTACAAAAGTGCAAAAAAAGAGAAGAATCACTTGACAAAAATAATGTCACAGCATTCATCTTGCCCATAGCTCACCAATAATGAGGTAGAGAGAAGAAAACAGAGAATAGTGATAATAACCAGATGAAAGAGAGAGAGAAGAAAAGAAAGACAAAGGAAATAAAAGTAAGGGAGGGAGGAAGGGATGTGTGATGTGTGTCAACCCGCTCCAGGAAGCTACAAGAAATCACGGGTATAAGAGGGACACAGGGTACCTATGCGGTTAATCATTTAGAAACATATTCCAGGGCCCACCAGGCAAAGGGTAAGTAAGAATCAGAGGCTGGGGAAAGATTGCCGGTGCCTTCCCTATTGGTTAAGGGAAGATGCCAGCAATACCTGACTGTCAGATTCAGATCTCCTGGCACAGAACAAGGCTTCTGATTGGCCCTCACCCACTGTAGCTTTCAGGGGGTGAGAGTAGATTTTTGTGGTCACTTCAGAATTCCAGGGGCCTGGGTATAAAGTGTGTGTCCTAACTCTGTGTGTTACAGGGTGGCTCCATTCTGAAAAAAAGTTACTGTAACCGTGCTGCATGCTGTACACCTGCTCAAAACTATGAAGTTTATGGTATAAAGATGAAACAACAGTTCCATGTTAAGAGTGCCAGAGGTGATATTTCCAGTCAGATGGGGGGGGGGTGTTGGTGATTTCCATCTCATCGGTATATAGGCTCTGGCTGCTGTACTAGCAAGGATCCACTTAGCTATCACAGTTTTGATGTGGAGGAGGCATCATCCCAGGCAGGACAGAAAGTAAAAAATTAATGGGGTGAACGGAATGCTCAGTCCAGAAAGAATGGGCAGCCCAGTGGCAACCTCAGCCCAAAATGTGTTTAGAGCTGGGCATGTCCACCATAAATGATATAATGACCCTTCTCACACCCAGCATCTCCAACAAAGTTCATAAGAACCAGGAGCAAACTTCGCTATTCTGGCTGGGGTCATATACCAACTCATCATGATTTTGTAATTTGTCTCTCACATGAGAATATTAGGGACATAGTTACTATGTAAGTGATAAGAGTCATCCATTGACTGTCAAGATAGAAATCTCCAAGTCAGTCTCCCAAGCAACTTTCTGGGGGTAAGTGTCAGGGTCATTTAGTGACAACAAGAGTTTAACCAAAGCAGAAGTGTTGCGTGTCTTAGGGCTCGGGCTAAGAAGCGTTTCGTGAGAAGCCTTGGGTTAAATGCAAGAGAGCGAAAATTATGGAACTGACAATATCTCCACAGTTCAGAGTCCAAGAGATTCAAAGTAAGGCATAAGTCTTGAAATACTGGAAGAGACCAATTAGGCATGAGATGTTCATAGTCAAATAAACCTCTAGAGACCCATTCCCGAAAGAGGCACAATGCAGACCAGGTGAAAACAAAGGGGAGCCCAGGATCGATCCTAAATGAGATAGATGAGGGGCTAGTCCAGATCCTGAATTACATAACCTGCAAATGGGGAACAATTGACCAATCACTATGTCATTAGTAACACATGCAGGCAATAGTTTCACGGGGGTCCATAGAAGTTGGATTGGGTCCATGGGGCCCAAAGCTTGTCTGAGTAGTTTCGGCCAGTCCTGGGTGTCAGAAAGGGAACAAAATTCCATCAAGGTGGTTAAAGCAGTTGCTTTATAGTAAAGTAACAGATCAGGTAGGCCTAGACCTCCCTGAAGGATGGGTCACATCAGTGTCAGACTGAGATGTGTTGGTTTCTTCTTCCAGACAAAGTCAAGAATGGAATGTTGTAAACTCTTCAAGAGAGATTGGGATGTGGAAAGGGAGTTTCCTAATTAAATAAAGAATTTTTGACAACACTACCATCTTATTGAGGCTAGCTCTACCCATCCAGGAGACAAAAAGAGGGTTCCAAGAGCTAAAATGAGAGCTTATGGAGTTATCAAAGGCCATAGAGCTTGTGTCTATCAGATCGGAGAGAAATAGTGTAAGCTGAACGCCTAAGTATTTAATGGATTTGTCCCTCCAGGACAAATCAAATGCCTTCTAGGCATCGAGTGCTAATAAAAGAGCAGGCGTTTTACCTTGGGTTGTCGATTGTATCAGGGAAATGGCCTTAATTAAATTATCTCTTGTTTCCAGGCCGGGCATGAATCCTGCTTGATCAGCATGAATCAGAGTTGGTAAGTGTGTATGGAGGCACGTAGCCAGTACTTTCACAAATAACTTTATGTCAGGATTCAGGAGGGATATTGGCCTGTAGCTACTGCAGACAGATGGGTCTTTATCTATCTTGGGAATAATAGTAATGTGGGCCATTAGAGTCTGAGAAGGCCACTGTTGGCTGGTCATGAAAGAGTTGAGAGTTGTCTCCAGGTGCGGAAGAGAGGATTGAAAACGTTGATAATATAAAAGAGGAAGACCTTTAGGGCCCTGGCTTTTCCCCGCCAAAGAATCGCGCAGAGCTGAAATCACTTCCTTGGCAGAAAAAGGAAATTCCAATACGGATATAGCCTCTGCAGAAAGACGCAGCATGTTGGCGTGAGCGAGAAACTCCTGAATAGAGGAGGCCTGCAAACTAGAGTTTGACTGGAAGTCTGGGTCTAGATTGTAAAGTTGGGAGTAGAAAGAGCGAAAAGATTCCTCTATATCATAACATGTGACAACCATTCTACTGAATGCTGTGAGGATTTGATGAACATGAGGATAAGCTCTAGCCTTCTGTATCCCAACGGCAAGGAAACGGCCACATTTATTACCATTAAGGTAGGAACAGAACTTGTACCACATATAGGAATGAATCAACTGGCCTCATAGAAGATCAGCTATTTGGCCCCTTATGATGGATAAATGAGTATAAAGTTGAGGATCAGAGGTACGCTTGTGCGAGGTCTCTTAAGTCCATATCTCGTCCAGAAGTCTAGTCATGCGTAATCTACATTACTTCTGTTTTCACGCATTGGCAGATAGTAGTATGCCCCGAATGTAGCACTTGTGTGCTAGTAGCATTAGAAAGGTTCAGAGTGAAATATAGTTCAAGTTCAGAGGAAATTTTATCTCGGAGGGTAGAATCCTCCAGTAAAGTATTGTTTAATCTCCAAGAATGAGCTGGAGTAAGTAAGTCAGGGAAAGATTAAGCAAGTGAAATTGGAGCATGGTCGGTAAAAGTTACCAGCAAGATATCAGAGTGGGCAGCCATGGTTAGGTGGAAATTACTAATAAATAAGTGGTCAATGCGGGTATAGCTTTGAGAGTGGTATAAAAAAGTGAAATCTTTAGAAGTAGGATGAGCAACTTTCCATACATCTACCAATTCTAGATCTCTAAGCATAGCTGCAATTTTTCTGGACTGTACATGAGTGAGTAGAGCGAGGGTGCCAGCAGTCAAGATGGGGTTGGAGGGAAATAGTCCATGTCTGAAGTCAGCCAGAGCCTGCAACGAGGAGTGGAAAAAGGAGGCATGGGAGGAATTGGAAGCATAGAAATTTGTCATTGTAATCAGCGAAACCTAGAATTTGAAGGCAGATAAGAACCATTCGGCCCATCTAGTCTGCCCATATTCCTCCTGTAAAAACCTCAAACCTTGTTTGGTTCTTGGTCTTGTCTTATGTTAAGGACAGCCTTATGCCCATCCCGTGCATATTTAAATTCTGTCACTATATTAACTTCTACCACTTCTGCTGGTAAGCGGAATAGCCTATCTACTACCCTCTCAGTGAAGTAAAACTTTCTTAACCTGTGTCCCTCTAGTTTTAGACTATAGCCTCTTGTCTTAACATTTTACTCCTTTGAAATGTGCTTCCCTCCTGTATGTTGTTGAATCCCTTCATGTATTTGGATGTTTCTATCATATCCCCTCTCTCTCTTCTCTCCTTCAAGCTATACATGTTCAGATCCATTAGTTTATCCTGATATTTATTTTCCTGTAAATCAGTGACCATTTTACTAGCCCTTCTCTGGATTTTCTCTAGATTATCTATATCCTTCTGGAGATGGGGTCTTCAGTACTGTACACAATATTCTAGGTGAGGTCTAACTAGAGATCTATAGAGTGGCATGACCACGTCCCTTTTTCTGATAATAATGCCCCTAGCTATACAACACAGAACCCATAAGAAACAAAAATCTGCCTTGGGTGTCAGAATATCTAGAGAGGTCCATGGCAGAGCCTTAAGTAACAAGAGAGAGACAACCTGCTTCTTGTCTGGAATGCGCACAGTCCAAAGACCAGGGAAAAGCCGGAGAGACCAAGCAGGGGTAGCCGATCTGTCAAAATGTGTCCACTGTAGAAATACCATGTCCATTCGCATCCCCGTCAATTCCTTGATGACCATGGACCATTTTATAGGGCTGTTCAGACCCTTGACAAGGTATGAAAGTATTTTTAAATTAAGCAAAGGCATGGTCATCCGTGTCATGGGAACTCAAAAGGGAAACAGGGAAAGAGGCAGAGGGGTGAGGGAAACAAGGAGAGGAACATAAGGGGAGTCTTAAGATAACAGCACTACAGCCATGAAAAGAACTGCATGAACCCATCAACAATAGGCTATAGTAGAAGGTTGCAAACTTTCCACCCATGAGGAAGACATGGAAGGCACCAGGCAGCAAACAATGCAACCAGAGTACCCCCAGGCCCCCACCAGTCTGGGAATAAACATTACATTAAAGGTCAATCATCACCCCCCTCCCCCCAGAAAACCCCAGATGGGTGTCCCGGGAGAAGAGGAGATCCTGGGGGCAAAGAGTTATTGCCCACAGAAATAATTCCTCTGTCCCACCAGAACTCAAAAGCAAGACTCCCCAATCATGACACAACCCACAGAGCTTGTGAGCACTCCGGGGGAGCAAGGGTAAGTGCTACGATCGAAATCCAGAGCCTGCCGCACACCCCATATCCTCCCTAGCAACCCAGTCACTGTAGTTACTGTAGTTAACCACAAAAGAAATAAAACACTTTGCTGCGTCCAGGAAAAATAAAAATATAAGCATGTAATAAAACAGAATTCCCTAAACTTTACAAACAGTTGTGATAACAATATTTGAGAACATACAGTTCATAATACGAACAGAAGCACCCTTAAAGAGCGCAAGCTCCATACAGTGCTATTCACTCACCATTAGTGAGTACCTGGACTTTAACAGTCAAATGGGACAGTATCCAGTGTCGGAACCAAGACCCACTGGGAAGGAGCCAAAGTAGTAACATAGTAACATAGTAAATTAGGTTGAAAAAAGACACAAGTCCATCAAGTTCAACCTTCGCTTCATACCTCAGTAACTGAGAATTTTATAGCTTTCCTGCTACCAATTAAATTAGTCTTTATCAGACCTTCCTGATCAGCCTACTGATAAACAGTATAACTCTGTATGTTCCCTTTTGAAAGAAATGTATCTAATCTTCTCTTAAATGTATCCATTGTATCTGCCATAACTACCTCCCTGGGCAATGAATTCCACAATTTGACAGACCTTACCGTAAAAAAAACCTTCCTCTGCTGAAGTTTAAACCTCCTTTCCTCTAATCTCAAGGGGTGTCCCCTGGTAACCTGAGCAGGCCTTGGAATAAATAGCTCACCGCAGAGATCCTTGTATTTTAGTAGGTCAACAACCAAAATTCAAGACACAGCCGGGAGGGCCAGAGCAGTGTGTCATCTTTTGTCTGGAGCTTCAGTGACCAGATGCCACCAAAGTTGTTGGTTTTTCACATGTACAGGACCTGACTTAGCTGTAGTAACAGCAGGTATGGTAGGAAGAGCAATCCCCAGTGTCTCTCAAAATGTAGGGATAACACCCACTGCCCTTAGGAATGCAGAGCGATTCTCATGTGTTACCAGTAGGTAAAACGGGAAACCCCATCTGTATTTGATACCAAGATTTCTCAAATGATACATCAGGGTCTTCAGCTGGTGATGAACGAAATGTCTATGAGGCAAGAGATCTTGGTTAGCGATGGGCAAAAGTTGGCGTATTCCTGTGAGAAATTCCGAGAAAACCATGTTATTGTCCACCTTTTCATGAGAAATTCTGTTTTTAAAACAGCAAGTAAAATTTCTGCATTTTTTGCCTATTGGCCAAAATTCCCTGCCCGTTGATTTACATTGTTTTCACATTTCCGCTATAAAAACGTAGAAGCAGCTACAGAGCAAGGTAGACGTGCTATCACCATGAGCAGTAAAAGAAGGAACTGGAAGGACCCTTATTATGTGTTCTCCGAGTCTGAGGAGGAGGAGGAAGTGACTAGTAGTACTGAACCAATGTTGCCCAGTCCCCCTAAATCACTCCAAGGGATCTTGGGGAATTTAATGGGAAGGGAGGGATAAAAAGGAATGGGAAGGGAGGGAGAAAAGGGTAGTACTAGTGAGCACAGGACAGGTCAGCTGCCTGTGTCTGCTGCATGACGTACTGCCACCAGTGCTGTACCTGCAACCACCATTGCCACCCCCACTGCTACCAGTGCTATACCTGCAACCACCATTGCTGTACCTGCTGCCAGACATGCTGTCATCAGTGCTGTACCTGCTGCCACCAGTGCTGTACCTGCTGCCAGTTCTGAACCTGCTGCTACCAATACTTTGCCTACTGCTAGTGTGTCTTCTAATACTCGGGGGGGGGAAGGAGAAGATGATGCCAAGTGTGACAGCAAGGAACCCTATATCACAGTTGCCATTCCCAAGCAGTCCCGCCAGTGCTAGTACTACTGCTACTAAGGTCTAGCAGCTTGTTAGCGTTAGGAGTGATGTAGGGGGTAATCAGCAATTGCCTCATATTACTAGTGACTGTGAGACTGAGGAGGAAGACTCTGTGGCTGAACTTGATGTGATTGGTGTTAGTAGTAGTAGTAGCAGCAGTAATGGTGAAGCAGCCATAGTGGTAGGGGAAACATTGGAGAGCATCCAGACTAGACATTCCTCTGACCCTGGGAGTCCTCCCCTTCACGAAAGTGTCCAAATGGAACAGGATCCTGAAGACTGATAGGCCATAACTCTTGTTGGGGAGAGCAGGCACAAAATTAATACCACCACCAGCAGGAGCACATATCAGCTGCATGTCCCTACTGCTAGTGCTGCCACTGCCAGTCTGCCTTCTTCAGGTCAAAAAGAAATGCCAAGTATGACATTAGGGGACATCTGTCACATTGCTCATCACCTCCTGCAAGCAGCAGTGAGATGTCTGTAATAAAGCAGCAGCAGCATGTAGGGACTAGTGGGAGTGGTGATGATGATGCTGGAGGAGCTGGGATGGAAGAGACATTGATGACCTTTTTAGCAGAAACTAAGAAAGAATGGGAGACAGGGATAAGGATGGGCATCACCACCACCAGTAGCAGTGAGATTTTGTAATTAGAGGAATTTTCAACTGCTCTAATTCCTTCTGATGCTGAGTTGCAAGGGCAGCAGGATGCTGAGGAGCAAGCTAGTGTGCCAAAGACCACCATGGACATGGTGGGAATTGGGTCAACAAGTGATGCAGGACTAGGACAGGTTCTAGCTACCAGCACCAGCAATTTTCCTGGTCCTAGTTTCAGTGCTGAATCTGAGGCAATAGGAGCAACGGCAGCTACATTATCCGCTGCCACAGACAATGAAGTGGAAGAGGACAGGATGAAAGAGGCCATTCTTCTTCACCTGTCCCCCCCCAACAAAGTCATGGGTGTGGGACTATTTTTCTGTTGGGGCAGGCACAGTGCAGTCATCAGCAACGGCACTGTGCACAATTTGTCAGAGGAAAGGAGGAAATGCACAAGCGCCCTAATATCACACATGAAACACAGACACCATGGCATCTATGTCAAACATGTTAAAGCCAAACACCCACCAGATAAATCAAGCACCGCTTTTGCTGTACCCCCTCAATCTCCAGAAAGGCAACAAGAGATGAGGCGGAGCTCAAAGAGGAGGAAGAATAGAGCAACCCAGGCAGAGGCTGGAAGTTCCATGACAAGTGAAACAACTAGCTCGCCATCACCTTCTAGTGTAAATACATCTTCTGCCGATCCACGTCATTCATTGTTACCTACCCTGCCAAATAATAGCCACATGTTAGGATGTGGCAGTTCATCTCTACTCATTGTACACTGTGTGGTGCACTGACCACAAATGCCAGTGTGGTGGAAGAGAATTGCAAGCAGTGCATCAAGCGACATCTGAAGAGATTCCATCCCGCAGAATATGCTAAGATGGTGGCAGGGAGGATTAATCATTACTATTAAACTGTCAGCAAGTTGTCATGTCTGTACAAGGGGTATAGTGACAGTGGCAGTACTTGGTTTTGGTTGTCATGGTGTTTGGATACAGTTGTACCCCCAGATGTTATTTACCACACACTGTGCACATTGCAGTTGCTGATGAGAGCCACAATTCCTGCTCTCAAGGGAAAAATGATATTCTAATAACATACCCATGATTTTGGAGGAGGGGCAGGTGGAGAAGAATTAATGGCCAATTTCTTCTTTTCTCCACAGAGTGGGGGCTACTTGTGCTGCTACTTCCTCAGGCCCATCACTAGAGATAGTTGTGGCAAGTGGAACCTTCATCATCAATCACCCATGTTACTGCTATTGTTGATCCCTGTAACGGCTTGTTTGACTCACAGACACAGAGTTAAGATAAAAACACAGCTTTATTAAATTCAATAGTACATAAAGAACACTCACAGATCCTGTAATATAACACATATAGTAGAGACACACAACAGGTTAATTATGCCCACACAGGTCCAGCATATATATAGGAGACAAACAGTTTATGCTGACACGGGTCAGGCGACTGATAAGGTTTCCAGGTTCCAGCAATGCAGGAGTTAATGTTCAGAGGAGAGAAGAACAGTCCCAATTGTTCTGGCAATCAACAGCATCAGAAGACGCCACAGAGGAGTCCACAGTATACTACGCCACTGAGGAACTGAGTACAGTTACCGGTGCTATAACGGAGGCAACACTTGCAACCGGTATGGACAGAGTGGAGCAAACCAATGGTAAACACGGAGGCAGCACTTGAAACTGATCAAACAGAGTGGAGCGAACCAGTGCAATACCGGTACAGTAATGGAGGCAACAAGTGCAACCGGTACTGACAGAGTGGAGCAAACCAATGGTAATGTACCGGTGTGATAACGGAGGAAACACAGCAACCGGTTTTGGCAGAGTGGAGCAAACCAATGGTACTGTACCAGAGCGATAACGGAGGCAACACAGCAACCGGTTTGTACAGAGTGGAGCAAACCAATGGTAATGTACCGGTGCGATAACGGAGGCAACACAGCAACCGGTTTAGACAGAGGAGCAAACCAATGGTAATGTACAGGTGCGATAATGGAGGCAACACAGCTACCGGTTTAGACAGAGAAGAGCAGCCAATGGCAGAGTACTGGTGCACTCACGGAGGCAACACTGGCAACAGGTATAGAATGGAGGACTAGGCCAGAGGTGCTCTGAGCAAATGGGAACCAGGCAAGCCTACAAAGCAGAGGTGCCAGCAGGAAGGCACCGGAAGTCAGAATGTTGCTGAGGCGACTAGTACCACAACGGGGAACTGCCAAGTCGGGATCCAGGAGCAGGAACGTCAGCCAGGCCGGGTCAGGATACAGGAGCAGGAATGTCAGCCAATCTGGGTCGGTACACAGGAGCAGGAACGTCAGCCAGGCCGGGTCGGTACACAGGAACAATCACTGGAAAGTAGTCAGACAGTCCGGGTCGGTACACAGGTGCAGGAACAAGAGAGTAGTCAGGCAAGTCAAATCGGTACACTGGAAACCTTAATACAAATGTAGAACTGGCACAGGAACATCACCAAGTGGGATGTGCCATTATCCGGCTTTTTCAGTTTGCAGGTGAAAATGTTTGTCCATCTCTACTCGTGAACTACGGGACAGGTTCTCGCATTCCTAAAATTGGAATTCTAAGGGCTCCCTTCCAAAAGTCACATGTTAGAGTGCTTCTTTTAAAGCTTATGCAACAATCCAGAGTGAAGACCAAGAAACGGGATCTTTCATATTATCAAGATTGGTCACTGCTGTGTTTCTTTCTCTTTTTAGCTCATGTATGTATAAAAATAAATAAATATATAAACACACAAACATGTCGTTATTATTGCACTTCATATTATTCTAAGCTCACATAGGTATATATATTTATATATATTGTATGATTAAAATATTGTATCTCATATAATCCAGAACATAATTATAATTATTTTCATGGAACAATAATACATCTATGTCCCTGAGAAGGTAACAAGTGTTATGAAATACGTTGGGTGTTTTTTTTTATGTATTTGTACATTTTATATTGCTTCTCTGATATCTAGGAAATTTACCTTTTAATAAATTTATATGCGAGTATATTGAGATCCCGACTCGTGACCTTTATTGAAACACTGGAATCAACTCAGATCACAGAGGTTAGGGATAATGCTATTTGGCCTGGCTGATATCAAGCGAGGGTGCAAGGCTCAATGGTGCCAAAGGTCCAAAGGAACTGGAGAAATAGACCACGACTGAGGGTCAGACTCAGTCAAGGCGCACAAACTGAGAGGCGGGTTCCAGCCTCAAAAATATGTGAGTACTCTCATGAGAGAGAATGTTATATGTGGGAAAATTAATTTGTGGATTCAAGTAACCTGCTATGCTGTGCTGTTTCTTTTCTGTTTTGTTCCTAGTTTTTGGTACACATTGTAGTAGAGACCATATGACCTCTACAGAAACTGGTTGCAGACTCCATCTCTTAGAGTTAAAAGGACTGAATCCTAATGAACTTTTAGATCTGATTAATTATATCCTTTTTGTATATGTAAATAGAGTCTCTGTGTATCTTTAAAGGTCATCTATAAGTAGGTAGAGCGCTGAGACAAGAAGTGTCTTTTATCTAGACACTGAGAACTGAAGGGTCAGGTAGATAAGTCTGGCAGCAGAGTTTTAGATTGATCGAAGTAAAGAAAGGAGAAGTGGGAGTTTGGTTTGAAGAAACATATCCTCACCTTTTATACCATTTAAACAACAATACACTAGGTGTCAGTGTCCAACATTCAGAGCATGAGTGAGCTGATTTGTGAATGTGTAACCCCTCAAACACTTACCTTTGCATGGGTTTCAGGTTTTGATGCTCACTTGTTAGTAAAATTAATGGTAGAGTATAGACATAGATATTAGGCATGTTTGACAGGCATATTTAATATATCAAGTATATAATAATGTTTTCTTATGTTATATCTTTTGTATATATATATATTACATACTTGAAAATTAGTAGTCATACATAACTAACATTAAAATGTTAATGTTTGATTAGCCGTTTGATTATGAAAATGTATGCACACCTGCTATTGTATGCAGCATCAATTTGATTTTACAATCTATAATAAAGCAGCAGAGGCCCATTACAATGACAAAACCTTTAATTATGTTATAAAGGTCTGGAAATCCTGCAAAATGTCACTCCATAATAAACTCCTAACTGTTAATTATCAGTGATATTTAAATATCACCACATGGTCTTGTGATCACATTATTACTCTTGTAGATACTTGAATACAATAAAGTTTTCATTGAAAAATATAATTTTATATATAGGATTATTATATATGTCTCTGCTTTCACTGTGGGTGAGGGTATATAAGCATCAGTGCGAACTTATTAGTGTGTGTGTTGTACTGGTGATGGCCACTCCAGTACTTGGGTAGGTGGGTCGGTGTTCATACAAGATTGTAAATAAAAATAGTTTTATCAGAAACAAAGTAATAATCTATTTACAAGCACACAAAAGGCTATTGATAAATTAAATGTCTTGATACAGGGTATTAATTGAGCCAAAACATACATTTTTAATAAGTTTCATAAGTCCTGTGAGTGCCTATGATGGAGTCATAATTTTTTTGTGATATAAATAATTGTATTTATTGTTTTGCATTATAACCCAGGCCATTATCGCTCTCTTTTAGAGTGAAATAAAGAAAAAAGTTGGTGAATTTATTGCTGGTCAACATTTAGCTCACTGTGTTCTTTTTCAGGATAAGCAAGTGCACATAGACCTGCTTTTATACACTCCCCCACAGTGAAAGCACAAAAAAGTCTCCAAAGCCTCATTTGCATATGTCTGACTGGCACAGGAAAACAAAAGACAAGTATAAACATGTGTATAATTTGTGTAAAACATATTTACATATCAAGTGTGTATTAACTTAAAAGTAAAAATCGAATTTTATGTACAAAGACACATTGATTCACGTTGGCATAACAAAACTCCTAATTTAAAAAAAAACAAAATGAAAAAAAACCCCCACAGTTTTATTGAATAAAACAATACAGTAAGAACCCTCACAGGTCCTGTAGTATACAACAGTATAGTACAGACACACGACAGGTAAATGATTCAATGCCCACACAGGTCCAGTATAACATGAAGGTACAGACAGTATATACTGACACAGGTCAGGCAAGAGAAGTAGGTTCCCAGGATACCGGTACTGCAGGAGTTAAAGTTCATCAATGATGGTAAACAGTCCCATGTGTGAAGGTACTGGAATGATAATTTAACACGCCAAGGTCAGCAAACATACGTGAACTGCCAGAGCTCAAATGAGGTAGAATAAGCACTACAATGGATCAACATCCCATTTGCTCTGAAGCCATCTGTCATAATTTTCAAAATTGTTCTGTGCTAGATAGGCATCCATTGCTATTTTTAAAGCAGTTGCATTATTTTCAAGTACAACATGCTGAGGCAAAGAATTCCATAGCTTTACCGCCCTTACTGTAAAGAATCCCTGCTTTTGTCGGAAGCGCCTTTCCTCTAGTCTTAATGGATGACCTTGTTCTTAGCTCTGTTCTTTGCGTAAATAATTAATTGGATAGTTCTTTGTATTGACCATGAATGTATTTGTAAATGGTAGTCATATCACCCCTTAGACATCTTTTCTTTAATGTAAACAAACCCAGTTTAGCTAGTCTGTCTTTATAACTCAGATCCTCCAATCCCTTTATCAGTTTTGTTGCACGTCTCTGCACCTTTTCCAGTTCAACAATGTCTTTTTTAAGAAATGGCGCCCAAAATTGTACTCCATATTCTACATTAGGCCTGACCAAGGATTTATACAGAGGTAGGATAATATTAGCATCCCTTGCATCTACACCTCTTTTTATACAGACTAGTACCGTATTTGGTTTTGCAGCAGCTGAGTGACTCTGCACACTGCTGTGAAGTCTATCGTCTATCAGCACTCCTAAATCTCTCTAATGAGGATTCCTCAAGTTGTTTCCCATTTAGTGTATTTGTAGTAAGTTTGTTTCTACAGCCCAAATGCATAACCTTTAGTGTTGAGCGAGCATGCTCGGCCGATGCTCGGATCGGCTCGAGCATCGCTCTGCTCGGCACATGGCGGTACTCGTACGAGTACCGCATGTGCTCGCCCGCCATGTTCGGGTCTCCTCCCCGCACGTTTTGCGGCTGCTGCGCAGCCAATAAACGTGCAGGGAGGCTCTGACATCGGTGTAATGCCAGCAGCCATGTTGGCTGCTGGCATTACACTGATTGGCTGGCCAGAACCCGTGGTCAGGTGCTGTATAGCACCTGACCATCGAGTTCGGCTCAGTCTGAGCCAGGGAGAGCTGAGGATAGGAAGGGAAAGGCAGTGTAGGGAGGAAAAAAACAAAAATTGTGAAAAAAAAAGAACCAAAAGTCCTTTTTAGGACTACTGTGTGTGGGGGCAGCAGGTTATTTGGTGTGGGGGGAAAAAAACAAAAAAAAAAAAAAAAAAATATATATATTCTGTTTAGTGTGCAAAGTTGCAGATTAGAGCACATTCTGTTTAGTGTGCACAGTTGCAGATTAGAGCACATTCTGTTTAGTGTGCAAAGTTGCAGATTAGAGCACATTCTGTTTAGTGTGCAAAGTTGCAGATTAGAGCACATTCTGTTTAGTGTGCAAAGTTGCAGATTAGAGCACATTCTGTTAAGTCTTCAAACTAAAATATCAAAGTCACGTATTCCATTCAGTGTGCGTCGCCGCAGTTTAGCAGCACATTCTGAGTACTGTGCAGAGTTGCAGAATAGGAAGAAATACTGTTAAGTCTTCAAACTAAAATATCAAAGTCACATATTCCATTCAGTGTGCTTCGCCGCAGTTTAGCAGCACATTCTGTGTACTGTGCAGAGTTGCAGAATAGGAAGAAATACTGTTAAGTCTTCAAACTCAAATATCAAAGTCACATATTCCATTCAGTGTGCTTCGCCGCAGTTTAGCAGCACATTCTGTGTACTGTGCAGAGTTGCAGAATAGGAAGAAATACTGTTAAGTCTTCAAACTAAAATATCAAAGTCACATATTCCATTCAGTGTGCTTCGCCGCAGTGTAGCAGCACATTCTGTGTACTGTGCAGAGTTGCAGAATAGGAAGAAATACTGTTAAGTCTTCAAACTAAAATATCAAAGTCACATATTCCATTCAGTGTGCTTCGCCGCAGTTTAGCAGCACATTCTGTGTACTGTGCAGAGTTGCAGAATAGGAAGAAATACTGTTAAGTCTTCAAACTAAAATATCAAAGTCACATATTCCATTCAGTGTGCTTCGCCGCAGTGTAGCAGCACATTCTGTGTACTGTGCAGAGTTGCAGAATAGGAAGAAATACTGTTAAGTCTTCAAACTAAAATATCAAAGTCACATATTCCATTCAGTGTCTTTCACCGCCGTTTAACAGCCTATTCTGTGTACTCTGCAGAGTTGCAGAATTATAAGAAATACTGTTAAGTTTTCAAACTCAAATATTAAAGTCACATATTCCATTCAGTGTCTTTCACCGCCGTTTAACAGCCTATTCTGTGTACTCTGTACAGTTGCAGAATTATAAGAAATACTGTTAAGTTTTCAAACTCAAATATTAAAGTCACATATTCCATTCAGTGTCTTTCACCGCCGTTTAACAGCCTATTCTGTGTACTCTGTACAGTTCCAGAATTATAAGAAATACTGTTAAGTTTTCAAACTCAAATATTAAAGTCACATATTCCATTCAGTGTCTTTCACCGCCGTTTAACAGCCTATTCTGTGTACTCTGTACAGTTCCAGAATTATAAGAAATACTGTTAATTTTTCAAACTCAAATATTAAAGTCACATATTCCATTCAGTGTCTTTCACCGCCGTTTAACAGCCTATTCTGTGTACTCTGTACAGTTCCAGAATTATAAGAAATACTGTTAAGTTTTCAAACTCAAATATTAAAGTCACATATTCCATTCAGTGTGTTTCAACGCCGTTTAACAGCCTATTCTGTGTACTCTGCAGAGTTGCAGAATTATAAGAAATACTGTTAAGTTTTCAAACTCAAATATTAAAGTCACATATTCCATTCAGTGTCTTTCACCGCCGTTTAACAGCCTATTCTGTGTACTCTGTACAGTTCCAGAATTATAAGAAATACTGTTAAGTTTTCAAACTCAAATATTAAAGTCACATATTCCATTCAGTGTGTTTCAACGCCGTTTAACAGCCTATTCTGTGTACTCTGCAGAGTTGCAGAATAGTAAGAAATACTGTTAAGTTTTCAAACTCAAATATTAAAGTCACATATTCCATTCAGTGTCTTTCACCGCCGTTTAACAGCCTATTCTGTGTACTCTGTACAGTTGCAGAATTATAAGAAATACTGTTAAGTTTTCAAACTCAAATATTAAAGTCACATATTCCATTCAGTGTCTTTCACCGCCGTTTAACAGCCTATTCTGTGTACTCTGTACAGTTCCAGAATTATAAGAAATACTGTTAAGTTTTCAAACTCAAATATTAAAGTCACATATTCCATTCAGTGTGTTTCAACGCCGTTTAACAGCCTATTCTGTGTACTCTGCAGAGTTGCAGAATTATAAGAAATACTGTTAAGTTTTCAAACTCAAATATTAAAGTCACATATTCCATTCAGTGTCTTTCACCGCCGTTTAACAGCCTATTCTGTGTACTCTGTACAGTTCCAGAATTATAAGAAATACTGTTAAGTTTTCAAACTCAAATATTAAAGTCACATATTCCATTCAGTGTCTTTCACCGCCGTTTAACAGCCTATTCTGTGTACTCTGTACAGTTCCAGAATTATAAGAAATACTGTTAAGTTTTCAAACTCAAATATTAAAGTCACATATTCCATTCAGTGTGTTTCAACGCCGTTTAACAGCCTATTCTGTGTACTCTGCAGAGTTGCAGAATTATAAGAAATACTGTTAAGTTTTCAAACTCAAATATTAAAGTCACATATTCCATTCAGTGTCTTTCACCGCCGTTTAACAGCCTATTCTGTGTACTCTGTACAGTTCCAGAATTATAAGAAATACTGTTAAGTTTTCAAACTCAAATATTAAAGTCACATATTCCATTCAGTGTGTTTCAACGCCGTTTAACAGCCTATTCTGTGTACTCTGCAGAGTTGCAGAATAGTAAGAAATACTGTTAAGTTTTCAAACTCAAATATTAAAGTCACATATTCCATTCAGTGTCTTTCACCGCCGTTTAACAGCCTATTCTGTGTACTCTGTACAGTTCCAGAATTATAAGAAATACTGTTAAGTTTTCAAACTCAAATATTAAAGTCACATATTCCATTCAGTGTGTTTCAACGCCGTTTAACAGCCTATTCTGTGTACTCTGCAGAGTTGCAGAATAGTAAGAAATACTGTTAAGTTTTCAAACTCAAATATTAAAGTCACATATTCCATTCAGTGTGTGTCACCGCAGTTTAGCAGCCTATTCTGTGTACTCTGCAGAGTTGCAGAATAGTAAGAAATACTGTTAATTTTTCAAACTCAAATATTAAAGTCACTTATTCCATTCAGTGTGTGTCACCGCAGTTTAGCAGCCTATTCTGTGTACTCTGCAGAGTTGCAGAATAGTAAGAAATACTGTTAAGTTTTCAAACTCATATATATTAAAGTCATATATATCGTGTAAGATGAAGAAGGCGGGTAAAAAGGGACGGGGAAGTGGACGTGATCCTGAAAGTTCAGG
The DNA here is from genome assembly GCA_037306005.1 of Rhinophrynus dorsalis. Taxonomy (NCBI): domain Eukaryota; kingdom Metazoa; phylum Chordata; class Amphibia; order Anura; family Rhinophrynidae; genus Rhinophrynus; species Rhinophrynus dorsalis. Next base: position 323,316,313 of record CM074721.1, read on the forward strand.
GCGCGGGTCAGGACGCGGAGAAACTGTGCCTGGTGCCAGAGCACAAGAAAGAAAGACATCCACCATACCTAGCTTCATGTCTGATTTCACAGGGCGTCGCAGGACATCACTCTCGAGGTCCGACCAGTGCGAACAGGTGGTCGGTTGGATGACAGCTGATACTGCTTCCAGTCGGTTAAGCACCACCCTGTCTTCCACCAAGTCCACTCTCAGTAGCCAAGAGTCTGGTCAACATAATCCTCACTCTGATCATCCTTCCTCCCACCATACACGGTCTGGTCAAAGAAGTGATCCCACACTGGGATATAGTGATGAGCTCGTCTCATCACCAATCCTTCATTTGACCCTCTCTCCAAGCACGCTTGCAGAGGAACATGACATCTTGTGCCCTGATTCACAACCTCTAGAGGCTACCCAATCACAAGAAGATGACAGATGTGAACGGCATTTAAGGTCAAAGGAAGTAGTGGATGATGATGATGATGATGATGAGACACAGTTGCCATTAAATCAACCACTATTTCCGTCTCAAGACCTTGTTGAGGAGAATGTTATACAGTTGTCAATGACTGAGTATGTGGTGGGATCAAGACTTGAGGAGGATGATCAGAGTGAGGAAGTGGAGGAGGACTTGGTGGACGATGAGGTGACTGACCCCACCTGGGAAGGTGTAGAGCCGAGCGATGACAGCAGTCCTGAGGGTGAGCCATCTGCAGCACCGCAACAGGCTGGAAGAGGCAGTGGTGTGGCTACAGAAAGAAGGCGGACCGCACCAAACCGGCCCGCAAATGTTCCACGGAGCACCCCCTTGCGTAAATCTACCTTGCCAAGGGGTAGGTGTTCCGCGGTATGGCGTTTTTTTAAGGAAAGTGCGGACGACAAAAGAATTGTAGTTTGCAACCTGTGCCACACCAGAATGAGCCGAGGCATGAACACTAGAAACCTCACCACCACCAGCATGATCCGACACATGGCATCCAAGCACCGTAGTAAGTGGGAGGAACGCCTGGATCGCCCATCTGTGTCTGCAGGCCACACCACTGCCTCCTCTTCCCCTGTTTTCGGTGCCGGCCAATCGCCTGTCGAAGGCGCAGGCCCGCATACCTCCCGCCCTGCACCTGTACCATCTGAAGCACCATCAGCGACCACATCCACTTCCCTGTCCCAGCACAGCGTCCAAATGTCGTTACCCCAGGCATTTGAGCGCAAGAGAAAGTACCCAGCCACCCACCCACAGGCCATAGCACTAACCTCACACCTTTCAAAATTACTGGCCATCGAAATGCTGCCATTTAGGCTTGTGGACACTGAGTCCTTCCGCAGCCTGATGGCAGCAGCTGTCCCTCGGTACGCGGTCCCCAGCCGCCACTACTTTTCCCGGTGTGCCATCCCCGCATTACACCACCATGTGTCCCGTAACATCACCCGTGCCCTGACCAACGCAGTTACTGGGAAGGTCCACTTAACGACTGACACATGGACAAGTGCTTGTGGCCAGGGACGCTACATTTCCCTGACGGCACACTGGGTGAATGTCGTGGAGGCTGGGAGCGACTCGGACCCTGGGATGGCACGGGTGCTACCCACGCCGAGGATTGCGGGCCCTACCTCCATCAGGGTTTCCACCAGCACCTACGTTATTGGCTCCTCCTCCTCCGTTTCCACCTCCGAATTCTCTACACACACCGCCACTCCCCCATCAGCCAGTAGCTGGAAGCAGTGTAGCACTGCAGTGGGGAAGCGTCAACAGGCCGTGCTGAAGCTGATCTGCCTTGGGGACAAACAGCACACGGCCTCAGAGCTGTTGCAGGGGATTAGTCACCAGACCGAGCAGTGGCTCTCGCCACTCAACCTGCAACCAGGCATGGTTGTGTGTGATAATGGGCGTAACTTGGTGGCGGCTTTGGAGCTCGGCAAGCTCACACACGTACCATGCCTAGCGCATGTATTTAATTTAGTGGTGCAGCGATTTCTAAAAACCTACCCCAATGTGCATGATCTCTTGACCAAGGTGCGCCGCGTGTGTGCACATTTCCGTAAGTCATCTACAGCTTCGGCCGGCCTGTTGAAGCTGCAGCAGCGCTTACAATTGCCAGCTCACCGGCTGCTGTGTGACGTGAGCACGCGCTGGAACTCCACCTTCCACATGTTGGCCCGGCTTTGTGAGCAGCAGAGGGCAGTAGTGGAGTACCAGCTGTTACACGGTCGTCGCCTCTCCGTTCAACTTCCTGTAATCAGAAGTGAGGAGTGGGAATGGATGTCAGACCTCTGCGAGGTTTTACGCAATTTTGAGGAATCGACACAGATGGTGAGCGGCGATAACGCTATTATCAGTGTAACCATCCCACTTCTGTGTCTACTGAAACGCTCGCTGCTCACAATTAAAACCGACGCTTTGCATCTGGAAGAGGTGGAAATGGGGGAGGAAGAGCTTACACAAGGTGATAGCCAGAGCACCCTCACTTCGTCTTCTCAGCGACAATTGGAGGAGGCGGAGGAGGAGGAGGAGGAGGAGGAGGAGGAGGAAGACACGGTTGCCTCCGCTACAGAGGGTAGCCATGGAACTTTAGTTCCATCTCTTCAGCGTGGGTGGGCAGAAGAGGAGGAAGAGGATGAGGATATTGAGAGTCAGCCTCCTGGTGAGGACAGCGAAATCTTGACTGTTGGTACTCTGGCACACATGGCTGACTTTATGTTAGGCTGCCTTTCCCGTGACCCACGCGTTGTACGCATTTTAGACAACACGGATTACTGGGTGTTCACCCTTCTGGACCCCCGCTACAAAGAGAATTTCTCATCTCTCATTCCTCCGGTGGAGAGGACAAGCAAAATGGTGCAATACCAGAAGGTTCTTGTTGAAAAATTGCTCCAAAATTTTCCATCTGACAACGCTGGCGGCAGAGTACGTGCTACCTTGGCCAACCGAGAAGGGGAGAAAAGGGGAGCACACAGCAGTTCCGACAAAGGCAGGGCAACACTCTCCAAGGCGTGGGACACCTTCATGACACCCCGCCAGCACCCTCACCCTGATGCGCAGCCTAGTGTCACAAGGAGGGAAAAGTTTTGGAAGATGGTGAAGGAGTACGTAGCAGACCGTGTCAGCGTCCTCAATGATCCCTCTGTGCCTTACAACTACTGGGTGTCCAAGCTGGACACGTGGTATGAACTGGCACTCTACGCCTTGGAGGTGCTGGCCTGCCCTGCCGCCAGCGTTCTGTCTGAGCGGGTATTTAGTGCTGCTGGTGGCATCATAACAGATAAGCGTATCCGCCTTTCCACCGACAATGCTGATAGGTTGACACTTATAAAAATGAACAAGGCCTGGATTTCCCCTGACTTCTCCACTCCACTGGAGGAAAGCCCCGGGGGAACATAAACTCACTTTATATATGTTATTTACAATGATGGGAATACTCTGTATTCCCATTCACCCCTTCCACCCCAAAAACGGGTATATGGTTGACTCTTAATGTTCTCATCCTCCTCCTCCTCTTCCATATGCCCTGGGATATAATTTTTATATAGGGCCAGCTCACCAGCGTGCCCTGGGATATAATTTTTATATAGGGCCAGCTCACCAGCGGGCCCTGTGATATAATTTTTATATAGGGCCAGCTCACCAGCGGGCCCTGTTTGCCAATTTTTATATAGGTCAGCTCACCAGCGGGCCTTCTCATATAATGTTTTATTGGGTCAGCTCTCTAGCGGGCCCTCTCATATAATGTTTTATAGCGTCAGCTCACTAGCGGGCCTTCGCATATAATGTTTAGGATGGTCAGCTCTGCAGCAGACCCTCACCCATAATGTTTTAGATGGTCAGCTCAGCGCACGTTTCCCTCTTAATCATGGCCTCAGTTCTGAAAATCAAGGAAATTTTTGGGAGAATTTGCCTCTGCGCACGTTTCCCTCTTAATCATGGCCTCAGTTCTGAAAATCAAGGAAATTTTTGGGAGAATTTGCCTCTGCGCACGTTTCCCTCTTAATCATGGCCTCAGTTCTGAAAATCAAGGAAATTTTTGGGATAATTTGCCTCTGCGCACGTTTCCCTCTTAATCATGGCCTCAGTTCTGAAAATCAAGGAAATTTTTGGGAGAATTTGCCTCTGCGCACGTTTCCCTCTTAATCATGGCCTCAGTTCTGAAAATCAAGGAAATTTTTGGGAGAATTTGCCTCTGCGCACGTTTCCCTCTTAATCATGGCCTCACTTCAGAAAATCGATGAAATTTTTGGGAGAATTTGCAGATGATATACAAGTAAATATACAGCAAATACTGTTTGGTAACAATTTTTCGCCTAAAGTCGTTTTTATTTTCCTTTTTGTGTGTTTTACGGTCAGTCTGTAAAAATGGCGTACTACGGGCGAAAGATCGTTCCCAGCAGCGATGTTGGAGTCCAAGGTGCATCCAGACATCCTCCCTATGCTGTCCCTGAACCATTTCTGTAGTGTTTCCATCTTTTTCTGCCCTTTTCCTATGGACCAGGCACCCTCCCCTCATCAGAGCAGGGGGTGCCTGGTGTAATGCTCGAGTCCTCCCATTGACTTCAATGGGGCTCGGGTGCTCGGCCGAGCACTCGAGCCTCAGGGGGTGCTCGGTCAGAGCACCCGAACATCCGAGCATTGGGGTGCTCGCTCATCACTAATAACCTTACATTTATCTACATAAAATGTCATCTGCCACTTTTCTGCCCATTCACTCAGTTTATATAAAAAACATCCAGCTCTGTACGTATATCCTTACATAGCTTAGTGTCATCAGCAAAGATTGAGATGCTACTTTCAATTCACACTTCTAGATCATTAATAAACAAATTAAAAAGAATTGGGCCCAGGACTGAACCCTGCAGAACCCCACTTATAACCTTAGACCAATTTGAAAAAGGTCATTTTACAAAAACTCTCTGCCATTTAACCAGTTCTCAATCCATGTACAGATAACACAGCCCAAACTGAAGCCCTTTAATTTATGCAATACCCTGTTGTGAGGCACTGTATCAAAGGCTTTTGCAAAATCCAAGCATACTACACCTACAGCAATTCCCCTGTCCAAATTACTACTTACACTTTCATAAAATGCAAGTAAATTAGTTTGACATGACCTATTCTTCATGAAACCATGCTGATTCCTACTAATATTGTTTGCCTTCACATAGTTCTAAATAGTGTCAATTAGTAACCCTTCTGGTATCTTACCCACTATGGAAGCTCACTGGTCTATAATTTCCTGGTTTGGATCTTGCTTCCTTTTTAAACAATGGAACTACATCAGCTTTCCTCCAATCACAGAGCACTATGCCTGATGAAAGTGAATCAATAAATATTAAGTATAATGGTCTTGCTATTACTGAACTAAGTTCCTTAAGTACCCTTGGGTGTATACCGTCAGGTCCAGGTGCTTTATTCACCATAACCCTCTGCAGTCTTTTGGACCTTATCCTGAGTAAGCCATGTAAATAATGGAGGAAATTCTGTCGTTTTGTCAGTTTGCCCGTAGCCCGTCATTGCTGCTTCCTTTGTATATACTGACGCAAAGAATGTATTTAGGGTGTCAGACATAGCCTTATCCTCACTAATCAATTCACCTGTCTCAGTCATAAGAGGACCAATATCAACCTTAACTTTTTGTTATTAATATACTTGTAGAATTGTTTAGGGTTTTTCTTGCTCTCATTAGCAATATTTCTCTCATTTTCAATTTTAGCTAGCTTAATTGCTTGTTTGCAGATTTTATTGCAATCTTTAAATTTTTTTAAATGATGCATCTGACCTGTTTGACTTAAACACTTTAAAAGCCTGATTTTTATTTTTCATTTCTCTACAAACCTTATTATTAAAAAGCCAAATTGGTTTCCCTTTACTCCTCTTGTGCTTATTCCCCAGTGGTATATATTGACGTGTATTTGTCTAAGAGCATTTTAAATATATTCTATGATTCTTGTGCATTTTTATCTTTGAAAATTACATCCCACTGAATATCCTTAATACTTCTTTTATCTTTGAAAAATTAGCCTTTTTAAAATTGAATGTTTTAGTTAAACCATTGCTATTGGGTTTCTCATAACAAATTCCAAAGGATACCATATTGTGCTATCCAAATGTTGCCTTACCTGTACATTGCCGGAAGTCATTTTGCTCCAGTCAATTTCAGGATAGTTGAAATCTCCCATTATAACTACCTTTGCTGATCTAGAAGCCTTTTCCATTTGCAGAAAAAGTTGGACTTCCTCCAACTCCCCAATATTAGGTGGCTTGTAGCAAACCCCCACTAAATTTTTTTTTATTATGTGTGCCCCCAGTGTGTATTTCAACCCACAAGGTCTCTAGCTTTTCATTGGACCCTTAAATTATATCTTCCCTTAAACTAGGTTTTAAGGCATGCTTTACATATAGACATACCCCTCCACCCCTTTTATTAACCCTATCCCTCCTAAAAAGTGAATAACACTCTAGATTGACTGCTAAGTCATATGTATCAACTAACCAGGTTTGAGACACACCAATCAGATCATACTGCTCATATGTTGCAATAATTTCTAGTTCCATCTTACCAGCCAGACAATGAGCATTTGCATGTATACATTTCATCATTTTTCCATTCTGAAAGATTTCCTTCTTTGTCAAATGTATCTGCCCTTTATCAGGCTGTAACAATGGTAACTCCCTGTTAGATCTAGCCCATTCCCCCTCTCTATCCCCATGACCATTCTCTAATCCCATTTCCTCAATTATACTGCCTTCCCCATCCTGGTTTGCAGCACCCTCCCCCCTTCCTAGTTTAAAGTCTCCTCCAGCCCTCTAACCATCCTAACGCCCAGCACCGTGGCCTGCCTTCTGTTAAGGTGCAATCCATCATGACTACAAAGATTGCCCCCAAGGGAAAAGGCTGCCCAGTGTTCTAGGAACCCAAACCCCTCCTGCTTATACCAAGTCTTTAGCCATGCATTTAACTCCCTAATCTCCTGATGCCTTTCTAATGTAGCGTATGGCACAGGTAGTGTTTCAGAAAATACTACCTTAGAGGTTCTCTTCTTAAGCTTATATCCTAAATCCTTGAAATCCTTCTTAATGGACCTCCATTTTCTACTGACTTTGTCATTAGTACCAACATGTACCATGACAGCCGGGTCATGCCCATCCCCTCCCAACAATCTATCAACCTGATCAGCCACAGGTCGAACCCGAGCTCCCAGGAGACAGCAAACTGTACGATTATAGCAATCCTGGAGACAGATTACCCTGTCTGTCTTCCTAATAATAGAATCCCCAGCTGTTAGAGAGAACAGTCCTCTCCAGCAAAGACATTCCTATGTCAACATCCCCAACTTCATTACTCAAAGCAGCAAATCTGTTAGTAACCACAGGAGTGTCCTGCCTATTCCTCTGCCCCCCTTGCTATGTCTAACTGTAACTGATCTGGCTACCTGCTCATTCTTTGTGCATTCTCCACCCCCAGAACTACCTACCACCACTTTCCTCTCAAGATTGGCCATCTCTCTCACTATTGCAACTTGACCCTACAGATCTCTAATACGAGCTTCTAGAGAAACCACATGCTCACATCTGCCACAGAGGTATGCACCCTGGAAAGACTGTTCAAGGTGTGCAAACATATGGCAGCTTGTTAAATGGACATCATGCCACCCCTCATATTATGCCAGTTACTACAAGCTAAAAGGCAGAGAAAAATAATTTGCACAATAAGGCTAAAAAATGTGTTTCCATGTGTAATCCCCTGTATTTGAATCCCCTTATTTTAATTCTCACACTTACCACACTTCTGTACTTACTTGATTCCCCTTATTTAAATTTTCACACTTATCACACTTCTGCACTTACACACCGAGGCAAGATTCACACGTTCAAGTATTCACTGTGTCTGTTATTTAAAGCAAGAATCCACCAATTACAAACACAGCAATTAACCACTCCCAGCACACCAAACTGCAATTAGTTGTATCACAGCAAAGGGAGGGAAACCCCCCAAAGAGATTTGTTTTTAACCTCTCCCTTACCACACTACACCACACAAAAATGCACACAAAAAAACCCATCTCATATGCAGTGGGACCACTTCTAGGAGCTACACGGTGTTCCTGTGTGTCATTTACCAACCCATACTCAGAAAGCAAGTCCCAAAGAGGTGTGCTGCTACCACCACCAATGTTGGGTTTTTGCTGCCTCTGCTGAGACACATAAATTGCCCTGTGTTCTGAATGGGATATTCTGGTAGATGTAGCTGCTTCTGCTAGTTAAAATGCTTTGCTGCCTTCCTTTTCACTAAACTGTCTAGATGTTTTTTGTGCCCTCACTTTCTACCGCTCATCCTCCACAATGCAACCCTTCCCTCGATCAATAAGCATATCTTGATATTCCTTGACAGAATCTGATTCCTCAGAGAGGTGCTGCTGATCGTCATGACTCCATGTTGTGACAAACTGTCGATGGCCCTTTGGCGGAAATTCTGAAATTTTGTGTTTGAAGCGGGGGTCCAGCAAAGTGGCAAGAATGTATTCCTCATTGCTTTTAATGAATACTTGTTCAAAGCAGCTAACATGTCCTTTACCAGCTGGTGCATGTCGGTTTTGTCATTATGGTAAGATTCCTCAGCCATGCTCCTCATTTTTTTTCTGCAATAAAAAGATCAGTAGTAGAATTTCACTAATTGCTTCCTATCACAGTGCCTGTGATTATTCTGTCACTCTCATCTGTGGCAGACTGTGATTTGTTCACTTGGTTTGGCCCGCCCCTTGGTGACCTTTTTATACCTGACTCTTACATCTGTCAGATGCCCTTTCGTGGTGTTTCTGAGCCAGACTTGCTTTTGCTGCATTCCAGTATCCGATTCCTGTGTACCGACTTTGGCCTGTCCTGACTACTCTCCAGTGTTCCTGATTGTGTATGACCCGGCTTGTCTGAGAATCTTCTACGTGCTACGACCCGGCTTGTCTGGGAATCTTCTACGTGCTACGACCCGGCTTGTCTGAGAATCCTCTACGTGCTACAATCCAGCTGGCCGACTTCCTGCTTCAAGATCATCGCGGCCTGCTGGTGGTTGTCGCCACCGCGACATTCTGAATCCTGCATCGCTGTGCCGATCGAGTGTGACCATTACCCTCCTGGTTAACCCCTCCATCAGTGCAGAGTCCCTTGCTGACTTGCGTAAGCTGTGCCTCTTGTACCGAGCCTATACACGCTGCAGAGCTAAGCTACCATACCGAGCCTGGGAGATTCAAACGTACCTTTTAACCCTTGCACTGCCGCTGCTCTCTGACCGGACCTCCTTTCTAAATACAGAACCGTTACCTTGTAGGTCTACTGCTGCTGAGTTGGCCGCTACTTGGACCGCGACTCCCGATTACGCTTGCAGAGTAGTCTATCCTGTTAGGCCGCTTGGGCATCTTTGGCTCTTGGTCTCACGGTTATCAACGGAGGTGTCCGGTGCGGCTATTGGTGGCAAGGTTAGGCTCCAAGCTCTTGCTAGATCCGTAGGTAAACGCCCGTGGGGGCTATTGGCTCGTGTTGTGCTCACATTGGTTTCCGGTTATACACCCGTGGGGGCTAAAACGCCAGCTTCGCATCTCAGGCTAGTCTCGATCATGCCCGTGGGGGCTACATACTCTCGCACTTGCAGGCTCAGTGGTATATTGACGAACGCCCGTGGGGGCTATGTTGGGTTACTGTGCTGCTATCACTCACACTGGTCACTGAACATCTACGACCCATCTTTATATGAACTCTGTGCTGTGCACATTTGCTCACTTGATCAATACACCACACGGGCGTGCCAAACCCCACACCTGAGACTGACTATTTACTCTCATTCACCCTTTAGGGGCCAGTTCCCTATCCACTGTTCTTATGTTGGGTGCCTTCTATCCATATTATTAAAGCTATGTGTACTGTGTTATAGCTTGCAATTGTTGCTGTCAACTGTAGAGGGCGATCATTTGTATTTATTTTCTTTCACTAAAAGATTGTTTTATTTTACCTACTGGTCTGAGTGTCAAAACAAACTGTTACAGTACGAAAGGGCCATGACCTCAGACAGTAAGGGTGAAAGTAACACACAAAACATCCATTGGAGAATGGATGTCCATGAGCAACGCTTAGATCAATTGGCACTGGCTCTACAAACCCTACTTGAGCGTACGGTACACCTAGACAAGCCTAATCCTAATCCGGTGGTCTCCCCAGTCTTGACACCGGACAATCCGCCTCTAGCTCCTCCTACTTGTGTCAGAGGCTTAACGGCTACGGCACCGTTACCATTGAGATATGATGGCGAGCCTTCCCTATGCAGGGGCTTTATTAATCAGTTAGAGATCTATTTGGAATTAACGCCCCAGGCTTTTCCTAACGACCGGAGCAGGGTCGGATTCATGATATCGCTACTAAAAGGCAAAGCTTTGGCTTGGGCAAACCCCTTGTGGGAAAGTGCCAGACCTTGCACGCTGAACTTCAATGAGTTCGTAAGGAAGTTCCGCCGTGTATTTGAGGTCCCTGGCAGAGTGGCCTCCGCTGCCAAAAGGCTAATGGAGATACAGCAGGGCGAACGTACATTGGGCAGTTATGCGATAGAATTCCGGACCCTGGCAGCGGAGGTGGGCTAGAATGATGAGGCATTATTGGCAGCTTTTGCTAAAGGGCTCTCCGAAACAATTAAAGATGAAATAGCTGCCCGAGATGTACCTAGTGACCTGGATGAATTTATTGATTATGTAATGCTCATTGATTCTCGTATCCGGGAGAGACGGTTGGCACGAAAGGCAACCTCCAGAAAACATGGGCAGGACAGCTCCTTTGACCCACCTTCTCCACCCTTTCCTACTGAGCGTCCAGGAGAGGCAGCAGAGCCAATGCAGCTGGGTTTTACTAGACTCTCCAAAGAAGAGAGAAAGAACCACCCTAGGTGGTGTACAACAGTCCCTAGATTCTAACATTGTTAAAACCACCATCCAGGTGACGTTCTTTTTTTGGCCGATAGGGGTGCAGAAACCTTGGCACTGGTGGACTCTGGAGCAGCCGGGTACTTTATGGACCAATCCTTTGCGGCTTCGCACAATATTCCTCTATGCAAAAAAGAATCTCCATTGGCAGTAGAGGCCATTGATGGCAGACCATTGGAACCCGCCTTTATTACAATGGAGACCATCCCTATTTCTATGTCAGTTGGGGCACTCCACAAGGAGGAGGTTGAGTTTCAAATTATTCGCTCACCTCACCATGCAGTCATATTGGGGTTTCCATTGTTGCTTCGGCATAATCCTCAATTTGATTGGCAAAAATGTGAGGTTCATGCCTGGTCTGATTACTGTAAAGAAAACTGCCTATCTCTTCCTGTCAAAATTTTGTGTACCTCTCCTGCTGTGCCAGTTGAATATGGAGAATTCAGTGACGTATTCAGCAAAGGGGAGGCTACCGCATTGCCCGAGCATAGACCTTATGATTGCGTTTTTGATTTGCCTCCAGGTGTGATTCCCCTGAGGGGTAGAACTTACCCACTGTCATGCGAAGAGAACAGGGCAATGGAGGAGTACATTGAGGACGCCCTTGGTAGGGGAATTATTCGCAAGTCCACTTCTCCGGCTGGTGCCGGATTCTTCTTTGTAAAGAAGAAAAATGGCGAACTTAGGCCATGTATAGATTACCGGGGGCTTAATAAACTGATGCCCAAGAATGCATACCCTATTCCACTCATCACTGAGTTATCTGACAGATTGAAGGGCTCTTCTGTCTTCACTAAACTTGATTTACGGGCTGCTTACAATCTAGTAAGAATCAGAGAAGGTGATGAGTGGAAAACGGCATTTAATACCAGAACGGGGCACTACGAATATCTGGTAATGCCGTTTGGCTTATGTAATGCACCTGCGGTATTCCAGGAGCTGATTAATGATATCTTGCGTGACATGCTTCAGTCCTGCGCAGTGGTATATCTGGACGATATATTGATTCATTCCGCCACTCTCTCCCAACATATTAAAGATGTCACGCAAGTTTTGTTGCTACTCTGGGAGAATAAGCTGTTTTGCAAATTGGAAAAATGCGAATTCCATGTGTCACAAGTACCATTCTTGGGGTTCGTAATCTCCAAAGATGGAATCGCTATGGACCAGGACAAGTTGGCAGCTGTATTACAATGGCCTCGCCCTAAAGGGTTAAAAGCGATTCAGCGCTTTTTAGGGTTTGCCAACTATTATAGAAAATTCATACGTAACTTTTCTACAATTGTGAAACCTTTGTCTGACTTAACTCATAAGGGCGCTACTCCCTCTCAGTGGTCCGAGGCCGCTGATAATGCGTTTGAGACCTTAAAATCTGCCTTTGCGTCTGCCCCAGTACTGTCCCATCCCAATCCCTCCCTGCCTTTTACTTTGGAGGTCGACGCCTCTGAGGTTGGGGTTGGGGCAGTACTCTCCCAGCGTCCTGTGGGAGGTGGTACCTTGAAACCTTGTGGGTTTTTTTCTAAGAAATTGTCCAGCGCACAGAGCCACTATGAGATTGGCGACAGGGAGTTATTGGCTATTATTCTGGCTCTAAAGGAGTGGCGTCACCTGTTGGAAGGTACCAAGAACCCAGTATTGATTCTGACCGATCATAAAAACTTGACATACCTTTCTGAGGCTAAGAGGTTGTCTTCTCGACAGGCCAGGTGGGCACTCTTTTTGTGCCGGTTTAACTTTGTAGTATCGTACCTCCCAGGGTCTAAGAACGTGAGGGCAGACGCATTGTCTCGTCAGTTCGCGTCGGACACTGACAGGGAGGAAGCACCGGTACCCATTATTCAGCCCAACCGTATACTGGCTACTATTCGCACTAGTATAACCTCACCTCTGGGAGAGGAGATATTGGGGTCTCAAGCTAGGGCCCCACCTGAAACTCCAGTTGGTAAATGCTTTGTAGATGAGCCTTTTCGCACTCGTCTATTGGAGACCTATCATTCTTCAAGGCAGCCGGGCACATCGGCAGGGATCAGCTGGTATGGTCTCTTTCGCAATTATTCTGGTGGCCGACGCTCAGAGCCGATTGTTCCGCTTTTACTGCCGCTTGTGCCACATGTGCCCGTGTTAAGACCCCCAGGCATCTCCCAGTGGGCTTGCTTCAACCTGTGCCTAATGGAGAACGGCCCTGGTCTCATATATCTATTGATTTTCTGGGAGAGTTGCCAATCTCGAGGGGGTATACATTTATCCTTATGGTGGTTGATCGGTTCTCCAAAATGGCTCATTTTGTGCCACTCAGGGGGCTTCCATCGGCTCAGGAATTGGCTAAGGTCTTTGCTAAAGAAGTGTTTCGTTTGCACGGGGTACCCAGAGTGGTGGTCTCCGACCGTGGGAGTCAATTCGTGTCCAGGTTTTGGAGGTCATTCTGTGGCATGATGGGCATTCAATTGTCCTTCTCCTCCGCCTACCATCCCCAGACCAACGGAGCCGCTGAGCGTGCCAACCAGGGACTGGAACAGTTCCTGCGCTGTTTTATCACTGATCATCATGACAATTGGGCTGACCTGTTGCCATGGGTGGAGTTTGCCAGGAACTGTGCAGTTAACTCATCGTCCGGGAGCTCCCCGTTCTTAATTAATTATGGGTTTCAGCCAGGTTTGCTCCCGGACTCGTTCCAGTCTCAGCAGATTCCGGCTTTGGACGAGCATATGGAGCAGCTCCGTTCCACCTGGGCACAGGTACAAAGGACCATCAGTCAGTCTTTCCAGCGTCATCAACGATATGCCAATCGTAGACGGCTGCCAGCGGTCTCTTTCCAGGTTGGGGATAGGGTATGGCTCTCCTCCAGAAACCTCAACCTGCAAGTCCCTTCGAATAAGTTGGCTCCCCGGTTTATTGGCCCATTTAAAATTATTCGCAAAATTAATCCTGTCTCCTATGCGTTGGAACTTCCACCGTCTATGCGCATTCACAATGTTTTCCATGTGTCTTTGTTAAAACCCCTGGTTTGCAATCGTTACACGACCACTCCGGTGGTTCCTGGGCCGGTGGACATCCAGGGGCAAGAGGAATATGAGGTTCAGAGCATTGTTGATTCTAGGCGACTTAGAGGGAAGTTGCAATACTTGGTCCACTGGAAGGGCTATGGCCCGGAGGAGCGCTCTTGGATTGACCAGAAGGACCTCCATGCGCCCAGACTTGTGCGCAATTTCCACTCCAAATACCCTCAGAAACCGAAGCCTCCAGCTGGGAGAGGGGGTCTTTGAGAGGGGGGTACTATCACAGTGCCTGTGATTATTCTGTCACTCTCATCTGTGGCAGACTGTGATTTGTTCACTTGGTTTGGCCCGCCCCTTGGTGACCTTTTTATACCTGACTCTTACATCTGTCAGATGCCCTTTCGTGGTGTTTCTGAGCCAGACTTGCTTTTGCTGCGTTCCAGTATCCGATTCCTGTGTACCGACTTTGGCCTGTCCTGACTACTCTCCAGTGTTCCTGATTGTGTATGACCCGGCTTGTCTGAGAATCTTCTACGTGCTACGACCCGGCTTGTCTGAGAATCCTCTACGTGCTACGATCCGGCTGGCCGACTTCCTGCTTCAAGATCATCGCGGCCTGCTTGGTGGTTGTCGCCACAGCGACATTCTGAATCCTGCATCGCTGTGCCGATCGAGTGTGACCATTACCCTCCTGGTTAACCCCTCCATTAGTCAGTCCCTTGCTGACTTGCGTAAGCTGTGCCTCTTGTACCGAGCCTATACACGCTGCAGAGCTAAGCTACCATACCGAGCCTGGGAGATTCAAACGTACCTTTTAACCCTTGCACTGCCGCTGCTCTCTGACCGGACCTCCTTTCTAAATACAGAACCGTTACCTTGTAGGTCTACTGCTGCTGAGTTGGCCGCTACTTGGACCGCGACTCCCGATTACGCTTGCAGAGTAGTCTATCCTGTTAGGCCGCTTGGGCATCTTTGGCTCTTGGTCTCACGGTTATCAACGGAGGTGTCCGGTGCGGCTATTGGTGGCAAGGTTAGGCTCCAAGCTCTTGCTAGATCCGTAGGTAAACGCCCGTGGGGGCTATTGGCTCGTGTTGTGCTCACATTGGTCTCCGGTTATAAGCCCGTGGGGGCTAAAACGCCAGCTTCGCATCTCAGGCTAGTCTCGATCACGCCTGTGGGGGCTACATACTCTCGCACTTGCAGGCTCAGTGGTATATTGACGAACGCCCGTGGGGGCTATGTTGGGTTACTGTGCTGCTATCACTCACACTGGTCACTGAACATCTACGACCCATCTTTATATGAACTCTGTGCTGTGCACATTTGCTCACTTGATCAATACACCACACGGGCGTGCCAAACCCCACACCTGAGACTGACTATTTACTCTCATTCACCCTTTAGGGGCCAGTTCCCTATCCACTGTTCTTATGTTGGGTGCCTTCTATCCATATTATTAAAGCTATGTGTACTGTGTTATAGCTTGCAATTGTTGCTGTCAACTGTAGAGGGCGATCATTTGTATTTATTTTCTTTCACTAAAAGATTGTTTTATTTTACCTACTGGTCTGAGTGTCAAAACAAACTGTTACACTTCCCCAATGCAACTCAAAAGCATGGTTGCCTCCTCAAAGGGTTTCAGAAGCTCGCATCTATCTCACAATAGTTGCCATTGGCCAGGTGACAAAGAAGCTCCCTCCAAAGCCTTCAAGTTTTTCATGATGTAATTGCTAATGGCCTTATTCTGTTCGTAGAAATGGTCAATTATATATTGTGTGGAATTCCATCTGTAGGAACCACCATTTTCAGCTAGTTATAGGGCTGGTTGTTACGCTTTTGTATGGAATATAGAGCACTGTGTGCACTGTAGGAGAGGCTAAAATGGGTATAGATTTTTTGGGCAGTAGTTGGCATCTCTCTGAGGGTTTTGGATTCTGTCAGGAATCTGGTCACAACTAAATTTAGCACATGGGCAAAGCAGGGCACATGTAGCATATCACCTATTCTCAGAGCAGCAGTTATGTTGGGGCCCTTATCAGCAGACACAAAACCAGGTTTTAAGGAGTGGGATACAATCCATTCCTCTATCACTTGCTGTAGCTCACTTAAAACATCTAAGGCTTTGTTGGACTGTCTCTCTCCGATGACATGGGCTATCCTGCTGCTGCTGAT
The DNA here is from genome assembly GCA_037306005.1 of Rhinophrynus dorsalis. NCBI lineage: Eukaryota > Metazoa > Chordata > Amphibia > Anura > Rhinophrynidae > Rhinophrynus > Rhinophrynus dorsalis. The sequence goes on from CM074721.1 coordinate 323,332,425, forward strand.
GATGTCACCTTTTAATCACACTACCAGAACCAGAAACACAATTATTGGCTGTCACCTGATACTATAAGCTAGTGTTGTCCACTGTTTGTGGTGTGAGGGAAACCCAGTAAGCAGTCAGTCATATAGTCTGTGCTCTGCCCACTTTAATCACCTGCTTGAACAATTCAGGTACAAGTGTCCTGGAAAAATAACTGTGGCTTTGGATATTTCAGCGTGGAGCTACATATGACATGAGTTCTCTGAAACCTCAGTTTTCTGCAAAAGAATATGGCAGCATGTCCACTGCCAACATCTTGGCAACCTTGCCATTCCACAGTTAGTCTTTGGAATTGTTTTTTTTGAAGTTTTTGACTCCTTCCCATGATCTCAGTCCGTGTGGGTTGGATGGACATGGCAGAAGAACCCTGGAACTTTATTGCTTTAACAACACAACTAGAGGAGGTAGAGGCAGCATGTGTGGACAGTCTATGAATCTTGCCATCTCCTACAGCAAAGCCAGACTCCTCCCACTCCTCTGCAGCAGGAACCATTTGGAACGAACTAACTTTTGGCAGTAGTACACTCTCTGACACATAAATAACATTACTACTTCTCTTTTCTGCCCCAGAGCCCTGTGAACGTTTTGGAGAGCTTCTGCTGCTGTTATTTGTGGCACCTCTGACCTGCTGATAGTGTTTCTCCCAGTCAGACCTGTGGTTGTGCTTCAGGTGGGATCTCATAGAGGAGGTGCCTAGATGTGATCCTACTTTGCCCCTGCTCATGTGCTTTTTGCACAGACAACAGATAGCAACATTCTTAGAGTTAGGATCCTGAGTGAAGTATCTCCATACTGTGTCCTTCATGAACTAAGGGGTTGCTACTACTTCTGGGGCTAGATTTTGATAAATTTCTACTGCTACTATGACTAGGTGTCAAAGGTTTAGCACTTCTAGTAGCAGCAGAGGCACTTGTCATATCTAACATTGTGGATGTTAATAACCTGTGTTGCTGCTGGGGACTCAACACAGGTGTGTGGGGCTGAATGGGACTTGGACTTTGTAGAGGCAGTGATTCTGATGATGATAGGGTGACTCTGTACTTTTTGCCATCTTTACATGTCTAGGGTCAGTGTTTCCACTTGTTTTCTCAAACAGTTTATAGACAGACACAGTGCTCTTTTTCAGTGGTGGAAGATTCAGCCTTTGCCTTTCTGCTAACTTTATGGCCATAGCTTCATCCTCTCTCTCACTCTCAAATTCATCTGTATTTGAGCAAGGGAAGGATGCTGGAGGCATTTATTCTAGATCTGCATCATAATCAGTCATCATTAGGTCATCCTCTGCATCAGCATCACCTGCCACTTCTTGCCCACTACCCTTATATTCCTCTAAGCTTTTAGAGGGCTCAGACAATTCCTTTTTATTTTTACTTTCACAAAGTTCGCTACTACTTTCGGGATAGGTGTTTTGGTGCTTGTGTTTCTCACTATCTGATACAGCAGATGGTTCAGCTGCCTCACCTCCCTCATTATGCTATTGCAATCATCAACACTAGAATGCGACTTGTTGTCATCTTCAGTGTTCTTCTTATATGGTTCTTTTTCTGTGCTGGCACTGGAAGTTTTGGTGGGACCTTGACAAAGTGCATCCTCCCTTGGAGGAGAGGGGTCATCATCATTTATTGCACACTCTGCAGCAACCATTGCTGCTTCAGTTTTTGAACTGCTACTTTACTTTCATGTCCCTGCACTGCTCTAACTTTCTCCCTCCTCCTGACCCTTGTGCATTTGCTGGACATTACTCAACTACTGTGTGTGTTTTTACTCTACACAATGCAACCAATGGAGTGTGATTATATCTGAAAAACAAAATCAACAACTTCTTTCCCCAGACTTCCCCAGCACAAAGACAATAACAGCAAGATCAGCAAGCAAATTGGCAAGACACAGGCATCTGGGGACCAATCAGTCATATGGAGTTTGGGGGGTCATCCTTCTTCCTCCCTTCTTCTTCCCAGAGTGTTCCCGGCTCTCCTAATACAGAGAACAAATGTCCTACCTAAACTAAACTTAAATACTCCTTTATTTGCATATCTTCTATAGCTCAAAAAATGTGCTGCTTTTGTCTTCTCACAAACACAGAATAGCATGCTGTGAGAGCTTGACACTCTATTATATGGCTGTAGAAAAGTAAAGAAAACTCATGTGGTAGGAAACATTTTTTCTTCCCATTGATGTCAATGCAAAGAGAGAGGAAAAAAAAGCAGTAAAACAACATTTTTCACTGAAAATGATTTGTCAATTGGGAAGTACAATTATTTGCAGATTTTGTCCATCCCTAAGAAGGAAGCAGCAATCCCCTGCAATAGATCTCTATATATCCACATGAAAAAGTTCTAAAGGAAGAGAAAATAAAGCACTTTGCAGTTCAGTATTGTGTCTGGACAGTCTGACGGTGAGGAGGAAGAGGCTAGTGAGCCTTGAAACACTTTGGAAGGAAGATAAGTTGCCCAATAATCATATGTAAAAGGTTGTGTACTGAAACCACTACGCTCTATAAAATAAGAGACAGAACTAAGAAGTGAAATATAAAGAACCAGTCTATTCCTCCTTACATCACCAGCAGTCAGAACTAATGTGTTGGTGTTTTAAAACATATGAAAGACACCGCCACCAGAACAATGTGCTGGTTGTCTAAACAGATAAAAAATGTTGTCAGCTATAGCTAGATGGAAAGAGTGATATGGTAGTGATTGGATAAGACCACCAAGGACTCAATTCACACCACTTCACAGCCGATGGTAGTTTTTCAAGTGTAGTAAGCCATCCAATAACCTGTGCTGTTAACTGCTAATGGGAGATAAAAAATTACAATGGCCAGTAATCTTATGTTCATTAAGACCAATAAAACAGCTCTACCCATGAGCAAGTAATTTCTGTGTGGTCAGTGCCAATGCACAATAAACGGATATGTTTACCTGTATAAATTCTGCACCTACACTTTCTTGGGGTACAGTGCACAACTAATATACAAAAACCACCATAGAACAATCCCAAGCAGGGACCCAACAGCCCACACAATACTTGGCACATAACACAATGACAGCAATGGCAAAATTAACCACTGAAATTCCAAGGGACTACCCTGCAAATGTGCATGCCCTATAAATAAATCCTGAACAACCAACATTAACCCATCAACCCCCCAAGGGGCAAGTGGTTTATAAATTAATCTAAAACAGTCTGTGACATCATGACCTGGCATAACAGGGGTTAACACAATCCAGCAGATATGTACACACAACACAATATGCACACCAGACAATCATTAAGCAATCCAAGCCTTCCTGCGCAACATCACTTGCCAATGGAGACCCAGGTGGACCGGTCAACATCACACATGCACCTCACAGGTAAACATCAATTACAACAAACACATTCAATCAATAACAGCCACACCACCATACACTCCCCTGGACAATACACACCTTCACTTTGTCCTCTTCGTACCTGAAGACTGTGCCTGGACAACATCCCACCACTGTTTTAAAGGGACATCTCGCCACCCTGAAACGTGGTGTGTTTACAGTCAGACCACTCATAGAGAAATTATGAGTGGTATGTTTCCATTGCAATACCTGTGAAGACATCAGAAAATGGGGGAGTACAAGGGCAAGGGAGCCCCTGGAACCTCCAGGCACACTTGAATATCTTTTGCCTGTTGCAAGCACTGATGCTTCAGCTGGCAAGCCAGCCAGAAGCCCATCTCCCCCTGGAGGACCAGGCCAGGCAGCAGCACCTGAGCTGCCGTAACTGGATCCCCACAGCTCCCACAGTCCCACAGACTTAGACTTTTTAGGCCCAATCCCTGAGGAAACATTGATTTGTTTGCCCATTGAAACACAACAAAATGCTGACCTATGCTATTCAATTCCATGGACTAAGATCAGTTAAGGGACCCAGTTTAATGTGTGAAAATCTGCACCCAGTTTGTTTGGACACAGAGTCCCTTAAAGCATCTGAAAAGTGCAAATGTATGAATTGAACCTGAAAAAAAGGTTTTAAAAAAAAAACAACTAAATCACCAGTGTATGCATTGATATGGGGCTCTAAGTCCCATATCAATAATTCCAAAGCAATCACAAAATATGTGAAATGTTAGTAGAATTAACCCTATTTGTAACCGTAAGGTAAAAAACAGCCCCTGACAAAAAATGCTTAACAGTAATCCTGATGTCCAGATGAGTCTTCAGCACCCCAACAAGCTACTGTCCATCGTATTCTTCAATGTTCCCCCTTTTCTCTGTAATCTTTCTTCTTATCTTCTTTTTCATATTTCCAGTATGTATGTCAAAATAAAAAGAAACTTCAGTGAAAGATGTTATTGCAAAGAAAATGCCCCATAAGTATGCCTGACTTAACTCTTTGAGTGGTGGAGGGGTACCACTCAGGCACTCAAAGGGTTAAATACAGTTTGGCATATCAGTTATAAGTAAAAAAAATCCAAGGCATCCCAAGGGTTAATCATTGTCCGCTGGGTCCGCTGATGGTAGCAGGAATGCACAGTAACACAGGCCCCCCTCCATACCTTTCGGCAGTTGTCCTAGTCAGAATGAGGGAATTTTGAACAGAGACTGACTTTTTATATTGCCAGCCTCTGTTCAAAAAATGTATTCCAGCATACACTTCCCTGGGATGTGTGCTTACGCACCTTCCAGCCAATCTGTTTCTAGAGGGGATAATGAAGGAAAACAAGGACTGCTGCTGTCACTATGTCCTTTGTCCACTCCCCGCTAAGGACATGTGACAACTTGCACTTTAAAGGGATAGTAATGTTTCATAATAAAAGCAGCTCTAATTAATCATCATAGTATTTGGACTTTGGAGAGTGTTATTTCAATTCTGTCAGAGTTGTAGTTCAAGAGTAATTCAATCACAAAGTGTCCCCCTGCCTCCCCTTTTACTGATGTCACACTATTCAGCCAGAGCAGAAGGGAGGTGCCCAGGTAGACTGCAGAGAGGGACAATCTTCAATTAAGATGAGGGAAAAACCTGAAAAGCTTGTCAAGTGGGGCAGGGATTTCATTGTTTTCATAGGAATAAGAGTGTTCCCTTCTGTTATCTGTCTGGTCTATAGACTGCATTCCACATCTGAGAAGAGATTGCTTACACTAGGTAAAAGGGGCGGGAGGGGGGAAATTTGCTTGTGAATATCTCATAAACCATAAAGGTTTGAGAGATAAGACTTATATCATTCTTCATGTTTTTTTAATGCCTACAAAATAAAATAAAGTTAAAATGAAGTATTACTATCCCTTTAATAATGATGAACACTCCCTGCCACCAGTTTAGCGTATTCTGTGGGATGGATTCTCATCAGATACCGCTTGATGCCTTGGCAGCAATTATCCTCCACCACACTGCCATGTGTGATAAGCTCACCACAAAGCATGCAATGGGTGTACACGAACTGCCATATCCTGAAATCTATGCAAAGGCTATCAATTGGTGGGGGAGGAAAAGAAGAATGAGGTGGCTGGCCAGAAGGTATAGTTACATGATCTTCCCGTGCCTGAGCCCTAGAGCGAGAAGGTGATGGCGAGCCAGGTGTTTTGTTCACCATCAATCTTTCAGGCTCTGGTTGGGTTTCTCTATTCTTCCTCCTCTTTAATTTCCACCTCACCTCTTGTTGCCTTTGAGGAGAGTCAAGGGGTACAGCAACAGTGGTGCCTGATTTCTTTGGTGGGTGTTTGGCTTTAACATGTTTCACATAAATGTCATGGTGTCCATGTTTCATGTGTATTTTCAGGGCAGTTGTGCCAAGGTGTGTTCCCTCCTTTCCCCTCTTCAATGATTTATCACAAACTGTGCACATTGTACTTTCTGATGATAACACTGTGTCTGCCCCAAAATAATAATAGTCCCACATGCAGGACTTCATGGGGGGGGGAGGTGGAGAAGAATGGTCTCTTTCTTCTTCTCCTCCACATTCACTGCACTGGCTGGAGCAGAGGATGATGTTGCTGCTGTTCCTGCTACTGCCTCAGAATCAGCCATGCAACTAGGATCAGTAGTATTGCTGCTGGCATGTGGTACCTGTCCTAGTCCTGCATCACTGGGTCCAAGGTGGTCTTGGCATACTAGCCTGCTCCTCAGCATCCTGCTGCCCTTGCAACGCAGCAGCAGCAGGAATTACAGCAGCAGCAAACTCTGCAAATTCCATCATCTCACTTCTGGTGGTGGTGGTGGTGATTCCTATCCCCAGCCCCATATCTGTCTCCCATTCCTTCTCAGTTTGGGATAAAAGGCCATTAATGTCTCTTCCACTCCAGCTTCTTCACCATCATCATCACAACCACCAGTCCCTCCTTGCTGCTGCTTCTGCTGCTCTATTACAGTCTCACTAGTTGGATGTGATGAGAAATGTGAAAGTGGGTCCCCTAATGTCACACCTGCCATCTCTTGTTGACCAGAAGAAGGCAGACTGGAAGCACTATAACAAGGCACAGGCAGCTGATCTGTGCTCATGGTGGTGGTGGTATTATTGCTGCTGTTGTTGTGTTCCCTCATCAATGTGTGTTTGGGGGATTGCTTTGCCTGTAAGTGTTTATACCATTGTTTAAACTTAGATATCATGGTTATGTCAACAGTGCAAATGTGCATTTTGAGACCCTTGGGTTATCATGTATGCGGTCTTTGGAATAAGCAATTGTTTGTTGATCTATTAGGTATGTTCTGTCCTCTGTGGATCTGTGCAATATAACCCTGTTGTAGTGTTTGTCCTCTGTTAACCTTCTTAGTGCAAGAGAGGTCCCCATTGCATTGTTTAACAATGCATTTCTTATTCCTCTAGCTCTACAAGGGTTAAGTTCTGACCTTCCTGTGGCTCCATGTGTAACATCGTGAAGGAACATAGATGTTTCTGTGTGGTAAGTATGAAGGATCAATACTTCAACAAAGGGGGTTAAACCTGTACTTGGACATGATTTGGACTGTTTAACCATTCATATTTCTACTTTGGATTTACAGCATTATCTGCTTGTTTGAGCCCTATCCATGCTGTGTTGGTGAACTTGTGAAGATCAATGATGGACATGTGTTCATTTGGCACTGTGTTGTGGCATACTAGCTAAGAGACTTTCTGTGGTCGACAGTTATGGATATATTGACTTTGCAGGAGTCTGGAAGGTGCTGTCATCCCCTGTGTCACAGTCACCAGGGACACCCTGAACATAAGTTATGGAGAGGTTCTGGATCAGTATCTCCTCCCAGACATTATACATGATGCAAACAGAGGGACCACTTCTGGTGCCTCTAGCATGCATGGCAAGGTGTCCCATCTCCCTGCTGTCTTTCCTCCTCTCCTGTGCCTCTCCCCATTCTTCCAGCCTCCACTTGTCTCCCTGCCACCTTCCTGTCACTCTCCTTTCTACCTCTCACATATCCACTCACTTCCACAGGCACTCGGTCACAAACACTCTCTGTCACTCCCTTGCACTCACTGAATCACACTGAATGAATAAAAAAATAAAGATGTGTTGTGTGTCAAAAATAAAAAATGTGCATGTGTGTAAATATGTGTAAATATTACTGCAATGTTCTCTGCTCCCCACTCCGACTAACCTCTCTCTAGTGTCTGCTCCTCTCTCTCTCTGTATCATCCACTCCTGTGCCCTGTTCTGAGAACCCCCAAACACAGGAAAGGTGTGTCAGTTATTTTGGGATATGTATTGGTTTATTTGAATGTACTTTTCACTTGGGTGTGTTGTGATTGGCTGTGATTTTGAATGTTTAGCGTTGCTATATAATGTTGACCGTTTTTGTGTTTCCTTTGAAGCTGATGTACCTGGCATTGTTTAGGGACTGAAATGAATGCACAGTGAGTTGCAAGTTTGGAAGCTGTATATATTTTTTTGACCTGCGCTCTTGCCCATTCTGGTAGATGGCTTATAGCATAGCTGCTTTACTCAAACACTGCTAATCTTCTTTAGTGTTTTTTTTTACCTTACCGGCAATTTTTCCATGCTTTATTAAATCAAGCCCCAAGTGAGAAGGCTGCTTACCCAAGTAATCATGAGTGATAAATGGCATTCTGTTTTATATAAGAACTGTCTCAGTATAAGTGGATTATATTATTCACATTGGTGGTTTGGTTGAACATAAAGATTGTTGTGACTGGGTGCATATTTAACTATGATTTGGTTCATTATTATGGTTTTTCACCATAACAAGACTATTTATAACACCTTGGAACTGGGTGTTATGTGACAGACATCTAAGTTAAGTAGTGTGTACTGTGTGGACATCTGTACATTAACCTGCGTGGCAAGATTGAGGTGTACATTTTGGGATGCTTTATTGAACTTATTTACTGCATGACACATGTTTAAATCATTTTTAGGTTTTATATTCCCTCTCCTTGGGCATATGGTCCCCTGTACTGAATATACATATGTACACATATATATCTTCTTATACTGCACATCGGAATGTTTGTTTAGGATGGTTCTTTATAAAATATGTAACATAATTTTGTATGTTATGCTTGGTGCACATTTTAATATGTAAAATTTTGAGTTGATTTTCTAATTACTGTTCAGATTATGGCCTCAATTCAATTAGGTCCAACAGCAAAAAAAACAAAAAAAAAAAACAGCTGACGGCAGTTTTATAAGCATGGTAAGCCATTCAATTATACACCTTAACAACAGGTAATGGCAGTTTTAAAAACACAACAGATGATAAATTATCACCCATTGAGGACAATGCAACAATTATGTGCTGTAGTGCTAAAAGGTGATAAATCAACACATTTAACAGAAGAAATTCAAGACCCAGTTTTTCTGGCCTTACACCACACAACAGATACTAAAAAACACCATCTAATAAAAGAAAGCAGAGAAATGGCATCTCACACAACACACAGCACATAACACAAGCACACCAATGTCAAAATTAACCCCTGAAAAGCCAACCAAACACAACAACAATGCCCTTGCCCTACAAACAGGGCTAGAAATCAACATCCTCCCCCAAAAACACCTTTAGAAATCCTTTCCCGATGATGCTCTGACTGAAGAGCCATACAGAAACCCATTACAACCTGGAGGACAACACCTGCCAGCAGCACCCAAGCTGGCACAAAAGGATATCCAACATCTCCCACAGCTGCACAGGGACCTGTGGAGCAGCACAGGGATGACAGCCAACAACCAAGGCCCAGGATATACCGCACAAGGTATAATGCTCCTGGGAATGATGGACGTTGAAGTCAGAGACTGCTACAGGTTGACATCGCAAAACTTCATCGACCTACTATCACGGTGCCCGTGATCTCTCTCTGTCACTCTCGCTTGTGGTGCGCTCCTATTGGCTGAGCCTGTTTGGCCCACCCCTGGTGACCTTGAGTTGACCCGGCTTGGCTGACGTTCCTGCTCGTGACTGATCTGGCTTGTCTGAGAACCTCCTCCGTGACCTGACCCGGCCTGGCTGACCTACTGCTCCGTGACCTGAACCGGCTTGCTACAGACCCTGCCATCATTCCTGCTTCCTGCTGCTTGGTGTCGCCGTGGCGACATTCTGACTTCCGCCATGCTTGTGGCAGGGCTGATCGTGATTGCCTCTGTTAACACTTGCAGAGCCGTGTCTCTAGTGCTGAGTCTCCATTAACACTTGCAGAGCTGTGCTTCCGTTGCTGAGTCTTCCTTGAGCACTTGCAGAGTGGTACCCTCATTGCTGAGCCTCTGGTTGTACTTGCAGAGCTGTGCGTCCGATCCTTGAGCTGTATTAACACTTGCAGTGCTGCTGTCTCCATTAGCTGAGCCTTCCTTAACACTTGCAGAGCCGTTGCTGTTTATCTGCTACATCTGCTGAGCCAGCCGTGGTGAGAGCCTTGTCTAAACGGTGGCGCATCTTGTCAACTAGCAGAGTAGTCAGTCCCCATTACCCCGCCCGTGGGAGGCACTATTGGCTCTAGCTCTATCAGTGTTACTCTCCGTTACACACCCGGTGGGGCTATTGGCTCAAGCACTTGCAGCGCAGGTTGTGTCTGTTCCTACGCCCGTGGGGGCTATCTGCTCAAGCTCTTGCTGTACAATAAGTCTCCGTTTGTCATGGTTTTTTAAAGACACTCAGACCAGTATGTAAAATAAAACACAGTTTTATTTAGCAATAATAACACATAAGGTCGCCCTCTAGTGGCGGTTGGTTGTACATAAATGATAGTGACTGGAAAATACAAAGTTAGATGCACAAACGGAATACAAGTACAACTGTACCACAGAGGAAGGGTATAACCCCAGAGGGTTAAGTCCTTGATAAATATCAGTTTCACAGGGAACTGTTTGGCACGCCCTTGGTATAAGTAAGCTGAGCTTAAGGTAACCACAGAGGGTTAAATCCTTTATTATGAACAGTCTCTTAAGTGGATGCTTGGCACGCCCGAGGTGTAGATAAGCTGTGCTGAAGAAATATTCACCATTAAGTGGATAAGGACTGTCTCGCCACGGTGTGTAGTAAAGCAGAGCCCAATAGCCCCCCACGGGCGTACCTACTGGAATGGCTACTGCTAGTGCAAGTGATCTTAGCCCCACGGGCGTGTATCGAACCGGCCTGCAGTGCAAGAGCTCCTAAACCTCTTCAGACTTTACCGGACTGAGTATAACGAGACAGGGCCCAAAGCCCAACTGAAGTAGTACTGGAATGCTAGTGCTGAAGCCTGTGCCCGTCACCACTCGGTATAACGGAATCGCCCAGTGTATACAACGAGAGAGAGAGAGAGCCAAAGCGCCCAACCGGCCTAATCAGAAGTGAACACTCTACTGGGATGGAATCGAGTTGCCGACGGAGAGCGGCCAACTCAGCAGGAGTTTCACTATGAACGAGGCTCACACTGGAGTAAGGAGAGTGGGACCGAGACAGCACTGGTAGGGTTAAAAGGCACGTTTACACAAGGCTTTTCTGCAGTAGCACAGCACTGCTGTCTGAGTGAGGCGTACACAGCTCTGCACGATTGTAACACTGCACTGCACGAAGTAACACCAGGCAAGACAGCCACACAAGTACTGGAACAGTGGATGATAATGTCGCGACGGCGACAACCGGAACGTAGGTCTTCTGGAACACGCTGTAGGTTGATCTTGCGGGAGGAAGTCAGCAAGGCCGGATCGGAGCACGTAGGAGGTAGTCGTACCAGCCGGGTCATACACAAGCAGGGACGTCAGCCAAGCAGAGTCGAGATCCGGAGGAGGTAGCCAGACGAGCCAGGTCATACACAAGCAGGAACACTGGAGAATGGTCAGGGCAAGCCAAATCGGTACACAGGGATCAGAAACGTAGCAACAGAACAACTGGCTCAGAAACACCACGAAAGGGCACCTGACAGATGGAATAGCCAGGTATAAAAAGGAAACCAAGGGGCGGGCCAAACCAAGTGAACAAATCACCCTTGACCATAGAAGAGAGTGACAGCTAGATCACAGGCACTGTGATACAGTTACTAAGCCCGTGGGGGCTATCTGCTCAAGCTCTTGCAGTTCAGGCTGTCTCTGGTATACGTCCCGTGGGGGCTATTGTCTCAAGCTATTGCTTTACAGTTGGTTTCCGTTATTATGCCCATGGGTGCTATTGGCAAGCTCTTGAGGTAGGCATCTCCGTTGTTACGCCCGTGGGGGCTATTGGCTCAAGCTCTTGCAGTGTAAGTTGTCTCCTTTTCTACGCCCGTGGGGGCTATTGGCTGAAACTACTCTGCAGTACTCTGCCTCAGTTCCTGTACTGCCTAAGCAGCTGTCTAAGCCTTATGGACTTAAGGTGTTGCATCATCTAACACCAATTGCTGCCTCATAACCACCTTGGGCGTGCCAAACACCACAACAGAAACTGATTGATTATTTGTACTTAACCATTGAGTACCCTTGTTATTCTGTGCTTGTCCTGTGACAGTATATGTATTACTCTTGCTTCTGTATACTGGGCCTGAGAAGGCATATGTAGCCAATCTATCGCTATTATTCTGTGTTGCCTATAGAGGCGATCTTTCTTCTTTATTTTTTAATACAACTGTGTTTTATTCTAACTTGCTGGTCTGAGTGTCTTGAAAAACCATTACAGTACGAAAGGGCCATGACCTCAGACAGTAAAGGTGAAAGTAATACACAAAACATCCACTGGAGAATGGATGTTCATGAGCAGCGCCAAGACCAGTTGGCACTGGCCTTACAAACTTTACTTGAGCGTACGGTACACCTTGACAAACCGAACCAGAATCAGGTGGTCTCCCCAGTCTCGACACCGGATAAATTTAGTTAGTCAAAAGGGAGTCTCCCCTGGCTATTTAAGCCATTGATGGCAGACCTTTGGAACCTGCATTTATTACCATGGAAACGATTCCTATTACTATGTCTGTTGGGGCTCTCCACAAGGAGGAAGTACGTTTCCAAATAATTCGATCTCCTCATCATGCAGTCATTCTGGGGTTCCATGGCTACTATTACATAATCCACAGTTTGACTGGCAGAGATGTGAGGTTAAATCATGGTCTGAGTACTGTGCTAAAAACTGTTTATCACACCCTGTCAAGATTTTGCGTACCACTCCCTCTGTGCCAGCTGAATATCGAGAATTCAGTGACGTATTCAGCAAGGGAGAGGCTAGCTCACTACCTCAGCACAGACCCTATGATTGCGCTATTGATCTGCCCTCGGGCGTGGTGCACTTATCCACTGTCATGTGATGAGAACAGGGCTATGGAGGACACATTGGAACTCCCAGCCTCTATGCGCATACATAATGTGTTCCATGTATCTCTGTTGATTTGCTACACTACCACTCCAGTGATTCCTGGGCCGTTGGACGTTCAGGGCCAAGAGGAGTACGAAGTCCAGAGTATCATTGATTCTAGGAGATTTAGAGGTAAGTTGCAATATTTGGTCCATTGGAAGGGCTATGACCCTGAGGAACGTTCCTGGGTGGATCTGAAGGACCTCCATGCGCCTAGACTGTTGCACAACTTCCACTCTAAATATCCCCAGAAACCGAGACCTCCTGCAGGGAGAGGGGGTCTTTGATAGCGGGATACTATCACGGTGCCCGTGATCTCTCTCTGTCACTCTCGCTTGTGGTGTGCTCCTATTGGCTGAGCCTGTTTGGCCCGCCCCGGTGACCTTTTTATGCCTGGCCATTGGCACCTGTCCGGTGCCCTTTCATGATGTTCCTGAGCCAGTGTTGCTGTTGCTGTGTTCCAGTGTTCCTGATTCCTGTGTTGTAACAGTTTTGTAAGACACTCAGACCAGAGGTTAGAATAAAACACAGTTTTATTGAGAAAAACAAGGAATACTGCCCACTATGGGCTAAATAGGCAATGACAGGTAAATGGATATAGATAATGGATGCCCTCGCAGGCACAATATAGAGTAGGAGCAATACTGTCACAAGACAGGCTAAAATAAGAAACAGTAGTGGCACAAGGGTTAAAGTCCAATGTAAGTAATCAGTCTCTGTTGTGGTGAGTTTAGACAACGCCCAGTAGATGGTAAGTGCAGCAAGAGACTGTGGTGCGAGGTGGGAAAGCCCCTTAGCAGTGAGGCAGAACTGACACACTCCAAGGACAGGCAATAAGCAAGATACCCCACACTCTGCAAGAGCTGAATGGAACTAGAGCCAAATGCACCCTTCTGGTGCGGTAATGGAGTCACAAACACTGTGAGAGCTGAATGGGACCAGAGCCAATAGCACCATTCTGGTGCGGTAACAGAGTCACAAACATTGCAAGAGCTGAATGGAACCAGAGCCAATAGCACCCTTCCGGTGTGGTAATGGAGTCACAAACACTGCAAGAGCTGAATGGAACCAGAGCCAATAGCACCCTTCCGGTGCGGTAATGGAGTCACAAACACTGCAAGAGCTGAATGGAACCAGAGCCAATAGCACCCTTCCGGTGTGGTAATGGAGTCACAAACACTGCAAGAGCTGAATGGAACCAGAGCCAATTATCACGGTGCCCGTGATTTGCTGCCTTTCCTGTCAGTTACCTGAATGGCTCTCCATTGGCTGTCTGCTTTCAACCCGCCCAGTATTGCCTATTTAGACTGGGCTTGGGCACCCTTTGGTTGCCCTTTCATGATGTCTCTATGTACGCGGGTACTGGTTCGCTCCATGTTAACCGGCTGCTTGCTGCTTTCCTTACAGCACCGGTAGAGATTGTGTAACTCCAGTATGCGGGTACTGGTTCGCTCCATTATTTCATTGGGTGTTCTCTACCTCTTGATACCCAGCTGGCCTCTGTCTGTCGATCTTAGGCGACTGGCTAGTTACAGCTTTATGCTTTAGGTCATCCCTGTCTGTGTTCCAGTACTTGCAGCCTCCAGGCTGCCTTGCCCGGTATATTGGTAAGGCCGGTAAAACCTATTCCATCTTGTGCCAGTCTAAGGTTGCCTTACCCGGTATTGGCAAGTCCGGTAGAGCCTCCATCTCCTCGGTTGCTAGCCTTCCAGGCTGCCTTGCTCCGTATATTGGTAAGGCCGGTAGAACCTATTCCATATTGTGCCAATCTAATGTTGCCTTACCCGGTATTGGCAAGGCCGGTAGAGCCTGTCTTACATTCTGTATACCACTACTCACTATGACTATGTATTGATACTATATGTTGCATGTGTATGCTATCCCGCAAGGGTTCCCTTTAAACTTTTCAATAAAGTTGTGTTTTTATCTTAACTCTGTGTCTGAGAGTCATAACAAACTGTGACACCAATAGAACCCTTCTGTTGCGGTAGCAAAGTAACAACACTGCAAGAGCTGAATGGAATCGCCCAATAGCACCACTGTTAAGCGGAAGCACAGTTAACGGAGGCCACAAATGCTCTGCAAGTGTAACGGAAGGCTCGGTAACGGAGGCAACAAGCTCTGCAAGTGTTAACGGACAGGCTCAGCAAGTGTTAACGGACAGACTCAGTATCGGAGGCCACAAGCTCTGCAAGTGTTAACGGACAGGCTCAGTAACGAAGGCAACAGTGCTCAGCAAGTGTTAACGGACAGGCTCAGTAACGGAGGCAACAGTGCTCAGCAAGTGTTGACGGACAGGCTCAGTATCGGAGGCAACAAGCTCTGCAAGGGTTAACTGGATGATCAGTCTGCACAGCACTGTACTCTAAAGTTCAAAATGTCGCCAGGCGACATAGAATAAGGATCTTCGGCAGGAACACTCTCAGGACGACAAGATAACTGGAATCAGGTCACGGAGCAGGAACGTCAGCCAAGCCGGGTCAATCACAGAGCAGGAACATCAGCCAAGTCGGGTCAATCACGGAGCAGGAACGTCAGCCAATCCGGGTCAATCACGGAGCAGAGACCAACAAGAATAGTCAGACGGGCCAAATCGGTACACAGGAACGCAGGAACACAGCAACGGAAGCACTGGTACGGGAACACCACGAAAGGGCACCTGACAGGTGCCAGAGGCCCGGTATATGAAGGCCACACTGGGCGGGCTAAACAAGCTCCACCAATGGGAGCGCACCACAGCAGAGAGTGACAGCGAGATCATGGGAACCGTGATATGTGTACCAATTTGGCCTGTTTTGACTACGCTCCTGAGTTCCTGCTCCGTGATCTGACCCAGCCTGGCTGATGTTCCTGCTCATGACTGATCCGTCTTGTTTGAGAACCTCCTCCATGATTTGACCCGACTTGGCTGATGTTCCTGCTTGTGACTGATCTGGCTTGTCTGAGAACCTCCTCCATGACCTGACCCAGCCTGGCTGACTTCCTGCTCCGTGACCTGAACCGGCTTGCTACAGACCCTGCCATAGTTCCTGCTTCCTGCTGCTTGGTGTAGCAGTGGCGACATTCTGACTTCCACTGTGCTTGTGGCAGGGCTGATCGTGATTGCCTCTATTAACACTTGTAGAGCCGTGTCTCTAGTGCTGAGTCTCCATTAACACTTGCAGAGCTGTACTTCCGTTGCTGAGTCTTCCTTGAGCACTTGCAGAGTGGTACCCTCATTGTTGAGCCTCCGTTTGTACTTGCAGAGTTGTGCTTCCGATCCTTGAGCTGTATTAACACTTGCAGTGCTGCTGTCTCCATTAGCTGAGCCTTCCTTAACACTTGCAGAGCCGTTGCTGTTTATCCCCTACATCTGCTGAGCCGGCCGCGTTGAGAGCCTTGTCTAGACGGCGGCTCATCTTGTCAACTAGCAGAGTAGTCAGTCCCAGTTACTACGTCCACAGAAGGCGCTATTGGCTCTAGCTCTATCAGTGTTACTCTCCGTTACATGCCTGGTGGGGCTATTGGCTCAAGCACTTGCAGTGCAGGTTGTCTCTGGTGTACGCCCGTGGGGGCTATTGGCTCAAGCTATTGCTTTACTGTTGGTTTCCGTTATTACGCCCTTGGGGGCTATTGGCAAGCTCTTGCAGTGTTTCACACTATTACTCTTACTCATGATCAAAGACGCTGTGTCTCTGCAACTAACAACTTTTTAAACTAGCATAAACCAATCAGATGTCATTGTTACATCACAAGGTAATCAGCATCCGCTGATCCTGTGGCACTAGATTTAAAAGTATTGAATTAGCCCTGTACTGCACCTGGATCTTCTAGTCTTAAAACTGAAGAAGAGAGCAATAAAATACAATGTGGCTTCAAGATGAGGGCCCGGGTATGGAGGTGTAATGACAAGGTCAAAGCAAGCACTCATTTGAAAGTATGATGTAACTGGCAATCAACTCTAATGATCAAAACATCGGAGCAAGCACAGTGAATACAAATAGACCATAAATTTAATATATGGCACAGTGACGCGTGCAATTTGTGGTTCATCCACAATATAAATCATACAGTACAGATGTACCTCTGGCTTGCAAACATATCTCGTCTCCCATTTAAAGACACAGGTACATTAACCCACTCGTCACCTTTCATAAACTGGGTCATCACATATATAAAATTATCTGGTCTATCAAACAACGCCAGATAGATAAAGTTTAAATATTAAGCTAATTGCTTTAATCGGCTCTCAAGTCCAAGGTCAATAAATGGGTATAAATCAAGTTGCTAAGCAGAGACTGGCTATAATACATTTTCATACATTCCAACAGTAATACAATATTTCAAAACAAAATTATGATGACAAAACCTATTGCGAGAATAGTTCCCCTTTTTTAATTTTCAACTTTATGCCAAATGAAAATATAACGACATGATCTGAGTTGATATTTAATGATGCAATACCAAAGATTTGACTGCACCCAGACACAGACGTGAAAGTCATCCATGCGTTAAAATCCAATTTTCTTTATTAGAAGTATCATTAAAACAGGAAATATGTAGACATATACACATAACAAATGCGGATAAGGGGAAAGCATGAGGTATTATTTTCAGAAGGTGATCTCGTTAACCCGACGTGTTTCGCGCTATTGACTGCTTATTCATGGACTCGAAACCTTAACAACCAACCCACTGAAAAAAACTCAGTAGTGCAGTAATTGGTTAACATTCAAAAAGCACTGGAGATCCCCCATTGGAGGGATTCAACCATCACGAGCTCCTCCTATATCTGATCAATACACTGTAGAAAACAATCGGACATTGCAAAGTGGAAGAGTAAATCCATCCAAAACATAATAATCACAAACAAAATTAGACCAAGTATAAATCTAAAGGTCTAAGGGAATAAGAGCACGATGAAAGGACCAAAATAGATCCCTGTCGTGATAAAAAATTCCCTAGACTCTCTATTGTATATATATATAAGGAGTGCCATGAAGGAAGAAAAATATCACAAACACTGCAGAAACAATTAATGAAAAATTAAAAAATCAAAAATAACAAAAATATCAAAATAAAATAAAACAAATAGGAAGGCAGGTAGCTGGTGGTATGTGTGACAATATTTGTAACCCTTTAAAGAAGAGTTTAATTGTAAGGGAGGCAAAGATAGCAGGAGGACATGGAAGCAATACAGACAGGTGGTATTGAATGCCTGCAAAGTATAATTTTATAGTCATAGGAGAAAGATGAAGTGGGTCTACGCAATATGCCCCAAAAGATAAAATAGGTAAGATGGAGTATGGTTGAGGAGGTTTGCATGAGGTATTGAAATGGCTGAAGCAGTTCCATGCTCTGTCGTAGTTTCTTTGAGTATTCAGAGCTAGAGCTTGTTGTATAATTCTGGCGTTATCAAGTAAACGTTTATTGCATCATGAGGTTTTTGAATGGAGGTGGAACTGATGACCGGTGATTTGCAGCTGGGTTCGTTTTGAGGAAGCCCTGTAATTTGAAACATGAAAGTTATCAGCTGCTTTATTTTCTTTACCGGGGATAAAGGAGCAATGAATGAAACATTTATGAAACAGGGAAAGCCGAGTGAGTTTGCACAAGAAGGCCGTAATGAAAGGGGAAGTGGATCGGCCTGTATTTAAAAGGAAAGAAGTGGCTAACTTGTCAGTATGAAATGTAACCTGAGGACCTGATCATTGATGGCCCCAAAGACAAGCTGCTGCAATAATGGGGTATATTTCAAATAGTGGAGAGGTTTTTAGGAACCCACGGATAGACATAATTTCTGTTGGCCAAGGACTGGAGAACCACTGGTTTCCATAAATAACAGCAAATCCGTATGTAGGTGAGTCGTCTGAATATATGTTATATGTGAGGAGATGAGAGGGATGGAACTGGTGGAACTATTGACTGATCATTCCAGTTGTTAATAAAGTTCATCCACATTTTAAGGTCTGATTTAGCTGCTTTGTCCATCTCTTTGATAGAGAATTGGTCAGCTGTATGAGTTAATAGTTGAAGGAGATGAGAAATAAATGATCTTCCCTGTGGAATGATTCTCATTGCGAAGGAAAGATATCCTAAGAGGGTCTGTAGTTCCAGCTTTGTGCAGGTAGATTTACATGAGAATTCTTTAAGCTGGCTAAGGATAATTTTCACCTTTTCTAGAGGTAGGCAGGCAATCATGTTCACTGTATATAATTTGATTCCTAGAAATTCAATAGCGGTGGCTGGCCCAACAGGGAAAATACAGATTGTAGTTTCTGTAAGCTGGTAGGAGGATTTTGATGTGGTTCATTAAGGAGAAAGTCGTCAAGGTAAGGAATAACGGAGGGAAAGTGGGAGTAATTGAGTAATATCCAGCACAGAGCTTCTGCAAAATGATAAAAAAATTTGGGGCTGCTTTTACATCCGAACGTTAGGGGGACGGCAAAGTAGTAGAGATCCCTCCACTTGATGCTGTGTAAATGCCATAGGGAGGGGTGAATGGGAAGATTTTTGAAGGCATTAGCTAGATCAGTCTTGGAGCACCAGGACCCGGCTCCAAATTACTGAATGGTGACAATGGCATTGTCTAAGTTGGAGTAGATGGGATTTTAATTCCGGCAAAGTGCCTACAGAACAGTTCCGTATCTTGTACTCCCCAGTCCATCACAAAGTTGAATTGTCCCAGTGAAGCTGCTGCTTTGGCAGTGAATGAGTGATGATATTCATAAAAGGCTGTTCCTCCGTATCTATGACCTAACTCCACTAAATTGTATAGGTAGAGGTCTAGCTCTTGTCTCCTTGGGGTTGAGCTGAGCAAATTATGTCCCTGAATATGCTAAATGCTAGCACAAACTCTGGAATAGACATAGTTTTTGAGAGACAGGGTGATTAAATAATATTACTAGAGAAGGGGCAATAATACATACTTAAGAACTGATAGGGACTCTGTTCAAATGAATCCTAACTGTCAGTCTGGAAAATTTGAAATCACCTGGTAAGGAGAAAATACTTATATTTTACAAACACTTGAAATAAGATTCTGTGTTACCGTAGACTGTAGTAGATAAATAAATGAAAATAACACAATTTTACTACATATGCAAAAATAGGAGTATGTACTGATGAG
This sequence comes from Rhinophrynus dorsalis, assembly GCA_037306005.1. Taxonomy (NCBI): domain Eukaryota; kingdom Metazoa; phylum Chordata; class Amphibia; order Anura; family Rhinophrynidae; genus Rhinophrynus; species Rhinophrynus dorsalis. The sequence goes on from CM074721.1 coordinate 323,352,287, forward strand.
TATTCTCTGAAAGATTACTTGCTCAGACTGAGCCGAGCGTGCAGCAATCCTGATGTATATAGATATAGGGGACTAGTGTATATAAGCTCAGAATAAAAAAGAGAAATACCAGCTGGGGTAATCTGTAGAAGAGACTAATTGTTTTAGTGCACCTCATTGCACTGAAGGGAATTACATATAGTTACAGAGCTAGCGTAATAGAGCTGCTAAAATACACTATGCCATACCTCAGCTTATGAAAAACAAATCTGAGAAATGACATACTTTGGCTTCAGCTTAAAAATGGTGAATAATAAAACACATACATTAAAATATAATATGGAGTAAGTAATATGGTACAATAACATGGAAAATTTGTAAGGAGAAAGACAAGAGGGATAAAGGAAGAATGTTCTAAAGAGGAATTGACTTCCCTAAGAATAAATGCTTAAATGAAAGCTATAAGGGCCTACAGTAATAAGTTATTGCTGAGAAGCTGCTAGTCCTGAAAGGGGAGGAGATGATAAACAAGACGGGCAAGGGAAATAGTCTATCATAGAATGCGCAAAGCTCTGCGTATGTCAATAGTGGAAGAAACGGTGCAATAAAGTAAAGAGGACAGTATACATGTTAAAAATGCTCTGAGTATGTGGGCTTGGTGTAATCTAAACGATCTACAGATACTGATATGTTGGAAAAGCGACTGGGCTTGCGGGAGCCTGCTTACTGCATCGGGTTGTTTGAGAGCCATCTGGGTGAGGGAAATGAGACTCGGACTTCTGGTTTTCGCTTTGATGTTGCTTACGTCTAGCACGCACGTAAGCAAGAGCACGATAGTATGAGAGAGGGAGACGTTGGGCTGGTATGGCCATTTTAAAGCCTCCAGCCCCTCCCACAAATCCAGGTACAGCCTTTCATATGTGAAGGATGTGTTCAGGCATTCTACCTTTTAACGCCTGGGTAGTCCTACCAACATATTGGGAACTACACCCAACACAAGTTATTAAATAAACCAGGGCTTACAATTTTAAGTCCTTTGCTACTAGCCAGACCTGAAAAGTTACTCGCCACTGCAAGCCAAAACATACCCACCAGGGCTGAATTTCTACTCGCCAGGGCTAAATTTTCACTCGCTATTGGCTAGTGGCGAGTGGAAATTTTGAGCCCTGAAATAAACCACATGAGTTGTACGACAATTTATATATTGCCTGATACCAAATTTTTTCTTTGTGACAGAGCTTTCAAACTCCATACCAACCTTCACCTAGGTGCAAGATATGCACCTCCTGGCTCCACACCTAAACATACCTTTGGTGGCTAACTAAGTTGGCACCATTTCCGTACTCCCTATAGTAGGTGCTTCTCTCGCTATGTACCTACAGCCTCCTTCAATTGTAGATCACAATCTTGTATCCCCCAAGAGAATAGGTAGATTTTTTTTTACTATGCCTTTAATTCAATTAAAGTCACTACAATAATCAGTGGCAAAAATAAGTGTAGGAATTTCCAAAGACAAATTTACTTTTTAACCACCACCTTGTAACAAAGTCAGCCTGTAAACTGTCGAACCAGTCTTGTGGTTTATTTAATAACTTGTGTAGGGTGTAGTTCCCAATATGTTGGTAGGACTACTCAGGCATTAAAAGATAGAATTCGAGAACACATCCTGCATATAAATAATAAAGATATAAGTAAACCAGTGGCACAACATTTTAGAATTTGCAATTATGGTAATACGTTCTCATTTCAAGGTATAGAAAGGGTGGTAATACCTGAACAAGGAGGTGATGTAAGGGTTCTACTTGACAGATGTGAGGTCAAGTGGTCTTATATCTGCAGACACGCTCACTGAGGGGTATAAGTTTGGACCATGATGTAACTTTATTTATTAATCAATGTTAGTAATACATTTTGTTGGAGTATTATTATTCATTTAGCAATGATTGGCTCTTGGTCCATTTTTGGTTCTCCCCATTGAGAATATGAGTTGTATTTTTATTATTGTTTTTTAGTTATGTGTTTACCGTATACCAGATAGGAGTACATATTAAGTATTCTACGCATTGAACTAATTGTTTCCTTGTATTGATGGATGTTTAATATTGACACACTTTATATTCTGAGCCCAGCCAACCTAGTCTTGTTACAACATCTTTTAAATGAGGCATTCAACTCAAAGTATAGTATAAAATACAAAAAAAAGTTTATTAAATATATTACACACAGAATGTTAATTGGAGATTCACATTTAAAACATCATTAAAACAAATAAAAAGGAGGGGTACACTAATAAATCATATAACAATGAAACTGCAACATATTGTATATGCTAACTACATATAAATATAGAATAGTCAAAAAAGAATCCCAAACCTAACCATATAATGTATCCTAATGTAAGAGGTCAGAAGGAAAAAAAAATAATGCTCTCTCATCATAAGTAAACATTAACACCAAGATTTATAGTGAATAAAGAAATCATGTGTTGAGCCCAATAGTGAAGGCTCAAAAGATACAATGAATATATATTACAAACATGCTAAACCCCTACAAATGTGAGGAAAATATGTGAAGAGAGTACAAAATAAACAATCTAACCTCCGATCTACAAGGCACAAATACATCAGTTAACCCTTTGAGTGCCAGAGGGGTACGGAATGCATTGCAATGCATTCAGTACCACTCTGGCACTCAAAGGGTTAACCCTCCAAAGGATCCACCTATCCTGACGCGTGTCGCCGCAAGGCATCGTCGGGGTACCCCTTTTTTCATACTTTGGATGTATTGATATGGGGCTTAGGAACACATATCAATACATCAACTGGCCACTTTTTTTTTTTATCAATTTTTCTTTTCATTTTCAATCCCTTCAATGACACTTTGTATATCCGTTAAGGGATTCTGCTCCCCAAAAATCTGGTTGCAGATTTTCACACGCTAAAGTGGGTCCCTTACCGGATGTTAGTGCCTAATGGATGGAACTGAATGGCATATTTCAGCTTTTTTTTTCCAATGGGTGAAAATGCCACAAAATATATTGCACGAGATTGTTTTTTTTTTTCAACCTTATACAATAATTCTGGATGTTACTGTATCTCTTAATTTATTTAATACGTTTTGTTATTGACTAGAAACAACCACAGTCACAGAACTATGTACTGTAGATAAAGTACATTGTCGAACATAAGTTACCTAAATACTGATAGGATATTCCAATTCTATAACCAATACAATAAATATATAAAATCTAATGTTGCAGTAGTGGACAACTGGCACATCTGCTTACCTTTGTGGAATGGCTTTCAAGGTGCCATACATTTACTATATATTTCTAAAGCAACCAAGGAAATTTCAGGGCCCAAAAGTGCAATGTTCTTGATTGGCTAAGTCAGTCACATGAACAGGATACAACTGAGCATGTGTTTTACTTGCTGAAGACAAGACTGAAGGGAAAAATGCCCAAAAACAGGAACTGAACATGGCTGCAGTACAGGCCTGGTAGAACATCCCCAGGGAAGTTATAAAGCATCTGGTGTTGTCTTTGGATAGCAGACTTCAAAGGATTTGCAACAAAGTATGATGACTTTGGTTAAAATTATGTAATTTGTCCAGATACTTTTGGCCTCCTAAAATTGAGTGACTGTGTAAGGGCTGCAATTTTTACACATTTCACAATTTATGGATGTAAATGACCCCAAATTAAAGCTGACAGTCTTCACTGTATCCTCTAAGCAGAAAACTGGTGAAGTCACCAGCTTTTTTCTACAGATAACATGGTACTACCTTTTACCATTATCCTCTTAGTCAATGTTTCAATTGAAATTCAATGTACTAGTGTACAGAGCCCAAACAACAAACCTTGTGTCACTGTCCAAATTCTTATGGACTACACTGTACATTTTAGTTCATACAGTTGAAAATAATCTTTTGTGTTCCTGTTAATTCTGGGTATATGAAAATCATGCACATAGGTAAAACAATGCATATTTGTTACAGGTGTACACAAGGTATTCAAGACTAAAAATAAATGAAATGTTTACAACAAACATTAATGTTTTTAACCCCTTAAGGACTGCAGGGTCCAAGGGAGGGTTCCACTGGAGGACCAAGATTTTGTTTGTGTTTTGAGAGCCGCTACTTGTAAGGGATCACACACACCGGCTCCTGTCTGGAGAGGCTGAAACTGATTGCTTAGTTTACTCTCTCCCAGTGATCACAGTGCACCTTGTAGGCATGCTGTGATAAAAAAAAAGTCATGACATTCCAGTGCCATCACTGGTCCTTAATGCAGGCAATGTTGTGATCGTCCTGACACGTCACTGGTTAATAGTGTATGATGTTAGCAAAATCATTTATTATTTTTATCTGTAAGTATGAAGATGAAAAATGCATTCACGTTAGGCAACATGAAAATGCTGAATTTTTTATTAAAAAAACCCATAAAGCAAAATATATAGTTTTCCATATATAAATTAAAAATAACCTTCGGGAATCACATCTAAACAGATGGATAGCAAAATGCTGAAAAAGTGCCAGTCCATCTTGAAGGAAAAAAAATCTGCAAACCCCTGACACTCCAAGGGTTAAACAGGAGAACAAAGAAAGCATTTCAAAACAGAAATGTGAGAATTTTCTACAGAGATGTATCAGAGAATATGTCTTCTGTAAATACGTGATACTGGAACACACTCTAGTGGACTGAAAAATAATGCAGAAATTACATGCTATCTCTTCACAGTAAGGAATGTTACAAGTTATTTGTATTTTTATATTTTTTTACTTCATAAAAAGAGCAATGACCTGCTGAATATAAAATGAAGTAAACTTTTTTCATTATTATAGAAGGTATGTCAGCAGGTAGAAAAATGCCATAGTAACATTCTATATAGTATGAAAGTTAGATCTGTTAAACATACATAGGTTTTAAATGCAAATGTATTGATTATATACACTTAACTGAGATAGACAACACTTTTGAAATTAATTCTTAGTTTTAACTCCTTGGTAACAAGAGGACAAGAACAATGTTGGCCTTTCCAGTCTGTCTTTGTCCAACCATGTTTTCCCTGTAGTTCATTTAGTACACTTGTACAAATTATATACAGTTTTTTTTAAATATAATTATCTTTTAGTTTTATAATAATATTAAAATGTGTAAAAAATTTAATAAAATGAAATGGAGGAGATTCCCTAAGAAGTGATAAAGAGGTGATAAAGTGAATATTACTTCTCCAGTTTATCCCTTCTCCAGTTCTAATGTTCGGCTCCATAGAATAACATAGGAATTGGAAAAGTGATAAACTGAAGAAATCATCTCCACTTTATCATCTCTTTATCACGGCTTAGTGAATCTCCCCCAACATTTTTAATAGTTTTTCCTGTGATGATTTGTGCATTTTTTCACAGAAACTGGAGAAAAAATATGAACATTTGCTCATACCTCTCAAGTGACCCATTTTAGGAGGGACTATCCCTCTGAGATGCAAGTCACTAAGTCCCTCTTTAGGATCATGGGGTCCCTCTGTTTATGAAATCTGACTGTGTGCTCTCCAGCAATAAAACTCACATTAGCACCTTAAATACTGATGACATGCCAGGACAGTCATTGGTGTTTGTGCATTAAGGATTGGCGACTGAATCCTATTAACCCCTTTCAAGCTCTTACTTGAGTTGACCGAGTCGCCGCATCAGCTTGGAGCTTGTGGTGAATAGGTTAACCTATGAGCGGTTAAAATTGCCACCCTCCGGACAACGTTCTTGTAATGAAATAAACTCTCACATTATTTTATTTGTGAGAGAAACATCAGTACTGGACTCACTGTATTCACTAACTTACCCCGTTGAACAATTATGGAAACAGGAGGACATTTGACAATGGCCAGTGGCCACTTGCCAACATGACCTGCTGGTACTAAAAAAAAAAACATAAGCCTACAAAAAAAAAAAAAAATTGGGGGTTTTTTGTTTCTAACAAGTAAGTCCTACATATCAATGTTTCTTCAGGGCTTGTGCCTCTAATAAGTATAAGTTCTACAAATCAATGTTTCCTCAGGACTTGGGCCCCTAACAATGAATCTAATAAATCATCCTCTGAAAAATACTCTATCAAGTATCAGTCCACCCCAGTGGCAACTTATGGCAGGGGGTTCCTGTTTATCACTTACATATACATTTATTATTTTATTTTATTGATTTATTTTATTAAGTGTCTCCCCAATACCAGTCAACAACACCCCCCAAAGCAAATTCCCCGTTCAACTGATTTATTCCCCAGACTCCATCCACTAACACAGGTACCCTCCTCAGACCCCTTTTATACCATGTCTCAAACAAAGTGCTTTCAAGTATGCAAACGTACGCATTCATAGGTTTAACCATTTAAGTGCCAGATGGGTATGCAATGCATTGCAAAGCACTATAGCACTATATTATGCATTTATATTTTTCATTGTGTTCTTCAGCTGTATGGCAGAGTCGGTGACAGTGCTTGGCTGTTAACCCGTTGAGTAGATAACTCCCTCAAGGTGTGTGTTTTTGAAGGCTGCAGTGTCCGGGTGAGGATGATTGGAGTTTGAGTGCAGGCTTAGTTGAAGAGGCAGGGGGTACTTTCTGTTTTATAGTATAGATTTGTGCCAGAAAGATATAAGTTGAGGAATAATATAATTGAAGTAAAGCACATCTCCACATCACTCAAAGGGTTAATGTGTTTTTGTTGAAGAGTACATGGCAGCCTCAGCAATATACTTTAGCAGTTGTTGTAACCCTTTGGGGCTTGTGTCTTTCCATGTTGGCATGTGGGAGATGTCATGGTCTGGGAGATATACAGAGCTTTCCAGCACATTGAGGTGGGCATTGGCAGACTAAAGAAAACAATGAGAATAATGGAATGGACTAATAAATGATAGTGACAGAAAAAAACAAAGACAAACATTGCAAAAACACTTAATTACGTGATGACAAGTGAGAAGTGATAAAAACTGGGCCGACTGTAACAACAAGAAGTCAGCAAACTGAGGCATATAACAGACACTAAAATAAATTAGATATAATGGCTATGCAGTATCAGTTGTACAGGACGCCCTGTCAAAGTCCTGCCTCAGTTACATAGAGCTGTATATGCTTTGACCACATGAGCTACCAATGCTTCATTAGTAGTGTTCATGCAGACCTTTCAATCAAAGCATACTCAGGTCTGTCGGTGATGATAAAATGTGCAGAGTGGTGACTGTATATGGATCCTCAAATTGACTGGATGTTTTGTAACAATGGGAGTTTCAGAAGAATATGTGCTTCAGGTCTTGAGCAATGTTGTTAAGCCTTTTAATGTGAGAAGGGTAGACAATGCATCGCAAGGTGTTCAGTAACCCTCTGGCACTGAAAGGGTCAAAAACAATTCTTGGGAGTTAGTGCAAAACACATACATCTTAGCTGATGTGAGTACAGGATAGGATGATTAACGTTTTCAGTGTCAAACCCCTGTGGCACTCAAAGGGTTAAATGACAATTTGTGTTACTTCTTGTATGAGCGGTTGTTGGGAGTGCTGTAGTTCTCTGGGTTTAGTAAATATTGAGGAATGCCGGAATTGTGAGGAGGGAGGTGGTATCACGGTGCCCATGCTCCCCTTGTTGTTTGCTGTCAGTTTATTCTGTGCTTTGCTCCCATTGGCTACTCTGTATTTGTCCCGCCCAGTATGGCCTTTATATACTGGGCTCTGGCACCCCCCCCGGTGCCCTTTTGTGGTGTTCCTGTACCAGTGCTTGTTTCTGCTCAGTGATTCCCAGTGTACCGACTTGGCCTGCCTGACTACTCTGCATCTTGTCTCCTGCTCCTGTGTACCAAACCGGATTGCCTGACTATTCTTCTGCGCCTGCTCCTGTGTACCGACCCGGCTTGGCTGACGTTCCTGCTTCGTGATTCGACCCAGCTTGGTTGGCGTTCCTGCTCTGTGTCGCCTTGGCGACATTCTGATCTGTCAGGCATTGTGTCTCCATGTCCGCTCCTGCAGAGTACAAGTGACCTAGTCTCCGTTACTGCTTCTGTAGAGTGCAAGTGTCTGCCTCCATTACTGCTACGGCAGTGTGCCATTGGCCTAGTCTCCGTTACTGCTTCTGCAGAGTGCAAGTGTCTGCCTCCGTTACTGCTATGGTAGTGTGCCATTGGCCTAGTCTCCGTTACTGCTTCTGCAGAGTGCAAGTGTCCACCTCCGTTACTGCTACGGCAGTGTGCCATTGGCCTAGTCTCCGTTACTGCACCTGCAGAGTGCAAGTGGCCTGTCTCCATTACTTCTACAGCAGTGTGCCATTGGTCTTGTCTCCGTTACTGCTCCGGCAGAGTGCGAGTGGTCTGGTCAGTGTCCTGTGTTGCTCAATTCCTATTATTACTCTGACAGTTGACGTCTGTTCTGCTAACCTGTTCCTGGGCGTTATGAATCCTGGGAGTTACGAACCTGCTAACCTGTTCCTGGGCGTTGCGAATCCTTAAGCTCTCTATATTCAGAGAGCCCCTTCACAGACCTCTCTGCACATAGTAACATAGTAACATAGTAACATAGTAATTTAGGTTGAAAAAAGACTTGCGTCCATCTAGTTCAACCCTTTTCCTATTCCCGTTTACCATCGTTGATCCAAAAGAAGAGATTTCTCCCTGGATCAACAAGCCCTAACTAAATATTAATCCCAATACTAACGTACATAGCCCTCTATGTTATGCTCTTTTAAATAAGTATCCAGGCCCCTTTTAAAGTTATCTAATGTATTTGATAGTACCACCTCCTCAGGAAGTGAATTCCATACCTGGGAATGTTTACACTCATTGAAGACCATTAACCCATGCAGTACCTGGGAATCCAACATATTCTGCCTGACCTGTGTCAGTATAGACTGTTGTGGACTTTATGGTTATACTGGACCTGTGTAGGCATATGCATATGTAACCTGTCGTGTGTCTGTATTATACTGCTTATATACTACAGGACCTGTGAGGGTTATTTTATTACTGTGATTTCAATAAAACTGTGTTTTATCCTAAACCATTGTGTCTGCGTGTCAAACAAACCGTTACAATACGAAATGGCCATGACCTCAGACAGTAAAGGTGAGGGAAATACACAGAACATCCACTGGAGGATGGATGTACATGAGCAGCTTTTGGACCAGTTGGCACTGCCCATACAAACTATTATTGAATGCACGGTGTATCTCGATAAACCAGTTCAGAATCCGGTGGTCTCACCAGTTTCGACACCGGAGAGTCAATCCTTGACAGCTGTCGCCCCAGCTTCTGCTCCGCTATTACTCAGATACGATGGTGAACCCACCTTGTGCAGAGGGTTTATTAATCAATTGGAGCTATTTCTGGAACTAACCCCTCATGCTTTTCCTAATGACCGCAGTAAGGTCGGGTTCATAATATCACTATTGACGGGCAGAGCTTTGGTGTGGGCCAATCCCTTGTAGGAGAATGCTAAACCGTGCACCAGGGACTTCAGGGAGTTTGTACGGACGTTCCGGAGAGTATTTGAAGTTCCTGGTATAGCCGCCTCTGCTGCCAAACGATTGATGGAGATACAACAGGGCAATTGAACTGTGTGCGATTATGCCATAGAATTCCGTTCATTGGCAGCAGAGGTAGGCTGGAACAACGAGGCGCTGGTGGCAGCCTTTGCTCAAGGACTTGCTGACCATATTAAGGATGAAACGGCAGCTAGAGAAGTACCTAGTGATCTGGATGAATACATTGATTATACCATTCTAATTGATTCTCGTATTCGTGAGAGACTTATGGCTAAAGACCGTAGGCTACGGCCTAGAAACAGTGGGCAAAACAGTTTTTTGATCCCACCCATGCCTCCCTCACCTCCCATGCCTCCTGATCGTAAACAGGAGTCCTGTGAACCAATGCAACTTGGGTTCACCAAGATAACTAAGGAAGAATGGGCACACCTCAGGAGGCAGGGGTTATGTCTATACTGTGGAAAAGCTGGGCAACTATTACGTACCTGTCTCATATGTCCGGAAAACGAACGCACCTAGGGTACCTTGGGGGACAGGCCCTATATGGTGTTCAGCAGTCCCTAGACCCAAGTATGCAGAAACCCATGATCCAGGTGGTGTTTTCATGGGCAGAACACTCAGTGGAGGTTCTGGCCCTGGTTGATTCAGGCGCGGCCGGTTACTTCATGGATAGTTCATTTGCTGCGTCACATAAGATTCCATTGGTTAGGAGGGAATCTCCCTTAGCCATTGAGGCCATTGATGGCAGACCGTTAGAACCAGCTCAGATAACTATGGAAACTATTCCAATTTCTATGACTATGGGGCCCTCCACATGGAGGAACAGAGATTCCAGATAATCCATTCTCCTCATCATACGGTCATTCTGGGGTTCCCATGGTTACATTTGCACAATCCCCAGTTTAACTGGCAGAGTTGTGAGATCATGTCTTGGTCCAAGTACTGTATGGAGCATTGTGTGACTCATCCAGTTAAGATTTTGTGCACCTCTCCCTCCGTGCCAGCCGAATACCACCAATTTAGTGATGTTTTTAGTAAGGGAAAGGCTAGCACATTGCCTCATCATAGGGCATACAATTGTGCCATTGATTTGCTCCCTGGTGTTGTGCCCCCTAGGGGCCGCACGTATCCGCTGTCGTGCGAGGAGAATCAGGCCATGGAAGAATATATTGAAGATGCCCTTAATAGAGGGATTATTCGGAAGTCTACCTCACCTGCTGGTGCTGGTTTCTTTTTTGTTGAAAGAAGAATGGCGAGTTAAGGCCTTGTATTGATTACCGGGGTTTAAATAAACTTATGTCCAAGAATGCATACCCCATACCACTCATTACTGAACTATTTGACAGGTTAAAAGGTTCTTCCATTTTTATGGAAAGGCAAAAAATCGGCATGTTTTCGTAAAAAGTAATGTGGGAAATTTTTCACACTTTTTGCCCACTCCTACTAAGTCCTGCAAATCACTGTTTCCTTAGGGCTTGTGCCAAAAAAACTCAAGTCCTACAAATTAATGTTTCCTCAGGGCTTGGGCCTCAAACAACAAATCTAACAAATCATCCTCTACAAAATACTCTATCAAGTCAAGTATCAGTCCACCCCAGTGGCATCTTTTGTTAGGGGGTTCCTTTCTCTATCACTATACATACAAATTTCTTATTTTATTTTATTGATTTATTTTTTTTATTAAAGGGAATGTATCACCTTACTAAAAGGTTGCCTTAATCTCTTTCTATTAGCTACTCTTACAATACTGTGTTGTGTTTTCTTTTTTTTTTTTAAACGCTATAGAAATGCAGTTTGACAGCTTAGTTTTTCCCTGTGACGCCTTCTCCTCATTCTGATTGGCACCAAGTGTGCCAACGAGAATACAGGAGAGATTCTCCTCCACGCTGGTCTCTCTGTAAGCTGGAGCACTCCCATTTGCAGAGATTGATATCTAGCCAATGAGAGTGCTGCAGCTTACAGTCAGACCAGCGTGGAGGAGGATCTCTCCTGTATTCTCAACAGCACGCGTGGTGCCAATCAGAATAAGGAGAAGACATCACGGGGAAAAACTAAGTTTTCAAACTGCATTTATGTAGTGTTTTTAAAAAAAAAAAAAAAAAAAACACAGCATTGTTAGGGTAGCTAAAAGAAAGAGATTAAGGCAAACTTTTAGTAAGGTGATACATCCCCTTTAAATGTCTCCCAAAATACCAGTCAAGAAGCCCCCAAAACAAATTCCCCGTTCAACTGATTAATTCCCCAGACTCCACCCAACAACACAGGCACCCTCCTCACACCCCTTTTATACCAGGTCTTTTTAGGGTTTTTTTTTTTATTGTATTTATGATTTTTTTTTAATTAACTGCCCCAAATCCCAGTAACGCCCCCCAAAAACGCATTCCCTGTTCAACTGATTCCTTCTCCACTCACCACCAACACAGGCACCCTCATGTCCCTTTTATACTATGCCTTTGGGAAATAAAATAATATTTGTTATTTGTTATGTGTAAATCCAATGTTCCCATTGATTTGAATGGAATGAAAACTGGCAGTTTTCGCAGGAAATTAATTTCTAAGTGGGAAGTACCATTTTTCACTGATTTTAGTTTGAGGTGAAAATTTTCACCCACCCCTAATCTCCATGCTAGGGGATCATGATAGGGAAAGTGGAACAGTTACTTTAAAAATGTCACTGCTGATAGCATTGTAGTGATGTCTAGTGTTGAGCGAGCATGCTCGGCCGATGCTCGGATCGGCTCGAGCATCGCTGTGCTCGGCACATGGCTGTACTCGTACGAGTACCGCATGTGCTCGCCCGCCATGTTCGGGTCTCCTCCCCGCACGTTTTGCGGCTGCTGCACAGCCAATAAACGTGCAGGGAGGCTCTGACATCGGTGTAATGCCAGCAGCCATGTTGGCTGCTGGCATTACACTGATTGGCTGGCCAGAACCCGTGGTCAGGTGCTGTATAGCACCTGACCATCGAGTTCGGCTCAGTCTGAGCCAGGGAGAGCTGAGGATAGGAAGGGAAAGGCAGTGTAGGGAGGAAAAAAAAAAATTGTGACAAAAAAGAACCAAAAGTCCTTTTTAGGACTACTGTGTGTGGGGGCAGTAGGTTATTTTCTGTGGGGGGAAAAAAACAAAAAAAAAAAAAAAATAAATATTCTGTTTAGTGTGAAAAGTTGCAGATTAGAGCACATTCTGTTTAGTGTGCACAGTTGCAGATTAGAGCACATTCTGTTTAGTGTGCAAAGTTGCAGATTAGAGCACATTCTGTTTAGTGTGCAAAGTTGCAGATTAGAGCACATTCTGTTTAGTGTGCAAAGTTGCAGATTAGAGCACATTCTGTTAAGTCTTCAAACTAAAATATCAAAGTCACGTATTCCATTCAGTGTGCGTCGCCGCAGTTTAGCAGCACATTCTGAGTACTGTGCAGAGTTGCAGAATAGGAAGAAATACTGTTAAGTCTTCAAACTAAAATATCAAAGTCACATATTCCATTCAGTGTGCTTCGCCGCAGTTTAGCAGCACATTCTGTGTACTGTGCAGAGTTGCAGAATAGGAAGAAATACTGTTAAGTCTTCAAACTAAAATATCAAAGTCACATATTCCATTCAGTGTGCGTCGCCGCAGTTTAGCAGCACATTCTGAGTACTGTGCAGAGTTGCAGAATAGGAAGAAATACTGTTAAGTCTTCAAACTAAAATATCAAAGTCACATATTCCATTCAGTGTGCTTCGCCGCAGTTTAGCAGCACATTCTGTGTACTGTGCAGAGTTGCAGAATAGGAAGAAATACTGTTAAGTCTTCAAACTAAAATATCAAAGTCACATATTCCATTCAGTGTGCTTCGCCGCAGTTTAGCAGCCTATTCTGTGTACTGTGCAGAGTTGCAGAATAGGAAGAAATACTGTTAAGTCTTCAAACTAAAATATCAAAGTCACATATTCCATTCAGTGTGTTTCACCGCCGTTTAACAGCCTATTCTGTGTACTCTGCAGAGTTGCAGAATAATAAGAAATACTGTTAAGTTTTCAAACTCAAATATTAAAGTCACATATTCCATTCAGTGTGTTTCACCGCCGTTTAACAGCCTATTCTGTGTACTCTGTACAGTTGCAGAATAATAAGAAATACTGTTAAGTTTTCAAACTCAAATATTAAAGTCACATATTCCATTCAGTGTGTTTCACCGCCGTTTAACAGCCTATTCTGTGTACTCTGCACAGTTGCAGAATAGGAAGAAATACTGTTAAGTTTTCAAACTCAAATATTAAAGTCACATATTCCATTCAGTGTGTGTCACCGCAGTTTAGCAGCCTATTCTGTGTACTCTGCACAGTTGCAGAATAGGAAGAAATACTGTTAAGTTTTCAAACTCAAATATTAAAGTCACATATTCCATTCAGTGTGTTTCACCGCTGTTTAACAGCCTATTCTGTGTACTCTGCAGAGTTGCAGAATAATAAGAAATACTGTTAAGTTTTCAAACTCAAATATTAAAGTCACATATTCCATTCAGTGTGTTTCACCGCCGTTTAACAGCCTATTCTGTGTACTCTGTACAGTTGCAGAATAATAAGAAATACTGTTAAGTTTTCAAACTCAAATATTAAAGTCACATATTCCATTCAGTGTGTTTCACCGCCGTTTAACAGCCTATTCTGTGTACTCTGCACAGTTGCAGAATAGGAAGAAATACTGTTAAGTTTTCAAACTCAAATATTAAAGTCACATATTCCATTCAGTGTGTGTCACCGCAGTTTAGCAGCCTATTCTGTGTACTCTGCACAGTTGCAGAATAGGAAGAAATACTGTTAAGTTTTCAAACTCAAATATTAAAGTCACATATTCCGTGTAAGATGAAGAAGGCGGGTAAAAAGGGACGGGGAAGTGGACGTGATCCTGATAGTTCAGGGCGCGGGTCAGGACGCGGAGAAACTGTGCCTGGTGCCAGAGCACAAGAAAGACAGACATCCACCATACCTAGCTTCATGTGTAATTTTACAGGGCGTCGCAGGACATCACTCTCGAGGTCCGACCACTGCGAACAGGTGGTCGGTTGGATGACAGCTGATACTGCTTCCAGTCGGTTAAGCACCACCCTGTCTTCCACCAAGTCCACTCTCAGTAGCCAAGAGTCTGGTCAACATAATCCTCACTCTGATCATCCTTCCTCCCACCATACACGGTCTGGTCAAAGAAGTGATCCCACACTGGGATATAGTGAGGAGCTCGTCTCATCACCAATCCTTCATTTGACCCTCTCTCCAAGCACGCTTGCAGAGGAACATGACATCTTGTGCCCTGATTCACAACCTCTAGAGGCTACCCAATCTCAAGAAGATGACAGATGTGAACGGCATTTAAGGTCAAAGGAAGTAGTGGATGATGATGATGATGATGAGACACAGTTGCCATTAAATCAACCACTATTTCCGTCTCAAGACCTTGTTGAGAAGAATGTTATACAGTTGTCAATGACTGAGTATGTGGTGGGATCAAGACTTGAGGAGGATGATCAGAGTGAGGAAGTGGAGGAGGACTTGGTGGACGATGAGGTGACTGACCCCACCTGGGAAGGTGTAGAGCCGAGCGATGACAGCAGTCCTGAGGGTGAGCCATCTGCAGCACCGCAACAGGCTGGAAGAGGCAGTGGTGTGGCTACAGAAAGAAGGCGGACCGCACCAAACCGGCCCGCAAATGTTCCACGGAGCACCCCCTTGCGTAAATATACCTTGCCAAAGGGTAGGTGTTCCGCGGTATGGCGTTTTTTTAAGGAAAGTGCGGACGACAAAAGAATTGTAGTTTGCAACCTGTGCCACACCAGAATGAGCCGAGGCATGAACACTAGAAACCTCACCACCACCAGCATGATCCGACACATGGCATCCAAGCACCGTAGTAAGTGGGAGGAACGCCTGGATCGCCCATCTGTGTCTGCAGGCCACACCACTGCCTCCTCTTCCCCTGTTTTCGGTGCCGGCCAATCGCCTGTCGAAGGCACAGGCCCGCATACCTCCCGCCCTGCACCTGTAGCATCTGAAGCACCATCAGCGACCACATCCACTTCCCTGTCCCAGCACAGTGTCCAAATGTCGTTACCCCAGGCATTTGAGCGCAAGAGAAAGTACCCAGCCACCCACCCACAGGCCATAGCACTAACCTCACACCTTTCCAAATTACTGGCCATCGAAATGCTGCCATTTAGGCTTGTGGACACTGAGTCCTTCCGCAGCCTGATGGCAGCAGCTGTCCCTCGGTACGCGGTCCCCAGCCGCCACTACTTTTCCTGGTGTGCCATCCCCGCATTACACCACCATGTGTCCCGTAACATCACCCGTGCCCTGACCAACGCAGTTACTGGGAAGGTCCACTTAACGACTGACACATGGACAAGTTCTTGTGGCCAGGGACGCTACATTTCCCTGACGGCACACTGGGTGAATGTCGTGGAGGCTGGGAGCGACTCGGACCCTGGGATGGCACGGGTGCTACCCACGCCGAGGATTGCGGGCCCTACCTCCATCAGGGTTTCCACCAGCACCTACGTTATTGGCTCCTCCTCCTCCGTTTCCACCTCCGAATTCTCTACACACACCGCCACTCCCCCATCAGCCAGTAGCTGGAAGCAGTGTAGCACTGCAGTGGGGAAGCGTCAACAGGCCGTGCTGAAGCTGATCTGCCTTGGGGACAAACAGCACACGGCCTCAGAGCTGTTGCAGGGGATTAGTCACCAGACCGAGCAGTGGCTCTCGCCACTCAACCTGCAAGCAGGCATGGTTGTGTGTGATAATGGGCGTAACTTGGTGGCGGCTTTGGAGCTCGGCAAGCTCACACACGTACCATGCCTAGCGCATGTATTTAATTTAGTGGTGCAGCGATTTCTAAAAACCTACCCCAATGTGCATGATCTCTTGACCAAGGTGCGCCGCGTGTGTGCACATTTCCGTAAGTCATCAACAGCTTCAGCCGGCCTGTTGAAGCTGCAGCAGCGCTTACAATTGCCAGCTCACCGGCTGCTGTGTGACGTGAGCACGCGCTGGAACTCCACCTTCCACATGTTGGCCCGGCTTTGTGAGCAGCAGAGGGCAGTAGTGGAGTACCAGCTGTTACACGGTCGTCGCCTCTCCGTTCAACTTCCTGTAATCAGAAGTGAGGAGTGGGAATGGATGTCAGACCTCTGTGAGGTTTTACGCAATTTTGAGGAATCGACACAGATGGTGAGCGGCGATAACGCTATTATCAGTGTAACCATCCCACTTCTGTGTCTACTGAAACGCTCGCTGCTCACAATTAAAACCGACGCTTTGCATGTGGAAGAGGTGGAAATGGGGGAGGAAGAGCTTACACAAGGTGATAGCCAGAGCACCCTCACTTCGTCTTCTCAGCGACAATTGGAGGAGGCGGAGGAGGAGGAGGAGGAGGAGGAGGAAGACACGGTTGCCTCCGCTACAGAGGGTAGCCATGGAACTTTAGTTCCATCTCTTCAGCGTGGGTGGGCAGAAGAGGAGGAAGAGGATGAGGAGATTGAGAGTCATCCTCCTGGTGAGGACAGCGAAATCTTGACTGTTGGTACTCTGGCACACATGGCTGACTTTATGTTAGGCTGCCTTTCCCGTGACCCACGCGTTGTACGCATTTTAGACAACACGGATTACTGGGTGTTCACCCTTCTGGACCCCCGCTACAAAGAGAATTTCTCATCTCTCATTCCTCCGGTGGAGAGGACAAGCAAAATGTTGCAATACCAGAAGGTTCTTGTTGAAAAATTGCTCCAAAATTTTCCATCTGACAACGCTGGCGGCAGAGTACGTGCTACCTTGGCCAACCGAGAAGGGGAGAAAAGGGGAGCACACAGCAGTTCCGACAAAGGCAGGGCAACACTCTCCAAGGCGTGGGACACCTTCATGACACCCCGCCAGCACCCTCACCCTGATGCGCAGCCTAGTGTCACAAGGAGGGAAAAGTTTTGGAAGATGGTGAAGGAGTACGTAGCAGACCGTGTCAGCGTCCTCAATGATCCCTCTGTGCCTTACAACTACTGGGTGTCCAAGCTGGACACGTGGTATGAACTGGCACTCTACGCCTTGGAGGTGCTGGCCTGCCCTGCCGCCAGCGTTCTGTCTGAGCGGGTATTTAGTGCTGCTGGTGGCATCATAACAGATAAGCGTATCCGCCTTTCCACCGACAATGCTGATAGGTTGACACTTATAAAAATGAACAAGGCCTGGATTTCCCCTGACTTCTCCACTCCACTGGAGGAAAGCCCCGGGGGAACATAAACTCACTTTATATATGTTATTTACAATGATGGGAATACTCTGTATTCCCATTCACCCCTTCCACCCAAAAAAACGGGTATATGGTTGACTCTTAATCTTCTCATCCTCCTCCTCCTCTTCCATATGCCCTGGGATATAATTTTTATATAGGGCCAGCTCACCAGCGTGCCCTGGGATATAATTTTTATATAGGGCCAGCTCACCAGCGGGCCCTGTGATATAATTTTTATATAGGGCCAGCTCACCAGCGGGCCCTGTTTGACAATTTTTATATAGGTCAGCTCACCAGCGGGCCTTCTCATATAATGTTTTATTGGGTCAGCTCTCTAGCGGGCCCTCTCATATAATGTTTTATAGCGTCAGCTCACTAGCGGGCCTTCGCATATAATGTTTAGGATGGTCAGCTCTGCAGCAGACCCTCACCCATAATGTTTTAGATGGTCAGCTCAGCGCACGTTTCCATCTTAATCATGGCCTCAGTTCTGAAAATCAAGGAAATTTTTGGGAGAATTTGCCTCTGCGCACGTTTCCCTCTTAATCATGGCCTCAGTTCTGAAAATCAAGGAAATTTTTGGGAGAATTTGCCTCTGCGCACGTTTCCCTCTTAATCATGGCCTCAGTTCTGAAAATCAAGGAAATTTTTGGGAGAATTTGCCTCTGCGCACGTTTCCCTCTTAATCATGGCCTCAGTTCTGAAAATCAAGGAAATTTTTGGGAGAATTTGCAGATGATATACAAGTAAATATACAGCAAATATTGTTTGGTAACAATTTTTCGCCTAAAGTCGTTTTTATTTTCCTTTTTGTGTGTTTTATGGTCAGTCTGTAAAAATGGCGTACTACGGGCGAAAGATCGTTCCCAGCAGCGATGTTGGAGTCCAAGGTGCATCCAGACATCCTCCCTATGCTGTCCCTGAACCATTTCTGTAGTGTTTCCATCTTTTTCTGCCCTTTTCCTATGGACCAGGCACCCTCCCCTCATCAGAGCAGGGGGTGCCTGGTGTAATGCTCGAGTCCTCCCATTGACTTCAATGGGGCTCGGATGCTCGGCCGAGCACTCGAGCCTCAGGGGGTGCTCGGTCAGAGCACCCGAACATCCGAGCATTGGGGTGCTCGCTCATCACTAGTGATGTCCATTCCCATTTGAATCTAATTCTCAATTCCTTATTGCTTTCTGCCAAAAATGCCCTCATACTCTCTTCCACACCATGTACTCATTACCACCAACAGTCTCCCACTGCTCTATTTGAATACTTGGTGAAGACAAATTTGACAGCAAGTCCCCTGCTGTCACATTTGCCCTCACCTCAGAAGGAGGTATACTGACAGCAGCAGTAGCAGACACAGACCGCTGACATACACTGCTCATACTGCTGCCCAGTGACATCTTATCCTATATAATAATTCGCTAAATTGTGTGTAACGTAGCGACATGCGCAGTAGACATTGCTGCGCGTGCTGCAGTCATGCGCAGTAGAGACTGGCCGCGCCGCGGCTGATACAGAGCTGGGTGCTCTGGCTCTGTATCAGCCGTGGCGCGGGCAGTCTCTACTGCCCGTGACTGCCCCGCGACCGGGTGGCAGTGGCACTGTGGCCCGTGTAACGGGCTGTTCAACTAGTTTATTATACTTCCCCAGATTTCTAGGTGTGGGGGGTCTGTAGTGCTGCTAGTGCAGAGGCATCAGCAGTATAAGCTTCTCCTGCCACTCATTATGCTAGCCAGCACTGAAAACAACTTTATTTTTTAATTCCCTCTCTCTCTCTTTGCCTCTATCTCTCTCTCACACTCTCCACACACACCTATCTGCTTTGACTCTCTTTCTCTTCTTTTCTCCAACATTCTGCATGGTGGGAAGTACTAAGTTTTTATAATATGGGTGTGAGAAGTTTCACCGACATTAAAAACAGGCAGAAAACAGAATAATTCTCATAGGAAAATTTGTGGTGTCTTTATGGGCAGGAAATCAAAAAGTATGAGGCACTGTCCAGTAGAAGTTGGAAGGTTTATGTCGATGTTGTGAGTAATTCACCCAGGACATACTTGACAACAAGAGAAATCTCAATGTATTCTTCCTGGTAAAACATTTTCTAAATAAAAAGTGATTGTTCAAGGCCAGAGAGTTACACATATCCTGCCCAAGCTGGAAGTGCTGTCACCAGCAGCTGAATCCCAGCAATGAAGTGGGGTAATATATTAAAGAAAGCTCACTATGATGATGGACTTCTAACTAAGTGTGGTGGTGGTATGGGTCAGACAGTGGTGGATGAAGTCATTCCACTTCCTAACAGTGTACTAGCATTAGTAGTAGTGAGGCAGCAGTGCCAGAAAATACACTAACAACAGAGCAAGAAAGTGCTTCAGGTGGTTACAGTCAACAGCCCAATCACTCAACCTTCTTTCCCAGCCCAAAGATCATGGGTACGGGAATATTTTTCATTGGGGCAGGGAATGTTGTTCAGTGCTCAATATCAGCTTTGTGCACACTGTGCTGTGACCACACGTGGTAATGCTGTGGAATGCCATAGACATCTGGGCATTAGGAAGCATCTATAGATGGCTCATCCTGATGTTGAATATGCCAAGGTAATAGCTGGGAGGGGTCGCTATTTTTATTAAGTGTAAAGTAAGTCAGTCACCCATCCATCATCAATGACTGGCTTATATATGTTATCGAATGGACAAGGGACTCTTGGGGGATGGCTTACTATCACCACCAGCAGCAATTTGAAATTGATGTTGGTAATTTGGACATGCTTTATGAGTGCTTCAAGTTTGCTTGCTGTGTGATTCCAGTCCTTGCCCCTCTTCACAATGTTTGTTGTCATACCCTGTGCACATTGCAATTGTTGAAAACTGCACATTCCCTCTCTGCCCACAAGGAACATATTGCATCACAAAAGATTTTAGGGAACTGAGAGGAGAAGGAATATGTTGTTTTATTGCTGCTGCTACAAAAGCTGATATGACATATGACTCTCAGATGACTCAACAGTAGGAACTACATTCACAAAAAACAAATGGGTGGCATTTGTTCCCGCATGGCATCTATGGCATACTACTGGTGAGCTTACATAGCACTGAAAACATATATAATTTTATTCCTTGTTTGTTCATATGTGAGACAGAAATTATGAGCAGGCTTACATTACAGTGAAAACCTTGAACAAAATTATGAGTAGATTTACATGTCAAGTTAAGCCTTTAACAATAATTGATGTAAGCCAAGCTTGGCTTCCATCAATTGTTGTTAAAGACTTTACTTGCCTTGCAAGCTTGCTCATAACTTTGTTCGAGGTTTTCACTGTTATGTATGCCTGCTCACATATAAACATGCAGGGGAAAAAAATATCTTTTCTTGTTGGTGGCATGTCCCATGGGAAAAGTAAAAAAAAAATATGAG
Source organism: Rhinophrynus dorsalis (assembly GCA_037306005.1). Classification (NCBI taxonomy): domain Eukaryota; kingdom Metazoa; phylum Chordata; class Amphibia; order Anura; family Rhinophrynidae; genus Rhinophrynus; species Rhinophrynus dorsalis. Next base: position 323,373,446 of record CM074721.1, read on the forward strand.
GAATTTTCAGAATAAACAAAATTTTACTTTTTGCCCATCCTTAGTCAGAGGTGGGATGTGGCTGGCTAGAAGTAAGTACTACCCTTGATGTAGAAAGGATTTCAAAGGATAGAACCTATGCAGGAAGACGTGCTTGCAAACATCGAGGACACTTAGAATGTCTTACTGAAAGCTAACAACAGAACAACACGAAACTAACTACCAAACTAATTAAACTGAAGCAATTTATTAGCATTTTCTTTGCTAGAAGGCAGCAATTACTGCATACCAGCAAGAATTTAATTGAACACGTAATATAATTACAGTTAAAAACAGGTCAGAATATAGAAAATAGATATTTACACTAGTGTTAAAAATATATTTTGCTTCAAGATACCATATGAATTGAATGTAATGTGAAATTGAGAACTGCTCTTAAAAAGAAGGAAAATGGAGCTAAACAGTGAACTATATGAGGAGAGCAAATGGTTAATTACATTAAATAGGAAAATAAATAGATAATTTACCTTATCTTTACAATTTCTGCAGAATTGGAGAGATGTTTCTCCTTGCCATAGAAGTTCCCACTGGAAGGAAAATAATAAAAAAAGCAACTGACGGAAGGTTAAGGCCAGTGATTTAAATGGACTTAACTTTCTTGTTCATGTGTTTGAACCATTCCCATACTGCAACAATTCCCTCATATTTGTCATATTTTCTACTACTCCTAGAGATCAGTTCCCCAAGACTTTGATAAATTCCCCCTTTGCTGAATGTAAGTAAAAATTCAGTAACAATTACACTCATACGGAATGTAGTGTTAAGTAATCCTAGGAAAAAGTTCAACATTTACAGAGAGAATTTTCTGTTCTAAAGATATTTCGGTGTTACATTGGTATAGTATTCTGTTCTTTTTCATTTAGTTAGGCTCCTGGATCTCAAAGAAATCCATAATAGAATTGCTTTCGGGGTCTTTAACCTTACATACTGTTCTGATGCTATCTTTTACCTGCCAACAAAAATTTTAGGTTGACAATAGAATAAAAAGAAACTTTTAAGTTGAAAGAATATTATCAAAGTTTGCAGTGTGCTCATGTGCTTATTAAATGTTCAGTAAAAAGGCACATAGATCACTAAAACCTGAATTAAAATGAACCTAAGACTAAAAAAAAATATGTATCATTAATATTTTTTTAAAATATAAACAAATGCTCATTTTAAAAAAAAAAGCAAAAAAAAATAATATTTATATCCAAGTAGAATAACCAAAAATCAAATAAAATTGCTTCTGCATACACTACAGCTAAGTATTAAAGGGCACTCATTAAAACTATTACAATGCAAATATTGAAAACAGCCAGGTCATAATAACTACCTCTGTAGAATGACCCTGCTTTGAAAGTTACCTATTGCTGGTCTAAATATATATATATATATATATATATATATATATATATATATATATATATATATATATATATATATATATATATATATATATACACAGAGTAGAACAATGAAACCAATTCTTTCATAGACCACAAACCTATTAATCTGTTGGACTATACATGCATGCCTCCCAGAGACACTGAATATTCTTGCTCTTTCTAACAAATGGATGAGCCATATCCTTGGACTCTCTCATTAATTAATTAAGAATATGGACTTGGGGCTCGATCCAATAAAGCACGGTAAAACTGCCTGTAAGGCAAAAACCATTACCAAACATTAGCCATGTCTGTGTAGCTCATCCATGCAATAGGCCATCTACCAGAATGGTCAAAGAGCCTAGGCCAAACAAATACTTGTAGTTTCAAAGCATGCGTCACACCTTTGTTCACTTGCCTGTGTTTGGAGGTTCTACAGCACAGGGCCCAGGAGGGCAGCATAGACTTAGCAAGAGAGAGGGGAGCAGACACTGGAGAGAGGTAGACGGAGTGGGAAGCGGAGAGCTTTGCATTAAAATATACACATAAAACACTTTGACACATATTGCACACACATAAACACACACATCTTTTATTTTTGGACACACAACACAGTTTTATTTTTATTTACATGGTGTGATTCAGTGAGTGCAAGGGAGTGACAGATAGTGATTGTGACCGAGTACCTCTGGTATTGAGTGGCTGTGTGGGAGAGAGAGAGATGGCATGGAGATGAGTAGAGGCTGGTGGGAAGGGCAGAGGTACAGGAGAGGAGGAAAGATAGCAGGAAATCCCTGGCCAGGGAAGGAGGGCGAGAGGGAGAGCAGGTGGGCAGAGGGGTAACCAATAATGGTCAGGTACACAGTGGATAAGGACCAACATGCCAGTGGGAACCAGAGGGGATGTGCAGCAAGAACACACATATTCATAGACAGGAGGTGGTCCCCCTGCTAATACCTTGGAGGAGATGCTGTGACTAGGGAGGACTTAGACTTGTTAGACACAGGCCTCCCCAAATTTTTATTTTTTTGTAGGCCTATGTTTTGTTTTGGTTTTTTTTTTAAGAACAAGCCCTGAGACAAAAATACCCTACTGGCCTAGTGCCAGCTAGTGCCATTGTTAAATGCTGTGGTGTATGCATATATCTTTATTTATATAGCGCCATACATGTACACAGCACTTAACAGAATTTTAAATAATACAATACAAAAATACAGAACAGGGTTAAGAGCATTAAGCTAATGTGCGAGCATTGAATTATTTTTGGGGGAAAGTGCAGCAAGAGAAACATACACTGGGAAAGGGACCCTGCCTCAAGGAGCTTACAATGTAATTGTGGAATTTGTGACTGCTGCTGTTCTTGCTGCTGCTGCTGAGTTGTTTAAACAGGAGGATGATTAGGCAGCTGACAGGGAATGGAATCAACAACAGCAGTGAAATGGGTCATGATGATCATGGTTCCACTTGCCACTACTAGCTCCACTGATGTGCCTGAGGCAGTAATAGAACCACAACTAGCTCCCACCCTTCAGGTACAGTATATGTGGAGAAATGAAGAAGTTGGCTAATAATGCTTCTCCACATGCCCCCAGGGCTGGATTTGTAAATAGGCCAACTAGGCACTTGCCTAGGGTGCCCAATTTTGAGGGGTGCCTAGCAGTGGCCCAGTCACACCCACTTTAGATGCCCAATTGCCCATAGTAATAGAATTTAATTACAAATGGTGGCATGAGCTGTGCACCTGGGAACGTGCTTTGTTTATAAATAATGAGTGCTGGTGCCTGCGCCACCTCATTTGAGCTGCCCCCTATGATTCACTGCTTCTAATATTGCTCGGAGCTTCCCAGCATCATCTAATGCTCTGGATATAATCCCTTGTCTTTGAACTGCGAGTGCGATGTGACTGTCATGATGTCACGTTGCGTGGATGATCAAATGCAGCCATGTACTATGCCTTTCATCACAGCGTAGCTTGAGCGGGCTGCATATATACTGCGAAAACCAGAATTGTACTTTTGCAGTGCATTTTGCAGTGCTGGTGGGTTAGGGAGGGAGCATCAGCAGTCTGACCAGAAGTTATTGGTGGGCGGCGGCAGTGGCAGTAGCCCCCCAACAGCCTTAACATCAGGCATGTATGTGTTCCCTCCTTCCTTCAGTTAGAATTTGACTCCTAAATCGTAAGTATGCCATTCAATGATTAGTAAAAAATATATATATATATGACAAATAATTGTCTGAATGCCTTGTTCTAAATGGGGAGGGACTGGGAGACAGATAGCTAAATATGTGGTTGTTGCAGAGCCACTGGCAGAAGGAGTGGGGAGAGTTGTGGTTGACTTTTGATGAGATTGAGTGCCAGAGGTGTATAAAATGCATTGCAGGGCAATGCAACGTATAACCCTCTGCCACTCAAAGGGTTAAATCTTATGTATAGGAAGGTACCTGCACAGTATTTAAATTTGGCCATGTGTACAAATAAAAACAGGAACATTAATGAACCAAATGAACGGCACTGTAAGGGACAAATACAAATTACAACTGAATGCTAGACAATTCTGCAAAACATTGCTTTGCTATTGTATTTGAAGAGTTAAAAATCACAATTAAATGAATGCAAATTTTGTTATCTGGTCTCTATGATGTAGTTAGTTTTGAGCCCTATATTCTTTGCACATAAGGCCCTGTGGTATATTATCTCAGTAAAAACAGCCGATGGGGTCAAAATACTGATATATTTTCCTTTGGGATGGGATTTCCTTTACCTGATGAATATGATTTATGCACCTTGAAATGTTAATATGGATGGTAGATAATATTATCATGCAAATGTGTTTACTTAATACTGGCTTAAGATTTTTCAGTGGAATTGCTAAAGAGAAAATAAATACAATAGTTAAAATTCACTTCTAATGATACATGAAGTCTTCAGTGCACAGTGTCTGAAAATAGTGCACATTTTATTTCTAATTTCAATATTTCTATCGCTGCTTACTATTTCCTGTGGTGGCCTAATGATTTTCAAGGGAATCCCTTAATTCTACTGCAACACTCAATTCTTCAGAGTGATCCATGCAGAAAAATACAAATCTTTAATGTTAATTATAAGAAATGTAGCAAGATATTTGTTTCATTCAGATTTCTCCTTTTCTTGGCTGATGTGTAAATCATATAGTGAGCTTAAGATAATGTGTTGGAACAGTATTATGCAGGGATTTAACCAATTGGATGCTAGAAACATCTCCAACACTTTGCAGAGCAATTAGTTGAAAACATCTCTGGTTTTCAAGGAGTTTGGCCACAAAAGAAAGTATGCTTAAGGGATGGGTGTGGTTAGGGGTGGGGCAAAGGCGGGGCTAGGGACATGGAGAGTGTTGTGCCTGGGGCGTCTGAGATGTAAATCAAGCCCTGCATGTCTCTCCTCCAAAATAATGGGTGTGTTGTTATTAGAATATTTTTTTCCCTTTGAGAGCAGGTACTGTGCCTCTCATCAGCAAATGCAATGTGCACAGTGTGTGTGGTAAATAAGGGAAGGACTGGCAACAATGGGTACATCTGCACTCACATCAAACACCTGACACTTAGGGTTGCCAAAGTGAAAACCCCCCACCAGAAACCAACTACTGCTGCTGTCACTATGCCCCTTGTTCACTCCGCACTAATGACACATGACAACTTGCAGACAGTTTAATAATAATTATGAATACTCCTTTCCACCAGCTTAGCATATTTTGCATGATGGAATTGCCTCAGGTGCTGCTTTATGCCCTGGTTGCAATTGTCCTTCACCACACTGTCATGTATGATCAGTGCACCACAGAGTGTGCAATGGGTGGACACAATCTGCCACATCCTGTCATATAGTGATTGGCTATCAACCAGTGGGGGAAGTAAAGATGCCTTGCCTCTTGTTGCCTTTAGGGAGAGTCAAGGGGCACAACAAAAACAGTGCCCTATTTCTTTGGTGAGTGTTTGGCTTTAACATTTTTCACATAAATGTCATAGTGTCTGTGTTTGATGTGTGTTATCAGGGCAGTTGCGCCAACAAGGCATGTTCCCTCCTTTCCCCTTATATCACAGTCTACCTTAGAGGCCTAGTTATTCTTTGCTTCCTACCTCTGTGGTGTGTCGGCCGGCACAGTTGCGGCCACCTCAGCATTGCTGACATCATGAAACAGGCACTGGCTAGGACGCCTGTTATGGACCTATTCTGTGTCACCTAATTGGGTCCCGCCTTCTCCTGCTCCTTTTTAAACCTCCCTGGGCCTGGGAGTCATTGCCCTTATGTGGTGTTTCTGATATTGTCTCTTGTGCTCTGTTGTGACCTGTGCTCTCCTGAGAATCTGCTCCGTGTATGACCCTGGCTTGTCTGACTACCCACATCGGTTCTGACCTGTGGCTCTGGCTGACTAACTCGCTCCATGTATGTCCCGGGCTTGTCTGGCTACCCACATCAGTTCTGACCTGTGACTCTGGTTTGCTAACTCACTCCTACCCATATCGGTTCTGACCTGTGGCTCTGGCTGACTAACTTGCTCCGTGTATGACCCTGGCTTGCCTGACTACCCACATTGATTCTGACCTGTGCCTCTGGCTTACTTACTCACTCTGTCTAGTCCCCGGCTTGTCTGACCTGTGGCTCTGGCTGACTACTGGCACTATACTCTCTGAACTTGCATGACCATCAGTCTCAGTGTTTCATGGTTCAGGTCTGCTCTCGCTCCCTGTTGCCTCTGGTCGCATGACCCAGGGTGGAGACTTGCACCTCAGTTACCTTTCCCTCTGGTGTTCCACCCGCATCACGGTCCTAGTCTCCGGCATCTCGCAGTAGTGCAGTGCGCAGCACTGTGTGCAGCACTGTGTGCAGCTCTGGTTAGGAGCCTTGGTCCTATCATCCTGTGTTCTGGGTTTGTGTGGGCTATACTATTATTACTGTACTTTTTAATAAAGGTGGATTTATATTTTATATTTGTGTGTCGTTATTTGCCTGATTACCGTGACACCTTATCACTGACTTGTCACAAATTGTGCACAGTGCCATCTCTGATGACTGCACTGTGCCAGCCCCAAGAGAAAAATAGCCCTACATCCAGGACTTCATGGGGGTGAAATGTGGAGAAGAATGCCTCTTTCTTCTTTTCCTCTACATCACCCTTCACTGGCTGGGGCAGAGGATGATGTTGCTGCTCTTGCTGCTACTGCGGCAGCTCTGCAATTAGGACAAGGAGTATTGATTCTGTGTGGCAAGTGGAACCTGTCCTAGTCCCACATCATTTGTTGACCCAATGCCCACTGTGTCCACTGTGGTCTGTGGCACACTAGCCTGCTCCTCAGCATCTTGATATCCTTGCAAATCAGCAGTAGTAGGAATTAGAGCAGTAGCAAACTCTACAAATTCCAAAAGTTCACTGCCAGTGGAGGTGGTGATGCCCATCTTATTCCCTGTTTCCCATTCCTTCTCAGTTTGGGCTAAAAAGGCCATTAATGTCTCTTCCACCAGGGAAATTACATGGGCTCCATTGACTGCTAGTCTGTATGCTCTGCATTACTTCCTCTACCACTCCCCACGTACTAGTTGCACCAGCTGCTTCACCATCACTGTTACTACTACCAACAACATCAATTTCAGTTTCTGTGTTTTCCTCCTCACTAGTAATATGATCATCCCCTCCTTCATTCCTAACACTCTGTACAAGCTGCTGGAACTTCTTAGTAGTAGTACTAATGGCAGAACTGCTTGGTGATTTCAAGTATTACTTAGGGTCCCCTTTTGTCACACTTGGTATCATCTTCTCCCCTTCCCCTTTCTGGCAGACACACTGGCATCAGATTCAGCACTGGTAGCAGGCTCACCACTGGCAGCAGGCAGAGGTAGCTGACCTGTTTTGCTCAATCTACTACCCTCTTCTTCCTCTGCCATTGTCACAATTTTCCACAAGATCCCTAGGGGTGATATAGGGGACTGGGTAACCAGAGCATCCAGACCCTTTCACATTGGTGGTAGTGGTGGCTTCCACCACTGGGTGCATAATGGTCCTTCCAGGTCCTCCTTTTATTGTTATCAAACTTGCTCATAGTGGTAGAAGTAACTATGAGCCTCTCCTCAATTTTGCAAAACAGCTCACAGCACAACAGTCTAGCACATCTCTGTCTGTAGCTGCTTGTATTGAGTTTCACATTTTTGAGAGAAAAGGCAAAAAACATAATTAAAGGGTCAAAAACTTTCTAGACACTGGAAAAATAGCAAAAAATGTTTGCCAATGGGCAAAAACTGAAAAGATTTTAGTCGCTTTATATAAAGTGAATTTCCCTATGAAAAAGTGGAAAACTACATGGTTCTCATGGATTTTTTCTCAGGAAAACAACGTGACCTTTTGCACAACCCTACTCATTAACATCAGTTATAAACTCTTGAGCAAAATTATGACTGAACCACATTATGCCCTCCCTGATCTCACCAGAGCAAGTGTGTTTCATCTTAGGACTTTACTCTGTTAGCAATATTGAAACTGCTCGCAGCCATCCTGAAATCCCCAGACTTACCCAAAACACTAACCTCCTTATAGATCTTGATGCCTAAAAGGCATTTGACAAAATTCTCTGGTCTCAAACCATCTCCTGTTTCCTTTAGAGTCAGGGACTTATGCCCATGTAACCGAAGTTTTGCCAAGGGAAATGCTAACCACCAAAAATTCTCCTTTCTTTGAGCTATTTCATGGTAATGAAAAGGGATGCCCATTGTCACCCTTGCTTTTTAAAATTGAGCTAGATCGTCTCCTGCACAACCTGAACCAAGAACCGGCCTTTAGGGGATTCTCTCTGAGGAACATACATGTCAAGGTTTCAGCCTTCATAGATGACCTTCTTCTATTCCTGGGCAATCTCTATATTGACTTCCAGCTTATTCTATACATCTTTTAAAGACCTTCAGTTTATTGGAGGTTATAAAATCAATTTTTGGAAGTTGGAAGCCTTGTTGCCACCACTTCTCAATCTGGGATGCTCCCTATGATGGGCAACACACTCCCTCAAGTTCCTTGGAATCCACATTCCAAGAAATAGCACCACCCTTTATAAACTCAACATCTCTGCCCTGATCTCTCAAACTGCTTCAGACTTCCAAACCTGGAAGCAACTGTCCCTCTCATTTATTGGCTGCATTAATCTCATAAAAAAAGTTATGCTCCCTGATGTAAATGCCTCTTTTCTACATCTTCTCTACTCCTGCCCCACATATTCAGTGTATTTTTGGAATAAAATGTTCACTTATGTAATGGATGATTTACAAATGCCTCTCAATGCATATTCCTTGGAATTTATACTGGGACCTTATGACAATCCCTCTATCCTACCTAAAGTGAATATGGTCCTCCGGGACCACCTTATTATTATTAGGGATGGGTGAAAATGTTCACCTCAAACTCAAATTGGTAATGGCACTTCCCACCTGGCTAATAATTTCCCACAAAAAGTGCAGTTTTTCCACTTTTTTTGCCTAGATCCTTCCATAGAAATCAGTGGGAACATCGAATTTACACAAAACACATAGCAAATATTATTTTATTTCTAAAAGGCATAATATACAAGGAACATGAGGATGCCTGTGTTGGTGGAGTGTGGGGAAAGAATGAGTTGAACAGGGAATTTGTTTGGGGGGTTGTTTACTGGGATTGGGGGGGCAGTTAATAAAAAAACAAATACTAAATAAAATTAAAAAAAAACATCAGACATGGTATCAAAGGGGTCTGAGGAGGGTGCCTGTGTTGGTGGGTGGAGTCTGGGGAATGAATAACTTGAACAGGGAATTTGTTTTGGGGGGGCTCTTGACTTCTATTGGGGGGACAGTTAATAACAAAATAAATCAATAAAATAAAATAAGACATTTGTATATAAAGTGATAGAGACAGGAACCCCCTGACATAAGCTGCCACTGGGATGGGTTGATACTTGACTTGATAGAGTATTTTGTAGAGGATAATTTGTTAGATTTGTTGTTAGAGTCACAAGCCCTGAGGAAACATTGATTTATAAGACTTAGGTACAGGCACTAAGGAAACATTGATTTGTAGGAATTAGGCTTGTTAGAAACAAATCCGACAATTTTTTTTTTTTTTTTGTAGTACTATGGGGGTTTTTTTTATAATTTTTTTTTTGTATTTTTTTTTCCAAAGCACAAGCCCTGAGAAAAAAATGCCCTAGTGGCCTAATGCTAGCAGGTCATGTTGTGTTGGCTACTGGCCATTGTCTAATGCCCTGATGTAGATGCGGAATTTGAGACTGCTGTTCTTGCTGCTGCTGCTGAGTTGCAGCAGGATGATTTTGCAGCTGAAAGGGAATGGGATCAACAATAGCAGTGACATGGGTGATGGATGATGAAGGTTACACTTGCCACGACTAGCAGTGATGAGCCTGAGGCAGTAGCAACACAATAAGTAGCCCCTATTATATGTTAAGAAAAGAAGAAGTTGGATGATAATTCTTCTCCACCTGCCCCTCCTCCAAAATCATGGGTGTCTTGTTATTAGAATATACATCTTTCCCTTGAGAGCAGGAACTGTGCCTCTCATCAGCAACTGCAATGTGCACAGTGTGTGTGTGTGTGTTAAATAACACCTGGGGGCGTAACTGTATCCAAACACCATGACACCAGAACTCAAGCACTGCAGCTGTCACTATACCCCTTGTCCATACCCTGCTAAGGACAGATGACAACTTGCTGACAGTTTAATTGTAATGATGAACTCTCCCAGCCACCACAGCATATTCTGCAGAATGGAATCTCCTCAGTTGCCACTTGATGACCTGGTTTTGCTTCTCCTTCACCACACTGGCATGTGTAGTCAGTGCACCACACAATGTGCAATGGGTAGACATGAACTGTCACATCCTAACATCTACAGATTGGCTATCATTTGGCGGGGGAGATAATGATGAATGACGTGGATTGGCAGAATATGTAGTTACCCTAGAGGAAGAAGGTGATGGCGAGCTAGTTGTTTCACTTGTCATGGAACTTCCAGTCTCTGCCTGGGTTTCTCTATTCTTCCTCCTCTTTGATCTCCACCTCATCTCTTGTTGCCTTTCTGGAGAGTCAGAGGGTACAGCAACAGTAGTGCTTGATTTCTGTGGTGGCGTTTGGCTTTAACATGTTTGACATAAATGTCATGGTGTCTGTGTTTCATGTGTGTCATCAGGTCAGTTGTGCTAAGGTGTATTCCCTCCTTTCCTCTTCTCACTGACTTGTCACAAATTGTGCACAGTGTCGTTGGTGATGACTGCACTGTGCCTGCCCCAAGACAAAAATAGTCCCACACCCATGACTTCAGGAGATGGGAAACAGGTGGAGAAGAATGGCCTCTTTTTTGTGTCCTCCACATTCCACTCCACTGTCTGGGGCAGAGGATGAAATTTCTGCTGTTGCTGCTATTGCCTCAGAATCAGCACTGCAACTAGAACAAGGAGTTTTGTTGCTGTGTGGCAAGTGGAACCTGTCCTAATCCCACATCACTTGTGGACCCCATTCCCACTGTGTCCACAATGGTCTGTGGCACACTAGCTTGCTCCTCAGCATCCTGCTGCCCTTGCAACTCAACAGCAGTAGGAATTAGAGCAGTTGTAAAATACAAAAGCTCATTGCTGGTGATGTTGGTAATGCCCATCCTAACCCTGTCTCACATTCCTTCTCAATTTGGGCTAAAAAGGCCATCAATGTCTATTCCAACCCAGCTGTTCTACCATCACCACCACCACCCCACTAGTCCCTACATGCTACTGATACTGCTCTATTACAGACATCGCACTGCTGTTTGGAGGAGGTGATGAGCAATGTGACAGAGGGTCATCTATTGTCACACTTGTCATTTCCTGGTGACATGAAGAAGGTGGACTGGCAGCAGTAGCAGCAGGCACAGGCTGCTGATCTCTGCTCCTGGTTGTGGTGGGTGTATTATTTCTGCACCTGCTATCCACCACCAGTTCTGGCCTCTTCAGGATCATGTTCTACTTGGACACTGTCATGAAGGGAGGGGGACTCCCAGGGCCAGAGGAATGGTGCGGGCTCCCTTGTCCTCTAGTCTGGATGCTCTCAAACGCTTCCCCTACCATTCCCCTAACACTAGTACCACCGGCTGCTTCACCATTACTGTTACTACTACTAACACCAATCACATCAAGTTCAGCCCCAGAGTCTTCCTACTCACAGATACTAGTAATATGAGGATATTGATTACCCCCTCCTTCACTCCTAAGGCTCACAAGCTACTGAACCTTCTTAGAAGTAGTAGTACTACCACTGGCGGTACTGCTTGGGGATGGGAAGTGTGACGTAGGGTCCTCCATCTTCTCCTTCCCCCCTCCAGAGTATTACAAGACACACTAGCAGCAGGTTCAGCACTGACAACAGGCACAGAACTGGTGGCAGCAGGGGCAGCACGTCTGACCGCAGGCATGGTACTGGTGGCAACAAGTTCAGCACTAGCAGCAGACACAGCACTGGTGGCAGCAGGGGCAACATGGTGGATGCAGGGGCAGCACTTCTGACAGCAGGCACAGTACTGGTGGCAGCAGGTCCAGCAATGGAAGCAGGCACAGCAGTGGTGGCAGCAGGGGCAGCACTGGCAGCAGGCACAGCACTGGTAGCAGCAGGGGCAGCACATCTAACAGCAGACACATCACTAATGGCATCAGGGGCAGCACGTCTGACAGCAGGCACAGCAATGGTGGTAGCACTAGCAGCACATCTGACAGCAGGCACAGAACTAATGGCAGCAGGGGCAGCACGTCTGGCAGCAGGTACGGCAATGGTGGCAGCAGGGGCAGGTAGCTGACCTGTCCTTCTCTCACTGCTACACTTTTTTTCCTTCCTCTTAATATCCCAAACATCCCTAGGGGTGATTTAGGGGGACTGGACAGCAATGATTCTGTAGTGCTCACTTCTGACGCAGACTCAGTGGACACATAAGGTTTCCTCCAGTTCCTCCTTTTATTATTTTTAAACGTTCTCACAGTGATAGCAGTCACTATGAGCCTCTCCTGCCTCAATTTTCCAAAAAGATCACAGCAGAACAGCAAAGCATGTCTACCTCGCTCTGTAGCTACTTCTATTGTGTTCCACGTCCTTGAATATTTTATAGCGAAAAGGCAAAAAACACGTAAATGAATAGGAAGAAACTTTCAGACCATTGGAAAAATGTTAAAGAATTTTGGCCAATGGGGGACAATTGCAGAGATTTTAATAGTTGGTTTTAAAGTTGATTTTCCAGCGGAAAAGTGGACAACACTGTGGTTTTTGTGTAATTCCTTGCAGGAACACGGCAAGAGCTTTCACCTACCCCTACTCAGTTGTCACCTTATTTTTAAAAAAAAGTTATATATATATATATATATATATATATATATATATATATATATATTGTTTTGTAAACTGTTGTCCACCCTATCACTGTCAAAAAACAACAAAAAAAAACCCCAACAACCTGTTCCACAACAAATTCTTTCCCCAGATTCCCCCAGCACAGAGGTAATAACAACAAGATCAGCAAGAAACTTGGACCACAGTTGCCTGTGTCTTTCAAATCAAATTGGCCAGACAAAATGTTTGGGTATTTAGGATCAATATCCTCTGTTCCCTTCTCACACTCCCAGACACCTCCCCCACAGAGATAACAACAACAATATCAGCAAGGAACTTGGCCAACAGCTGTCTGTGTCTTTCAAATCAAGTATACCAGACAAAATGTTTGGGTATTTGGGGTCAACCTCCTTTGTTCCCTTCTCACACCCAGAGACACGTCTAACACAGAGATAACTGCAAGATCAGCAATACATTTGGACTGTAGCTGTATGTGTCTTTCATGTCAGTCAGTCAGAATGTTTGGATATTTCTGATCAACTGGCATTGCTCCCTTCCTTCTCACACTCCCCAGACACATCTAACAAAGAAAATAACAGCAAGAATAGCAAGCAACCTGGACTGCATCTGCCAGTTTCTTTCAAATCAAATCTGTAAGACAGAATGTTGGGGGTTTTGGGGTCAACCTCCTTTGCTCCCTTTTCACACCCCCTTACAACTCCAGCACAGAGATATTAACAGCAAGATCAGCAAGGAACTTGGACCGCAGCTGCCTGTGTCTTTCAAATCAAATTGGCCAGAGAGAATGTTGGCATATTTGGGGTCAACCTCCTTTGCTCCCTTCCTGTTACCAGACTCCCGTAATACAGAGAACACATTTCCTGCCCACAAGACTCTCTAAACTAAGCTTCACGGTCTTCTCTAGCTCAAAAAAGTTACTACTCTCTTTTCCTCTCACAAACACAGAATGGCATGCTCTGGGAAAGTACCATTGCTCTTACAATATATCTGTGGGAAAATAAGGGAAACTTGCCATGCGTTCATTCAAAATAGAGAACATGAAAAATACGCTAGGAAGCCTCCAGTCAAAAAATATGTTATTAATTTATTAAAGCTGCAGGCTAAAAACACCATGCCCATTCAACTATCCTACATAATATAACACTAGAATATCTGTCCACTGCTGGGAGCATTCTGTGCATTCGGGCAGTCTCTACAGCGCATGACTGCATCGTGTGCACCACCAGTACGTGGCAGTACGCAGAACAGGACTGGCCTCTTAACCCTTTGAGTGCCAGAGGGGTACACAACGTACTGAAAAGCACTCTGGCACTCAAAGGGTTAACATGACCCGGACCTTGGCCCGTGTACACAGGCTTTTACACTAGTAGTTTAATAATCTGGCAGTCTGTAAAATAGATGCGCTTAAATATATAATCTATCAAAGCACAATTAAAGCACAAATAGTCTTTACGCCATATGAACTATAAGAGTTAGTTATCTCTGTTGGTCTCAAAGTATTGGAATTGACTAAGAAACAATCTGAGATGTCAAACCTTTGTGGAGCTTCTTTTATTACGTTATTTTTGTCTACTAAGTTAAAGGCTTCTAGTCGTATACTGAGATATTTTTGTGTAAATCTCTATCTTAGGTTACAATATACTCCATGTTCATATTGCTGCAGTCATTAAATGAATATTCATGAGGTTACATTAACATTAACTGTTTTAACTCAATTAGTATTTATTCCAATTGAGAATAAACAAACATTACAACCTTGCTATCCTACTGCTAGTAACATGGAGAAGAACCGATCTGAAGAACTGCTAGAAGGGATAATAAAGGATTTTATTCAGGATTACATGGCAAAAAACAAGATTATTAGTAAGAATCAACATGGCTTTATGAGGAATAGATTATGCCAAACTAATAATTTCAACTTGTATGAAGAAGTAAGTTGCATCCTGGCTAATGGTAAGGCAGTTGATGTAGTATATCTAGATTTTGCAGAACCATTTTATAAAGTGCCACACAGAAGGCTGGGTATAAAATAAGGAAATTGGGGTTAGTGGTTAACCTTTTCAATTAGATAGAATTGGATAGACAGTTGGTTGGAGGATAGGGAATGTTTGTAAATGGACAATGCTACAATACAGTTAAAGTAGAGAATAGAGTGGAGTACGTAAGGGTTCAGTACTTGGTCCACTGCTTTTAAACATGTTTATAAATGACTTGGAAATAGATATAGAAAGCAAAATATCAATACTTTTAGATGACAATAAATTATGCAAGCTAATAAATTCAGAACATGATATTTGTTCCCTACATAGAGATTTTCATAAAATGGCAGATTGGGCAACCAAATGGAATATGAAGTTTAATGTGGGAAAATGTAAAGCCTTGCATCTGGGAAGAAAAATATTCTAATGCTACTTATGAATTTAATGGAATCATTTTAGGGGACTCATTGCTAGAGAAAGACATGGGGATTCTTGTAAACTACAAACTTGGAAATAGTGACTAGTGTCAAACAGCAGTAGCAAAAGCAAACAAAGTCTTGCATAAAAAGGGGTACTGAAGCAAGTGTGGATAACATCATTTTGCCATTGTACAAATCATTAGTAAGACCTCCCCTTGAACATGCAGTGCAGTTCTAAAAAGGAATATTCTAGAACTAGAGAAAATACAATGAGGAGCAACAAAATTAAGGGAATGGAGGACTTGACGTATGAAGAACAACAAAACAAACTTGGTTTATTTACTCTAGAGAAAAGACAACCATAAGGAAATCTTTTCACAATGTACAAGTATATTAGAGGTAAATACAAAGATCTCTCTGGTGAGCTATTCATTCCAAGGCCTGATCAAATAACCAAGGGCCACCCCTTGAGGTCAGAGGAAAGGAGGTTTCAACTTCAACACAGGAAAGGGTTTTTTTATAGTAATGTCTGTTAAATGATGGAATTTCTTACCCAAGGATGTATTTTTTGGCAGATACAATGGCTATTTTTAAGAGAAGAGTAAATACATTTCTTTTAAAAGGGGACATACTGTGTATTAGTAGGCACAACAAGAAGGTCTGCACAATTATATGTATTGTCCCATTAAGCCAAAATTAATAAACCAAGCATTGAGTCAGTAATACTATTAGCCCAATCCAACAAGACCTATAAGATACCAACGGATTCCTTGTTAAAGCAGTATAGTGATTATGCACAATTTGTAAATGCAAACTCTCATTAAAATAAAAATATGCCGGCGATTATAATTACCTTGTGGATTGTCTAGTTTGACTTTCCACTTTGTAGTTCTACACTATTATCTGCCACCACTTCTAAATCCATAAACAAGACTGCCAGTTTTAGTTATAATAGTGAGGGGCTTGATCTAGAAGGTCTCACTGCGCTTTAAATAAATACTTTTGCATTTATGAGCCTTATTTCAGAATGACAACTTGTCTGGTATCTTCATACCGGGTGAAAACTGAATATATCTAAAGCTGAATGTATCTAATTTGAAAAAAACAGCGAATTTGGTCCATTACTGGATATTACTCAGCTACGGACCTGTTTTTCCTAATTTTTCTTGTTTTTTCATGTGCTCAGTAGAAATTCAGTCTTCCCTTTGATTTCAATGCAATGAGCCAGGTGAAAAAAAAAACCCTGTAAAACAGCACTTTTTATGAAAAAGTTCAGCAAAAAGTGCATTTTTCTCCTGTTTCACTTATGAGGCAAAAACTTCCGCCCATCTCTAGTGGTAAATCCACCACACACTATATAATGCATGGACACAAACTGCCAGATCTTTACATCTACAGACCCATTTTCAGCTGTGGGGAAGGTAATGAAGATAAAGCTGGTAGACTATAGAAGAAGGAAGGAGGATACTGAGAGTGCCAGGGAGTAAAAAATGGGTACATCTTGCTGCACCCAGACCCTAGAACAAGATGACAGTGGCAACACCAATGTTAAGCTCATCATCAAACTTCCAGACTGGGTTTCTCTTGTCTTCCTCTGGGATTTTCAGCTTCATTCCTTGTGCCCTTGAAGAGGTAAAGGGGTAGCAAAGACAGCAGCTCATGAATTCCTTTTTGGTGTTCAGCTTTAGCATGCTTAACATAAACATTGAGGTGTCTTTGTTGCATGTGCTTTATGAGAGCAGATGTGCCAAGGTATGTCCCTTCCTTTCCCCTTTTAAGTACATTGTCACACATAGTGTACAGTGCAGTTGCAGATGATAGCACAATGGCTGCCCAAAGGGACAAATATTCCTACAGCCATGATTTCAGTGAGGAGAGAGGTTGAAAAGAATGGCCTTCTTCTCCAAACTCACCTTCACTGACTGGGACAGGTGATGTTGTTTCTTAAGAATAATCACTAGGGCTAGGACCAGGAATATTGGTGGCAAGTGGAGCCATCTTCAATATACTTCCCCTGAGTGCAATGTCAGTGAGAGACTGAGAGTCATTGGGTCAGGGGTATGTGGGCTCTCTTTACAGCTGTTGCTACTGATTTCTTCCTTCATATCTTGATCAGCATTGTCGTGGTCCATCCAGCTTTCCCTGCTGCTCATAGTGTTAGCCAGCACTTAAAATACATTTTTGTTTTAATTTAATTTTTATTATTATGTTTTTTTCTCTCTGCCTGCTTCTGCTTTCTTTCTGTCCTAAATTACACCACTCTGCATGAAGGGATATTCTGGGTTTTTATTGTGTGGAGGCACAAAGTTTTGCCACCTATCGAAAGCATAGGATAGAAATGGAATATTCTAGCTGGAGATTCAGCGTTTTAATGAAATGGCAGAAATTATACTGATTTCCCTGTGGGTGGGAATTCCATTGGAAAAGTGGAAAATCATGCTTTTTTCACAAAAATTCCAGTGGGAACAAAATTGGACTTTTCTCCTATCAACATCTGTGACAACCAGTTGGCACTTGAACCTGGCTGGGGACTAGGGATGGCGAAAGTTGTCTCTGTGTTCCAGTGAGAAATTCTGCAAAAACCACATCATTGTCCGCATTTTCACTAGAAATTCCGCTTTTCAAACAGTGAGTAAAATGTCCTCGTTTTTCACCCATTGGCCAAAATTTCCCGTCAATTCTTTAGTGGCTACAAAGTTTCCACCCATTGATTTATATTGTTTTCGCTATTTTGCTATAAAAACGTGACGTATTTGTGGAAGTCAGACACAATAGAAGCAGCTACAGAGCGAGGTAGATGTGCTTTGCTGTTCTGCTGTTATTTATTGTAAAAATTGAGGCAGGAGAGGGTCATAGTGACTATCACTATGAGCAGCCAAAGGAGCAACTGGAAGGACCATTATTATGTGTCCACTGAGTCTGAGTCTGAGGAGGAAGAGGAAGTGACTAGCAATACTGAACCAATGCTGTCCAGTCACCCTAAATGACCCCAATTGATCTTGGGGAATTTAATGGGAAGGGAGGGAGAAATGGGTAGTATTAATGAGAGCAGGAGAGGTCAGCTGCCTGTGCCTGCTGCAAGACATGCTGCCCCTGTTTCCAGTGCCACTATTGCTGTACCTTCTGCCAGATGTGCTGCCCTGCTGCCACTAGTGCTGTACCTGCTGCCAGATGTGCTGCCCCTGCTGCCACTAGTGCTGTACCTGCAAACAGCATTGCTGTACATGCTACCAGACGTGCTGCCCCTGCTGCCTCTAGTGCTGTAACTGCTGCCAGATGTGCTGCCCTTGCTGTCACCAGTGTTGCCCCCAGTGCTGAACCTGCTGCTAGTGTGCCTTGTAGCACTCAGGAGGGGGGGAAGGAGACAATTATACCATGTGTGACAGCAAGGGACCCTAAGTCATACTTGCCATCCCCAAGCAGTCCCGCCAGTGCTAGTACTACTACTGCTAAGGTCCAGCAGCTTGTTAGCATTAGGAGTGTAGGAGGGGGTAATGAATAACAATATCCTCATATCAATAGTGAATGTGAGACTAAGGAGGAAGACTCTGCGGCTGAACTTGATGTGGTTAGTGTTAGTAGTAGTAGCAGTAATGGTGAAGAAGCTGTAGTAGTATGGGAAACATTGGAGACGGTCCAGACTAGCGGTCAAGGGAGCCCACACCATTCGTCTGACCCTAGGAGTCCTCCCCTTCTCTTCACTAAAGCATCCAAATGGAAAAGGATCCTGAAGACTAAGAGGCCAGAACTGTTGTTGGGGTACAGCAGGCACACAATTAATACCTCCACCAGGCAGGAGAACATAGCTGCCTGTCCTGGCTGCTAGTGCCACCGCCAGTCTGGCTTCTTCATGTCAACCAAGAAATGACAAGTGTGACATTAGGTGACCCTCTGTCACATTGCTTGTCACCTCCTCCAAGAAGCAATGAGATGTCTGTAATAGAGCAGCAGCATGTAGGGACTAGTGAGGGTGGTGATGATGATGCTGGAGAAGCTGGGGTGGAAGAGGCATTGATGGCCTTTTTAGCAGAAACTGAGAAGGAATGGGAGAATGGGATGGGGATGGGAATTACCACCACCACCAGCAGTGAGATTTTGGAATTTGCAACTGCTCTAATTCATTCTGATGTTGAGTGGCAAGGGAAGCAGGATAATGAGGAACAGGCTTGTGTGCCACAGACCACCATGGACAAAGTGGGAATGGGGTCAACAAGTGATGCGGGACTAGGACAGGTTCCACTTGCTAGCACCAGCAATACTCTTGGTCCTAGTTGCAGTGCTGATTCTGAGTCAGTAGCAGCAACAGCAGCAACATTATCCGCTGCCACAGACAGTGAAGGGGAATTTGGAGGACAAGCAGCAAGAGGCCATTCTTCTCCACTTTCCCCCTCCACCCTGAAGTCATGGGAGTGGGACTATTTTTCTCTTGGGGCAGGCACAGTGCAGTCATCAGCAACGGCACTGTGCACAATTTGTGACAAGTCAGTGAGAAGAGGAAAGGAGGGAACAGCTTGGCACAAGCACCCTGATAACACATATGAAACACAGACACCATGATATTTACGTTCAACATGTTAAAGCCAAACACCCACCATAGAAATCAAGCACCGCTGTTGCTGTACCCCCTGACTCTCCAGAAAGGCAATAAGAGGTGAGGCTGAGTTCAAAGAGGAGGAAGAATAGAGCAACCCAGGCAGAGACTGGAAGTTCCTTGACAAGTGAAACAACTAGCTTGCCATCACCTTCTAGGGTAACTACATATTCTACCAATCCTCGTTGTTCATCGTTATCTCCCCCGCCAAATGATAGCAACTTTGTTGATGTTAGGATGTGGCAGTTCGTCTGTACCCATTGCACACTGTGTGGTGCACTGTCCACACATTCCAGTGTGGTGGAGGAGAATTGCAAGCAATGCATCAAGCAACATCTAAGGAGATTCCATCCTGCAGAATATGCTAAGATGCTGGCAGGGAGGGTTCATCATCACTATTAAACTGTCAGCAAGTTGTCATGTGTCCTTGGCAGGGTTTGGAAAAGGGGTGTGGTGACAGCGGCAGTACTTGGTTTCAGGTGTCATGATGTTTGGATACAGTTGTGCCCCCAGATATTATTTACTACGCACACACTGTGCACATTGCAATTGCTGATGAGAGCCACAGTTCCTGCTCTCAAGGGAAAAAATATATTCTAATAACAAGACACCCATGATTTTGAAGGAGGGACAGGTGGAGAAAATTTAATGGCCAATGTCTTCTTTTCTCCACATAGACTGGGGCTACTTATTGTGCTGGTACTACCTCAGGAGCATCACTGGAGTCAGTAGTGGCAAGTGGAACCTTCATCATCCATCACCCATGTTACTGCTATTGTTGATCCCATTCGCTTTCAGTTGCCTAATCATCCTGCTGCTCAAACAACTCAGCAGCAGCAGTATGAACAGCAGTTGCAAATTCCACAATTATGCACTCAGGAGGACATTTGACAATGACCAGTGGCCACTGGCCAACATGACCTGCTGGCACTTGGCCAATAGGGCATTTTTATTTTGTCTCAGGGCTTTTGCTTTGAAGAAAAAAAAAAGTCCTACAAAAAAATAAACCATTTTTGGGGAGTTTGTTTCTAACAAGCCTAAGTCCTACAAATCAATGTTTCTTCATGGCTTGGGCCTCTACTAAATTTAAGTCCTACAACGGCCTCTAACAACAAATCTAACAAATCAACCTCTACAAAATACTCTATCAAGTCAAGTATCAGTCTACCCCAGTGGCACCTTATGTCAGGGGGTTCCTGTCTCTATTATTTTAAATACAAATGTCTTTTTTATTAACCCCCCCCCAATACCAGTCAAGAAACCCCTCAAAACAAATTCCCTGTTCAACTGATTCATTCACCAGACTCCACTCACCAACACAGGCACCTTCCTCAGACCCCTTTTATACCATGTTTAATGGGTTTTTTTTAATTTTATTTAAGATTTATTTAATAACTGCCCCCCATTCCCAGTAAACAACCCCCCAAAAAATAATTCCCTGTTCAACTGATTCTTTCCCCACACCCTGCCAACACAGGCACCCTCATGCCCCTTTTATACTACGCCTTTGTGAAATAAAATAATATTTGCTATATCTTGTGTGTAACTTCAATGCTCCCATTGATTTCAATGGAACAAGGTAGGTAAAAAAAGCAGGAAAAAATAGAAAATCGTTTACTTTTCGCAGGAAATCTTTTGCCAATTTCAATTTGAGGTGGAAATTTTCGCCCATCCCTACTTGTGAGTAAGTGTAGGCAGGGATCTATGACCATCAGTCTGCAGTGGACCCAGGGTGGGGGGTATCTGAAAGTACATGTAAGTACCAGTGGACAGTGGGAAAAGACTGGGGAACTCTAAGTGTCTGTGATCATGCCAGAGGCATGTCCAACACATTGTATAGCAATGCAGTTTACTCCACTTTGGCGCACACACACACAAAGTGTCAATTTTTTTAATATATATATTTTCAGACCTTAGTTGGTAGGCATCAGGTCCCCATGTATTGATTATTTAAAGTCATCAACAGAGATGAAAGAAAGGCACACACTGCCTTCCTTCCATCTCCCTCACTCAAGCAGATATTCCCTGAATTCCCAACTTAAATGAGATGACTAGAGAACCCACTGCATCATCACTGGTAACAGCAATGATTCTGGCAGGCATTCCTGTCCTTCCCACTTACCCAGAAATTTGGAGAATTTCAGATTCATGAGGAAGGGAAGGAAGACAGTGTTTGCCTTCCTATTTTTCAGTATTGATCACCTATTGTGATCAAATGGGTGATCAATATCATGGGAAGGGCAACAGAGGAGTCCTTTTTTTATGTTTTAATGTGGAAGGTTGGAGTACATCATATGGGCCTGGCACTCAAGGGGTTAAAACATTTTGATCTAACAAAAGAAAATGAAAATTTATTGTTCAATCACATGCAGCATGCCTGACTGATCAATAAAATAATAATGATGATGAAGAATGCTTTGCTTTCTTTATTAAAAAAAGTAAAATATAAAAATGATGAAGTATGTAAAATGATCTTGAGCTAACCAAAATTATTTTTATCAAGTATGCTGGGTCAAGTGTGAAAAGCATTCTTGATCAAACAAGTTCTTTTGAATGTTTGAAACCAAGTTTCCAACTTCCTTGGCTTTTATTTATTTTGCTTTCTTTAACCCCTTAAAGACCGGTGCCCACACGTGCAGCCGGCACTTGGTGACCACGGGGCTTTTTTTTTTTTTTACTTTCAGTTCAGGGCTCCCGGAAGGGCGTGCAGCCGCACCGGGGAGCCCTGATCTCCATGAAGTGCCAGGACCGTCACTGGTCCTTAAGTGCTGGACTGCCGTGATGGTCCTGGCACGTCAGTGGTCGCGAAGGGGATAAATTACATTTAGTTCACACATAGCATAACTAATTGTTTTGTAACATCTCAAACAAATTATTTTGAGATGTTCATAATTTGTAATCAATTTCATGTTTTTTTAATCTAGATGCTCTTTAATACATTAAATGTTCCATCTTGAATAATTTTGTTAACTCTACTGACCACTGGATGTCAGTATTGCTCTTTTAAAGTCTGCACTACATCTAATACAAAAAATGCACAAAATGGTTTAGTGACTAAGTGATATTATTTATATAATCAGGTATTTATTTTGGTATTTAAATTGATGGTTTCAGCAAGTAACTGCTTTAGATAATAATGCATTGGTCATACTGATTGTCTAATTTTTTTTTGCTTTAAATTATTTTACATTCTAATGCTAAGCAGAAATAAGTACTAATAACCTGGCTAGTATTGTAATGCAGTGTAACAAATGAATTAAGCATATACTTCCTTAATTACTTCAAAAATAAATGCATATCAGTCATCTAGCAAAATATTGTGCAATATGAATATCCAAATTTTGCCAATGCTAATATGTATCAATTAAAAATGTAAGCTGTGCTTTAGAATGAAGGGGAAGGGGCTCTTTTTTAAATGTTTCTACTGAAGGCAAAAAAATACATAACAGTAAAAACCTGAAAAAACATTATAGCCTTCCTTATACATTAAAGATAAGATAAAGTGGAACATCAAATCCCTCTCCCTTTCCCTTCACCAAACATTTGGCATGCTGACTCCACATCTAAAATACACAGACAGTGTACTTATTAAATGTTAAGAAACATTTAGTACATACAACAGCATTAATAAGAGCTGCAGGTAGAATATCATTAAAATCAATTCATTGGACCCCTGTGGCATGCAAAGGGTTCATTTGTTTTTTTTATTATTATTATTTATTCGTTCCTTGTTGAGGGTGGCATCAGGACCTCTCCTTATCCCCCCTCCAACAAGGTCTGAATAAAAAATAAACAAATGTGTATGCCACAGAGAGGTCCAGTGCATTGCAAAGCACCGTATTGGACCCACCTGTGGTGCACACAGGGTTTTTTGAGGGGTTATAAAATATTTTTGTTTAGACCTTGTTGGGGCAAAAGTACCCCACCTGATGCCACCCCAATGAGATCTAAATAAAATAATAATGAAAAAAAAATAATAATAATCATTTGTCTGCCACAGGGGTGCCCAATGCAAAGAAAATGAATGCAACTTTGCAAAGAAACTAAATAAATGTGTGTGTGTCACACCTCTCCTGACGCCACCTCAGTAAGGTCTGAGTAAAACTTTATGGGCCCCAAAAGAATATAACCTGTGAGTGTCACGGGGGTCTTGCGATGGACATCCCTGTTGAAATTTTTATGTATTTATTTTTTTATTTCAGACCTTGCGGGGGGCATCAGGACCCCTCCTGATGCCCCCCCAGTTATATATCTCCCAGATGATTGTGCTGGGAGATCAATATGGAGACACAGGAGAGGAAGAAACTATCCTGCTCTTCTCTCCTACCACCGGGTGAATGGGATCAGGTAAAGCTTCTTAATGTCACCAGTGACCATGTCACAGACGACATTAGGAGGCTTCCCCCTATCCCGCCCACTACTACTATTCGGATGTTCAGAGAGGAGAGAAGGTTGTGCCTCTCCTTCCTAAATATATATCTCCCAGCACAATGGGCTGGGAGATCAATAATTGGGGGGGGGGGGGTGCATCAGGTGAGATCCTGATACCCTCCCAAGAGTGCTGGGTAGTTTTGTTTTGTTTTAAATGCGGCAACTAAATGCCAGTGATATCGCCTTATGCAGTGACTGTATTTCACTAGTACAGGAACTGCTGTCCAAGCTTGTACAATGTGACCACCTGGCACTCTAGGGGTTACGTTTTTGTATGGCTTTGGCATGCAGTATCTATTTCACAGCCATATGTGAACTGGGTGGACACATTGGTCAAAAACCTTTTGTTTGAGTCAGAGTGGTAAATTTGTCTTAAAGACAGTACTGCTAAGTTGTCCAAATGCTTGCAACCCAATTTTATTCATTTCTCAATTTCCATCATGGTATTTCCACCTATTGACATTTCCTGTCCAACGTAAACACTACTGTGATTTTCCTTGGTATGGTAAATTTGTTAAACAGGACTTAATATTCATTTTCAGACAAATAATTTTGCTTTCCTGTAGCTCTTCAATGCTTTCTCGTAGTGCTTCAGGACTACTGGCAAAGAGTACTATATTGTCCATAATACATACGTTATGTAGGTAGTCTCCACTTATTTTAAGTCCTTTTACATTCCAGTTTAGTTTAGTTAAACAAGAGGGAGATTGTTTCTACGTGGTGCACACCTTTTTCTATTTTGATCTGGATTTTATGATAGTTGACCTGTATTCATGCAATTTTTCTTTCCTTATTGCAGTGAATTTTGATTTTTGCTCTCACTAGATGATGGTCACTTTCAACATTAAAATGTTTTAAGACTGAGCAGTCAGTGAATATCATTTTATTATTATAAGTATTATAATATAAGTATTATTGTAAGTATTAAGTATGAATTTAATTTAGCTTGTATTACCATTAGGGCTTTTCCATGTCCATTTCTCTGGGCCTTTTTTATAAAGTACAATTTTGTTCTTCTACAGATTTGATCAGTTGATTGCTTCTATCTCTTCTAATTCTTTTTCCACATCCACGTTCTCTAATCTTTTTTTGTGCCATTTTGGATGTTACCAATTGTCACATTGATATCACCCTTTATGAATTAGTAATGTTAGCTGTCCTGTTTGTAGAGGCATAATAAATAATCATAAAAT
This sequence comes from Rhinophrynus dorsalis, assembly GCA_037306005.1. Taxonomy (NCBI): domain Eukaryota; kingdom Metazoa; phylum Chordata; class Amphibia; order Anura; family Rhinophrynidae; genus Rhinophrynus; species Rhinophrynus dorsalis. The sequence goes on from CM074721.1 coordinate 323,398,833, forward strand.
TCTTCAACTTCATAATCACTATGGCTACATGTATAAACTGGAATGATTTGAAGAACGTAGCAGCAGTTTAGTTTGATAGCACAGGAATCAATTACTTCCAAAATGCTTTCTACTTTTATGACTGAGTCTATCTGTGTTTTGTTAACAGGATAGTAATGTTTAGGTTTTTACAGTAAGATTGATTCTTCTATATACATTTCTAAAAAGATCTGTAGCTTTATAACCATTAATAACATATTCCTTTTTCTTTTTTTTCTATAATAAAGTTTCCCCCTTCCACCCCTTTTACAAACGTCAAGCAGCCTCAGCAAGACGGTCTGGAGAGATTACAACTAGGGATGCGCGAAACTTATAGCCTCAAACTGAAATCGTAGAGAAATGGAACTTTCCACTTGGCTAAAAATTTCCACCGAAAAGTGTAGATCTTCTGCTTTTTCCCTCTTTTTTTCAGGTAGCTCATTACATTGAAATCAGCCGGAACATTAACGTTACACACAACACATAGCAAATATTATTTTATTTCTCAAAAGCATAGTATAAAAGGGGCATGAGGGTGCCTGTGTTGGAGGGGTCTGGGGAAAGAATCAGTAGACCAGGGACAGTTTTTTTTTTGGGGGGGGGTTGTTTACTGGGATTGGGGGTCAGTTAATAAAAAAATAAATCCTAAATACAATAAAAAAACAAACAAACGTAAGACATGATATAAAAGGGGTCTGAGGAGGGTGCCTGTGTTGGGGAATTAATGAATCAGCTGAACAGGGAATTTGCTTGGGGGGGGTTCTTGACTGGTATTGGAAGGACACTTAATAAAAAAATAAATCAATAAAATAAGAAATTTGTATGTAAAGTGATAGTCAGGAACCTCCTGACATAAGCTGACACTTGACTTGATTGAGTATTTTGTAGAGGATGATTTGTTAGATTTGTTGTTAGAGGCTAAAGCCCTGAGGAAATATTGATTTGTAGGACTTAGGTTTGTTAGAAACAGCCCCCTCCCCATTTTTTTTTTGTAGGACTATGCTTTTTTTTTTTTTCAAAGCACAAGCCAAGCCCTGAGAAAAAAATGCCCTACTGGCCTAGTGCCAGCAAGTAATATTGACCAGTGGCCACTGACCATTGTCAAATGTCAAATAGTCTGAGTCTATAATTGCGAAATTTGCAATTGCTGTTCTTGCTGCTGCTGCTGCTGCTGCTGAGCTGTTTAAGCAGCAGGATGAGTAGGGAACTGAAAGGAAATGTGATCAGCAATATTAGTAGCATGGGTGATGGATGATAACAGTTCCACTTGCCATGACTATCTTCAGTGATGCTTCTGAGGCAGTAGCAACACAATAAGTAGCCCCCAGTCTATGTGGAGAAAAGAAAAAGCTGGACAATAATTCTTCTCCACCTGCCCCTCCTCCAAAATCATGGATGTGTTGTTATTAGAATATACATTTTTCCCTTGAGAAGAGGAACTGTGGCTCTCATCAGCAAATGCAATGTGCACAGTGTATGTGGTAAATAACATCTGGGGGCACAACTGTATCCAAACACCATTACACCAGAACCCAAGTACTGCCTCTGTCACTATACCCCTTGTCCAGACCCTGCTAAGGAAATATGACAACTTGCTGACAGCCAGCAACCTAGCAAATTCTGTGGGATGGAAGCTTCTCAGTTGCCGCTTGATGACCTGTTATCGGTTCTCCTCCACCACACTGTTATGTGTGGTTAGTGCACCACACAGTGTGCAATGGTTAGAGACAAACTGCCATATCCCAACATCAAAAGAGTGGCTAGCATTTGGCAGGGGAGGTAACGATAAATGAGGTGGACTGGCAGAAGATGTAGTTGTTACCCTAGAGGAAGAAGGTGATGGTGATGGCGTGCTAGTTGTCTCGCTCGTTATCGAACTTTATTCTTCCTCCTCCTTTTGAGCTCCGCCTCACCTCCTGTTGTCTTTCTGGAGAGTCAGTAGGTACAGTAACAATGGTACTAGATTTCTGTAATGGATGTTTGGCTTTAACATGTTTGAATTGCTATTCTAGCAATTCAGGGTATATGCTGACGGCCTAACGGTCACTAGATTATAGTCACGGTTTTAGGACTGTAAGATATAATCACTCACCGTCCACATGGTTTTAATCTTTTAACTTATGTTTTTTCAATAAAGATAATATACACATTAGTTTTGGGTGTTTGTAGGACTTAGATAAAAATGAGATAATAGCTTTTGTTACAGCACTGTACTGGTCTTATCCTATTATTGGCTTTATGCCAATTTATTTTCTGTCCTCTTTACTTTCTGCTATTTTTGGCACCCAATCAGCAATGAGGGAAAGAAGGAAAGACACTTTGGCACAATCTCCCTAATATCACACATGGTCCGCTTTACTTTCTGGTATTTTTGGTAATAATATTTAGACATGCAGTGCGCCTTCAGTTTTCTCATTCACTTGCTTGTCTGATTGGGATGCCCCAATAGTCCCACACCCATGACAATAGTAATAACAATAATGGCAATAATGATCATGAACTAACACGGAGAAGAAGTAGAGGTCCCACTATAGGTCAGCAACTCTATCAGAAATAGGAGTCTGCTTAATAGGGAGAGCCCCTACCAGAGACAGGTCCCCGCCTCTGTAGTCTCTGAATACGGAAGCAAGCAGAAGATGCAGCAAGAGACAAACTGACTCACACCTGCAGTCAGTGGGTAGGTCGAGGAATCTCCCAGAGGTGGTAGATAGTAGGGAGATAAACTGACGCAGCCTGCCATCAGTCCAATAAGGGAAAACTCCCCTAAGGAACACAACGGGGAGAGAACCCAGTCTCACGCCGTGACACAGGAAGGAAAGTCTTAACCAGAGCAACAGGTTGGCACCAGGTTGGGTGTCTACTAATACAAGGAGTAAGCAAGAGAATAGTCAGACAGAGCCACAGGTCAGCACCAGGTTGGATGGTCAGATAAGCTGGGTCATACACAGTTCAGGTAGTCATCCAGAGCCACAGGTCTGTACCAGACTGGGTGTCCGCTATACACAGGGAGTAGGAAAGAGAATAGTCAGACAGAGCCACAGGTCAGCCAGCACCAGGTTGGATAGTCAGACATGCTGGGTCATACACATTACAGGTAGTCAGCCAGAGACACAGGTCTGCAATAGATTGAGTGTCCGCTATACACATGGAGTAGGCAGGAGAATAGTCAGACAGAGCCACAGGTCAGCACCTGGATGGATGAACAGACAAGCCAGGTCATACACAGAGCCCAAGGTAAATAGAACTGTGATGAACAACAACGCAAGGGCAACTGAGTTAGCACTCAGTTCCCTTTTAAAGCCCAACCCAGGAAGCAGCTGGGAGGAGGAGCTACACAAAGTAGTTAAATAGAGCCCTGCGTCATAATGCCTCTTTGCGCCCACGGATGACGCATCTCACCACGATGCGTACATCTCCCAACTAGTGCCCGTCAACCCGAGTGACAAAACAACTCAGCCAGGGGACATGGAGGGCCAACAGTCCCACCAAGAGCACCCAGACCCAGGACCACGAGTGACACACAGACAGAAGCAGAAGTGATGATTCGATGCATCCAGCTTTGCTGCAGGCTGCAGCGCTGGAACTGAGGTAACTGTAACAGGATCATGGTCCACTTGGACACTGTAGTAAAGGGAAGGGGGGGAGGTCTCCCAGAGCCAGAGGAATGGTGTGGGCTCTCTTGACCGCTAGTCTGGGTGCTCTCAAATGCTTCCCCTACCACTCCCCTAACACTAGTCCCACTGGCCATTTCACCATTACTGTTACCACTACTAACACCAACCACATCAAGTTGAGCCCCTGAGTCTTCCTCCTCACAGATACTAGTCATATGAGCATATTGATTACCCCCTCCTTCACTCCTAACCTTCTTATTAGTAGTACTAGCACTGGCTGGACTGCTTGGGGATGGCAAGTGTGACTTAGGGTCCCCTACTGTCACACTTGGCATCATCTTCTCCCCCCTCCTGAGTATTACAAGACACACTAGCAGCTTCAGCACTGGCAGCAGGCACAGCACTGGTGGCACTAGCAACAGGGGCAGCACATCTGACAGCAGACACAGTATTGGTGGCAGCAGGTTCAGCACTGGCAGCAGGCACAGAACTGTTTTCAACAGGGGCAGCAATGATGGCAGCATGTCTAGCAGCAGGCACAGGGAGCTGACCTGTCCTGCTCTCACTAGTATTACTCTTTTGTCCCTTCCTTCACATTCCCTTTTCTCCCTCCTTTCCCATTCCCTTTTCACCCTCCCATCCCTTTTCTTCCTCCCTTCCCATTCCCTTTTCTCCCTCCCTTCCCATTAAATTCCCCAAGATCCCTTGGGGTGATTTAGGGGGACTAGACAGCATTGGTTCTGTAGTGCTCACTTCCTCCTCCTCAGACTCAGTGGACACATAAAGGTCCTTCCAGCTCCTCTATTTATTATTTTAAACTTGCTCATAGTGATAACAGTCACTATGAGCCTCTCATGCCTCAATTTTGGAAAAAGATCACAGCAGGATAGCACAGCACGCCTACCTAGCTCTGTATCTGCTTCTATTGTGTTTGATTTCCGCAAATACATCACAATTTTATAGCGAAAAGGTGAAAACAATGTAAATCAATGGGTGGAAACTTTCTAGCCATTGAAAAAATGGCGAAAAACTTTAGCCAATGGGAGAAAAATGGGAACATTTTAATAGCTAGTTTTAAATCAGATTTTGCAGCGAAAAAGCAGACAGCAATATGTTTTTTTTGGAAATTCTTGCAGGAACACGACAAGAGATTTTGCCCACCCCTAATGACAACGAGGGAAAATCTTCTTTCAGCATAAGGAAAAACCTTCCCTCCTTAGTCAAGGGGGCAGGGTTTTCCTTATACTGAATGAAAGAAGTTTGTCCCTCTCTGCAATCTGTCAGGTCCAATGATAGGATTCTAGATCTGAGGGGATCCTGCTTGATGTATGAAAAAGGGGCAGGAGGGTGATACTTTATTATAGAATAAAAAAGAAAAATGCAAACTTATGAATGGTTATAAAGCTACAGATCGTTATAGAAATATATATGGAAGAATCAATCTTACTGAAAAACCTATACATTACTATACATTTAAGAATCCAATTCCTCCACATCATCCATCATTGATTCCTTTATAGTATAACCAGTGTCCATCTTTTAATTTGACCAAATCTTTGTATTTTCATGACTCTCACATAAGCCGATCATGTGTTATTCAGTTATTGTACTATTTTATCTAAGCTTGAAACTGTACTCATAGAATGTGTGTTAAGTCTTCCAATGTTTAAAGAACAAAGGCAGGGTGGGAGAAATAAAGGTGCCCCTGAGAAGCTAAAAGAGATAAGGATAGATCATGGGGAAAACAGGAAAACAGATGCAGCTGAGAATGGATCTAGTGAGGAGAGTGTCAGATACCCCTGGCTCAACTCTACAGGAGATGAATGTACCAGCAGTGATATAGGCTATCAGGAATAAGCGACTCCTCCAACAAGGGTTGGTGGAGAGAAGGCTTGAGTGCGATGCTGGAGAGCGTAGCTGGTGTGCGCAGGCCCCCTGTAGTGCATTGTGCTGCGGCCGAGGCCGTGTAAAGGTGCTGGCCGCGAAGCCAGATGACCCCCTTCGGTTGAGCCGAAGAAGGCCCAGGATAACGCAGTACAGTGAGGACACCCACCACCAACCCCAGGGAAGGTCTGTTTCCAACTGCTAGAACAAGGAGGACTAGGCCGGAAAAGTGCAGTGGCTAAGGGCAGGAAGCTGGTAGAGAACGGATAGGGGAGGTTACAAGACTGGGAGACCTGAGAAGCAGGAGCAGACCCCTGGCAAGAGAGACGGGAGCAAGCAGGGACAAGATACCCTCTAGGGAGAGAGGAGAGTAGCGGGGAATTAGGAAGGGGGCCTAGGAGTCCGGCAGGGAAGCACTGGGAGTAAGGGAGACTGTAAAGCACTAGGACCCAGGAGGACTGGAAACAATGGAGACTGGAAGGCACTAGGACCCAGGAGCACTGGAAACAATGGAGACTGGAAGGCACTAGGACCCAGGAGCACTGGAAGCAATGGAGGCAAGAAGGTACTAGGACCCAGGCTGCAGGACACATAGAACAAGAAAGAGCAGGCTGAACTGAGGCTCCAAGAGCAGGCTGAACTGAGGCTTTAACCCAGGAAGACTGGACTGCTGCAGGCTGAACTGAGGCTTCAACCCAGTTCGACTGGATTGCTGAAGGTATCCCCAACTCAGGTTCAGGAACGCTATAATCGCGCGCCGCAGAGAAGCAGCGCGCGGCTATAACGGGCCCGAACCCGGAAGTGCGGGTGACGGATGACGTCACCACGCTAGCATGGTGACGCGCATCCGAAACCCGGAAGCGCACAGAAGCCACCGAGGGAGCGAAGGAACGGTAAGCATGACAGAGAGAGGGACAATAATATGAGAAGGGGGAAATAAATGCAGGGGGAAACTTAGGAGAAAAAGGGGTAAGTCTGTGGAGGGGGTGGTCTGGGTGAATAGGACAGGAAAGTTACGTTACCACTTGGCAAGAGGCAGAAAAACGCTACAATGTGAAGATGTGAGTCATTTGGTGTTTCAGTTGACACAGATGGGAAGTGAAAGCACACTGAGATGGCATGGATTCACTGAGGTGACGTGAACCAGCTCCTCCCACAAATACAGGTATATACTTATACTTGTACATGCTAGAATAATTTGAGCTCTGAAGAGAGTTACAGGCATGAAGAGACACACAAAAGTAACCAGAATAGTTATTTTTTTATTTTTTTTCAAAGGTGTCAAGATCATGGGGTTGATCTTCAAAAAAAATGAAAAGACTCACTGAATAATAATTGGAGTTCCCCACTGAGCAGTGCAAAAACCATAGAGATTGGTGAATCAGCAAAAGATTGAAGGTGTGGGAGATGGCATCTTGGAGAGCCACTTACCTTTGCCAAAGTTGATGACAGATAGAACACCATTGTCTGTGCTGGTGTATATCTAGGAGAATTCTTCACAGGGGATAAAGGAGTTGATGCTGAGGGTGGGTGAGGAGTAGCGGTGCACAAAAGTAAAAAAAAATTCCTGCATGACTTTTTATGAAAAACAAATGATTTTTCAGTTTTCACAAACGTTTTCTCCTTTTTCTCCATTGCCAATCATTGTTTGCTACGACTGCAACATTTCCCACCATAATATCATTGGTGTGAGTCCTACAACAACATATGCCTTGAAATGATTGTTAGCAGGATGAGTGCCTTTGTCCTTTGCCCACAATACTAACTTCCTGCTTATGTAACATTGGCACAACCATCCTTGAAAAAATAATTGCTGATTGGGATACTCCAGCAGGGTGCAACACATATCATCAGTTCTTTTGTTTACTATTGAAATGTCATTGCCTACATGATAACCCTCAAAAGGGCAGCATCAGAATATGCCCCACATCAAAAGGGTGACTTCAGAATGTTGCCCACTTAAGATGCAGCCATATCAGAATGTCGCCCGCTTAAGATGCGGCCACATAAGAATGTTGCCCGCCTAAAGATCACCACATAGGCACTCTGTCAACAGAGAGATGCGGCATTTGAAGTACTTTGAGCACCTACATGTTTAACCGTTTATATAAGAGTTCTGTCTCAACATTTTTTAGATTAATGCACACAATTACATGCATATAAGAGTGCAATCTTCAATATTGCTTTATATGAGTCCACGCAACAATTGGGGCATTTCTTTTTGCATCTTATGGTGTGCTGCGATGCGGGGGAGACCCCTTATCTCCTTACACTACAGCCCACTCCGGATTTGATTTCCTACCTACTGGGGCAACAAGTCCTGATCATAGAAGATCTGGTGCAGATGCAGGGAGGAATATTGTCACTGTCAGCAAAAGAGCAGGAACTGAGTTCCTCTCACATCTCAGTGCACCACAAGATGCAAAGAGAGATGCTCCAACTGTTGCATGGACTCATGTAAAGTAATATTGAAGATTGCACTCTTATATGCATATAATTGTGTGCATTAATCTAAAAAATGTTGTGACAGAGCTCTAATTTAAATGGATATTCTCTGTTGACAGAGTACCTATATGGTGACCTTTAAGCAGGCAGCATTCTGATGTGGCCGCATCTTATGTGGGTGACATTGTGATGTCACCCTTTTGATGTGGGTGACATTCTGATGTCGCCCTTTTGAGGGTCGCCATGTAGGTGACAAGATTTCAAAAGGATACCCAGTTCTTTACGGTCTCTGTTTTCAACAAAAGAAAAGGGCAGCATTTCAACTGCCATTATTTTGGCAAATTTACTATTCTATAGGCGTACATTTACATTATGTTTGTGCAGGTTTTGACTTCTTTCTAAGAACTTTGTGAGTGTGGGATTGTAGTATATAGTAGCAGAACTGTGTAACTTTATTGCTTTAATACCACCACTTAAGGATGTAGTGGGGGTAGGCACTCTATGACTATGACTCTTGTCATCTCCTACAGAAAATCCAGAGGAATCGTACTCCTCTGCAGTAGGAGCCATAGGCATTATTTGCAGTGAACTAACTGTTGGCAGTGGCACACTCTCTGACAAATCAATACTATCACTACTTCTCCTATCTGCCCAAAACCATGGGAACTTTTTGGAGTGCTTCTACTGCTGCTAGTTGTGGCACCTCTGACCTCTTGATAGTGTGCCTCCCAGTCAGACCTCTGTTTGTGCTTCAGGTGAGATCTCATTAAGGAGGTGCCTAAGTGGGAGCCTACTTTCCCCTTGCTCATGTGCTTTTCGCACAGACAACAGATAGCAACACTATTAGCTTTTGGACCCTGAGAGAAGTATCTCCGTACTGTGGACTTCATGGACAGAGGGGTTCCTGAGGGTCTGCTACTACTACTACTGGGGTTAGATGTTGATGCAATTCTGCTGCTACTACTATTAGGTCTCAAAGTTGCAGAACTTCCAGCAGGTGCAGAGGTACTCATCATAGCTAAGGTTGTGTATGTTAATAACTTGTGTTGTTATTGCTGCTGATTACTCAAGTATGTGTGGCTGAGTGGGGCTTGGACTTGTAAGCAGTGACAATGCTGATGTTGGCGGACATGATGACTGTGTATTTTTAGACAAATTTGCTTGTACAGGATGAGAGTTTCCAGTGTTTTTTCAAACAGTTTATAGACAAGCATGGTGCTCCTTTTCAGTAGTAGAAGACTGAGCCTTTACTTTTCAGGTAATGTTATGGCCATGTCATCAACTAACTCTCAACTTTGTATCTGAAGAAGTGGAGGATGCTGGAGGGATATATTTTAGATCTAAAGCATCATCATCAATCATCATTAGTTCATCCTCAGCATCGCCCACCGCTTCTTGCCCACTACCCTTATATTCCCCTAGACTTTAGCATGTCAAACAGTTTCTTTTTAATTTCACAAAGTTTCCTACAACTTTGAGGACAGGTGTTTTGGTACTTGTTTGTCTCACTGTTGGATGTAGCAAGTGGTTCAGATGTTTCACCTTCCTCCATTATGCCATTGCCTTCATCAACACTAGAATGTGACTTGATGTCATCTTCAGCGTAATTCTTATATGTTTTTTTTTATAGTACTGTGCTGGTGGTAGTAGTAGTAGTGGGACCTTGACAAACTGCATCCTCTCTGGGAAGAGAGGGATCATCATCATTTATTGCACATGCTGCAGCAACCATAGCTGCAGTCTATTCTTGAACTAACACTTTACTCCCTTGTCCCTCCATGGCTCCTTCTTTCCATCTACCCTGGTCCTACTCACCTACTATGTATGTTTTTACTCTAAAGTACATAACACAACTGATAGAGTGTGATGTCTTGCCTTGGCCCTCAACATAATACTCAATCTCATCTGCTATCTATCATATCTGCCTCAGTCACACAGGTGATGTCAGGGTCCCAGTCAGCTGTCTGTTATCTGATATGTTTTTACAGTTGTCCACCCTATCTTATCAGTGTCCAAAAAAAAAGAATAACTAAAAACAAAATCAACTACTTTGTTTCCCAGACTTCCCCATCACTGAGATAATAACAGCAACATCAGCAAGGAAATTGCGTGAACTGCAGATGCCTGTGTCTTTCAATCAAATCAGTCAGAAAGAATTTGAGGTATTTGGGTTCCACCTCCTCCTTTGCTCCCTTCTCACACTCCCAGATAAGTCCAACACAATGATAATAACAGTAAGATCAGAAAGGACATTGCTTGGACTGCAGCTGACTTTGTCTAATCAGTCAGAATGTTGGGGTATTTGATGTCAAACTCCTTTGTTCCCTTCTTACACTCCCAGGCTCATGTAGCACAGATATAATATCAGCTAGATCATGAAGAGGTATGGATTACTGTTCCTTGTGTCTTCCCAGACAGTCAGTCATACCAAATTTTGGGGTATTTGGGGTCAACCTCCTTTCTCTCTTACTCTCCCATAGAGTACCCACAGACTCCCCTAATACAAAGAACAAATGTCCTACCTAAAACACTCCCTAAACTAATTTTCAATTCCCCTTTAGTTGCATATCTTCTCTAGCACAAAATGTGCTGCTTTCTCTTCTCACAAACAGAATGGCATGCTGTGAGAGCGTCTCCAAATGAGGTAATGGGGGGGGCAAGTCATTTGGCCTCTGTGCATGAGATAAGGGGGGCTAGTACATTGGCCTCTGCGAAAGAGGCAAAAGGGGGCTATTAATTCAGCCTCTGCGAAAGGGGTAAGGAATGGGAGGCTAGTCCTTCAAGTTCTGATAAAAAGGAAACAAATAAGGATTATTGGCCTCTTTGAAAGAGGTAAGGTTTTTTTGGAGAGTTACAAAGGAAATTAGGAAGTGGTGATGAATAAAAGGTAAGACAAGGTGGGGAGACAGAGAGAGAGAGAGAAAGAGAGAGAGGAATAGTAGGATGGACAGATAAGAAATCTAAGGAGGGGAACTGGACCTATCCAGTCCTGCATCTGAGGGGCAGGAATGGAGAGGGGGACTACTGGGTGGGAATAGAATGAAAGAAAAACATAACGATTATTGTGTAAGGGAGGTAAGAAAATGCCCAGAGAGGCATTATTTGGGCTTACTCAGTCTTGCATTGTAGAAAGGCAAGAGTATGTAGGGTGATGGGAATAACTAGGACATGCATGGTACCTGGTTCACACAGAGAGCCATGCACTAGAACCAAGCAGTCAACTCTGAGACAGAGCCAGTTGCTAGGTGACAGGAGGTGGAGCCATGAGGAAGGCCCAGAATACTCTGTAGCCTGAGTTGACTGTTAAGTGAACAGCAACACCATGAGGAGGCTGCAGAACAAACAGAAGTTAACCCTTTGAGTGCCAGAGGGGTACACAATGCATTGCAAAGCGTAAGAGGTAAGAGTTGGGTTGGGAAAGAATAAAGTGGGAGGGGAAGCTCAATTGGAAGTGGAATGAAATATAGAAGGGATAACTTACAATAGTACATTGATTGATTAACATTGTTCTGCAATGTGATGGACACTCCCCTGGCATGCAAAGGACAAATGAAAAACACTGTGAGGAGAATATATAGGGGACATAGGGGCCACTGCAAGACAAGGGCAAGCTGGGAAGGGTAAATTGGAGATAAGGGTGATGTAAAAAAGGATGCTTGATTTTAATCTTCCAGTGATGCAAGATAACAGAGTAATGGAAAAGTAGGGAGGGTAGAGTGAAATGGTGTGTGCGGGGGAGTGAGTGAGTAGGGAATAATGGGGTGTAGGATGAGAAGCTCCATGATGATGAGAAGAGCCATGATACTGCTCTTGGGGGATAGCTGCAATACATGCCTACCAATCAAGAAACGAAAGATTAGCATTAGCAACATAAGATAAACAGAGTGGGATAAATAAAGGTGCCAGGGCTGCATAGCTGCTGCAGCAAACTGGGGAGCAGACAGAGATACAATTGGTTATATGAGAAAAACAGGAGGGCAGAGGTAGCTGGGAAGGGAAACTAATGGGGATTGGGGACATGAATAGGACAGGGGAGAGGGGATATGAATAAGGCAGGGAAATAAAGGCAGAGGAGAAAGCTAGGATAAGAGGAATGAGGGATGGCTGTGTGGATAAGAAAAGAAAAGTAATATTACCAGCAGCCAAAAGAAAGAAACACTGAAGCGTGTGGTATTTTACATTGTTTGAGAACAGAGGAAGTGAGAGCACACTGCTGTGATGTGAGTTCACTGAGGGGACGTGAACAGAAAGGGGCTGGATGGAAGCATTTATAAAAGCCTCTAGCTCCTCCCACAAAAACAGGCAAAGCCTTTTACATTTCAATATGTTTCAAGTGCCTGCCATTTATATATGGAATGACATAATATAGGCAATTAGGCCTTGACTGAATTCTGTGAGGTAAAAAAGTCGTAGGACTAAATTATCTACTGATCAACAATAAAAAAATGTCTATGTCAGTATTTAACCCCTTAGTGACCGGCTGCACGCGCACGCGGCCGGCACTTAATGACTGGGTTTTTTTTTTCGTCATTCTAGAGAATGACTTCCGTGACTTACCAGGTACATCCTCTGTCACTAAGTGACAGTTTTTCCGGGACTTACCTGGTAAGTCACTTGTCGCGATGGGGTTAATTGCCCTACCAGTTGAAAGCACAACAGACATTAGGCCATAGAAAATGACTTTAGGCCAAACGTCCATTTTGTGCCATAAGTTCCCAAAACACTGCTAAATAGTGGCAATTATGGGAACTTCAAAGAAGAAAGCTAACGATCGCTGTCTGACATGCTGTCAACCAACGAATGATAGCTCAAACATACAGTCACCCTCCCAAATACTAACCCTACACTACCCCTACAGTAAGGTGCCACAATACTACCCCTAACACTAGCCTAACACCAGATGTGTTTAACCATTCCCTGTCATCCACTGCCTGTCATCTTTTATCTTCCTTCTTCTTTTTTCCTCTAATCTTCTATCTTTTCTGTTCTTTTTTCTTCTGTTCCGTCTTCTATCCACATACCTGTAAAAGAAAGAGAGATATTATTGTGTCATAAGAACCCGCACATATTTGCATAGTTTAAACAATGCACAGATGTGCAAGTGAATATTGTACAAGGTGGCCAAAGTTACAAAAACAAATCCCCATTTTCCACCATTAAGTATATTGTGCTTGGTAATCAAAAAATGTATTGTGGGTGAAAACTTGATAATAAAACATATTGCCCCTTTTTTATTCTCCTCAGTAAAATGAGCAGATCCCGCCCCCATAGTACCTGATGGGCTGATGCCTGTACCAGTTTGAGGCAATTTTGAACAGAGACTACCTTTTTATTTGGGCAGTCTCTGTTCAAAAGGACTCACAGCTGTTGACTGGGATGTGTGTTACGCACCTCCCAGCCGATCTGCTTCAAGCAGGTTCCTTCAACCCACCGCTTGAACTTGATTAGCTGGGAAGTGTGTAAACACACATCACAGCCAATAGATGTGAGTTCTTTTGAACAGAGACTGCCTATATATAAAGGCAGTCTCTGTTCCAAATTCCCTCACATTGGAATGGGCATCAGCCCATCAGATACTAAGGGGGTGAGGCTCTGCTCATTTTGGCTTTTTCTGCCGCTGCTACCACAGGCATTTCTGCAAACAACAGCGGAGAAGAAAAAAGGGGCCATATATTTTATTATCACGTTTTTGCGCACTGTATATTTTTTATTTACTTAACAGCTTAAAAATCGGGACATATGTTTGCAAATTTGGCCATCTTGTACAATATTAACTGCCACATCTGTTCATTGTTTAAACTATGCATCTATGTGTGGGTTCTTATTACGGCACAGTATTAATATCTCTTTCTTTCACAGGTATGTGAATAGAAGGTGGAAGAGAAGAAGAAACATGATAGAGAGAAAGAAGAAAAAAGAAGGAATAGAGAAGACACAAGATGGGGAATTTAAGTTTAATTTAGGGAATCTATTAGGTAGGACATTTGTGTGACTGACTGGCAAGACACAGTCAGCTGGGGACCTATTTGCTTGCTGATCTTGCTGTTATTATCTCTGTGCTGGGTGGGGAAGTTTGGGGAAAGAAGTTTTTGATTTTGTTTCTCATATATACATATATATACATACACACAATTCCAATGTGCCCTTGTCCTATATCTGTGGCTATGTCACACAAACTCCCCACTTGCAGGGAAAACAAAAAATGACAAAATTCAAATAGTAGTGTGAAGCGTAAAGAATCAATATAATCTGCTGAATAATAAATTACACCCAAATAGACTGAATTGACAAAAATATTGCATTTATTAAAAATCTAAAATTACATAAAACCAATAAATGTAGCAATCTTATAGATATTGTTGCAAATGTAGACAGGGTAACCGCTACACATATGTGCACCCTATCGACCCTCCCATCTACTAAAACCAAAAAAGGCTAATACACATACAGAGCATTAAATCATCATCATATCACCTTAAGTTTGAAATTGAGAGGAGTTTGTGGAGCCACTTGATTATTTTTATTTTTTATTTTTGGAGTTTAAACATGCGAACAATGGATTATTAAGGCCGAGAGATTTTTTTTTTTATTGTTTTTGTTTTTTATTTGTATTAACGTTTGGATAATATCACATATGGTTTATATTTTTGTATGAGTATTATTTTAGGATGTATTCCTTGTACATTAGTGTATATAGCTATATGTCCATTTTACATTGATACAGGTGTGCAGTGAATATATAGGCAGACTCTCCGGTGCCCTAGGAAGCTTCATTCCTTCAAGCCAATTCCAGGGTACGGGTCCTGGGAACATGGCAGTGGGGCAAAGGATTGAGCCGCGGTTATTTATCTTTTGTAGATTTAGTACATTTGTCGCTTAGGAGTCGCCAACACACATTCCCCCTATCTATCAGAACTGGGGAAGGTGGGGGGTGATTAGATAGCACAAATTATAATTGGAATTGTTTTTCTATATATAAAATGTGTTTATATATTTTTTATGTATTTGTGTATATATAAATTGTGGTCCGTTATTCTGAGTTCAATGCTCCGAGTGGGGATGGGATGGTGGCATTTGTAGTACTTGTCCCGTACAAATCGATACGTCTTGGGTGTTGTTGCTATAGGGGGATTTGTACTGTATGTGTATTAGCCTTTTTTGGTTTTAGTAGATGGCATGGGAGATAGGCTGCGTGTATGTGTAGCAGTTACCCTCTGTACATTTTCAGTGATATCTATACAATTGGTACATTGATTGGTTTTATATAATTTTAGATTTTTAATAAATGCAATATTTTCCTCATTTTAGCCTATTTGGGTGTCATTTATTATTCAGCAGATTATATTGATTTTTGACTGTGACAGTGATAAGACAGGGTGGACAACTTAAAATAAATGAAAAAAGAATAAAAATGAAATAAAAAAATAAAGAAATAAACAAATAACTAAATATATTAGGTGACAGTGACACACAGCTGACTGGTCTTAGGCAAGAGATCATGCTCCATCAGTTGTGCTGTATAGTGTAGAGTAAAAACACACAGTAGTTTAGTAATGTCCAGCCAACGCACAATGGGCAGAGGAAGTTAAGGGTGGAGCAGTACAGGGATGTGAGAGTAAAGTAGTCATTCAAAAACTGACTTCAGCAATAGTTGCTGCAAGTGTGCAATCAATGATGATGACCCTGCTACTCCAAGGGAGGATGCAGTTTGTCAAGGTCCCAGCAAAACATCCAGCACCACCAATGCCAGTACAAATAAAGAGCCGTATAAGAAGAACATTGAAGATAACAACAAGTCGCGTTCAAGTGTTGATGATGGCAATAGCATAATAGAGGAACGTGTAGCAGCTGAACCTCCTGCTGCATCAGATAGTGAGACAAACAAGCACCAAAACACCTGTCCTCAAAGTAGTTGCGAACTTTGTTACAGTAAAAGTAAAAATAAATTGTTTGAGACCTCTAAAAGCTTTGAGGAATATAAGGGTAGTGAGCAAGAATTGTCAGATGATGCTGATGCTGCTGAGAATGACCTAATGATGACTGATGATGATGCAGAGCTAGAATATATCCCTACAGCATCCTTCTCTTGTTCGGATGCATATGAGGTTGAGAGTGAGGATGATGACATGGCTATAAGGTTAGCAGAAAGTCAAAGACTGTATCTTACTCCACTGAAAAGAAGCACTGTGCCTGTCTATAAACTGTTTGAGAAAACCATTGTAAAGTATGACCCGGGACAAGCACAGATATCAAAAAGTACACAGTCACCCTATCAGTATACTTATTTACTCTCAGCCAGTAACTCTCCCATGTTCCCTTCTTCACCACAAGCTCCATCATCCTATGACTCATCACCATCCCTAACAGTTTCTAGCTGTTCTTTACTTGGTGATGAAGACAAATGTAATAGGGGGTTCCCTGCAGTCACACTTGTCATCAGCTCAGATGGCACACGGACATCATCAGTAAGGATGGGTGAAACTTTTCACCTCAAACTGAAATCGACTAATAATGGCACTTCCCTGCTTTTTTCACCTAGCTCATTCCATCAAAATCAATGGAAACATTGAATTTACACACAACACAAAGCAAATATAATTTAACCCCTTAACGGCCCATGACGTGCTAGGACCATCATGGGTAGATTTGCCTTAAGGACCCATGACGGACCTGGTACGTCATGGGTTAAATGATAGCAGCGCACCTCCATGTATGCTGCTATTATTGTATTCAAGCTGAAACTGAGTGATTCAGGACCGGAAAGTTCATTCTCAGCACTGGTCTCTTCTGCCAGTACATGTGATCACTCCAGGGGCAATCACATGTACCAGCATTTTGATTCACAAAGGCAGTGTGTCTTGTGCACTGCCTTTGTGAGTGCTCTCTACCTGTATCTTCCTTACTATGAAAGTAAGGAAGAGAAAGGCAGAGAGCTGACAAAATAAAGACATATTGGAGGCAAAAGTTGGGGATATTAACCCCCTCAGCGCTGGATCAATGGCCAGGAGCCTGTAGTTTTTCTGTTCAAAAAATAAATAAAGCACATAATTTAGTTGAAAACAAAATGTATTGAACAAATCTACTGAAGTTGAAATAAACATAAATAGTACTTTTATTGTTGTGGAGAAAACTAATACACTTATACACACTGTACAACTTTACTGAACAAAAAAGTGAAAACTAGGGGGTGAATGAGGGGCATGGGGATTTTCACCCCAGACAGAGAGTGCCCACTTAAAACTGCCCATTTTGTAGGTATGACTGCCCTGTCACACCTTTTATGCAGTCTCTATAAAAATTTAACTAATTGGACCCAAATGATCACAAGAGAAAAAATGAAAATGTTTTTTTTTAAACCGTTTTCTTTCATTTTCATAAAGTAAATGGTGAGTTATCCATATAAGTGTGGTATCAAAGGAAAACCCTATTTGTGTGTACAAAAACTGTATATAATTTGCATGTGTAAAATAAAGTGCTTAGAGGGAAAACACGGTTGAAGATATAGTCAAAAAGGTCAGAAATGCTCCTGTCTTTAAGTGCAATCGACCTCAGATTTTCCAGGCCTTAAGGGGTTAATTTCCCAAAGGCATATTATAAACTGGAAATTTTTGTAGGACTTTTTTTTTTTTTTTTTTTAATTATTATTTTTTTAAAGCACAAGCCCTGAGGAAAAGAAAATGCCCTACTGGCCTAGTGCCAGTAGGTCATGATGTGTTGGTCAGTGGCCACTGCTCATTTTCAAATACCATGATGTAGATGTGGAATTTGTGACTGCTATTCTTGCTGCTGCTGCTGAGTTGTTTAAGCAGAGGATGATTAAGCAGCTCAAAAGGAATGGGATCAACAACAGCAGTATTAGAGCCAGTGATGAGCCTGAGGAAGTAGCAGCACAATAAGTATCCCCCAGTCTATGTGGAGAAAGGAAGAAGCTGGCCAATAATTCTTCTCCACCTGCTTCTTCTCCAAAATCACAGGTATGTTGTTACTAGAACATAATTTTTTCCCTTGAGAGCAGGAACTGTGCCTCTCATCAGCAACCGCAATGTGCACAGTGTATGTGGTAAATAACACCTGGCACAACTCTATCCAAACACCATGACACCAGAAACCAAGTACTGCTGCTGTCACTATACCCCTTGTTCACACACTACTAAGAACACAGGGCAAATTCCTGACAGTTTAATAGTAATGATGAAACCTCCCTGCCACAATCTTAACATATTCTGGCAGCAGGGGCAGCATGTCTGAAAGCAGGAAGACACTAATAGCAGCAGGGGCAGCACATCTGACAGCAGGCACAGCAATTGTGGTAGCAGTAGCAGGGGCAGCACACCTGACAGCAGACAAAGCACTAATGGCATCAGGGGCAGCACGTCTGGCAGCAGACACAGCCAGCTAAACTGTCCTGCTCTCACTACTACCCTTTTCTTCCTCCCTTCCTATTAATTTTCCCAAGATCCCTAGGGGTGATTTAGGAGGACTGTCCAGCATTGGTTCTGTAGTGCTCACTTTCTCCTCCTCAGACTCAGTGGACACATACGGGTCCTTCCAGTTCCTCCTTTTATTATTTTTAAACTTTCTCACTGTGATAGCAGTCACTATGAATCTATCCTGCCTCAATTTTGCAAAAAGATCACAGCAGAACAGCTGCTTCTGTTGTGTTTCAAGTTTTTATAGCTAATAAGTGAAAAAAACATTAATCAACTGGCGGAAACCTTCTTGCCATTGAATAAATGTCAAAGAATTTTTCCCAATGTACAAAAAATGTGAAGATTTTAATTGTTATTTTTAAAGCAGATTTTCCAGTGAAAAAGTGGACAACAATGTGGTTTTTGCAGATTTTTTTGCAGGAACACATCAGGACCTTTCGTCCATCCCTAATCATCAGCAGCTGGTATGGGTAGCTGCACTGTTTTTGCTATTATCCAGTAACCCCCGGATTTTTTAAAACATTTTTCCCCAGGTCCTTGGTGAAGATGTTGGGGACCTGGGGTTCACACTTGCAAGGGGAAGTTGGATCCTTTGACCACTGCTGCTGCTGAATCTAGATTATTCCAACTGTGATTCAACAGCAGCACTCCAGTTTGTCCTGCTCATATTGTTAAAGGAAGTACATGAAAACAGCTGTATTTTATTTATTTTTTTTTTTTTTACTTTCATTTTCACATTACCTATATGCTTCCTTTCTTAATCCCTCCTATTCTACAACATGCTTATCATGGTGTGTTCTGGGATTTTTATATTCTGGGGTCAGGAACTTTCACCACCACCATAGAAAACATATGTGGAAAACAGAACCATTTTTGCAGGAAAATCTGTGATATTAATGAAACAGTGGAAAATGTAGGTGTCCCACAATTGCTGTGAATTCTGGTGAAAAGCATCAAATATTTAACTTATCACGGAATATCCCACAGAAACAAAATGGGACTTTTCACCCACTCATAGTACCCATTGTGCCTGAAGATAATAATTGAAAAATGGGATTCTTTTCCTAGGTATATGGTGATGTCAGATACAACTGATATGTTTAAGAGAAGAGAAAATACATTTCTAGCAGAAGGGGACATACTGGACGTTCTGGTAAAGAGACTTACAAACACTCATGGAGTTCAGAAAGATTAAGTAGGTTTCATTTTCTGGGAAATTCTGGGAAAAAGGTTGAAGATGATTGACATATCTTTCTTTAACATAATTTAGTATCTAGCTATGTAAAATCTTTTCCATAATAGTTGATGTCCTTTTGCACTGCTAAACTTGCATTCTGTATACTTGCCATTACCCTTTCATCTACTCATCTATGCATAGTAGACATGGTATGCATACTATTAAGCATATAGGATCTGCCTTCACTTTTAATTACCCAATACCAACTGTTAGTTCCACAGAGGGCATTAAACGATTTCAAAATGCACCAGAATTAAATTGGCAAAAATGTGACAGTATAGCTATTTTGCACGATCCAAATAATTTTTAAATGCATTGAGGGATGGGGAAGAAAGAAAACATGGTCCTTTTAATGGGACCTACCAAATGGGAAGGGTCTCCTAATGTGTATGGGATAAGACAATAAACTCTAAAATGTATTATAATATATTGTTGGGTTGGAGATTAACCCTTTGAGTGCCAAAGGGGTACACAACACATTTCTCTGCAATGTGTTGTATACCTCTACGGCACTCAAAGTGTTAAATAGCATAAGGTGTGATCATATGACACACTGTAAATTAATTTGTCAAGAGAGGGGTTAATGATCATCTTTCAGCTATCCATTAAATAGGTTTAGTAGATAAAATGTGTTCTCTAATAAAGGGTCAAAAGGCCATAGTTCTCCATAAATGTGCTGGAGAAAGTAATTGTAATAGCTAAAAAAAATAAGTGTCCCTCAACCCTATACCTTGTTATGGAGGGTTCATAGATTAAGAAGGGGGAAGGGTTGTTTAAATACTTTAGTTTATTAAACTATAACAAAAATGTAACTTCTAAAAGGCATACTAATAGTTTAATTATCATTATATATTCAATGAACACATATTGATCCTTAAATGTAACATTTAAATAACAAGGAAAAAATTAGGTCTATTATAAATGCACAGAGATTAAGTTTAACCCTCTGAGTGCCACTGATATATCTAACACATTATGTTGCAATGCTTTGGATGCCTCTCTGGCACTCAAATGGTTAACTTTGTGGAGGGGGGCATGAAAAATGGTATAAACTCACAATGGATGACCCTGTAAGATCACAAGATAGTTCATCAGTGACTCAGCCATTTTGAGTTACTCACATATGTTTATGTCCTAGACTGCGCATGGTTTCTGAGGGCAGTGTGTTACATGCACACAAACACACACACACACACACACTTACACACACACATATAATCTCATAGTTAGTCCTCTTTTTTGAGTTTCAGAAACAATGCACATTTAGAGTACATACGCATGAGATGAAATTGTCAAAATTACTACTAAGAAATTAATCTGTGATCAAATGAGGAGATCTCAAAACCAATATTAACAGAAAGCAGGCTAACCAAGCATAGAACAGAACTGGGGAACAAATTTATTGAAAAACGATTAAACAGTGTTGTTTTCAGCAAATAATAGGTAAACATTATTACTATACAGTTGTTGTTCTAAAAGTGCATTTTTTCAGATTATGCAGTCATTTTAATGCCAATGTTTCATTTTATTTTATTTTATTTTTTAACTGAAAATGGAGAAGTTGTTACTAAATGGTTTTATAGTATGCACAGAATGGACATTTTAGCTTTTTTACTCACATAGGAAAGAAATAAGGCCACTCAAGCAGCTAACAGAGGAATATGTATCACCATGCAGAATAATTGTGCAACCATTGATCATATCAGTGCTTGCTTGTTTCCACAACACACCAGTACATTAAGAATGCCGTCCCTGCTGTTCTGAGTCCTAGAGACACCCATTTCATACCTGACACTACAACAGATGTTATGGATTGATATAGGCTTTATTCAATTCACTCCACATCTAAGAATACCAGTAGGAGAAGAAATTGTAATAACTCTAGAAATTTGTTAAAAAAAGAAAATATATGGCATCATTTCATACCTATTCACTTTGAATATGTTGCAGACAAAAGATCGTTCAACTAGACTGTGCATTAACTACGTAGCCGTGATGAAAAGAGCAACATGAGAATCTCACCCTGCATCAAAAGCTTGAGATTCTCATGTCACAGCTTTAAACTTTGCTTCAACCTGCATCCATTTTGGTGCCAGAATACCTTAAGCACAGATTAGTGCCTCCGACCTCCATTCATCCCCTCAGTCTTAGTGTCCGCATACCTTAAGCACAGCTTTAACCCTTCAGTATGTGAGCCTGTGTCTTTGCAGATATTGAAGAAAAGGTTAAAGACACAGGCGTGCAGGAAATAATTATGCCAGAAGCCATATTCTGACTCCCCAGTTACTTTCCTTGTGGTCTTCTGTCCCTCCAGTTTGCCTCTATTATTATCTGCAAATTCAGTTTCCCCTTTGTCTCTTGTATCATCTGGGGCTTAGCAGTGAAGATTCCTTTTGGCCTTCAGTCACTTTGCCTTGCTTCTAGGCAATCCTAGCCCGTATGGTGTATACAGTCAGCGCCTGCACCAGCTCTGTTGTTAGGTCAAGTACCTGCCTCCATCAGTACAAGAGATGTTAGTACTCTCCCTGCTAGGCAGGTTTCCCGCCTTTCAGACTCCATACTATATTTAACCCATGCTTCAGAATGCGAGCATGGGTTAAACATAGTGCGGATATGGGCTAGGATTGCCTAAAAGCAAGGCAAAATGACCAAAGGCTAAAAGGAATCTCCGCTGCTAAGCCACGGGTGATATAAGGGATGAAGTTGAAACTTAATCTGCCAAGGATAACAGAGGAAAGCTGGAGGAACAGAAGCCCACAAGGAAAGTAACTGGTGAGACTGAATATGACATCATTATTTCCTGCACAACTGAGTCTTTAACTTCTTCTTCAATATCTGCAAAGACAAAGGCACACATACTGAAGGGTTAAAGCTGTGCTTAAGGTATGTGGGCACTATAACTTAGGGAATGAACGGAGGTCAGAGGCACCCAAACGGTTAAAGCTGTGCTTATGGTATGAGTGCACTAAAATGGATGTAACTTCAAGTGACGTTTAACGCGGCAACATGAGAATCTCGTGCTTTTGATGCAGGGTGAGATTCTCAAGTCACAGCAACATGATTAATGCGCCATTTAGCTACACACACTTTTGTCTGTGGCATTTTCAAAGGACGCCATTTTCTTCTTTATATACAAAGGAAGCATCAATGGCTGGGTAAACATTTCAAGAATCACAGCATTTCCTAAATCATGTACTGGTTCACACAAGACATATACAATGCTACTATTATGTGCCACTGGGCCCCGTGCACTTTTAGGAGTGCTACCACTGCTGCTAGTTGTAACATATTTGATATGCTTCTGAATTGTCTCCCCGTCAGACCTGTGATTATGTTGGAGGTGACATTTCAAGGAGGATGTATTTAGAATGGATTCTACTCTAGCCCTGGCTCACTTTTTTTTTTTTTTTTTTTTTTTTACAGGAAACAGATAACAACAAGTTTAGATTTTGAGCTGAATGGCTATAGGCTTTCCAAGGGAATGTTACTACTGTTACATGCTACTGCATACTACTACTATTATGACTACTACTTCTACTAATACTGCTACGAGGGTTAAATATTGTGTTAGTACTAGCAATTGATGTCAGTGGCACTGCATTTAGAACAGCAACTGATGCACTCATGGCTATGGTTGTGGATGCTGATAATCTGTTTTGCTGCTTAGAAAAGAATAATGTGTGTGACTGGGTGGTAGATGGACTTGAAAATGCTGACATAGTCCTTTTTTCAGTAGTGGAAGATTGAGCCTTTTTCTTTCAACTAATTTTAATAAATATCATTATCAATCTCTCTCTCTACACCTGTATCAAATTAAATTTTTCCAGGTTTTTAATGTCTGGAAAAGTTTATTTTTACTTTCCCTTTAGAGGGATTTAAAGAACATTGACAACTAATTTGTGGCCGGTATTAGTACTATCAAAGTCTAATGCAGCAGATGGTCTCATGGCTAAATCCTCTAGGGCAACAACACTTGTGTATGACTCCATGCCATCTTTAGTGTTGTTACAAAGTTTACTACTACTGCTGGGGGAGGTAGTGGAACTTTTTTGGTTAGTTTTATAAACATAGAGAGCCATATTGAAAACTGATAATGGCTTCCAGTATTCTAACTCCATCCTCTGCTACTATGAGATATGAATTTGATTTGTATTTTTCACTGAGATATTGAGATACTGAGATTTTATTTAAATCAAGAAATAAGTCATCCCAAATTCAGAGTAGCCCTTGTATTAATTGTTTACTTGCTACTTTGATTAACATTCCAATAATGTGTAACAATTAGTGCAGTGATAGCTATAGAACCACAACTTATATGTGTGTGCTACCAGATGCCATTTATTTATCTTTGCACTCAAGTGAAGAACATATAACTTATACTATTGGTCCAGTCTGCATGATAGATGGATGCACCACCCTGATACTTTTTTGATTTAATCTGGTAGTTGCAGGGTTATTTCCAGGTGGGAGGCTACAATATCTAGTGGCTGATGCTAGGACACTATTTGTAGCTGCTCATTTTAAAATGCACCCTTAATATCATAATTTTGCAATTAAAGCATTCTTGACTTCTTATTTTTATAGGAAACTCAATAAAGGTTATGTTTCAGAGTATCAGCAGCTACTCAAATAGAGGCAAGGGAAAGCACTGAACTGGTTTCTTTCTTGCTGTGGAGGATTTGGCTTATCCCATATGAGAGCCATCTCTCCATGCTAATAATTATTTTCTTTTCTGTTGGTCTCTAAATTTGTTATAAAACCTGCAGTACATATACTGATTGTTCTAATAATACACAAAGTGACATATACAACAATCAATTGTTTGTAGTTTTATAAACAGCTTCCTCCCGAAGAAGAGAAAGGAGGATCATCATCATTTATTGCTTAAGCAGCAGCCATCAATCAGTTTTTGTAGTACAACTTTAGTACCATCAACACGTTCTTACATTCTACCTACTTTCCTTTACCCTGTTCCTAGCACATTGGATGGACATAATGAAAGTAGTGTGGATTTTTGCTGTAAAGTATATGACAGAGCTGTTAGCATGTGGATTCGTGTTTTGTTGGTCCGAAAACAAAATATGATTTATTGCTCTTTCTCTAGTATCCCGCTCTGTCAGTCTCATTCACAGCTCAGGTCAAAGATCTCCTACATGTTTCTGGAATATATCAATGAAAATTTTGATTTTTTTTGTGTGTTTTTAAACTCTTTTTCTGTGACAAAGAAATCACACTCAAACGCTCCCAACTGCAAGCAACTACAGCCCCCCCCCCCACACACCTTTGCCTGTAAGTCTGTTTCTGCATGTAGCTAGAGTCAAAATATCAGCAATAGATTTCACTTTCTCTGCAGTTTTAATACTTACAGTACAGATGAGGACAGACCTGTTAGCTTCAGAATCAGCAGCTTCCAATACAACCTAAATTATTGTTCATTCTCTTTCTCTCTTGACAACCCCACAAGCAACCGTAGCTCCATCTTTTGGCCTGTCTGCCTCCAACATCAAACTTTATCTGCTTACTCTCTCCATCCAAAGCAAGGATGGACAAAAAGTCCTGTTTTGTTCATGTGTACATTTTCATGCAAAAAGCATGATTTTTCCATTTTTCCCATGGGAATTCCTGCCAATAGAGAAACCTACAGATTTTCCACTGTATCACAAAGACAACAGGATTTCCAATGAGAATGGTTCAAATTTTTGCCTATTTTTTTCAATGGCGGCAAAACTCTGCCCCCCATGATACAAAATACCAGAATTTCCCACCATGAAGCATTGTGAAAAGGTAGGAAAAAGAATGGAAGGAGTCAGAGAGAGGGAGATTGTGTGTGTGTGAGAGAGAACGAGATAAATACATTTAAAATTAATTCATTTTAAAATAAAGCTTCTTCAAGTGCTTGCTAGCCTTGTTGCTCTATAGCATTATGATCACCTCTGCCAGAAAAAAAAGAAGCTGAGGGGACCCTGATGCTACTGATACAGAGGAGGAGAAAGTCAGCAGCAACAGCGCCAAAGGGGGCACATATTTCCTGGACCCTAGGTGTCTAGTCCCATGACATTGTCCCTTGGAATCTGGGTGAAAATATTGAAGAAGGCAGAACTGGCTAGTAGTACAAGCAGTACATGTCAGCTGACAGTGTGCCTTCTTCTGAGAGGAGACAGAAAGTGTGACATCAGGGACCCTCTGTCACATTTGTCATCATCACCAACCAGTCCCACTACCATAAAGCAACAAGAGACTGGTGGTTGTGGTGGTGAGGTGACGAGAGTGAGGGTGGGTGGATCAGCTGGTGTGGAGGAGAGCATTTTTGGTGGAAAGCAATAGGAAATGGGAGAAAGAGATGCAGATGGATATGGGCATCACTATCACCACTAGCAGTGACATTCTGGAGTTTGCTGCTCCTCTAATTCCTGCTGCTGATTTCAGAGTTGTCAGAGACAGAGATATTCATCTGTCACAGCACCAAGATAATTATGATCAGGCTAGTGTGCTACAGGTCTCCATGGCCACAGTGGGACTTGGTTCTTCAAGTACTTGTTTGGGATTAGGACAGGCTCCACTTAACGCCAATACCCATGATTGTAGCCGTACTGCTGATATGAGGCAACAGCATCACCTGTCCTAGCCAGTGAAGGTGATTCAGGAGAAGAAGAAGAAGGTCATTCTTCTCCACCTGTCCCCTCACTGATATCATGGGAGTGGGAATATTTTTTTTGCTTTGGGTCAGGCACAGTGCAGTCATCAGCAACTGCTCTATGCACTATGTGTGATAAGATAGTGAAAAGGGGAAAGGAGAGGGCACACCTTGGCACATGTGCCATCATTAAGCACCCTTACATTTATGTTAACCATGTTAAAGCTAAACCGCAAAAACAGAAATCAAGAGCCACTGTCACTGTGCTCCTTGTCTCCCCCAAGGAGACAAAGAATAGGAGAGAAAATCCCAAGGGGAGAAAAGAATAAGTTCGATGACGAGAGTAACAACTAGGGATGGGTGAAAATTTCCGCCTCATACTGAAATTGGCAAAAAATGGCACTTTCCGCTTGCCGAAAAATTCCCTGTGAAAAGATTTTCCGCTTTATTCTCGCTTTTTTTGCCTAGCTCATTCCATTGAAATCAATGGGAACATAGAAGTTACACACATCACATAGCAAATATTATTTTATTTCCCAAAGGCATTGTATAGAAGGGGCATGAGGGTGCTTGTGTTGGTGGGGTGTGGGGAAAGAATCAGTTGAACAGGGGCTGATTTCTGGGTGGGTTGTTTACTGGGATTGGGGGCAGTTAATAAAAAATAAATCCTAAATAAAATAAATTAAAATAAAACCATAAGACATGGTATAAAAGGGGTCTGAAAAGGGTGCCTGTGTTGGTGAATGAAGGAATCATTTGAACAGGGAAATTGTGTTGGGGGGGTCCTTGACTGCCACTGGGGGGACAGTTAATAAAAAAATAAATCAATAATATAAAATAAGACATTTGTATGTAAAGTGATAGAGACAGGAACCCCCTGACATAAGCAGCCACTGGGGTGGACTGATACTTGACTTGATAGAGTATTTTGTAGAGGATGATTTGTTTGATTTGTTGTTAGAGGCCTTTGTAGGACTTAGACTTAATAGAGGCCCAAGCCCTGAAGGAACATTGATTTGTAGGACTTAAGCTTGTTTGGCACAAGCCCTAAGGAAACACTGATTTATAGGACTTCGCCTTGTTAGAAACAAAGCCCCCCAAAATTGTTCATTATTTTGTAGGTCTATGTTTTTTTTTGTCTTTTTTTTTCAAAGCACAAGCCCTGAGAAAAAAATAAAAATGTTCTACTGGCCTAATGCCAACAGGTCATGTTGGCCATTGGCCACTGTCAAATGTCCTCCTGAGTCCTGAGTTGCAACTGCTGCTCGTACTGCTGCTGCTGAGTTGTTTAAACAGCAGGATAATTAGGCAGCTGAAAGGGAATGGGATCAACAATAGCAGTAACATGGAAGATGGATGATGAAGGTTCCACTTGCCATGACTGGCTCCAGTGATGCGCCTGAGGCAGTAGCAGCACAATAAGTAGCTCCCAGTCTATGTGGAGAAAAGAAAAAGCTGGCCAATAATTCTTCTCCACCTGCCCCTCCTCCAAAATCATGGCTGTGTTGTTATTAGAGTATACATTTTTCCTTTGAGAACAGGAACTGTGGCTTCCATCAGCAACTGCAATGTGCACAGTGTGTGCGCGTGGTAAATAACATCTGGGGGCACAACTATATCCATACACCATGACACCTGAAGCCAAGTACTGCCACTGTCACTATACCCCTTGTCCAGACTCCGCTAAGGACACATGACAACTTCCTGACAGTTTAATAGTAATGATGAACCCTCCCTGCCAGCATCGTAGCATATTCTGCAGGATGGAATCTCCTCAGATGCCTCTTGATGCACTGCTTGCAATTCTCCACCACACTGGCATGTGTGGTCAGTGCACCACACAGTGTGCAATGGGTAGAGATGAACTGCCACATCCTAACATCAACAGAGTGGCTATCATTTGGCGGGGGAGGTAACAATGAATGAGGTGGATTGGCAGAAGATGTAGTTTCCCTAGAAGGTGATGGAAAGCCAGTTGTTTCACTTGTCGAGGAACTTTCAGTCTCTGCCTGGGTAGCTCTATTCTTCCTCCTCTTTGATCTCACCCTCTCCTCCTGTTGCCTTTCTGGAGAGTCAGGGAGTACAGCAACAGTGGTGGTTGATTTCTGTGGTGGGTTTTTGGCTTTTACATGTTTGACATAAATGTCATGGTGTCTGTGTTTCCTGTGTGATATGAGGGCGTTTGTGCCAAAGAAGTTTTCCTCCTTTCCTATTCTCACCGACTTATCACAAATTGTGCACAGTGCCATTGCTGATGACTGCACTGTGCCTACCCCAAGAGAAAAATATTCCCACACCCATGATGACTTCAGGTGGAAGGGAACAGATGGAGAAGAATGGATTCTTTCTTCTTCTTCTCCACATTCCCCTTCATTGTCTGTGGCAGTGGATAATGTTGTTGCTGTTGCTGCTACTGACTCAGATTCAGCACTGCAGCTAGGACCAGGAGTATTGCTGCCACTGGCAAGTGGAACCTGTCCTAGTCCCGCATCACTTGTTGACCCCATGGCCACTGTGTCCACAGTGGTCTGTGGAACACTAGCTTGCTCCTTAACATCCTGCTGCCCTTGCAACTCAGCATCAGAAGGAAGTAGAGCAGTTGCAAATTCCTCTAATTCCAAAATCTCACTACTAGTGGTGGTGGTAATGCCCATCCTCATTCCTGTCTCCCATTCCTTCTCAGTTTCTGTTAAAATGACCATCAATGTCTCTTCCACCCCAGCTTCTCCAGCATCATCATTACCACCCCCACTAGTCCCTATGTTCTGCTGCTCTATTCCAGACATCTCACTGCTGCTTGGAGGAGGTGATGAGCAATGTGACAGAGGGTTTCCTAATGTCACACTTGTCATTTCCTTTTGACCTGAATAAGAAGGCAGACTAGCAGAAATAGTAGCAGGCACAGGCAGCTGATCTGGTGGTGGTATTAATTCTGAGCCTGATCTCCTCCCCCAACACCAGTTCTGGCCTCTTCAGGATCATGTTCCACTTGGACACTGTAGTGAAGGGAAGGTGAGGACTACCAGAGCCAGAGGAATGATGTGGGCTCCCTTGACCGCTAGTCTGGAGTTGTACGCTCTCAAATTTTCCCCTACCACTCCGGTTGCGTCACCATTACTGCTGCTACTACTACTAACACCAACCACATCAGGTTCAGCCGCAGAGTCTTCCTCCTCAGTCTCACAGTAACTAGTAATATGAGATTATTGTTGATTACACCCTCCTTCACTCCTAACGCTAACAAGCTGCTGGACCTTAGTAGCAGTAATACTAGCACTGGCAGGACTGCTTGGGAATGGCAAGTATGATTGAGGGTCCCTTTCTATCACACTTGGCATTATTTTCCCTTCCACCTGAGTACTACAAGAAACACTAGCAGCAGGCAAAGTATTGGTGGCAGCAGGTTCAGCACTATCAGAAGGTTCAGCACTGGCAGCGGGTTCAGCACTGTTGGCAGCAGGTACAGCAATGGTGGCTGCAGGTACATCACTGGGGGCAGCATGGGCAGCACATTTGGCAGCAGGTACAACTCTAGTGGCAGCACATCTGGCAGCAGGAACAACACTAGTGGCTGCAGGTACAGCAATGGTGGCACTGGCAGCAGGGGCAGCACATCTGGCAGCAGGTACAACATTAGTGGCTGCAGGTACAGAAATGGTGGCACTGGCAGCAGGTACAACACTAGTGACGGCAAAAACAGCAATGGTGGCACTAGCAGCAGGGGCAGCATATTTTGTAGCAGGCACAGGCAGCTGACCTGTCCTGATCCATCTAGTACTACCCTTTTCTCCCTTCCTTCCCATTCCCTTTTCTCCTCCTTTCCCATTAAATTCCCCAAGATCCCTTGGGGTGATTTAGGGGGACTGTACTTCATTGGTTCAGTACTGCTAGTCCCTTCCTCCTTCTCCTTAGACTCAGTGGACACATAATAAGGGTTCTTCCAGTTCCTCCTTTTTCTACTCATAGTGATAGCAGTCACTATGAGCTTTTTCTGCCTCAATTTTGACAAAATATCATAGCAGAACAGCACAGCATGTGTATCTCACTCTGTAGCTGCTTCTATTGTGTCTGCCTTCCGCAAATATGTCACGTTTTTATAGCGGATATGTGAAAACAACATAAATCAATGGGTGGAAATTTTCTAGCCAATGAAAAAATGGTGAAAGATTTTGGCCAATGGGTGAACGATGCAAAAATTTTAAGCTCTAGTTTTAAAGAGGATTTTCCAGCAAAAAAGTGGATAAGAACATGGTTTTCTCTAAATTTCTTGTGGGAACAAGGCAACAACTTTCGCACATCCCTAGTAACAACTGCATCAGCATCATCATCTTCTTATGCTAGTGACTGGAGCCAGGAAAACCCGGGCACCTAAGGGTCTTCTTCCACCCTCTCTCATTTACCACCTTTTCATTACCTTCCCCACCAGCTGACAGTGATTCTGTCGGTGTGAGTATTAGGGATGTGTGAAAATCTGTCCTGCATGCCTTTGGTGAAAAATGTCCTGCATGCTTTTGGTGAAAAACCAACGAGTTTTCATTTTTTTTCCAAACTTTTTATCCTTTGTTGCCACTGCAAAATTTTTCTGCTTTTCACCACTGCCAAAAATGTTTTGCCTATGTTTCCTATGACTGCAACACTTTCCACCACAATATTACATCTGAGGGCTGTGGTGGAGAAATAAGTAGCTAAAAGTCAATGGAAAAGTATAAAAACATGATTGATCAAACTCTTAAAATATCCCATATATCAGGCTGGATCAAAACAGACACCCTATGATTTCTGACGAAAGATCACCCAGTGTCCCCCTTACTCTACACCGTTCCGAAGATCCACAAGGACCCAATTCATCCCCCAGGGAGAATAATTTTGGCAGCCATAGGATCCCTGTTGCTACCAATTGCTAAATTTTTGGACTATTTTATACAGCCATTGGTTCATAAATCCAGATATTATATTAAAGACACAAAAGATTTTTTACTGAAGTTAAAAGTATTGGGAGAAATTCCATCAGGCGTGTTGCTGGTTACACTTGATGTTAAATTGTTATACAAGGTTATACCCATACTGGATGGGGTTGAAGAAGATCGTCAGACATTGATTCAGCACCCTCACAACTCCAGACCACCGACAGAATTCTTAGTCACACTTCTAGGTTTCTGTCTTGCATACAATTATTTTAAGTTCAAGAGATCCTATTACCTACAATATCAATGGGGTCAAAGATACCGCCATCATTCGCCAATCTCTACATGACAATGTATGAGGAAACTTACATCAGACCCTTATGCTCAGATCAGTTGCTATGTTATTAACGATTAGTTCTTAATCTGGTGAGGAAATGTGTCAACTTTCACAAATTTTGTCACATTCCTTAATCAACTGGACACTCCTATTAGGTTTACCAGCACAGTCAGTTCTGAACAAATGAACTTTCTTGATGTGACTGTCTCCAACATAGGGGGTAAATTAATAACCACTAATTACAGAAAACTAACAGTCCGGAACACTTTATTGCTTAGGAGTAGCTGCCATCCAAGACACATTACCAAATGTGCATCTTTCTCAGAAATGGTAAGAATACTCTGCAATAACACTGCAATAACACTGACAGACAGGTGGGATATAAACAGGTGGATGAACTAATCACTAGGTTCAAACAAAAATGCTATAGAGAACAACAACTGCAAGAGCAATTCAACAAAGCAAAAGACACAGGAGGAAACAAGTACAGACCCACTACTGAATACATCAAGTACAGGGTCATTGGCACATCATGGCTAGGGGTGGGTGAGAAGTGAGAAAAATTTCCTGAATTACTTTTTGTGAAAAACTACTGATTTTTCACTTTATTCGTGGAAATTTTCTTTTTTTTTCTCCAATGCACAATTTTCCACCTTTTCACCTATTCCAGCAAATTTTTCACCTATTACAATACATTTTTTGCCTATTCAAACACATTTTTCTCCTATTCTAGCACATTCTAACATATTTTTCTCCTATTCTAACGCATTTTTCTCCTATTCCAACACGTTTTCCTATGTTTTATATGGTGCAACATTTCCCAGCACAATATTACTTCTTCTGAGGGCTGTAGTTGAGAAATAAGTAGCCGGAAGTCAAAGTTGTGAGTCCTACAGCAACATATACCTTGAAAAATGTGTTAGCATGCAGCGTGCCTTTGTCATTTGCCCATAACACTTACTTCCTGATTAAGTGACACTGGCACGTATTCATGATGATGT
Organism: Rhinophrynus dorsalis; assembly: GCA_037306005.1. Taxonomy (NCBI): domain Eukaryota; kingdom Metazoa; phylum Chordata; class Amphibia; order Anura; family Rhinophrynidae; genus Rhinophrynus; species Rhinophrynus dorsalis. The sequence continues at coordinate 323,431,337 of CM074721.1, forward strand.
CAAGTGATTAAAAAAAAAATAAAGTACAACCTACAATGTGGCAAATGTGTATGGTAGTGGTGTGTAACGGTTTGTTTGACACACAGGCACAGTTGTTTAGGATAAAACACAGTTTTATTGAAGTCACAGTAATAAAATAACCTTCACTGGTCCTGTAGTATCTCAGCAGAATAATACAGACACATGACAGGTTATAGATACATATGCCTACACAGGTCCAGCATAAACACAAAGTCCACAAAAGTCTATACTGACACAGGTCAGGCAGATTATAATGGATTCCCAGGAGCAAGGTCTTGCATGGGTTAATGATCTTCTAGAGTGTAAACAGTCCCGTGTGCAGAGAAGTCTGTGATGGGGCTCTCTGCATATAGACAGCTGAAAGATTCGTAACGCCCAAAACCAGATAAGCAGAACTAGTGTGAACTGCCTAGGCAACAATGGGAAAAAAGTCACATAAGGTACTGCCGTAGCAGTAAAGGAGACAACACTTGCACTCTGCAGAAGTAGTAACGGAGCCAAACCGGTGGCTCACTGCCGGAGCAGTAATGGAGGCAGACACTTGCACTTTGCAGAGGCACAAACGGAGACTAGGCCCAAGGCAAAATGCCATAGCATTAACGAAGGCAGACACTTGCACTCTGCAGAAGTAGTAACGGAGGCAAACCGGTGGCTCACTGCCGGAGCAGTAACGGAGGCAATCACTGGCACTTTGCAGAGGCAGTAGTGGAGAATAGGCCCAAGGTAAACTACTGTAGCAGTAATGGAGACAACACTTGCACTCTGCAGAAGTATAAACGGAGGCAAACCGGTGGCTCACTGCCGGAGCAGTAACAGAGGAATACACTTACACTTAGCAGAGGCAGTAATGGAGACTAGGCCCAAGGTAAACTGCCATAGCAGTAACAGAGGCAGACACTTGCACTCTGCAGAGGCAGTAACAGAAGCAAACCGGTGGCTCACTGCCAGAGCAGTAACAGAGGCAGACACTTGCACTTAGCAGAGGCAGTAATGGAGACTAGGCCCAAGGTAAACTGCTGTAGCAGTAACGGAGGCGGACACTTGCACTCTGCAGAGGCAGTAATGGAAGCAAACTGGTGGCTCACTGCTGGAGCAGTAACGGAGGCAGACACTTGCACTCTACAGAGGCAGTAACGGAAACTAGGCCCAAGGCAACTGCCGTAGCAGTAACAGAACGGGCCGCTGATACTCTGCAGGAGGAAATGAACCCATTTACCAGACAGTCAGAATGTCGCCTAGGTGACACAGCACAGGAACGCCAACCAAGCCGGGTCAAATCACGGAGCAGGAATGTTAGCCAAGCTGGGTCGGATCACGGAGCAGGAACGTCAGCCAAGCTGGGTCAGATCATGGAACAGGAACGTCAGCCAAGCCAGGTCTGATCACGGAGCAGGAACATCAGCCAAGCCGGGTTGGATCACAGAGCAGGAACGTCAGAAGAATAGTCAGGCAATCCGGGTCGGTACACAGGGGCAGTAGACAATATGCAGAGTAGTCAGGCAGGCCAAGTCGGTACACTGGGAATCACTGAGCAGAAATAAGCACTGGCACAGGAACACCACGAAAGGGCACCGGAGGGGTGCCAATAGCCCAGTATATAAAGGTCATACTGGGCGGGACTAACACACTGTAGCCAATGGGAGCAAAGGCTAGACTGACAGAAAAATAAAAACAAAAAAAAGCACGGGCACCGTGATATGGTGGTGAGGGACTGGCTTGGTGTGATTGGTGGGACCTTGACAAACTGCATCCACCCAAGGAGGAGAGGGATCATCATCATTTATTGCACATGCTGCAACAACGATTGCTGCAGTCAGTTTTTGCACTAACACTTTACTCCCACACCCTTGCACTTCCTCCACCTTTCCCCCACCCGCCTGTACATTTGCTAGACATTACTCAACTACTGTGTGTGTGTTTTTACTCAAAATTGATGGAGTGTGATGTCTTGCCTTGCCCCTCAAGAAAATTGTCATTGTCATCTGCTGTCTATCAAGTCTGCCTCAGTCACAGAGCTCCCAGTCAACTTTCTAATATATTTATTTGTTTAATTAATGTTTTTTCTTTTTTATTTATTTATTTATTTTTACGTTGTCCACCATATTTTATTACAGTTAGTCCTCCCCAAAAAAAATTTATATAATTAAAAAAACAACTTCTTTCCCCAGACTTCACCAGCACAGAGACAATAAAAGTAAAATCTGCAAGCAATTTGGACCCTAGCTGCCTTTGTCTTGCCAGTCAGTAACACCAAATTTGCTGCTACGGAGAACAAATGTCATATCTAAATGATTCCCTAAAACTAAGCTTCAATTTCCCTTTATTTGTTTATCTTCTCTAGCTCCAAAACATGCTGCTCTATCCTCTCGCAAACTAGAATCTATCATGGTTACCGAAAGACAAGCAAGGCTGCCTCAGATGTCTCAATTGTATAACATGTAAAAACCTCAGAAAAGAACATTGACATTCAATATAGACATCAACGCACGTAATATATTTTATTAGATGACCTTGTTCCTTATATTATATAGGGAAACGATTAGAACTATCAAAGAAAGGATGACGAATCACAGGAAGTCCATTAGGTATGCGCTACAAACTGGAAATTTGGATAAACCTGTGGCCAGGCATTTTGCTCAGTTGAAACATCACATAAATACACTACAAACATGATAATTGATCTGGAGCCCATCATTCTCAGAGGTGGTGATCGAGGCAAGCGACTACTACAGAGGGATTTAAGCTGGATTAGGAGACTGGGTACATTGGCACCAAATGGGCTAAATGAGAACTCCTGCTTTTTGTGAAAATTTGTTCAGAGATAATCACTACTCAAATGCCTCTCTAATCCACGGAACCATGGAGGTGATTTGATGCATTTAATGTGGTGCAGCAACACCAATTGGAAGCTTCTCTAATCCACCTATAAGGGTGGAGGTACCTGGATTAACTATTTTACCAGGGCCTACTCTAGTCCACTGGCAAGGGTGGAGGTAGCTGGAGTTCGTGAATGTGCAAGGACTATATTATCTATTGAGTGTATCATGTTCTAAGACTAGGGATTCAGCCTGGGGTATGCCTTCTCTTTCCAATGGGTTGGCACCTGGAGCATGACCCATAGTCACAGTTGTGCATCGCTTCCTTGGCACTAGTGTCAATGCCCTGTTGGACCCATAGGACATATGACATTCTAGGCCAAAGGCTTGGATGTACCTTGAGCAACACACATCTTCTGATCTCCTTCGGCACACAGAATACATTGGTTTTATAAGACTCTGTTGAACAATCTATTGCATTATCTCTTGGCAAACTGTGAATTGTGAGTATATAGATGGTCCCATAACTATGTTTCAAAAGTTCCATGTATTGTTTAAACTTTAGGATTTTTTATCCTTTTGTACTATTTGATTAATGGGCTAAAATGGGCTTAATAACCCAATGGATACTATGGGTGTGTGAAAACTATAGGAGCACACTATCTTTAAATACCATCATGATCTCTAATAATCGAACATTAACTTTGTTCAAGAACTGGTTCTATATATCCTTAGATGGTGGTTATGTTGCATTATAGGTATTCATTAATTAATGATGTGGAAGATACACTTTTTTAAGTTTATATACTTATTGATAACAAAATTCACTGTTACATATGTAGTAGACAGTGGACACGGATGGGTTACTAAGATTTTTTTCCAGATCCATGTGTTATGTTCAAGCACTATATACATTATGTTTTAAAAGGTGAGGAGTTATCATGTACCTGTATGCACCTAATCTAATACACTTTGGGTGTCTACAATTATAGCAGTTCATAATTTCTATTAGAGATCAAATTTAGGGATATATTCTGCACCAGAGAAACAATTTCCCTGTCAGTGCATTTATTTCTCTGTTTCCCTAGTTAATGCATCTATTCCATTGCGGTATATACTTGAATGAGGTTCCCATTTGCAGTATTCTAGCTAGTTGTGTCTTCCAAAGCATTTCCAACGTGCTGTACAATGTCAGGGAGTTCCGCAACCTTATACACGCTTTCAGAGAAATGCCTTGATTTACTTGCATTGATCAATCAGATGAATGCCGATAGTTGTAACTCTTGTACACACCACTAGCAAGCATTTCATTCATAAGCCAGGACCTGAGGAGTGACTTGCAAGCTGTACAACGCGAGGGAGAACCTCTACGTGTGGAGTAAACTAAGACATACCGAAATGCAACAAGAACTCCCATTGTGGAGGAGGCATGGTTCAGTGTAATTTATATCTCATATTCATTATCAAATTTATTTTTATATGGATTGAGGCATGTGTAGAGTTTATTTGTTAATTGGTGACATCACGAGACTGTATCAAATCCCTATTTTTTATGTTTGATGTAAATCACTTATATTCACACATGGGGTTTAAATGTATGTATACACTGGACATATTTGATTTCTAGGTATATCTGAATCCTTTTTGTACACTTATAATTTGTGTTTAGTTCACACTTAGTGTTGAGCAGGATTTTTCCACAGGTCACAAGGTATAACGTGGAGCTGTTTGTCTTGCCTGTCATCCTGATAAAAATCCCAGTTTGGATCGAAATGTTGATCCTTAATAGAAGTTGTTTATTTTTGTCCTTAAAGAGCAGTCCTGAGAGTGCTGATTATACCATAGCTATTGAATCTTTTGGCATTTATGCTGAGAGTGCGTCCCTCATATGATATATGCACTAATGCTTTAAAGAGACATCAGCCTGGGTGCCACATCCTATGGCAAATAGACAGTCTTGTAATGAAAAATTAACAGGCACTCTCAGGACTTTTGAAAGATATAAACAAGGCTCAATGTAATTGATTGCCTGGTCACGTTTCATTACAAAATTATATATGTATAGATAGATACAGTTAGGGAAAAAATTATTTGATCCCCTGGTGATTTTGTACGTTTGCCCACTGACAAAGAAATGATCAGTCTATAATTTTAATGGTAAATTTATTTGCACAGTGAGAGACAGAATAACAACAAAAAAATCCAGAAAAATGCATTTCGCAAAAGTTCTAAATTGATTGGCATTTTACTGTTGAAATAAGTATTTGACCCCTTTGCAAAACATGACTTAGTACTTGGTGGCAAAACCCTTGTTGGTAATCACAGAGGTCAGATGTTTCTTGTAGTTGGCCACCAGGTTTGCACACAACACCAGGTTTGCACACAACCCACTCCTCTTTGCAGATCCTCTCCAAGTCAGTAAGGTTTTGAGGCTGATGTTTGGCAACTCGAACCTTCAGCTCCCTCCACAGATTTTCTATGGGATTAAAGTCTGGAGAATGGCTAGGCCACTCCAGGACCTTAATGTGCTTCTTCTTGAGCCACTCCTTTGTTGCCTTGGCCATGTGTTTTGGGTCATTGTCATGCTAGAATACCCATCCAAGACCCATTTTCAATGCCCTGGCTGAGGGAAGGAGGTTCTCACTCAAGATTTGATGGTACATGGCCCTGTCCATCGTTCCTCTGATGTGGTGAAGTTTTCCTGTCCCCTTAGCAGGAAAACACCCCCAAAGCATAATGTTTCCACCTCCATGTTTGAAGGTGGGGATGGTGTTCTTGGGGTCATAGGCAGCATTTCTCCACCTCCAAACACAGCGAGTTGAGTTGATGCCAAACACTTTCACCCAGTTCTCCTCTGAGTCATTCAGATGTTCTTTGGCAAACTCCAGACAGGCCTGTACATGTGCTTTCTTGAGCAGGGGGACCTTGCGGGCACTGCAGGATTTCAATCTGTCACGCCGTAGTGTGTTACCAATTTTCTTGGTGACTATGGTCCCAGCTACCTTGAGATCATTGACAAAATCCTCCGGTGTAGTTCTGGGATGATTCCTCACTGTTCTCATGATCATTGGAGCTCCAAGAGGTGAGATCTTGAATGGAGCCCCAGACCGAGGGAGATTGACTGTTATTTTGTGTTTCTTCCATTTGCGAATAATCGCACCAACTGTTGTCACCTTCTCACCAAGCTGCTTGGCGATGGTCTTGTAGCCCATTCCAGCCTTGTGTAGGTCTACAATCTTGTCGCTGACATCCCTGGACAGCTCTTTGGTCTTGGCCATGGTGGAGCGTTTGGAATCTGATTGATTGATTGCTTCTGTGGACAGGTGTCTTTTATACAGGTAACAAGCTGAGATAAGAAGCGCTCCCTTTAAGGGAGTGTTCCTAATCTCAGCTTGTTACCTGTATAAAAGACACCTGGGAGCCAGAAATCTTGCTGATTGACAGGGAGTCAAATACTTATTCACTCAGTAAAATGCAAATCAATTTATAACTTTTTTGAAATGCGTTTTTCTGGATTTTTTTTTGTTGCTATTCTGTCTCTCACCGTTCAAATAAACCTACCATTAAAATTATATATATCATTACTTTGTCAGTGGGCAAACGTACAAAATCAGCAGGGGATCAAATATTTTTTTTCCTCACTGTAGATAGATAGATAGATAGACATATAGATATAAATATGTATGTGTGTGTGTGTGTGTGTGTGTGTGTAAACACTCACGGGACTTTATTGTATATTTAACTTTTCTATCCAGTAAGGATCTTTATGGAAAAACAATATAAAATGAACAACATAATATCCTTCCATATGTCACTTCCATAGACAAGTGCAACATGTAGACATGATTGTCATCGACAAAATGAAAGTGAGGAATGAGGTGGCACTTCGAACCCCAATTGAACAGTGTCAGATGTGAATCTAAAGAATAGCACCTTCTATCTGTGAGGTGAAAAAGTGCATCAATAAATAAAGATGTAAAGACCTCAATGATTTATAAAGATGTACGAATAACTTAAAAAAAATCAGACTTGACGACTACAGGATCATCTCATCCTTATTAACCCTCTGAATGCCAGAGGGGTATGCAACGCATTGCTTTGCAATGTGTTGCGTACCCGTCTGGCACTCAAAGGGTTAAAGGGTAGTCATAAAGGCGATGTAATGTTAGTATAGATTGTTTGTTGATACTAAAAGGAATTTTTAAAGTGACTAAAAAAGATTAAAGGCTAAAAAAATAAGATTAAGTCAGAATTAAAGTAAACTTCATGCACTAGAGGACTCATTCATACAAAAGATAAGTCCCAAAGATAAGAAAAAAGTGATACTCTCTAAAGCATAATCAATCACAACATAAAATTTCTTTACATGAGGGTTACAAAAAAACACCCTTCTTACTCAAACCAGGAAAAAAAAAATAAAGAAAGAAAAATTCAAAAACAGAGAAATCAAGAAAAAGTTCAAAATTAGATTCCTCAGTTAGCAAAAAAAATCAATTAAAAATAAAAAAAACAAAGCCATTTATCAAAAACTAGTTGAACAGCCCGTTACACGGGCCACAGGGCCACTGCCACCCGGTCGCGGGGCAGTCACGCGCAGTAGAGACTGCCCATGCCACGGCTGATATAGAGCTGGACACTCCTTCGGAGCACCCCGTTCTGTATCAGCCGCAGCGCGGGCAGTCTCTACTGCGCATGACTGCAGCACGCGCAGCAGTGTCTAATGCACATGTCATGGCGTTACATACATTTTAGCAAATTATTATATAGGATTATTATTTCTCTTCATTGATCTGGAATGATAAATGAAAAAAGATGAAAAAGGAATAATATAAATACAAAATAACCATACAATAAATCACTATCCAGTCCAGTTTATCTATCTTCAAGATACACTGAAAAAACTAATGTTTCATTAAGTCCTTTAGGGGAAACAGTATTGAGGGTTTTAATTCAAAATGCTTCTCCCTGTTTTAAAATCTTTCCTCTATCTTTCCTCTATTACCTTCTCTTGAAGCTGGGGCAACATGATCGATTGGCTTAACTGTAAAAGAAGTTGGTGAATCGAAATGGATCAAAATGTTGAATGTACAATAAGATCTACTTAATAAGTTACGTGAGTACTTGCATTCCTGCTACATATGTTACTCTTTGCATTGCACCTGGACAGGAACTGAATTAACGATGTGAGTGCCAGCCTTTGCACTGTTGTTATTCATATCCCTCCTACTACTCATCTGTTCTGCTTCTAATTCATTTGGCCTGGCTTTCTCTGTCATGTATGTTTTCTGCTACCTGTTACTTAGATAGTAGGAGATGTTGGTACATTTTTAAGAATGTTAGTCTCCGAACATTGCTGCTTGATAGCTGCATCCTGCTTTCATTTAAAACATAATCAGCTACACCGGAAACCCCTTCAGACTCAAAATTTGCTGGAGGACAACTTAGGGTTTTCCAATATTTACTTACAGCAGATATCTTAACCTTATTTTTCTTGAATTTTGTTTGTAATGAACAATTATTGTTGACTAAATTTATATTCTGCATAGAGTGAAAATTTATTGTTCATGAAAGTCTAAATCAAGCATTATTTTATTGAAGCGCCACTAGCATTCTCTTTTTTTTCATCTTTACTAGTCTGTGATAGCAGACAAACAGATGGCTGCATCAATAAATTGTTCAAGTTGTATGTGATTTATAGAGTGCCAAAGTACCTGCTTTTCTTTGATAATAATTACAATCATGTTTTCAAAAAAGGAAGATCTAGAGTTGGTAATCATTATAATAAAAATTCATATAAAGATATCATTATTTCAAACCTAATTATCATAGGGATGGAGAGGTATGCCATCTCCCTCAATTGCACCAAAACATAAATTTTAGGTTCTCTCAGAACAGATATCTGAAGATGTAAGAGCCCCAACTGGTGCAAGTGGAGGTGGTAATTCCCCTTCTACTACTACTTCTTATTTAGGAAAGGCAAAAGACCATCAAAGAAACAGCATATAGAAACAATAGAACAGGAATACACAAAGAGGCCCCTAGAAAAAGAGGGAGTAGAGAAAAAGGATTATCAAAAGAAAATAAAAAAATAACAGAAAAAAAGGATAAAGGTATATTCAGTCTAAGTTCTTATGTATTAAGTACTTTAGGAACAAGTACTATCTAAGGGATTCAGGTTTGTCCACAGTGTACCATTTAATAAATCTGATGCTAATATCAGCTCAAAAAAATGTGAGAAACTTGTATCTCAAGAAATACTTTATGAAAAATAAAGTTCAATAAGTTCCACAGCAAGATTCTTTTATACATATGGACTTAAACCCTTACCACCCGAGGACATACATGTACGTCCCGGGCGGATATTCCAGGTGGACAGAGGACGTACATGTACATTCCGGAAGTAATTTAAAAAAATGAAAAAAAAATGTTCGGCAGGCATCACTAGGGGGTTAAAAGCTAAATCTAGTATTGTTCCAAGAGAGGAGATAGTGATAAAATAGACACTTTGCAAAATTTGATAGAGAGAGATATACAAAGATTCAACAATAAAAAAAAAAAATCAAAATCACACACTAAAAAAGAAAAAATCATAATTAGGAATCTTAGGGTCAATGAAGAGATAATAATGATAAAGAGGTTATGAGCTTTTTAAAACATATACTAAATTAGATAATAATCCTCCACTGATATAGCAACAATAATTAAAAACACTTTAATAAAATGGTAGAAAAAGGGGTATTCTAAACACAACTCTGTGAATGTAACCAATCCTTAATTATCGTGTTCTATAATTTGCCAAAAATACATAAGTGTTGGGTAAATCCACCAGGTAGACCAATAGTATCAACAGTATCAACCTAGCTTAAAGCTTAAGTTTATATATAAAAGATAGTACACAAATCATTAATATTGTTGTTACAGTCAAATGGTAATAAGATTACACCTTGGGAACCTTTGATGTTGCTTCTTTATATTCGGTGATAGACCATGAAAGGGGGTGTGAAACTGTGAGGTTCTACTTAAATCAAATGTATACTTTGAATTTAGAACAAATTAATTTTATTATTTCCTGTTTTCAATTTATTTGGACTTATAATTATTTTTGGTTTAACCATTATTATTTCCTTCAGATATTGGGTTGTGCCATGGGCACCAGATTTGTGTCAAGTTATGCTAATCTATTTATGGGGTTGTGAGAGGGAAAGGATTCTCAGTTAGAAGCATGTATTTATTATGTTAATGATAACATGTATAATCCAAAATGTACAGAATATCACAGCTTCCCATCCATTAATTTCATGGACGTCACATGTATATACCAGATAACAAAATTTATTCTAAGAATTATTGTAAGCCAGTCGATGCTAATAGTCTAATTTTGCCCACAAGTTGTTATTTGAACAAGTGGTTGATGAACATAACATATGGGGAAGTGAGGAGTTAAAAAGGAACTGCATAGGTGATGACATTTTTAAAACACAATTACTAGAGTTATATAGATTCTGGAAAAGGGATATGATCAAAGCAATTTTGAACAAGCTGTACAAAAATTTATTAGAAAAGAATTATTACAAATAAAAGAGACAAATAATATTGACTCTTCTTTTCAGTTAACTCTAGTAACCCAATTTAATACTGACAATAAATATTTCAATAAGGTTATCAAATGTCATTGTCATGTTTAAAAAAAAGATAAATTGCTTAGGCCTATAATCCCTGCTAATTCAAAAATAATATATAAAAAGGCAAAAAACATAGGCAATATAATTGCTCCATCAGTAAGAAATGCTAATAAATACATTTTTGAAAGATAGTTTGTTACTAAAAGATATTAAAGGATTTTTTAGTTGTGACAAATGTGTTTGCTGCAAAAAAAACTCAAAAAATCCTAAAAAAGTTACACATTTTTTTTCATGAAGCATAAAAGAACAGTTTGAAATCCAATCCATGATGACATGCAGTTAAATGGATGTTATATATGTGCTACAAATAGTAAATAGGAGGTACTAAATGGAAATTAAATATTAGGATTGCTGAGCACATTAGAAATATTGACAAAGGATTTGATAAACATAGAGTATCTCAACATTTCAAAGAAGTGCATAACTCAGCTTTAAATCAACTATAGGTTTTCAGTATAGAGGGACCTAGAACTTGGAAAGGGGGTAGTTATCTGGCAGCTATATCAGTATGTGTTGTTCTATGGCTACCATGTAACAAGGCTGGGTGTTAGTATGTTTGTTTCTATGGTTTCCTACCAGTGCACTTGGATAGGTCTGGGGAGTAGGTATTTGTGGGTCTATAGCTATGAGTGGTTTTATGGCTATAGTCGGAAAAGGCTTGGGGTGCAGGATGTGTGGCTCTATGGCTACCAGTGGGACAAGGCTAGTGGATCAGTATGAGTAGTTCTATAACTGCCTACAGGGATGTAGGATAAATGTGGGAATGTTAGCATATATGTTACTATGGATACCAGTGTAATGTGAAAACACTGGGGGTTAGTGTGTGTGGTTCTTTGGCTAGCATAGGACAAGCCAATTTTCTACAGTACCTTGATTACAAACTTTATTTTGAAGGGAAAACCATAAAATACAAAATGGGATTTAGAAGACTAAATACTAATAGCATAGAACAAATTTGGTTAACTAGAAACAGATTGCATATGCAAATTTTCATGGGATAATTTAACCATTTACCACCTATAACCCCAATTTTATTTATTTAGGCTGAAAAAAATAAATAAATTAAAGCAATGAATTGCACAACCCTTCTGACACTCAAGAGGTTAAACAAATATTCCTGAATTAGATCAATTCCTTCCATGCCATACATCATTTTAGTGTGTATGGTAAAAATACTTATAAATCCTTTCTCTTGTCTTTGTATTAAATATTTGTTTATTTGTTCAGATAATTTATTGGATTTAAGTGTTTAATGTATAAAAATGTTTCAAAGAACTTCAATTTTTTTTGTTCTCTTGTGAAAACTTGTCTAGGCAGAAATACACAGGAAATTTAGTAACAGAAATATCTCTCTGGGGACACTGTGTAGGTGTGGGAAAGTGATTCACTGTAATGATTTTCTACAAGTATAAAGAAATATATCCAGCATGATAGAATGAGGCTTAAGACCTCATAAAAGCATATTTTATTTGTCTCATAAAAACTGCTAAGCTACTACTAATTATTCGTATTATAATATCTATATTATTCATGTTACTATTAATTTTATAAGTAAACAAAAGATGACATTCAAATAATTGCTATTGTTGGTGTGCTTGCTATACATTATAACATAAACAATATAACTGTATGACTGATAAAACCAGCCATGCCTATCCATTTTTTACCAAAATAATGCTTAATAAATTTGTGTAATGCAGATATGTAAGTTAAGTTGCACTACGTGTATATATTTGTATTGATTTACACATCAGATGTATTGTCAAGCAGTATCACGTCCCTGCTTGTCCCTTACTCTAGCTTTTTTTGGGGGACTGAACTGTTTATTCTTCTCAGTCACACCCAGGAAACAACTGGTAGTGTATCCCCAACACTGCTCTAACAATTCCACAAACAAAAACCTTGCTTTATTCGTTTTTGTCTTTGTGTGTGTGTACATTATGCTACCAGAAATCACAGTATTGTCCTCTCTCTCTCTCACACCTGCATGATGCAAACACCTTTTTATTCTAGAACAGTGAGAATACTCACAGCTTTGAGGAGGACATTTGACTTCCCCTGAATTCAACACAATATATAGGTGAAGCATAACATTGCCACTTTTTGTGAAAAATCCTCCTTGAAGAGAAGTCCCATTTTTTACTGTTTTGCTTTTGAAGCAAATTGTTTCACCTAGCCCCATTTGCATGCACTAACATGAATGTTAGTCCATAGAGCTACAGGAAATTTAGAAAGGTTAAGAATGGTTTTCCTTTCTATTTAGTTAGAATAGGCTTTTCTTCCTCTTGGACTAATAAGTGTGGAGGTAAGCTGCCTCACTCCATTGAAAAATGATGGGGACTTACTAATTCAGCACTAAGGGTGGGTGTAAAAAATATTCTGTTGTAGAACCACTATAAAACAAAACCGGCGGACACAGCACATTTCTACGACCTAACAAAAATGGCACTGTCTGCTTTTATTCAACTACCTCTTTAAAAAAAACCGTGCAAAATGTCAAAGTCCAAGGAAATATGCGTATGTTTGACGAGATCAAGTTTAGAATTAGATGTGTTCCCCACATTATCGAAATCTGACGTAGAGTGCCCCCCTTTGACATATTAACCCCCCTTTGAAATTCAAATTATAGTGCTTTCTTTCTCCATTTTAATTCAACAAATTTTGTTCACATTCAGCATATTATAGTGCTCCTATGACTTTCTTTCTCCATTTAAACTCAACGTTGTTTCTTCTCCAATTTTTTTCAACATGCCCTCAAGTATATGTATTGCATGATTAACCCTATGAGTACCAAAGAGGTTTCAACGCATTGCAATGTGTTTGCTACCCCTCTGGTACTCAAAGGGTTAATAGGCAAAGTATGTGGCTGCATACCTTGTCTGTATATGTGTAATAATTGTAATTATTTTTGGTTCATATGGTTGATAGGGCCCCTCAGCTACTGCACACCAGATCATATGATTCTCCTTTATTTTATACTTCTTGACTACTACGTGTAACTCCATGGGCAGCTCCAACATCTACAAACACTTGAACTTTTGTTTGCTCTAATGCTTTAGATGAAGATGTTCTGGCCATCTGAATAACTATTTGTGACTGAATTATTGAGGCCATTAAAGTGGCCAAAATCATTTGAGCATAACTGGTTGAACTATTCATCTCTATGGCAGTAACTATAATACTTATATAATATCTAGTTTGTGGTGAATGGCAGGTTTATTATGTGAATAAACCTCAATAATTCAGTCAGAAATAGTTATTCAGATGGTCAGAACAGCTTCATCAAAAGCATTATAGCAAACAAAAGTTCAAGTGCTTGTAGATGTTGGAGCTGCCCCTCGGAGTCACAAATAGTAGTAAAGAAGTATAAGATAAAGGACAATCATATGATCTGGTATGCAGTAGCTGAGGGGCCCTATCAGCCTCTGCCACCAACCATATGAACCACGAACAATTACAATTATTACACATATACAGACAAGGTATGCAGCCGCATAGCCTTTCCTACTAACCCTTTGAGTACCAGTAGGGTAACAAACACATTGCAGTGCATTGCTACCTCTCTGGTACTCACAGGGTTAACCATAAAATAGATATACAATGAGGGCATGCCAAAAACAATACTAGAAGAAACAATGTCGAATTTAAATGGAGAAAGAAAGTCATAAAGCACTATCAGTTGAACTTCAAAGGGGAGGTTAATATGTTGAAATGTGAACAATATTTGTGAATTAAAATGGAGAAAGAAAGAATTATAATTAAAATTTCAATGGGTGGGTTAATATGTCGAAGGGGGACACCCTATGTCGAATTTCTATGATGTATACTGTATTCTGCACCAATGATGGTTTTGAAACCGTTCTCCTCAACCTCTGAGGTGCAGGATTCCCGACTTAAAATGTAACCACAAAACAGGCGGTAATACTGACCGTAGGTAATAAGATACTACTAGCACGTTGCTTTTTGTTGTTTCCTATGGGCTTCTTTTTGACTGGCGGTGTGTATAATTACCTCTGATTTTGTTTTCACAAGTCAAGTAATAGGATACTAAAACCTGACTTAAAAAAACACAATGCCTGTTTTTTTTTAGCGCTGATAATAGAATTGAGTCCCTGATGAGTTGCTGTCTATGTCCTAGGTGGTTATCCTGCTATCAGGCTTTGTGGCCTGCACCTCTGCCCAGCCTTGACAGCAGCAAGACCTCCTGGGAGCAGCCACCGACTGCTAGCACCATTCTCAAACCTGCGAACTGGGGCCTAGTAAGTATTCCACATTATCTCCTGTCATTGTATTTTGTATTTATATCAAATTAGCCAACTACTACTTCTTGTGGGAATTCCCTTCTGCAAGGTGTTCTCAGGCAGCTTACATTAGGCGCTCCAGTCAAGAAGATTACACACCTGCTGCCAGTGCTGTGGCTGCTACGGTGTCTTGTGATTCTTGGGAGGGGACATGATGCCAGTGTGACATCAGAGGACCCTAAACCACACTTGCCATACCCAAGCAGTCCCTCCACTACTACTAAGAAGGTCTAGCAGCAACAGACTCAGAGTGTTAGGAGAGAGGGATGGGGTGATCATACTACTAGTGAGGAGGAAGACTCAGGGGCTGAAACTGATGTGGTTGGTGGTAGTAGTAGTAGTAATAGTGATGGTGAAGCAGCATGTTGGACTAGAGTTCCACAGTAGATCCTTCTACTGGTGCTAAGGTGGTAAGGGAACTAATGCAGAGCGGCCAGACTAGTGGTCAAGGGAGCCCAAAACATTCCCCTGACCCTGAGAGTCCCCTTCCCCCCATGGCATTGTCCAGATTAAACATGATCCTGAAGAAGGCAGAATTGTTGTTTAGCAGCAATAATGCCACCACCATGTGTACAGATCAGCTGCTGTGAAGCTGCTAGTGCTGACAGTCTGTCTTCTTCAGGTCAACATGAGATGGCAAGTGTGACAGTAGGAGATCCTATGTCACATTTCTTATCACCTCCTCCAACCCGTGAGATGTCTGTAATAGAGCAGCAGCAGCATCAAGGAGGGACTGGTGGTGGTGATGATGGAGAAGCTGGTGTGGAAGAGATATTAATGTCCTTTTTTGCCCAAACCGAGAAGTAATGGGGTCCTAGGTGTGGGACTATTTTTCTCTTGGGGTAGGCACAGTGCAGTCATCAGTGATGGCATTGTGCACAATTTGTGACAAGTCAGTGTAAAGGGGAAAGAAGGGAATGCACCTTGCGACAGTAGCCCTGATAAAACACAGACATCATGACATGTTAAAGTCAAACACCCACAAAAGAAATTGGGCATCACTGTTGCTGTACCCCTTAACTCTCCCTAAAAGCAAGAGGCGAGGTGGATTTCAAAGAGGAGGATGAATATAGGAACCCAGCTTGAAAGTTTGATGCAAGCTAATCACCTTCTTGCTAACTACATCTTCTGGTGATCCACCTCGTTCATCTTTACCTCCCCCACTGTAACTGTCAGGATGTGGCAGTTCATTTCCACCCATTGCACACTCTTTGGTGCACTGACCACACATGGCAGTGTGGTGGAGGATAATTGCAACCAGGGCATAATTCTAAGCTGGGGGCAGAGATGGTTCATCATTATTATTAAACTGTTTGCAAGTTGTCACATGTCCTTAGCTGGGAGTGGACAAGGGGCATAGTGACAGCAGCAATAATTGGTTTCTGGTGGGATGATTTCACACTGGAAACCCTAAGCTTCATGTTGTTTGGTTACAGTTATGCCAGATGTTTGATATGAGTCCAGATGTGCCCATTGTTCCCAGTCCTTCCCTTAATTATCACATACACAGTGCACATGATAAGAGGCACAGTTCCTCCTCTCAAAGAAAAAAAGTTTTATTTTAGCAACACACCAATGATTTTGGAGGAGGGGCAAGTGGAGAAGCATTATCGGTCAACTTCTTCTGTTCTTTACATATACCTGAAGTGGTGGTGGCTACTTATGGTGCTACTACTGCTCAGGTGCATCACTGGAGCTAGTAGTGGCAAGTGGAACACTTATCATCCATCCCCCATGTTACTGCTGTTTTCGATCCCATTCCCTTTGAGCTGACAAATCATCCTGCTGCTTGAACAACTCAGCAGCAGCAGCAAGAACAGCAGTTGCAAATTCCACAGTGACACCTGGGCTTTTGGCACCACCACAACACACCCCTTGGCACTAGGCCAGTAGAGCATTTTTTTTCCTCAGGGCTTTTTCTTTACAAAAAATAAACCAGAGGCCTACAAAAAATAATTAGAGGGGCTTGTCTCTAACAAGCCTAAGGTCAACAAATCAGCACATTTGACAGCAGGCACAGCAGGTTTGGCAGCAGGTACAGCATGTCTAGCAGCAGCACAGACTCTCACTACTACCCTCTTCTACCTCCCTTGACAATAATTTCCCCAATATCCCTATGGGTGATTTAGAGGTCTGGCCAGCATTGATTCTGTAGTGTTCACTTCCTCCTCAGACTCAGTAGACACATAAATGTCCTTCAAGTTCCTTCATTTATTATTTTTAAACTTTCTCATAGTGATATCAGCCACTATGACCCTCTCCTGACTCAGTTTTGCAAAAAGATCATAGCAGAAAAGCACAGTATGTCTATCTCACTCTGTAGTTGCTTCTATTGTGTTTCACTTCCTGGAATAATCACGTTTTTATAGCAAAAAGGAGAAAAACATGTAAATCAATGGGTGGAAATTTTCTAGCCATTGAAAAAAATGTAAAGAATGTTTGCCAATGGATGAAAAACGCAAAGATTTTAATCACTGTTTTTAAAGTGGATTTTCCCATGAAAAAGTGGACAACAATGTGGTTTTCGCTGATTTTTTTCATGGGAACATGGCGGGACCTTTCTCCCACCCCTAATCCTGAGTGAAGTATCTTCATACTGTGGACTTCATGAACTGTGGGGTTTCTGAGGGGCTGCTACAACTACTTTGGCTAGATGTTGATGCAGTTCTACTACTACTAGGTATCAAAGGTTCAGCACCTCCAGCAGCAGCAGTGGCACTCATCATAGCTAAGGCTGTGGATGTTAATAACCTGTGCTGTTGTTGCTAGTTAAGCAACACATATTTGAATGGCTGAGTGGAGCTTGGACTTGGAAGAGGTGATGATGCTGATGATGACCGACAGGATGACTGTGTATTTTTAGTCATTTTTGCTTGTACAGGGTCAGAGTTTCCAATGGTTTTATCAAACAGTTTATAGACAGACACAGTGCTCTTTTTCAGTGGTGGAAGAATGAGCTTCTGCCTTTCAGCTAACCTTCTGGTCATGTCAACATCTCTCTCACTCTCAACTTAATCTGTATCTGAACAAGAGGAGGATGCTGTAGTGATACATTTTAGATCTACATCATCATCCTTATCATCAATCATCAGTAGGTCATCCCAGCATAACCTGCCACATCTTGCCCTCTCCTTATAATCCTCTAAGCTTTTAGAGTTGTCACACTAGGGATGCACAAACATTTTCACCTCAAACTGATATCGGAAAAAAATGGCATTTTCCACTTGGTGAATAATTTCCTGTGAAAAGTACTGAATATTCTGCTTTTTCCTGCATATTTTTGCTTAGCTCATTCCATTGAAATCAATGGGAACATTGAATTTACACACAACATAAACCAAATATTATTTAATTTCCCAAAAGCATAGTATAAAAGGGGAATGAGGGTGCATGTGTTGGTGGGGTATGGGGAAAGAATCAGTTGAACAGGGAATGATTGGGGGGTTGTTTACTGGGATTGTGGGGCAGTTAATAAAAAATAAATCCTAACTAAAATAAAAAAAACAAACATAAGACATGGTATAAAATGGGTCTGAGGAGAGTGCCTTTGGTGGTGGGTGGAGTCTGGGGAATGAATCAGTTGAACAGGGAATTTGTTTTTGGGGGGTTTCCTGACTAGTATTGGGGGGACAGTTAATAAAAAATAAATACATACAATAAAATAAGAAATTTGTATGTAAAGTGATAGAGACAGGAACCCCCTGACACAAGCTGCCACTGGGATGGACTGACAGATATTTTGTAGAGGATAATTTGTTAGATTTGTTGTTAGAGGCCCAAGCCCTGAGGAACCATTGATTTGTAGGACTTAATCTTGTTTGGCACAAGCCTTAAGGAAACATTGATTTGTATGGCTTGTTAGAAACAAACCCCCAAAAATTGTTCTTTTTTGTAGGACTATGATTTTTTTAATATATTTTTTTAAAGCACAAGCCCTGAGAAAAAAAATGCCCTAATGGCCTAGTGTCAGCAAGTCATGTTGTCCAGTGGCCACTGGCCATTGTCAAATGTCCTCCTCCTGAGTCCATAATTGCTGAATTTGCAACTGCTGTTCTTGATGGCGCTGCTAAGTTGTTTAAGCAGCAGGATGATTAGGCAGCTGAAAGGGAATGGGATCAACAATAGCAGTAATATGGGTGATGGATGATGAAGGTTCCACTTGCCATGCGACTAGCTCCACTGATGTGTCTTAGGAAGTAGCCGCACCATAACTATCCTCCACCACTTCTGGTATATGTGTTGCTGCTGCTGGCAAGTGGAAACTGTTTTAGTAATCCCACATCACTTGTTGACCCTATTACCACTGTATCCATGGTGGTCTGTGGCACACTAGCCTGCTCCTTAGAATCCTGCTGCCCTTGCAACTCTGCAGCAGCAGAAATTAGAGCAGTTGCAAATTCCACAAATTCCAAAAGCTCACTGCTGGTTGGAGGAGGTGATGAACAATATGACAGAGGGTCCCCTAATGTCACACTTGCCATTTCTTGGTGATGTGAGGAAAGCAGACTGGCAGCAGTAGCAGCAGGCACAGGCAGCTGACCTGTACTGCTGTTGTTGTTGGTAGTATTATTACGGTGTTGACAATTCTGTCTTCTTCGGGATCGTGTTCAACATGGACAATGCCGTTGGGGGAAAGGGAACTCCCAGGGTCAGGGGAATGGTGTGGGCTCCCTTGACTGCTAGTCTGGATGCTCTCAATTGCTTCCCTTACCACTCCCTAACACTAGTCCCACCGGCTGCTTCACTATCACTGTCACCACTACTACTACTACTATTACTAACACCAACCACATCAATTTCAGCCCCTGAGTCTTCCTCCCCCCAGTCACTATTGATAGGAGGATATTGATTACCCCCTCCTTCACTCCTAATGCTAACAAGATTTTGGAACTTTAGTAGTAGTTGTACTAGCACTGGCAGAACTGCTTGGGCATGGAAAATGTGACTTAGGGTCCCCTGCTATCACACTTGCTATCATCTTCTCCTTCTCCCCCTCCTGAGTATTACAAGACACCCTTGCAGTGGTTTCAGCACTGATCGAAACAGGTTTAGAACTGGCAGCATGCACAGCACTGATGTTTGCAAGGGCAGTACTGGCAGCAGGTACAGCACTGGTGGTGGCATTGGCAGCAGGGGCAGCACGTCTGACATTAGGCACAGCACATCTTACAGCAGCTGCAGCATGTCTGACAGCAGGCGCAGTACATCTTGCAGCAGGCATAGGCAGCTGACCTGTCCTGCTCTCACTACTGCTACTACTACCCTTTTGTTCCTCACTTGACAGTAATTTCCCCAAAAACGTTAGGGATGATTTACAGGGACTGGACAGCATTGGTTCTGTAGTGCTTACTAAGGGCTCAATCCAAGTGTTGGAGATGGCTGTTTTTTCTGCCGAGAACATATTTTTCCAGCACAATAATCTATGGAAATGTTTATGCTGTGAAAAAATACAGTCAAAAAAAAGAGCCATCATCTGTTAAAGTTAAGAGGTGTTTTCATCCATTGAAAATGATGAAAACACCGTAAATATCAATTTGACTGTCTGCATTAGCCATGAAAACCTGATAAGGGGCTCAAGTTATTGCAGGAAAGTTAAGACCTACTTTTTTTTTAACTTGAGTCCCTTACCGGCTGTTTAAACAGCTAACACAGGAACCTGAATGGAAAAAAAAACTAAGTCATTGGTGGATGTATTGATATGGGGCTCAAAGCCCCATATCAATACATCCAAAGTATAAAAAAAGTGTCAGACGTTAGTAGAATTAACCCTATGAGTTCCAGTGGGGTATAATTACCCCTCCGGCATTCATAGGGTGCTGAGGAAACCAGAGACTACATCTGCCACCTAAAGACTACCTGTAGATTTTTTACTTGGTAACTTTTTACATTTCTACATATTAATGGACTATTAATTTATTCTTTACAGGCATTTAGCGGTGGAGGGCTATAGGTATATAAAAAAACCTTTCTATAAGTAAAAAAAAAATCACATTACAAGTAACACTTACCATTAATCCTGATGTCCAGCGTAGTCCTCAGCTTCCTGGTCATCTTCTGTCCTTCTTTCTTCTCATCTTCCATTCTGTCTTCTTTCTTCTCTTGTATCTTCTGTCTTCTTGCTGTAAAACACAAAAACAAAGTATAAGTCAAAAGCATACATATGCGGCACACTAATACATAGTTTAACCCCTTGAGTGCCAGAGGGGTACGCAACGCATTGCAAAGCAATGTGTTGCGTACCTCTCTGGTGCTCAAAGGGTTAAATTATGCAATAGTGTGCCGGTTGTTAATATAAGCACAGCTGCTCAAAACTGATTGGCTGGGAGCATATCCCAGCCAATGGCTGTGAAAGAATTAAAAGCAAGACTGCCCATATATAAGGGCAGTCTCATTTCTAATTCCCTCATGAAGAGGTGGGGTGGTGCATTATTCTGTGTCTGCTGCCACCTCAGCAGCCTCACACAGAGGCGGAGACAGCTACATGTTGGCATTTTTACTTATGGGAATTTTCTTGGCATAACTTCAAAACATTTATTATGCATGGGGACATTTATACATTAACAACCAGCACACTACTGCATAAGTTAAAGGGATAGTAATACTTCGTTTTATCTTTATTTTATTTTGTAGGCATTAAAAAAGCATGAAGTACGATATAAGTCTTATCTCTCAAACCTTTATGGTTTAAGAGATATTCACAAGCAAAGTATCCCCCCCTGTTCAGTCAGATCAGAAGGGAGGTGCCCAGGTAGACTGCAGAGAGGGACAATCTTCAATTAAGATAAGGGAAAAACCTGAAAAACTTGTCAAGGGGGGAAGGGCTTTCATTGTTTTCATTGTAAACAGAAGGGGACATTCTTCTATCTGTCTGGTCTTACAACCAGATTCACATCTGAGAAGAGATGGCTTACACTAGGTAAAAGGGGCGGGAGGGGAAACCTTGCTTGTGAATATCTCATAAACCATAAAGGTTTGAGAGATAAGACTTATATCATTCTTCATGTTTTTTTAATGCCTACAAAATAAAATAAAGTTAAAACGAAGTATTACTATCCCTTTAACTCTTTGAGCCCCAGAGAGTTACACAACGCATTGCTTTGCAATACGTTGCGTACCCCTCTGACACTCAAGGGATTAAACTATGTATTATTGTGCCGCATATGTATGCTTTTGACTTATACTTTGTTTTTGTGTTTTACGGCAAGAAGACAGAAGATACAAGAGAAGAAAGAAGACAGAAGATAGAAGAAAGAATGGAGATAGAAGGAGACAGACAGTGGATGACAGGTAAGTGTAACACAGATTATTTAACAATCGGTGCTTGACAATATGTCAGGCACCGATCGTCAGTTTTTTTTCCTTTGAAGTTCCTAAAACTGACGTTATTTAGCTGAGTTTTGGGAACTTAATGCACAAAAAGGACTTTTGGACACAACACCAGTTTTGTGGCCTAATGACCGTTGTGCTTAATGTCGGTAGAACATTTGAATACTGACCAAGACATTTTATTTTGTCGGTCGGTATCCATTTTGCCCTACCGGCATTTTTTACTCCAGCATTTGGATCTAGCCCTTAATCCTCAGACTCAGACTCAGTGGACACATAATGGTCCTTCCAGTTCCTTCTTTTATTATTTTTAAACCTGTTAGCAGTCATTATGAGCCTCTCCTGCCTCAATTTTGCCTCAAAATCACAGCAGAACAGCACAGCACATCTACCTCATGCTGTAGCTGCTTCTATTGTGTTTGACTTCAGCAAATACATCATGTTTTTTTAGCAAAAAGGCGAAAAACACATAAATCAATGGGAGGAAACTTTTTAGCCATCAAAAAAAGCAATAATTTTTTGCCAATGGCCGATAAATGTGAAAATTTTAATCCTTATTTATAAAGCAGATTTTCCCATGAAAAAGCAGACAACACCGTGTTTTTTTTAAATAAAACTTTATTGAGAAGATTGGGAATACAAAGGAGCATAGAACAAATATCAAATCAGTACATACAGTACAAGAATAATGTAACAAAAAATAGAGTACTTAAAATTTGTATACCATATCATGAATCGGTAATCAGAAAAAGTATCTCATTATCAAATATCATTATATAGAAAAATATCCAGTGGAAGAAAAAAAAGAATGAGAAAAGAGAGAATAATGATGAACTCCAGATTCAGAGTGTTCAGAAGGTATGTGGGTCGGTCTTAGAGATGCTGGGAGATCATATCAGGTCATGTTGGAATCTATAGAGCACTTAAGCTCTCAAGTAGATGGGACTTCAGAGGTCTGAGTCGTAACATATAGATAGAGGGGGGGGAGATAGAAAACAAAAAAGCGGGAGGGAACCACGCTGCATGCCGTTGGACTCCGGGGCAAGAACCCGAACACCCCCCAACAGTGTAAAAGAAGAGAAAGAAAAAAAGAAGGGAGAACAGCACCTAGGGACAGTTCATTTAATGAGTGATTGAGGCAGAAGGAGGAAACTGTGAAGGCCCAGGGAGCAGGAGGGATAACTCAATGAAAGGGCAGGATAAGGTATTGGAGTTAAAAGGATGATGGCTTAAGAAGCGGAGAAAGAGAGGGTTTCAACATATTTAATCCATGGTTCCCAATTAAGGACACTCGGTGGAGTATGAGGAAGGGTAGATATGTGGAAGCTCTTATCATGGTTCCTGTGATCTCTCGGACTACGCTCATTGGTTCCTGCTCCGTGATTGACCCGGCCTGGCTGACGTTCCTGCTCCGTGATCTGACCCGGCTTGTCTGACGTTCCTGCTCCGTGACCTGATTCCAGCTATCCTGACATCCTGAGAGTGTTCCAGCTGCGATCCTGATCCTGTGTCACTTGGCGACATTCTGAACTTTCATAGTAGCAGTGTTTGTGCAGACTGAACATTCCGTTAACTCTTGCAGAGCCAGTTGCCTCCATATACTGGGCCTTCCGTTACACTTGCAGAGCACTGTTGCCTCCGTTATACTGAGCCTTTCCGTTAACACTTGCTGAGCACTGTTGCCTCTGTTATACTGAGCCTGTCCGTTAACACTTGCAGAGCTCTGTTGCCTTAGATTTATTGAGCCTTCCGCTTACACTTGAAGAGCATTGCAGCCTACGTTATACCGAGCCTCCTGGTTACACTTGCAGAGCATTGTGGCCTCCGTTAACACTGTGCTTCCACTTTACCCTTACTATGCGCAGTGTATCAGTTACCGCACCGGGTGGTGTTATTGGGCGATTCCATCAGCTCTCACAGTGTACAGGGTTCCGTTACCGCCCTGGAAGGGTGCTATTGGCTCTGGTTCCATTCAGGTCTTGCAGTGTTTGTGACTCCGTTACTGCACCGGAAGGGTGCTACTGGCTCTGGTTCCATTCAGCTCTTGCAATGTTTGTGACTCCGTTACCGCACAGGAAGTGTGCTATTGGCTCTGGTTCCATTCAGCTCTTGCAGTGTTTGTGACTTCGTTACTGCACCGGAAGAGTGCTAATGGCTCTGGTCCCGCAGCTCTAGCAGTGTGCATTGCCTCCGTTACGGCACCGCACAGGTGCCCACGCTCAACAATAGTGCTAGCTCTTGCAGAGTGTTGTGTATCTCCTCTCCTTGCCTGACCTGGGAGTGTGTCAGTTCTGCCTCACTGCTAAGGTGCTTCCATATCTTGCACCACAGTCTCTTGCTACTTTTAACATCTACTGGGCGTTGTCAAACACACTACAACAGAGACTGATTACCTACCTAGAACTTTTACCCATTTGATACTGATACTTCTTATTTATGCCTGTCCTGTGACAGTATTTGTTCTTGCTCTATATACTGGGCCTGAGAGGGCATACATATACCTGTATATCATTTACCTGTCATTCCATACTAGCCTGTAGTGGGCAGTGTTCCTTGTCTTTTAATAAAACTGTGTTTTATTCTAACCTCCTGGTCTGAGTGTCTTATAAAACCGTTACAGCTCTCCATACTATAAAAATATTTGGCTCTCTGGAGACATTCACCGATTGAGGGGGGTATGTTACTACACCAGTGAAGGGGTATAAGCGATTTTGCCTCATTTAAGAGAGCATAAACACAAGATCTAATCGGTGCTAGGAGATGTGTCTGAGTATTAAGGAAGTGAAAGAAGATACAAAAGAGTGGATCAAGTTGGATTAGGATTGAGTAGGCATGATTGATGTGTTGAATGATGGGTTCCCACATTGTTCAACCATCTCCAACAGTGTGGCGAGGAATGGGCCAAAAAAGAGGCTAAGCATAGGGGGTAAAGTACCAACGTGTTAAGAGTTTGTAATTAAGCTCTCTAGTTGCCACGTCTTTGGCTGACTTATGAAGAGTGCGTAAAATGGAGTGCCAGTTTAGAGTGCTTAAAGGGATAGTAATACTTAAAATGTAAAAAAAAAATATGTTGTAGGGTTTATCCCCCTGAGTAAAACAAGAGTACTCCCACTGCTGAAAGTTGTTTCATTCAAAAGTTATTGATTTTCAAAGTTGAATTTTTTAGGTGCAATGTCACAGTGGCCTGAAATTGTACAGTGGTGCTGTTGCTACACGATCCTATGGACAGCTCTGGTCCCTGGACCATAAATCTCCATAGGATGGTGTAGCAACAGCGCCACTGTACAATTTCAGGCCACTGTGATATTGCACCTAAAAAATTCAACTTTGAAAATTAATAACTTTTTAATATAACACCTCTCAGCAGTGGGAGTACTCTTGTTTTACTCAGGGGGATAAACCCTACAACATATTTTTTTTTAAATTTTAAGTATTACTATCCCTTTAATGAGACCCCTAGTTCATTTTCCCAAATATGAAGAAAGTAGTGCTTGCAGGGTTGGCGAGAGGAAAGAGTGGCAAAAGGATAGCGGGCGATAAGATTGGGGCCTTTTATTGATTGCTTTTTCTAATGTAGTGAGAGGTCTCAAGATGGATAATGAGCATTTAAAGGAAGCCACCCTATGTTTTATTTGGCAAAGGGAGAGCCAATGTAGGGTGTCTAAGTTAGCTTGCATTGTGGTAGCCTGGGTAGTAGATGTGTAGTAAGGGAAGAGGAATCCCTGAGTGTTATGTGAGTCAACCTTAAGGGGAATGAAAGAGGGATTATCCAACCCACTAGGGAAGTCCAAATTTCCAATAACTGAGATAAGGGTAGAAGAAGAGGGGGCCAGTAGAAGAGAGTCGTTAAGATGCTGCCAAGTTAGAATAATATGGCCTAACACTGGGTGATTGCTTATATGGTTGGGTAAGTGGGGGTTCATAGACCAACAGAGCTGGAGAGGCTCGAGTGCACCTAGAAAAGAACTCAAAATGTGTGTCCAGGGAGCTCTTGAGTGAGGAGAGAAATCAAACATTTTCGCCAGCACAGAGACATAGTAGTACCTCCAGATATCAGGGGCTCCACACCATGGTTTTCACAGAATTTCCCACGGGTACATGGTGAGAGATTTTGCCCACCCCATGTCAAACTATTTCTGTTTACTTTTACTTTCACAAAGTTTGCTACTACTTTGAGCACAGAATTTTATTGCTTGTTTGTTTCACTGTCAGATGCAGTAGTTGGTTCAGCTGCTGCACCTCTCTCCATTATGCCATTATCAATGTGACTAATTGTCATCTTCAGGGTTATTCTTATATTTTTTTTATACTACTGGTGCTGGTGGTGGAACTTTTTTTGTGGGAGCCTGACAAACTGCATTCTCCCTGGGAGAAGAGGGATCATCATCATTTATTGCACATACTGCAGCAACCAGGGCAGCAGTCAGTTTTTGAACTACCATTTTACTCCCATGTCCCTGCACAGTTTCTCCTCCCCTCCCCCCCCCTACCCCTTGTGCTTTTGCTGGACTCAAATACTGTGTGTGTTTTTACTCTGAAGTAAACAAAACAAATTATTGAGTGTGATATCTTGCCTTGGCTCTCAACAAAATACTAAATACTTTACTTGTATGCTATCTATCAAGCCTGCCTCAGTCACACAGTTCACATCCACCCTTTCTTATCACTGTCCAAAAAAATAAAAATATAAGTAAAACAGTCAGTTAGAATGTTGGGGTATTCGGGTATCAACCTCTTTTGCTCCCTTCTCACATCTCCAGACACCTCCAACACAGAGATAATAATAACAGCAAGATCAGCAAGGAAACTGAACTGCAGCTGCTTTTGATTTTCAAGTAAATCAGTGAGACAGAATGTAGGGGTATTTGAAATAAACCTCATTTGCTCCTTTCTCCCACTCCTAGACTCCCCCAGAACATAGATAATAACAACCAGATCAGGAAGGAGCTTGGATCACAACTGCTTATGTCTTGCCAGTCAGTCACATCAATTGTTGGTGTATTTGGGGTCAACCTCCTTCCTTTCTCACTTCCTCTCTCCCAGAGTTCCCCCAGACTCCATTAATACAGAGAACAAATGTTCTACCTAAAAGTCTCCCTAAGCTAAGCTTCAACTACACTTTCTTTGCCTGTCTTCTCTAGTTCAAAAATGTTCTGCTCCCACTTCCTCTCATAAAAGCAGACTGGCATGCAGTGAGAGCCTGACACCCTTTTATATGCCTGCAGGGACAGAATAGAAAATTGCCATAGGGCAAGGAGAAATTCAGTCTTCCCACTGATATCAATTAAATGAGCAGGGTGATAAAAGCAGCACTTTTCTTGGGAAATTTCCCACTAGGGAAGTGCCATTTTTCACCTATTTCAAAAACTTTCGCTCATCCCTAATTAGGACTACACTCTAATAATGAATTGATATATAATACATTTTTACACTTCCTCACCTCTGATAGACATAATTTAGAGCAGAACTTTCATGCACATATGTCACCCCCAATGAAGTGTTAGTATCTTGGTAATCATGGAAATAACATCTTGAAGTTTCTTAAGTGCCCGCATGATTTGCATCATAACTTTGTATGGGAATTACATCAATAGGACATTGCAAACATGTTGATGAAGTGGGATCTGTGCATCTGAAATACCCGTCCTTGTCTCATCACTGATAGGTTATTTTGCCAACGGGGAGTTGCACTGTACCATACAGTACAGACAGGGATGGACAGCGCAAGAGTGCATATCCCACATTTGCCAAGATGTCTACTAGGGGTGGGCAAAATCTCTCACCTTGTTCCCTTGGGAAATTCCGCAAAAACCATGTTGTTGTCCGCTTTTTCGCAGAAAAATCCACTTTAAAAACTGCAATTAAAATCTTCAAATTTTTCACCCATTGGCCAAAATGTTTTGCCATTTTTTTGATGGCTAGAAAGTTTCTGCCCATTTATTTATGTGGTTTTTGCCTTTTCGCTATACAAAATGTGACGTATTTGCAGAAGTCAAACACAATAGAAGCAGCTACAGAGCGAGGTAGATATGCTGTGCTGTTCTGCTGTGATTTTGAGACAAAACTGATGCAGGATAGGTTCATAGTACTGCTATCGCTATGAGCAGGTTTAAAAATAATATAGGGAGGAACTGGACCATTATGTGTCCACTGAATCTGAGGAGGAAGAGAGCAGTAATAGTATTGAGAGCAGGACAGGTCAGCTGCCTGTGCCTGCTGCAAGACATACTGCACCTGCTGCCAGACGTGCTGAGCCTGCTGTAAGATCTGCTGTGCCTGCTGTCAGACTGGTGCTGCCCCTGCTGCCAGTGCTACCGCCAGTGTTATGCCTGCTGATAGTACTGCCCCTGCTGCCACCAGTGCTGTGCTGGCTGTCAGACCTGCTGCCCCTGCTGCCAGTGCCATCACCAGTGCTGTGCCTGCTGCCAGTACTGCCCTTGCTGCCACCAGTGCTCTGCCTGCTGCCACTGCTGAACCTGTTGTCATGAGTGCTGAACCTGCTGCTAGGGAGCCTTGTAATACTCAGGGGGGAGAAGATTATGCCAAGTGTGACAGTAGGAGACCCTAAGTCACACTTGCCATCCCAAAGCAGTACCGCCAGTGCTAGTACTACTACTAAGGTCCAGCAGCTTGTTAGAATTAGGTGTGAAGGAGGGAGTAATCAATATCCTCCTATCAATAGTGACTGTGAGGAGGAAGACTCAGAGGCTGAAACTGATGTGGTTGGTGTTTGTAGTGACAGTGATGGAGAAGCAGCCGGTGGGACTAGTGTTATGAGAGTGGTATGGGAAGCAATTGAGAGCATCCAGACTAGCGGTCAAAGGAGCCCACACCATTCCCTTTACCCTGGGAGTCCCCTTCCCCTGACCCGGGAGTCCCCTTCCCCCTACTGCATTATCCATGTGGAACATGATCCTGAAGAAGGCAGAATTATCACCACCTCAATAACACCACCAACACCAGCAGGAGCACAGATCAGTTGCCTGTGCCTGTTGCTACTGTTGCCAGTCCGCTTTCTTTACGTCACCAAGAAATGGCAGGTGTGACATTAGGAGACCCTCTGTCACATTGCTCGTCACCTCCTCCAACCAGCAGTGAGCTTTTAGAATTTGAGGAATTTGCAACTGCTCTTATTCCTGCTGCTGCTGAGTTGCAAGGGCAGCGGGATACTGAGGAGCAGTCTAGTGTGCTACAGACCACCGTGGACACAGTGGGAATGGGGTCAACAAGTGATGTGGGATTAGTAGGACAGGTTCCACTTGCATGCAGCAGCAACACATATACCATAAGTGGTGAGGCTATTTATGGTGCTGCTACTTCCTCAGGCACATCACTGGAGCGAATCGTGTGTAAGTGGAACCTTCATCACCGATCCCCCATGTTACTGCTGTTGTTGATCCCATTCCTTTTCAGCTGCCTAATCATCCTGCTACTTAAACATCTGAGCAGCAGCAGCAGCAAGAACAGCAGTTGCAAATTCCGCAATTATGGACTCAAGAGGACATTTGACAATGGCCAGTGATCACTGGCCAACATGACCTGCTGGCACTACGCCAGTAGGGTTTTTTTTTTCAGGGCATGTGCTTTAAAAAAAACAAAAAATAAAATAAATAAATAAAAACATAGTCCTACAAAAAAATAAACATTTTTTGGGGGTTTGTTTCTAACAAGCCTAAGTCCTACAAATCAATGTTTCCTCAGGGCTTGAGCCTCTAACAACAAGTCTAACAAATCATCCTCTACAAAATACTCTATCAAGTCAAGTATGAGTCCATCTCAGTGGCAGCTTACATCAGGGGGTTCCTGTCTCTATCACTTTATATACAAATTTCTTATTTTATTTTATTGATTTATTTTTTTATTAACTGTCACCCCAATACAAGTCAAGAGCCCCCCAAAACAAATTCCCTGTTCAACTTATTAATTCCCCAGACTCCACCCACCAACACAAGCACCCTCCTCAGACCCCTTTTATACCATGTCTTATGTTTTTTTTTTATTGTATTTAGGATTTTTTTTATTATTATTAACTGCACCCAATACCAATAAACAACCTTTCCAAAAAAACCACTTCCTGTTCAACTGATTCTTTCCTCATACCCCACCAACACAGGCACCTTTTATTCTACTCTAGCGGTCAAACGTTGAACAGAGAATTTGTTTTGGGGGGCTCTTGACTTGTATTGGGGGGACAGTTAATAAAAAAATAAATCAATAAAATTGCCTTATAACTTGACAAAAACATTAGAAAAACTTGTAAACATTGGGTATTTCTAAAATCAAGACAAATATTATAATCTATTTAGCAGGGGTTTTTTTAGCATTTGTAGATGATTAAAAGATTTTTAGTGTCAAAGTTAAAAAAGTGCATTTGTTACATTTGTTTCGTCATATTTTATAAATTGTTTTACAGGAAATTTGATGAAAATAATGGTTTCTTTAGAAAGCCCATCTTATGGCAAGTAAAACAGTATATAATAAACAGTATGTGGGTACATTACATGAGTAAGAGGAAAATTACAGCTAAACACAAACACAGTAGAAGTGTTAAAACAGCCATGGTTCTTCTGGACCA
Organism: Rhinophrynus dorsalis; assembly: GCA_037306005.1. NCBI lineage: Eukaryota > Metazoa > Chordata > Amphibia > Anura > Rhinophrynidae > Rhinophrynus > Rhinophrynus dorsalis. The sequence continues at coordinate 323,462,058 of CM074721.1, forward strand.
TGGCTGTTTTAACATTTATGCATCATGGCTCTTTTAACACTTCTACTTTGTGTCTAGCTTTAAATTTCCTCTTACTCATTTAATGTACCCACATATATTATAACACATATATTATATATTTTTTCTTGCCATAAAATGGGCTTTCTATAGATACCAATATTTTCATCAAATTTCCTGTAAAACAATTTATAAAATATGATGAAACAAATGTAACAAATGCACTTTTTTAACTTTGACACTAAAAATCTTTTACTCATCTAAAAACGCTAAAAAAACCCTTATATGCATGAAAGTTCCAGTTTAATCAGACCCTTAATCGAGTTTTATAGGGTTTATGCTCTAAACCCTATAAAATAAAGCATGGTAAATCCAAGATATACAACATGCTTTGCAACAAACAGATCCCATTCTTACAAAAAATACAATGGGAAACTAAATTATCTATGCATATCACCTCTCAGAAATGGCAGCACATTTTAAGCAATGCCCTCACAATTTCCAAAAACTCATTAGCAGTCAAATACATTAGAAAATAGGCACTAGATGGTACAGGACACCTGCTCTGTGACATTCCATATACACTTCCCTGGATCCTGTCTGTTGGAGATGTGGGCAGGGTCTCCGGACCATGATTCATATATGGTGGACTTGTCCAAGAATTAAAATATTTTACAATCAAATTCTCTGTAATGTCAGACAGATTACTCATATTAAAGGTATAGTCATACCTCAACTAAGCTTTAGCTCCGAGGATGATTTCCATTTTTTTTTTAACATGTTGCACTATATATAGTTACTTACAGATTTGTAGTTCAAATGCTATTCAAGAGGAAAATATCCCCCTCCTGTCCCTTCTGGCCAGCCTGCCCTTAGATCTGTAATCTGGTTGGGGACTGGACAGATGCAGCGAGGGACAATCTTCATTTAGTAAGTATAAGGAAAACCCTGCCCTCCTTTTGCTTACTGAAAATTGTCTCTCACTGCTCTCCATCTGGACCAGACAGAGAGGAAGCATGATGCAGGGAAAAGGGCAGGAGGGGGATCCTTTTGATATCAATAGTGTTTGGACTACAAATCTGTAAGAAATTATATATAGAGCAACATGTTAAAAAATTTAAAATAATACTCAGAGATAAAGTTTAATTGAGGTATTTCTATCCCTTTAAACATCCCCAAACTACCCTTATATATAACCCTTAAAGGGATAGTAATACTTCGTTTTAACTTTATTTTATTTTGTAGGCATTAAAAAAACATGAAGAATGATATAAATCTTATCTCTCAAACCTTTATGGTTTAAGAGATATTCACAAACGAAGTATCCCTCCCTGTTAAACCAGATCAGAAGGGAGGTGCCCAGGTAGACTGCAGAGAGGGACAATCTTCAATTAAGATAAGGGAAAAAGCTGAAAAACGTGTCAAGGGGGGAAGGGCTTTCATTGTTTTCATACAAAGAAATGTGTCCCCTTCTGTTATCTGTCTGGTCATACAACCAGACTCACATTTGAGAAGAGATGGCTTACACTAGGTAAAAGGGGCGGGGAGGGGAAACTTTGCTTGTGAATATCTCATAAACCATAAAGGTTTGAGGGATAAGACTTACATCATTCTTCAAGTTTTTTTAATGCCTGCAAAATAAAATAAAGTTAAAATGAAGTATTACTATCCCTTTAAGTCACAAGAATTTGCATAAGCATGGCAAGGGTGACTATTTGTTTACTCATTTAATAAACGTAGAAAAATTGTATATCTCAGCTTTTTGTAAAAAAAACTCTCTACCCTCATTGTTGAGGATTGCTATTAAAGAGTGTGCCATATCATGTTCATGGAAAGGTTAACTTTAAAAAATGATTTGTTTTTGATTTCCTGGATATTTGGCAACCAAGGATCTTTTATGTATTCCAGAGTTGATCATTTGTATTCACCCCTAAACATGATAAGGTTCAAGTAATTCCTGTCAGGAGTCTGTTTTAAGAGCAATAAGTATAATCACAACCTTAATATTTCCCTTTCCTTCTTCCTTTCACTCAGTCTTTCCTTTATTCCTTCTCATTCTCTCCTCTTTTCTTCTTTTCATCCTATGTTTCTCTTCTATCCAGACATGACATGATTTATTGCTTATTGGCAATTTTGTTGTGATAAGTTGCTTTATAACACCAGTCTACCTTACAAGTGTTAACATCATCAACCATTCAATGTTACTTTGTATTGCAAATGTGACCTTGCTGTGGCTACACATGGTGGTAAACACTGTGGGTCACAATGCCAAATAGCCAGGACTAGCTGAACCAAACCTGGATTACTTGCTTCATTGAAAGCAGCATCATAAGCAAGAGGGTCACACATGAGATAAACAGTACTAGTAGCTCTCAAACAAACCATAGGATCTAAACTGGCATACAAAGTCAGGCCTGGAACAAAGCTGAGGTCAAGATGAGCAGCAAATAAGCATGGCCATAATTCGCAAACCCAAATCATACTCTGAATACAGGAATCAAGTACTGGAACATCCTTAGTAAGACACTATACATGTGCATTGGAGTGTCTGTGAAGCTGCATTATATAGGCCTCAGCAAGTGCATCCTGAAAAGCAGACTAGAAGACATGTCTATACTCACCCTGTGATGTACCATAAAATGTAACACTTCAGTCAAGTTAGAAAAGGAATAGAAAGCTGTTGTTGAACTTTTGCCATTCATTATATGTAGAGGCCAGACAGGGGGAGCTGAATTTGCTTTTCATTGAAGGGAATATGGGTGTGATTAATTTGTAGACAGTGACAAACAAGGGAAGCTAATAGAGACAGGCAGATCACTGACCTGATTTGTGAATTAGACTGACAGTTACAGATACTAAAGACAGAGACATACATCACACATTATTTTCATATGGACAAAATATCACTCCACACTTACTTTCTGATCACCTGAAGGATGAATTGGTGAGAGATCTTATCTCACTGTTGATTCAGATTGACTGCCACTTACGTGAAAGACATAAATAGAGACTTTGATCCCTAGTTCCAGTCTGACAAATTCCGAATTACTCCAGAATTTATTTCACCTCAGCTGGTTCTGAACTCATGCAAATTGTTCTGGCTAGGGCTGAACTTTAATCAAAGTGGATATTATACAGATGCTCCATGAATTTATATTAGTACTGCAGGGAAGAAGGTCATCTACTAAGATCTTATTGAATCTGCTGATGTACCCAGCCCATCGTACCTTGCCACTGTCTTTCTTACAGGGTTCAAAACCCATTAACCTCTAAACTTAATTGATTCTGGAGTCACCAGCAACCTGATTCATCTTAAGTTTGTCTAGTCTATGCTCATAAAGTTTCTTGCATTTTAGATCCAAGTGTTTTGGGTTCACTATTAAATGGTCACATTTTTAATATCATGCGGCTGCACGCCACATTAAACATGTCGCCTGGATTAAAAGGGCAACATGAGAATGTCACTCTGCATATAAGCACGAGGTTCTCATGTCGCCTCATTAAATGCTACATATCTGATTTTACTTACAGAGACCTGCATCTCTGTCCCGGTTGTGCATAGAGCGGTCTATCACTTAATACAGAGCTGTCTCTCCTGGGCTCCCCTTCCACACACCAAAGAGATCCGTGGCCAAAGCCAGAAAGATGGGCAGTACAAGTAAAATCAGGTATGCAGCATTTAATGAGGCGACATGAGAATTTTGCGCTTATATGCAGCACAACATTCTCATGTCGCCCTTTTAATCCAGGTGACATGTTTAATGCAGCATGCAGCCACTCGATATTTAAAATGACGGCGAAAAAAAATCTTAAAGTGTTAAACATGTGACTGACCATTGCAATATACTGGGAGCCCCTCTAACAGTCAAGAGGTTAAAACCCAATTTAAATCAACTCACTCACAGAGTTCTGCAGAACCAAGTCATACATTTAGAACATTCCATTAGGCTTCTTCACATCCCCAGCACTTCCTACCACATTATTTTTTTCCTATAAGCCATTCCTCAAGACTCCAAACATCAACGACATCTAGTAACAACTTCACAGCAGACACAAACTTTCCACTCTTTTAAATGCTTCACATAGTTTCGAGGACAGCATAACTGACATTTGCCCGTGGATCTCTTTGGTGTGTGTAAGGGGAGCCCAGGAGAGACAGCTCTGTATTAAGTGATAGACCGCTCTGTGCACTGAGACACCCTGCTCCCTGTTACATTGCCCAGGACAGCAAACCACCGCTCTGGTTCGAGCATCACTGGCAGCTCATGTCTCACTCACCAGCACTGCTTTAGAGTGCACAGAAGAGAGACAGGCAATAAGAGTGCACAGAGACCTGTCTGTCCCGGCTGTGCATAGAGAGGTCTATCACTTAATACAGAGCTGTCTCTCTTGGGCTCCCCTTCCACACACCACAGATACCCATGGCCAAATCCAGAAAGACAGGCAAGTAAAATCAGGCATGTGGCATTTAATGAGGCAACATGAGAATCTTGTGGTTATATGCAGCGCAAAATTCTCATGTTGCCCTTTTAATCCAGGTGACATGTTTAATGCAGTGTGCAGCCATGCTATATTTAAAATGTGACCATTTAACAGGAGTGCAGCAGTGTGATATTTAAAATGCGACCATTTAAAAGGATACCCTATGGGGAGCATGGGAGAGAGGAGGCAGCTGCAGGGAGCAAGGGTAGATAGGAGCAGCCATGGGGAGCATGGGAGGTGGAGGGGAGATGGTTGAGGGGAGCATGGGTAAAAAGAAGGATGACATTTTTCTTATATTTTGTATATTTCTGGACATCATGCAATTGCTCTTCCTGCAATCTAATTGGAAAAAAAAGGGGAAGAAAAAGAAATCACCCATTTTGTAAGATGTTTCATGTTTTATGAAATGACATGTTCCAAATGCATACCATATGCTTATGCTTTGGAAATGCCCTAACAATGAAGGGGTTCATTCACATTAAACTATATAAATTATTTTATCTCAAATAATCTATTCCCTGCTATCGCATCTAACCTAACATAAATCAGTTTACCCCTTTGATTTTGCTTTTTGTTTGCTGCACCAGCAGTGGAGGGTTGTTGTTTTTTTTTTGGACCTTAGTGACCTTAAATCAGTGTAGTGAGCTAATAAAATTAAAAAAAAATTGGGTCTTGAAATCCTACATTAAGATTTTTGGACAAATAGAGGGAAGTGTTATTCCTTCCATGTAGGAAATACATAAATAATAATAATATAGGGTCTATTAAGTTCATCCAAGTTTATTTTTTTTTTAAAGTTGACAGTTAAACAAAATGTATTAATATGGGGTTCATATAACCCATATTAATTTATTGAGGAACATTTCTGAAAACCCCCATATTCATTTATAGAATACCTAAGGAAAGGGTTTTGGATCCTTTTTTTCTACCAAAAGATCAATATCGGGTCCGGAGGCCCCATATTATCTAACTCTTCACCAAAGGTGGGGTCTAGGACCCCTTTCTCTACTAAAGAAAATGAATATGGTGTTCAAAGCACCCATATTAATCTTAAATATGGGCAAATAAGGTGTCAAAAATACCTTCCTCTACCCTCCCTTACTTGAGATGATGTTTAAAAATAAATTAAAGCAGAACTACAACCTGACACAATCTTTAGCTTCACTATGTCCTCATCTGGCGACTAGCTGCTCAGTAATGCTAGTCGCCAGAATAATTACCTGATTTAATAGATTTCTGCTCTCTTCCATGGGTGACAGGCAGGACAGAGCGCAGACATCTTGCCATTGTGACGTCCGTGCGCCTGTGCTGTCAGTCCCAGCAAGAACCAAATGGCTCCTAGCAACGCCTCCTGGACCCGGCTGGGACTGACAGCGCAGGCACACGGACGTCACAATGTCAAGATGTCCGCATTCTGTCCTGCCTGTCAGTCGGGGAAGAGAGCAGAACTCTATAAAATAAGGTAATTATTCTGGTGACTAGTGCTACTAAGCAGATAGTCACCAGAGGGGGACTTAGTGAAGCCAAATATTGTGTTGGGTCATAGTTCCACTTTAATATGAGGTCCAAAGATGCCATATTAATTAAAAAAAGTGACTTCTTCCACCCACAAAGTATGGCCATGTGTATTTAAGTAACCACCCTGATGGGATGTGGCCCAGTATCCCTAACACTGTGGTCCTCACATCAGTGAAAAACAATAAAAGGAAAAAAAACAGAAAAATATGTACCACCACTTTTTCACTAAAAAATAAAATAAAGTGAACCCTACTCCTCCCCCCTACTCCTCCCCTAATCATTCTTGGGCCAATGTTCAGGACACAGAAAGATAAATGAACAGGGACTGACATATATACAAACCAATCACTTTCTTTTCATATGCTCTGATTGCATGAGAAGTGGAGTTACCTCCCCTTTTTGGCAATCAGAGGAGAGTATAGTGCCATATGTAGCCCCCACCCTTTGAACCTTTTCACTAAAGTGGGTCTGGCTATTCCTCCAGCAGGGAGGTACAGCCACCCTAACTAGGCAAATCTGCCTATATACAGAGACTTCCAGGAACTCAGGAGCCTATAGTACAGAAAGGGTGCTGTGGATCAATGTATATATAAGTGTGTGGATCAATGTATATATGATGGCCTGACATGATCTGTCTGTTCTTAGTACATGGGCACCATTGTGTTCTCTTACAAATACAAATGATATATTCAGATATATAATTTGGTTTATACTGATTAATGTTTGTTAACGATAGTTATGGTGTAACCCTCTGAGAACCACATGCGTGATTAACTCGTTGCTGAACAATGTGTTGTGTACCTTTCTGCTATTTTATTATACTGTCTTGAAAGTTGGTTCAAGTTTAATACCCTTTGGCTGAGAGACAGACGCAATGTGTTGGATGTCTCTCTGGCACTCAAAGGGTTATTATTATTTTTTTTCAATTACACTTTGTAATCAAAACTAATTTATAAATGCATCATGTAGTATTACAAATAACCATTATCTTCTGTTCCCCAATAAAAATATTAAAGAAAATCCAATATTGATATTAGTTTCAAAAATCAAATTGCTATGCATGGGAACATTTTTCAATGTTTGCCATTCCCCTCATACTGAATGAAAATAATAATTTCCATGCATAAGTAAAATGAATTATTTCATTAACTGAATAAGTTATCTATATTTATAATCATAATATGGTACCCATGAGTGATAGCGCGCATAACATGAGCTACAAGGCATTACCTATACTTCACTACAGTTAAAGCTGAACTGTCATTGAACTTCAGTATCAATATGTGTTTCCTTATAAGAAAAAAAAATCAAATGAGGAATATATATACTAGTCGAAGAGCCTGTGTATACGGGCCACAGTTGCACCATGCAACGGCCATGGTGCAGTCATGCACAGTAGATACTGCCTGCGCAGATGTGCAGAGAGGACTATGGTCTGAATTTGGAGTGCCCCACTCTGTATCAGCCGTGGCGCGGGCAGTCTGTAGTGCGAATGACTGCAGCACACGCAGCCGTCTCTACTACGCATGATGACTTCTGACAAACACACATTTAGCGAATTATTATATAGGATAACTTTTTTAAATGATGACTAAGAATAGAAATAATACTTGCAACTAAAACATTATGGCAAACATTATAATGCAACTTTGCAAATGTTTATAACAAGTAAATGAAATGTTGCTATTCAGCTTTTATTGCATTGCCCTCCAAGGCCCTACAAATTCTTTAAACGTGTTGTAAATCAGCATATTTTTGAAGTATGAATAATTGTTAGGGAATGATACCTCTCTCTGAGAACCTACTATGTTAATGGTGTATTTTTTTGACAAAAGTTTCAACCATCTCTTTAGATGAAGGTGATTTTTTCAAAAGAACAAAATTCAATCCATTGTAAGATTAGAACAGGGCAGGGTAGGCATGGGCAGAGGTTGAAGAAGTACGTCAGTTTTGGAATGAGGAATTCTGGTCTGGTAACAATTAGGACAAGAAGCCAGGAAGCTGAAAATATCAGTGTCACAAGCCATCGGACTCCGCCTCCCCAGAGGCGTTCTCACTCCTAATTACAATACTCCTTCACCTGTCTGTGGCCTACTTATATCTGGGACTTTTCTCCTTTCCCCACCCTTGGATGGTCAGTGCTCAGTGTTCTTGTGTCCTGTGTACCTGCTTACCTGATATCCTGATTTCTGATTCCCCTTGTGACCTCCGCTTGTATCTCGTTCATCCGACTTTCTGGTTTCCTTATCCTTGCTTTGTTCCCGACTACTCTTGACTCTTTGCTCCAGTTCCTGTTTGCCACATTGTTTATCTTAGCTGGCTTGTCTATGACTCTCCGCTTGTCTACATTCCCAAGGCTCATACTGTCTCATTTGTTCAACTCCTTGTGTACCGAATCCAGCTTGTCTATGAGCCCCTGCTTTTCTACGACTCCAAGGTACCGACTGCTTCATTTGCTCGACTCTTTGTGAACGGAACCCAGCTTGTCTACGACTCTCCATTTCTTTATGACCCCTCGGGTCGACTCCTGCATTATTCGATGACTAGTAGTCAACTGCTGTTCTACCTCGACTCTCTTGTTGTCTTGGACTCACAGTCGACCAATTTCTGTCTGCCGACTACTGCCTCACTTAAAAACATTTGATTATCCTCGACTACTGACCTTCTGCAGTAGGGTTCTGACTCTGTGTCGGAGACTGAGCCTTCCTTGCCTGGCTGAGAGACAGTGACAATCAGATAAGAGAAGAAGCCACCAGAAAGTGATTGTCAAAATATTTGTGAGGATTTGATTCCTGGATGATCTGCTATCACAGAAAAATATCCCCATTACAGAATCTTTATATGAACATAAGAGTGAGCAAGCAATTTTATGGATGGTGGAAAACTACAAGAATAGTAACACTAGCAGTTTGGGTGTCATAGTTGGTCTTCCATTTATCTCCTTCAAGTAATATGATTATATATGTGTAATTATATGCTACAGGTAGGTTCAGTTTTGTGAAGAATGTTGTTCCAATGAATTTTGTTACATGGCAGTAATATGTGGCAGGGAGTATCTGTTAAATATTACGATCTTATAGGGATGGGTAAACATTTTTGCCTGAAGCCAAAATCTGTGAATAATGGCACTTCCCACTTGGCAAATAATTTCCAGTGAAAAGTGCCATTTTTCTGTTTTTTTTCCTGCAAGCTCATTCCATTGAAATCAATGGAAACATAGAATTTACACACAACACATAGCAAATATTATTTTATTTCCCAAAAGCATAGTATAAAAGGGCATGAGGGTGCCTGTGTTGGTGGAGTGTGGAAAGAATCAGTTGAACAGGAATGTTTTTTTTTTGGGTGGGTTTGTTTAGTGGCATTAGGCGGCAGTTAATAAAAAATATATGCTGGGGAAAGAATCAGTTCAACAGGGAACTTGTTTTGGGGGGTTTGTTGACTGATATTGGGGGAACAGTTAGTAAAAAAATAAATAAATAAATAAAATATGAAATTTGTATGTAAAATGATAGAGACAGGGACCTCCTGACGTAAGCTGCCACTGGAGTAGACTGATACTTGACGTATAGAGGATGATTTGTTCGATTTGTTGTTAGAGGCCCAAGCCCTGAAGAAAATTGATTTGTAGGACTTAGACTTGTTTGGCATATGCCCTAAGGATACAATTGCTTCTCCTATCAAAAAGCTGTGCACTCCTATGTGTAAATAAAACTTTACTTTTATAAAAACATTTCTTAAAATGTCCAAAGTTTTAGTCCACTATAAGACTTTCATCAGGAACTAGCATCTCTTATATAGCTTAATTGTTGCTATTGCAATTGAGGACGCTACCCTGCATCAATTCAATACCTTCATTCAATCTAAAATGTCACAGACTTTTATCCTGAATGTCATACACAGTGAAACTTATCAAAAAGTCAGCATCATCCAACATAATGAGTTAAACAAAACTGTTCATTCAATCCCTGTGGTTACCTGGTATGAAGTATGGATCCAGTACATTTCTCTCTTAGCTAATCTGAATTCTCTGTCATTTCCCCCTGTGGAGACTGTTTAACCACTTAAAAAGGGGAAACACTTAAGATCTTTAACATTGTGTCTTGCGTTAATAAAGTGTCTATTCTCTGGGCAACTCTTCAATTGCAGATCATTCAATGTTCCATTTAGACCTCTCACAATTAAAGATCTGTGTTCATGTATGCATTCTTTAAAACAGCGGCTTGTCTTACTCACATTCCACATTTCACAGGGGCACAGGTGCATGTGATATCATCCCTCATATTAATGGTGCAATTTAACTTGTGGACATTGATACACTTTCCAGTGATCATATGGGAGAATGTGACACAATTAACACATTTATATACACCCCTTTTGGTCCCTTGCACCAACTTCATGTATTTATTTACCAGATCTGCACACACCAAATCATCCCTAAGGCTCCTGCAGAAACAATGGGGGCTGATTAAATATATGCCCTATCTCCGGTTCTCTATTCTTCCTCCTCTTTCCTCCTCTTTCACCTTGCCTTTTGTTGCCTTTTGGGAGAGTCAGGGAGTATAGCAACAGCAGTGCTTGTTTTTTTAGTGGGTGTTTTGCTTTATCATGTTTGACATAAATGTCATGGTGTCTGTGTTACATGTGTGTTATCAGGGCAGTTGTGCCAAGGCGTGTTCCCTCCTTTCCTCTTCTCACTGACTTGTACTAATTGTGCACAGTGCCATTGCTAATGACTGCACTGTTCCTGCCCTGAGAGAAAAATAGTCCCACCTCAGAACCTCGGCACTGCAACTAGGACCAGGAGTATTTCTTCTGCTGGCAAGTGGAACCTGTCCTAGTCCTGCAGGCACAGCACTGGTGACAGAAAGGGCAGCACTTCTGACAGCCGGCAAAACAATGGTGGCAGCAGGGGCAGCACATCTGGCAGCAGGCACAGCAATGGTGGCAGCAGGGTCAGCACGTCTGGCAGCAGGCACAGGCAGCTGACTTGTCCTCCGCTCACTACTACCCTCTTCTTCCTCCCTTGAGATTAATTTCCCCAACATCCCTACAGAAGATTTAGGGACACTGGCCAGCATTGGTTTTTTAGTGTTCACTTCCTCCTCAGACTCAGTGTACACATAAGGTTCCTTCCAGTTCCTCCTTTTATTAGTTTTAAACTTGCTCATAGTGATAGCAGTCACACTGAGCCTCTCCTGCCTCAATTTTGCCTCAAGATCACAGGAGAACAGTACAGCACACCTACCTCACTCTGCAGCTGATTCTACTTTGTTTCACTTCCTTCAATATATCAAGTTTTTATAGCAAAAAAGGCAAAAAACATGTAAATCAATGGGCGGAAACTTTCTAGCCATTGATAAAATGGAGAAGAGTTTTTGGCCAGTGGGAGGAAAATATGAAAAGTTTAATAGTTGTTTTTAAAGCGGATTTTCCAGCAAAAAAGCTGACAACAATGTGCTTTTCCTGAATTTTTTTGCGCCAATGCGACGGGACCTTTTACCCATTCCTACTAACTTAAAGATATAGTAATGTTACCTTTTTCTAAGAATTGATCGAGTCTTCTATGTACATTTCTATACATATCTGTAGCTTTATAAGAATGCTTAAGTTTGCCATTTTACTTTTATTGTGTAAGGCAGGGCCTGTATTTGTGTGAGGAGCTGGAGGACTATTTAAACCCTCCAGTCTGCCCCCAATACCTCTGCATTTGTGGGCCATTCATCGAACCCACACATCTCACGTCTGGAGGTGAGAAAGAAGTTAAGCTTAAAACTTAGGTTTAATTATAAGCAACAATTTCACCTAGTTATACTTGGCTCACATCACGTACCTGCTGACATTCTTTTCCACTGCAGTCCCCATTCAAATGCATTAGCAGAAGTGACGTTACAATGACATGACATCCAATTCGGCAAATGACCAGTAGGTTCTTCAATACAACGGTTGCACATTTAGCTCCTCTTTAGCAGCAAGTCTACTGTTAGGCCAAGGTATATCCACATTTTTATTACTAATAAGGGAATAAACTTTTGGATCAATGGTTGCCTTACCACAAGGGGTTAAATCCAGTTCAAGCTTTAGTTAGGTGCACCCTTCTCTCTAGTCTTATGAATGTTTGTATGTCTTTTGCTTGGCCTTTGTATAAAAGTTCTCTCAAGACAAGAGGTTGTCATTTACGTACTGAACACTATTATTTAGGTGTGACTATTTGATATCTCACCATAGGGTTTGGGTGGTTCACTCACATGATTTAAAAGCTGTCTCACATTTCAGTTCCAAAACATCGGATGAGCCTTAGCTTAGAAGGTTTCTTTTTCTATCATATGCTTGAACATACACCCATTGTTATATAATATTTATCACCAGTACATATTCTTCAGGTCTGTTCATGATTCTATCACTTAAGTTAAACTTTATCCATGGTGCCCTGGGGTTTCACTTTTTACCCTAACTATAATAGGTTGTTATATGTCTTAATCAGTACTCTAGTTTATCATAACTCATTCATATCATCCTCTCCCAGGTTACATCAAGGCAGGTTACATGCTTCCATATATCACAAAGTCAGTGTAACGGTTTGTTTGACACACAGACACAGTGGTTTAGGATAAAACACAGTAATATAATAAACCTCACAGGTCCTGTAGTATTTAAGCAGAATAATACAGACACAAGACAGGTTACATATACACAGGTACAGTATAACCATAGAGTCCATAACAGAATATACTGACACAGGTCAGGCGGAATACGAAGGATTCCCAGGGTATCGGTACTGCATGGGTTAATGGTCTTCAGCGAGTGTAAACTGTCCCATGTGAAGCGAGGTCTGTGATGGAGCTCACTCAAGATAGAGAGCTTAAGGATAAGTAACGCCCAGTAATAGGTTAGCAGACAAACATGAACTGCCAGAGTAGTATCAGAGACTGAGCAACATATAACACTGCCGTAGCAGTAACGGAGACCAGGCAACTTGCACACTGCCGCAGCAGAAATGGAGACGAGGCCACTTGCACACAGCTGAGCAGTAACGGAGACTAGGCCACTTGTACTCTGCAGGGGCAGTAACGGAGACAAGGCCACTTGCACACTGCCATAGCAGTAATGGAGACTAGGCCACTTGCACTCTGCAGGAGCAGTAACGGAGACAAGGCCACTTGCACACTGCCGTAGCAGTAACGGAGACTAGGTCACTTGCACTCAGCCACAGCAGTACTGGAGACTAGGCCACTTGCACTCTGCAAGAGCAGTAACAGAGACAAGGCCACTTGCACACTGCCGTAGAAGTAACGGAGACTAGACCACTTGCACTCTGCAGGAGCAGTAATGGAGACAAGGCCACTTGCACACTGCAATAGCAGTACCGGAGACTAGGCCACTTGCACACTGCAATAGCAGTACCGGAGACTAGGCCACTTGCACTCTGCAGGCGCAGTAACGGAAACAAGGCCACTTGCACACTACCGTAACAGTAACGGAGAAACACAACTGAGCACTGCTGTGAAAGGAACAGACTGAGCAACTGAGCAACTCGCCCTGAGGTCGCAACCAACCGGAAGTGTCACAGATGCCTAAACCTTTCGGAATGTCGCCAAGGTGACACAGAGGCAGCCAGAGCAGGAACGTCAACCAACCCGGGTCGAATAACGGAGCAGGAACGTCAGCCAAGCTGGGTCGGTACACGGAGCAGGAACGTCAGCCAAGCCGGGTCGGTACACAGGAGCAGGCGCAGAAGAAAGGTAAGGCAGTCCGGGTCGGTTCACAGGCAGGAGACGAGATGCATAGTAGTCAGGCAGGCCAGGTCGGTACACTGGGAGTACTGAGAGCAGGAACAAGCACTGGTACAGGAACACCACGAAAGGGCACCGGAGGGGTGCCAGAACCCAGTATATAAAGCAGAAAAAGAAAGAAAAAGAGGGCGCCCAATAGTGCCTGTAATCGTATAATACCACTCTGATGTGAAATGTTAAGTGAAAATATACTCACAAAACTGTTGGCTGTGTCATTACATTTTATTGTATAATACACAATACATTATAATGCACAGTGCAAAAAGTCACAGGTATTAGATAATATATACCATGGGATAACATAATAATAGTGAAATAATGATTTATAGCAATTTATTGTTTTGAATGATCAGATTACACATGTCTTTTTCTCCAGCATTTTGATTTTTCATAGCTTCAATTTTTAAATAGGTGGCTTTCCAGTTCTTGTGGAACATCGAATTTAAATGTTTTTTGGTTATCTTTTGGTGGGTTTTCTGTTTTATTCTATTTCATCTACTGATCTATATAGATCTTATTTTGCCATTCGAGTCTATGTTGATTGGTATGATATTTGGATTGTATAATTTGAGAGTTCCTTTCTTTTAGACGCAAGAGTCTTCTTTTAGATTAATGAGTTTTAATCGCTGGTGGACATAAAACACAATCTTTATAAATAAATTTCTCACTATGCATTTATGGTTATGTAATTTTAGTGATGATTGTATATGTATATGTATTTGTATATTCATTATTGGGTATGATTTCACCTTTGCTCTTTGACCCTGTTAACATCCAATCAAATGATGGGGAGGGAAGTTTAAATAGTGTCATGGCTGCTGTGTTTGCTTCTTTTAGTTTTGTTTTTGACCAGTTGGTTTGATAAAGCGGTCTAGGCCGCGAAACGTTACTTTATTGTTTATACAATTGGTGTTTTTAATACATATATTTTATATATATATTTTTTATTAAAATTACTATTTGGAAGTTCTTCAGCAGCCGTCACTTTTTTATTGGATTCCCTAACTGAACATTGATTCAGGAACATTTGGAGATACCTGAGTGGGGACAGGTTGATATTCCCCAAAAGCGATTTCAGCTGATTTTGATTTAATTCAATTATCAGCCAACAATTTTGTGAGTATATTTTCACTTAACATTTCATATCAGAGTGGTATTATACGATTACAGGCACTATTGGGCGCCCTCTTTTTCTTTCTTTTTCTGTTCTATGTACTTCTTTGAGATGATGGTGAGGTGCGGCCCCTGTTTGTTGTCCAAACATTGCTGTTGACCTTTGGGACGGTCCTGAGTTCCCTACTGAATATATACTTGGGGAACATATAAGTGTTACCCCAAGCACCACTTTTGTGAGTATATAACATTTGTGAATTTCATTACAAGATATCTTGACATACTACACTAGGAGCGCCTCCATTTTGTGTTTTTTTCCAGTATATAAAGGCCATACTGGGCGGGACAAGCACAGAATAGCCAATAGGAGTAAAGCACAGTGTAGACTGACAGAATCTCGCAGGGGAGCATGGGCACCGTGATAGTCAGCAGGTTCTAGCCAAGTTTAATCATTAATTTATCTTCCAGATCCAAGAATTATCATTTAGCCCATATCCTTTCCTCTATGAAGATGCCGAAGGCCACCATATAGATATGGTTAAAGGGATAGTAATACTTAGTTTTAAGTTTATTTTATTTTGTAGGAATTTAAAAAACATGAAGAATGATATAAGTCTTATCTCTCAAACCTTTATGGTTTGAGAGATATTCACAAGCAAAGTTTCCCCTCCTGCCCCTTTTACCTAGTGTAAGCCATTTCTTCTCAGATGTGAAATCTGATCGTAAGACCAGACAGATAACAGCAGTGGACAATCTTCTTCCTATGAGAACAATGAAAGCCCTGCCCCCCTTGACAAGTTTTTCAGGTTTTTCCCTTATCTTAATTGAAGATTGTCCCTCTCTGCAGTCTACCTGGGCATCTCCCTTCTGCTCTGGCTGAACAGTGTTACATCAGTAAAAGGGGCGGGAGGGGGATGCTTTGTTATTGAATTACTCTTGAACTACAACTCAGACAGAATTGAAATAACACTCTCCAAAGTCCAAATACTATGATGAGCTGCTTTTATTATAAAACATTACTATCCCTTTAAAATCACTTCCTTACCTTTCATAAAGGCAGAAGGATTAGTTCACAGATCATTTAAAATTTCACAACTTTCACTTACTCAGGGGTCAAGGGAATTCATCACATTTCAATAGGACTAAATCCTAATGGCAAGGTTAGGTTACGTCATAAGTCGGTCTACATATCGTAAAGATTTACACTTAAGAATGTGGTCCACTTTCTCATAGATTAGTCCACTATCATTACTTCATGAATTTCCTTACCTCCTATACAAGAGGAAGGAATACTAGGATTGACATTTATCCTAGCAATTATCTTTCACTTGGACCTTACCTCTTCTCAGAGGCTGAAGGTGCCATAGACAACAAGTTCCATTGCTAGGTTACATTCAGCTTACATACATGCACCTTACCTGTCCAGGGAGGCCGAAGGCTACATATACTTACCTCTTTAGAGAGGCTAAGTGAGTTAATACACTTTACCTCTTTATAAGAGGCCGAAGGACACAGACAAAGGCACCTTACATCACTTAATGCAACAGAAGGGCAGGCACCCTATCTCCTAGAGTGGCCATAGGCCACATCTAAAAAATTACACATTAGGTAACAAAAGAGTCAACCCCTGTAATTACACACATATATCAATATATCTAGAGGCCAAAGGCTCATTGGATCTTACCTCTTTGTGAGGCCGAAGGTTTTATGCCCCTTTCCTTTCTGTAGAGGCTAAAGGAAGAGAAAAAAATAATTCCCAAAACTACCAAATACCTTATTAAAAGTAATTGTTAGGTTGTGTTTTTAACCAATTATTTCTTGTAGGTTTCCATACTTTTAATGGAAGATTTACCAGCACAGGTTCCGTCACACCCTGAAACATCTGGCTTGTTTCCTCCGATGACAAGAACTTGCTCTACTAGTGCTACAGACTCTGCCTTGAGAGCCTGTAGCATAGCAAAACTGTGTATGTCAGAAATTACCAAATGGGGTATTGCATACCCCACTTCTGCTAGAAAAGCAGAATTATACTGCCTGCTATGTTCTAACACAGCAGCAACTCCTTCCCCACCATCTCCAGGCCCCTCATTAGCTCCATCACCATATATTTTCCTGTACCATCCCCAGGATCATCACAGCCACCTCCTGAACAACAAAATCAAGTAATTCAACTGCTGACAGATTTTACATCTGCAGTCACCAATATTCAGTCAAGACTAGCTGATATGGGGGGGCGTGGCTGACCGTTGGAGAAGATGGCTGCTTAACTTCAGAGCTCCGCTGCCTTCCCTAACTAACTAAGCTCTCTAACTGGTGTTTTGCAATATGGGTCGAACCAAACGTGGCACCTTGGGTTCTTCAACCCCCGGCAGTAGAGATAAACCTGCTGCGGCTTCCCTGAGGGACTTTTTCCACTCGCAGGCCTCGGTCGACTCCCACATGGGCGACGGCCTCAGGACTGGATCCCCATCCTGCTCGCACTCCTCTGGAGAGGAGATTCCTGACCTGCAGCTTGGTGACGCACCCTTACCGGGACAATCTATCTCTAACTCTACCGACAGCATCTTCTCCTCCGCTCCGTGGAAAGCGGACTTTCACAAACTCCTCTAGGAGCTGAAGCATACGGTACAAGACGAGGTGGCCAAGCTACGCACTGACCTGAGGGGCCTTGAGAGCAGGGTGGCGAAACAAGAAGACGCATCCTTGCAACATACGCGCAAAATCACCCATCTTGCCCAAACATCTACTCAACACTCTTTGTACCTGGCAGAATTTAGGAGGAAGCTTGAAGACTTGGATAATCGAGGCCGACGCCATAATATCAGGGTGCGCGGTGTCCCTGAACCGGCCAACTCGGCCGAGGAAGATGTGGTTTCCCTTTTGACCAGTATTTTCAATGCGGTTCTCGGTCGCCCTCCAGATGCTACCATACGCATGGAAAGGGCGCATAGGGCGCTGCGACCGAGAAGCATGGATGGAGGCCCCCCCAGGGACATTATCTGCTGCCTAGTGGACTTTCAATTAAAAGAGGAGATCATGCGACGAGCTTGCGCCCTGGGAACCTGGCGCCACGAGGATTCTGAGATTACTTTTTTCCAAGACCTTTCCGATTTAACTCTTCAGGCCCGTCGGGCCTTGAGGCCCCTCACTACCGTACTACAACAGCGGAATATCCGATATGCTTGGAACTTTCCTTTTGGCCTGAGGGTCTTCTTACCTGACTCTACGCCTGCCTTGCACTATTTTCATGACCTTCCAGCCTTCTTGGACCAGCTGGGGGTTCCTGACTTGCGGATTAGGGACTGGTCTCTCCCGGAGCAACGCTATCCGGCCCGTACCCGTGTGCGACGGACCACAAGGAACTCTGCCCCTCCAGGGGATACCCAATCCATAGTTGAACCGAACTTTCGAAGAGGGATGGACATTGAGGAGTGACTGTGGAGACTCTTTCGCGTTGCTACTTAACCTGATGTACCTTCTCACAGTAGGGACACCTTGGGTGCCATGATGCCCCTTTACTTACACTACCTCTGCCTCTAACTCTCACCTACTGTTTTGTCCCTTGGATCTCCAGCTCTGAGAATTTGTCCCCTGCACTTTATATTACGCTTTGTATTTACTATTGCTGGAGGGATGTTTTGGGTATTATGTTCCTTCTATATTTTCGTTGCTTTGATCCCTATTCTTTGTCCCCCTTTGCGCTTGCGCCCTCCCTTTTCCAGTAGTGCTCTGTCTCTACCATGCTCTGTACCCGGGAAGTTTCCTTACTCTATTTGGGGTGTCCCTTCTGTGTCTGTTTCCCTGACCTCCCCTCCATTTGTCTTTTTACCCCCTTTCCCCCCTTTTTGTCCCTTTGTTTCCCTACCCCGCTATTGAAGTTGCGCTTGCGTTCGCTCTTTCTCCCTGCTTTCTTGGGCCCTCACCTCCCGGGTGTTTAGTTACCCAGTTATGGGGTTTTAGCTGTTGGGTGGGAGACTTTGGGGGGGTTTGTTTTTATTTTGGGGGCGCCCTCTTGTATGGTGGGGGGTGGTGGTGCTGACCTGGAGGGGGGTCCCTTGTATGGGGGTTCCTGCTCTGGGGCGGGTTGCCATGATCCCCCACCATGGGAAAGTGCTGGGTTTTGTTTTGTTTTATTTACTGTTTTCTTACATTTTTCCCGCACAGGGACTTGGGGTGTGATGCAAGGCTGTGCCTTGGGTGGGTCTGGGCCGGGGGCTTTTCTTTTCTTCTCTTCTCCCCTCTTTGCGCGCTCCTTTGGGGGATAGTTTGGTCCTCTGACGGGGTGTGTGGATGTGGTGGAGTCGGGGAGCTTGTCGATTTGTTCTCTTGGCTGTGCCCCCGGCCTGGACTTTCCCTATTGCATATCCTCTGTTATATGTGTCGCTATGTGATGTCTGCCTTTGTCCGGTTGCACATGGGGGGCTGGTGGTTGGCGGAGGTATAGGTCTGGTGATAGGGTTGCCTTTTTGGCGATCCCTGTCCCCTGGTTGTGGGTGAGAGGGGGGTACCATGTGCAGTGCCCTTGCTAACCGGGCGGGCTACTATGTGGGCAGTGCCGTGGCCACTCGCTTAGACCCTGGGCGGTTGGTCTGCTGCGTTTTTGCGGGGGCCGTCCGCCCTTGGTCGGAGCTTAGGGCCTACCATGTGTCTGTTTGGTTTCTTTGCTGATATACTGTACCCAGTTGAATTGTTTATGCATTATTGTATGTTATTATTTCTGGGAAGGCAGCGGACCTCACTTTTTTCATGTGGTCCTCTGTACTCCTTTGGCTCCTATTTGGAGTCTTTGTTCTTCTCCTTTGGTTGACATTTCCCTTTATACCGAGGCCATTTTTCTATTGGTGTGAACGTGGCCCTGCCCTTATTATTGGGTTTGGGACTGCCTTCAGTGTCCAATTGGACCTCAGCGTATAAGATAACTGTATTTTTCTTGTTGTGTCTTTTCCCTCTTTTGTTGTTTGCTTCCCCTTGTTTCCTCCCTTTTTCTCCCCCCCCCCCTTTTTTTTTTTTTTTTTTTTTTTTTTTTTTCTCTTCCCATAGTTAGTTTTTCATGATGTCTGCTGATTAGTGATGAGCGAGCACCTCAATGCTCGGATGTTCGGGTGCTCTGACCGAGCACCCCCTGAGGCTCGAGTGCTCGGCCGAGCATCCGAGCCCCATTGAAGTCAATGGGAGGACTCGAGCATTACACCAGGCACCCCCTGCTCTGATGAGGGGAGGGTGCCTGGTCCATAGGAAAAGGGCAGAAAAAGATGGAAACACTACAGAAATGGTTCAGGGACAGCATAGGGAGGATGTCTGGATGCACCTTGGACTCCAACATCGCTGCTGGGAACGATCTTTCGCCCGTAGTACGCCATTTTTACAGACTGACCATAAAACACACAAAAAGGAAAATAAAAACGACTTTAGGCGAAAAATTGTTACCAAACAATATTTGCTGTATATTTACTTGTATATCATCTGCAAATTCTCCCAAAAATGTCCTTGATTTTCAGAACTGAGGCCATGATTAAGAGGGAAACGTGCGCAGAGGCAAATTATCCCAAAAATTTCCTTGATTTTCAGAACTGAGGCCATGATTAAGATGGAAACGTGCGCTGAGCTGACCATCTAAAACATTATGGGTGAGGGTCTGCTGCAGAGCTGACCATCCTAAACATTATATGCGAAGGCCCGCTAGTGAGCTGACGCTATAAAACATTATATGAGAAGGCCCGCTGGTGAGCTGACCTATATAAAAATTGTCAAACAGGGCCCGCTGGTGAGCTGGCCCTATATAAAAATTATATCACAGGGCCCGCTGGTGAGCTGGCCCTATATAAAAATTATATCCCAGGGCATATGGAAGAGGAGGAGGAGGATGAGAAGATTAAGAGTCAACCATATACCCGTTTTTGGGGTGGAAGGGGTGAATGGGAATACAGAGTATTCCCATCATTGTAAATAACATATATAAAGTGAGTTTATGTTCCCCCGGGGCTTTCCTCCAGTGGAGTGGAGAAGTCAGGGGAAATCCAGGCCTTGTTCATTTTTATAAGTGTCAACCTATCAGCATTGTCGGTGGAAAGGCGGATACGCTTATCTGTTATGATGCCACCAGCAGCACTAAATACCCGCTCAGACAGAACGCTGGCGGCAGGGCAGGCCAGCACCTCCAAGGCGTAGAGTGCCAGTTCATACCACGTGTCCAGCTTGGACACCCAGTAGTTGTAAGGCACAGAGGGATCATTGAGGACGCTGACACGGTCTGCTACGTACTCCTTCACCATCTTCCAAAACTTTTCCCTCCTTGTGACACTAGGCTGCGCATCAGGGTGAGGGTGCTGGCGGGGTGTCATGAAGGTGTCCCACGCCTTGGAGAGTGTTGCCCTGCCTTTCTCGGAACTGCTGTGTGCTCCCCTTTTCTCCCCTTCTCTGTTGGCCAAGGTAGCACGTACTCTGCCGCCAGCGTTGTCAGATGGAAAATTTTGGAGCAATTTTTCAACAAGAACCTTCTGGTATTGCACCATTTTGCTTGTCCTCTCCACCGGAGGAATGAGAGATGAGAAATTCTCTTTGTAGCGGGGGTCCAGAAGGGTGAACACCCAGTAATCCGTGTTGTCTAAAATGCGTACAACGCGTGGGTCACGGGAAAGGCAGCCTAACATAAAGTCAGCCATGTGTGCCAGAGTACCAACAGTCAAGATTTCGCTGTCCTCACCAGGAGGCTGACTCTCAATATCCTCATCCTCTTCCTCCTCTTCTGCCCACCCACGCTGAAGAGATGGAACTAAAGTTCCATGGCTACCCTCTGTAGCGGAGGCAACCGTGTCTTCCTCCTCCTCCTCCTCCTCCTCCTCCTCCGCCTCCTCCAATTGTCGCTGAGAAGACGAAGTGAGCGTGCTCTGGCTATCACCTTGTGTAAGCTCTTCCTCCCCCATTTCCACCTCTTCCACATGCAAAGCGTCGGTTTTAATTGTGAGCAGCGAGCGTTTCAGTAGACACAGAAGTGGGATGGTTACACTGATAATAGCGTTATCGCCGCTCACCATCTGTGTCGATTCCTCAAAATTGCGTAAAACCTCGCAGAGGTCTGACATCCATTCCCACTCCTCACTTCTGATTACAGGAAGTTGAATGGAGAGGCGACGACCGTGTAACAGCTGGTACTCCACTACTGCCCTCTGCTGCTCACAAAGCCGGGCCAACATGTGGAAGGTGGAGTTCCAGCGCGTGCTCACGTCACACAGCAGCCGGTGAGCTGGCAATTGTAAGCGCTGCTGCAGCTTCAACAGGCCGGCCGAAGCTGTAGATGACTTACGGAAATGTGCACACACGCGGCGCACCTTGGTCAAGAGATCATGCACATTGGGGTAGGTTTTTAGAAATCGCTGCACCACTAAATTAAATACATGCGCTAGGCATGGTACGTGTGTGAGCTTGCCGAGCTCCAAAGCCGCCACCAAGTTACGCCCATTATCACACACAACCATGCCTGGTTGCAGGTTGAGTGGCGAGAGCCACTGCTCGGTCTGGTGACTAATCCCCTGCAACAGCTCTGAGGCCGTGTGCTGTTTGTCCCCAAGGCAGATCAGCTTCAGCACGGCCTGTTGACGCTTCCCCACTGCAGTGCTACACTGCTTCCAGCTACTGGCTGATGGGGGAGTGGCGGTGTGTGTAGAGAATTCGGAGGTGGAAACGGAGGAGGAGGAGCCAATAACATAGGTGCTGGTGGAAACCCTGATGGAGGTAGGGCCCGCAATCCTCGGCGTGGGTAGCACCCGTGCCATCCCAGGGTCCGAGTCGCTCCCAGCCTCCACGACATTCACCCAGTGTGCCGTCAGGGAAATGTAGCGTCCCTGGCCACAAGCACTTGTCCATGTGTCAGTCGTTAAGTGGACCTTCCCAGTAACTGCGTTGGTCAGGGCACGGGTGATGTTACGGGACACATGGTGGTGTAATGCGGGGATGGCACACCGGGAAAAGTAGTGGCGGCTGGGGACCGCGTACCGAGGGACAGCTGCTGCCATCAGGCTGCGGAAGGACTCAGTGTCCACAAGCCTAAATGGCAGCATTTCGATGGCCAGTAATTTGGAAAGGTGTGAGGTTAGTGCTATGGCCTGTGGGTGGGTGGCTGGGTACTTTCTCTTGCGCTCAAATGCCTGGGGTAACGACATTTGGACGCTGTGCTGGGACAGGGAAGTGGATGTGGTCGCTGATGGTGCTTCAGATGGTACAGGTGCAGGGCGGGAGGTATGCGGGCCTGCGCCTTCGACAGGCGATTGGCCGGCACCGAAAACAGGGGAAGAGGAGGCAGTGGTGTGGCCTGCAGACACAGATGGGCGATCCAGGCGTTCCTCCCACTTACTACGGTGCTTGGATGCCATGTGTCGGATCATGCTGGTGGTGGTGAGGTTTCTAGTGTTCATGCCTCGGCTCATTCTGGTGTGGCACAGGTTGCAAACTACAAATCTTTTGTCGTCCGCACTTTCCTTAAAAAAACGCCATACCGCGGAACACCTACCCCTTGGCAAGGTAGATTTACGCAAGGGGGTGCTCCGTGGAACATTTGCGGGCCGGTTTGGTGCGGTCCGCCTTCTTTCTGTTGCCACACCACTGCCTCTTCCAGCCTGTTGCGGTGCTGCAGATGGCTCACCCTCAGGACTGCTGTCATCGCTCGGCTCTACACCTTCCCAGGTGGGGTCAGTCACCTCATCGTCCACCAAGTCCTCCTCCACTTCCTCACTCTGATCATCCTCCCCATGTCTTGATCCCACCACATACTCAGTCATTGACAACTGTATAACATTCTCCTCAACAAGGTCTTGAGACGGAAATAGTGGTTGATTTAATGGCAACTGTGTCTCATCATCATCATCATCATCATCCACTACTTCCTTTGACCTTAAATGCCGTTCACATCTGTCATCTTCTTGTGATTGGGTAGCCTCTAGAGGTTGTGAATCAGGGCACAAGATGTCATGTTCCTCTGCAAGCGTGCTTGGAGAGAGGGTCAAATGAAGGATTGGTGATGAGACGAGCTCATCACTATATCCCAGTGTGGGATCACTTCTTTGACCAGACCGTGTATGGTGGGAGGAAGGATGATCAGAGTGAGGATTATGTTGACCAGACTCTTGGCTACTGAGAGTGGACTTGGTGGAAGACAGGGTGGTGCTTAACCGACTGGAAGCAGTATCAGCTGTCATCCAACCGACCACCTGTTCGCACTGGTCGGACCTCGAGAGTGATGTCCTGCGACGCCCTGTGAAATCAGACATGAAGCTAGGTATGGTGGATGTCTTTCTTTCTTGTGCTCTGGCACCAGGCACAGTTTCTCCGCGTCCTGACCCGCGCCCTGAACTTTCAGGATCACGTCCACTTCCCCGTCCCTTTTTACCCGCCTTCTTCATCTTACACGATATATGTGACTTTAATATATATGAGTTTGAAAACTTAACAGTATTTCTTCCTATTCTGCAACTGTGCAGAGTACACAGAATAGGCTGTTAAACGGCGTTGAAACACACTGAATGGAATATGTGACTTTAATATTTGAGTTTGAAAACTTAACAGTATTTCTTCCTATTCTGCAACTGTGCAGAGTACACAGAATAGGCTGTTAAACGGCGTTGAAACACACTGAATGGAATAAGTGACTTTAATATTTGAGTTTGAAAACTTAACAGTATTTCTTCCTATTCTGCAACTGTGCAGAGTACACAGAATAGGCTGTTAAACGGCGTTGAAACACACTGAATGGAATATGTGACTTTAATATTTGAGTTTGAAAACTTAACAGTATTTCTTCCTATTCTGCAACTGTGCAGAGTACACAGAATAGGCTGTTAAACGGCGTTGAAACACACTGAATGGAATATGTGACTTTAATATTTGAGTTTGAAAACTTAACAGTATTTCTTCCTATTCTGCAACTGTGCAGAGTACACAGAATAGGCTGTTAAACGGCGTTGAAACACACTGAATGGAATATGTGACTTTAATATTTGAGTTTGAAAACTTAACAGTATTTCTTCCTATTCTGCAACTGTGCAGAGTACACAGAATAGGCTGTTAAACGGCGTTGAAACACACTGAATGGAATATGTGACTTTAATATTTGAGTTTGAAAACTTAACAGTATTTCTTCCTATTCTGCAACTGTGCAGAGTACACAGAATAGGCTGTTAAACGGCGTTGAAACACACTGAATGGAATAAGTGACTTTAATATTTGAGTTTGAAAACTTAACAGTATTTCTTATAATTCTGGAACTGTACAGAGTACACAGAATAGGCTGTTAAACGGCGTTGAAACACACTGAATGGAATATGTGACTTTTAAATTTTAGTTTGAAGACTTAACAGTATTTCTTCCTATTCTGCAACTGTGCAGAGTACACAGAATAGGCTGTTAAACGGCGTTGAAACACACTGAATGGAATATGTGACTTTAATATTTGAGTTTGAAAACTTAACAGTATTTCTTCCTATTCTGCAACTGTGCAGAGTACACAGAATAGGCTGTTAAACGGCGTTGAAACACACTGAATGGAATAAGTGACTTTAATATTTGAGTTTGAAAACTTAACAGTATTTCTTATAATTCTGGAACTGTACAGAGTACACAGAATAGGCTGTTAAACGGCGTTGAAACACACTGAATGGAATATGTG
This sequence comes from Rhinophrynus dorsalis, assembly GCA_037306005.1. Lineage (NCBI taxonomy): Eukaryota > Metazoa > Chordata > Amphibia > Anura > Rhinophrynidae > Rhinophrynus > Rhinophrynus dorsalis. The sequence continues at coordinate 323,487,618 of CM074721.1, forward strand.
ACTTTTAAATTTTAGTTTGAAGACTTAACAGTATTTCTTCCTATTCTGCAACTGTGCAGAGTACACAGAATAGGCTGTTAAACGGCGTTGAAACACACTGAATGGAATAAGTGACTTTAATATTTGAGTTTGAAAACTTAACAGTATTTCTTATAATTCTGGAACTGTACAGAGTACACAGAATAGGCTGTTAAACGGCGTTGAAACACACTGAATGGAATATGTGACTTTTAAATTTTAGTTTGAAGACTTAACAGTATTTCTTCCTATTCTGCAACTGTGCAGAGTACACAGAATAGGCTGTTAAACGGCGTTGAAACACACTGAATGGAATATGTGACTTTAATATTTGAGTTTGAAAACTTAACAGTATTTCTTATAATTCTGGAACTGTACAGAGTACACAGAATAGGCTGTTAAACGGCGTTGAAACACACTGAATGGAATATGTGACTTTTAAATTTTAGTTTGAAGACTTAACAGTATTTCTTCCTATTCTGCAACTCTGCACAGTACACAGAATGTGCTGCTAAACTGCGGCGAAGCACACTGAATGGAATATGTGACTTTAATATTTGAGTTTGAAAACTTAACAGTATTTCTTCCTATTCTGCAACTCTGCACAGTACACAGAATGTGCTGCTACACTGCGGCGAAGCACACTGAATGGAATATGTGACTTTTAAATTTTAGTTTGAAGACTTAACAGTATTTCTTCCTATTCTGCAACTGTGCACAGTACACAGAATGTGCTGCTACACTGCGGCGAAGCACACTGAATGGAATATGTGACTTTGATATTTTAGTTTGAAGACTTAACAGTATTTCTTCCTATTCTGCAACTCTGCACAGTACACAGAATGTGCTGCTACACTGCGGCGAAGCACACTGAATGGAATATGTGACTTTGATATTTTAGTTTGAAGACTTAACAGTATTTCTTCCTATTCTGCAACTCTGCACAGTACACAGAATGTGCTGCTAAACTGCGGCGAAGCACACTGAATGGAATATGTGACTTTGATATTTTAGTTTGAAGACTTAACAGTATTTCTTCCTATTCTGCAACTCTGCACAGTACACAGAATGTGCTGCTAAACTGCGGCGAAGCACACTGAATGGAATATGTGACTTTGATATTTTAGTTTGAAGACTTAACAGTATTTCTTCCTATTCTGCAACTCTGCACAGTACTCAGAATGTGCTGCTAAACTGCGGCGACGCACACTGAATGGAATACGTGACTTTGATATTTTAGTTTGAAGACTTAACAGAATGTGCTCTAATCTGCAACTTTGCACACTAAACAGAATGTGCTCTAATCTGCAACTTTGCACACTAAACAGAATGTGCTCTAATCTGCAACTTTGCACACTAAACAGAATGTGCTCTAATCTGCAACTGTGCACACTAAACAGAATGTGCTCTAATCTGCAACTTTGCACACTAAACAGAATATATATATTTTTTTTTTTTTTTTTTTGTTTTTTTCCCCCCACACCAAATAACCTGCTGCCCCCACACACAGTAGTCCTAAAAAGGACTTTTGGTTCTTTTTTTTTCACAATTTTTGTTTTTTTCCTCCCTACACTGCCTTTCCCTTCCTATCCTCAGCTCTCCCTGGCTCAGACTGAGCCGAACTCGATGGTCAGGTGCTATACAGCACCTGACCACGGGTTCTGGCCAGCCAATCAGTGTAATGCCAGCAGCCAACATGGCTGCTGGCATTACACCGATGTCAGAGCCTCCCTGCACGTTTATTGGCTGCGCAGCAGGCGCAAAACGTGCGGGGAGGAGACACGAACATGGCGGGCGAGCACATGCGGTACTCGTACGAGTACCGCCATGTGCCGAGCAGAGCGATGCTCGTGCCGATCCGAGCATCGGCCGAGCATGCTCGCTCAACACTACTGCTGATGCCTCCTATGTTCCAGCTGATCTCCGGGTCCTGACTCTTAATGTCAAGGGTCTTAATACCCCCGAAAAGAGGTCGCTCCTTACCCGTGATCTGAAGAAACAACGTGTTTCAGTGGCTTTTGTCCAGGAAACTCATTTTCGGAGTTCCTCTCCTCCCAGCTTGGTCTCCCGCGATTTTCCTCTCTGTTTTCTCAGCTCGGACTGTCACTCTAAGTCCAAAGGTACAGCGATTCTCATTTCTAAATTGGTTCCTTTTGTTGTACTAGCGTCTCTTTCTGACCCTAACGGCCGTTACGTCTTTGTTAAGGGCACTATTGCGGATCAGGTTTATACTTTTGCATCCATTTATCTCCCTAATTCTCGCCAACATAAATGTTTTGCGGGGCTCTTGACCTCCTTGCGTGCTTTTCGGGAGGGCTTCCTGGTCCTGGGTGGGGACTTTAACCTTCCTTTGGACCCTTCACTTGATACTTCGGCGGGCGTTAGCAGTGTCTCGACCCACGTCTTACTGAAAATTAGGCGATTGCTTCATGATGATCAACTGGTTGATTGCTGGAGAGCTCTACATCCTGATGATAGGGACTATAGTTTTTATTCTATGCCCCATGCTAGATACTCACGTATTGACTATTTTTTTGTTTCCCACTATCATTTGCCGCTCCTGCAGACGGCCTGCTATGGTCCGATATCTTGGTCGGACCATGCTCCTTTGACAGTGTGCCTTTCTTCTCCGCTGATTCGACCGACACAGTCTTCCTGGAGACTTAATGTCTCTCTGCTCTCAGATCAGGCTGTCCTTTCTTCTACTAAATCGCTTTTGCGTGACTATTTCATCACTAACAATACCCCTGATGTTACAGCGCCCACTGTGTGGGAGGCTCATAAATGCGTAATACGGGGTCATTTCCTTAAACTTGCTTCAGCCGCGAAGAGGGCATGCTCCAGGAAGCTTGGTGAACTCTACTCGCAAATTGCCCTGCTGGAGCGTCAACATAAAGATAGTCTGGGGGCTGCTGATCTACAGCGCCTTTTGGTCTTGCGTCGGGAACTCTCTTCCCTTTTGCATCGACAAGCTCGGAAACACATTTTTAAATATCGCGCCGTGTTCTATGAACACGGGGATAAACCCGGGAAATATTTGGCAAGGGCCTTACATAAGCGCAAACAACTTGCCTACATCTCTAAAATCCGCTCTCCAGGGGGCTCTGTTAAGAGGCTTCCCTCTGATATCGCCAAGGAGTTTGTTTCCTTTTACTCATCCTTGTATAATCATTCGCCGACTTCCTCTGATCCTTCTCGCAGAGATCAATTTCGACTCAGGATTTCTTCCTATTTGCATCGACATCTGAAGCGGAAATTATCCCCTGCCGACTCGGAACTATTGGACCGTCCGATCTCTGACTCGGAGCTCTCTCTCGCATTAAAGACTGCCAAACCGGGGAAGTGCCCGGGTCCGGATGGCCTACCTGTTTCATACTACAAAGTATGCCGCCAGGCTCTTGTTCCTCCTTTGCTGAGGGCCTTTAATGCGGTCCTGGAGGGCCACCCCTTTTGTCCTCATACTCTCTCAGCCACAATATCCCTTATTCCGAAGGAGGGGAAAGATCCAGAGCATTGTGGCAGTTACCGACCAATATCGCTTCTCAATGTAGACTTGAAACTTTTCTCCAAAATCCTGGCCAATCGTATAGGCCCATTCATGCCATCTTTAATCCACTCTGATCAGGCTGGATTTGTTCCGGGTCGGGAATCTAGAGATTGTACGATACGGGCGATCAATCTGATTCACCGTGCCCGAACCACTTCTACCCCCGCTATTTTACTGTCTACGGACGCCGAGAAGGCCTTTGACCGCCTGGATTGGTCCTTTTTATTTGAGGTTCTGACCCAGGTGGGTTTTGGCCCACACATGCTAGCATGGCTCTCTTCTTTGTACTCTTGTCCTTCTGCCAGGATTCGGATTAATGGAGTCCTTTCGGAATCCTTTGGGATTTCTAATGGTACGAGACAGGGCTGCCCCCTATCCCCCTTGTTGTTTATTCTTTCTCTTGAACCTTTCATGGAGGCGGTTCGACAAAACCCAGATGTGGGGGGATTGTCGGTCCTTGGTGTTCAACACAAAGTTTTGGGGTTTGCTGACGATCTGTTGTTTGTCCTCACTAAACCTAGACTGTCCCTGCCGGTTCTTATGAAAGAATTTGAGCTTTATGGATCACTCGCGAATCTTAAAATCAATTTTTCCAAATCCGAAATTCTAAACATTAACCTACCATCCTCGGAAGCGACGCATCTATCCTCGTCATTCCCATTCAAATGGTGCAGGGACGGTCTTAAGTACTTGGGGATATGGGTGACGGATGACCCTGGCCGCCTTTATCTCCGTAACTTCCCCCCTTTTCTTGACGTTCTACGTCGGGACTTTGCAACTTGGTCTCCCTTGCATATTTCATGGACTGGTAGAATTAACACTTTGAAAATGAATGTTCTTCCCAGATTGCTATACTTGTTCCAGACGCTGCCCATTAAATTGCCAATGGCTTTCTTCTCTTCTCTTAAAACACTATTTCTGGGGTTTGTCTGGGCTCGAAAGAGTCCTAGGCTACGCTATGAGCTTTTGACACGTTCTAAACTGCGGGGAGGTTTGGCCTTGCCCTGTCCCAAACTCTATTATCGTGCTTGCCATTTGCTTCGCCTTCTGGAATGGACCTTTCAACCCCCACATAAGTCTTGGATTGATGTGGAGGCTTCTGGTATTCGTGCCCCGTTACGGGTGCTTCCCTGGTTGAAGCCACATCATGCCAAACACCTTTCTTCTGATCACCCTCTGACGTTGGCTACACTTTCGGTGTTTTTTTCTACCTCTAAACATCTCCGGTTGTCCTCCTATCCTTCGCCCTTGACGCCATTGCGGTATAATCCGGACTTCATTCCGGGCACTGGCCCAGGTGACTTTCTGACCTCTTCCTTAGCTAACCCAATCGCGATTGCAGACTTTTTGACCCCGGAGGCTAAGGTTAAACCTCTCTCAGAGCTGTTACCCCATCGACCTCCTACGCCGCTTGATTATTTTCATCATACTCAATTAAGTTATTTCGTGAGATCTTTACAGCATAGACAAGATCTGCTGCGCCCGGCCACTCCATTTGAGGAGTTGTGTCGAGGAGGGTCGTTGCCTTCACGGGGCATTTCTTTTTTATGCAACTTGCTTCGCTCTCAGGAAGATTCCTCTCTGCCGCCTTTCGTGAGGAAATGGGAATCAGCTTTGCGGATCTCCTTAAGTGCCCCCCAATGGGAGAAGATATTCCTTTTAACCCATAAATGCTCTCTGAGTTCTAAGATTCAGGAAATGTCTTATAAACTACTTACCCATTGGTACCGAACGCCTGATTTCATTCACCGCTTCTCCCCGGATGTCTCTGATTTATGTTGGAGATGTCAGTCTGAGCCCGGTACTTTACTGCACATTTGGTGGGACTGCTCGGTTCTTGCTCCGTTCTGGTCGCGTGTTCACTCGATTGTGTGCAAGTTTTCGGACACCCCTCCCCCGTTTCTACCGGCGTCTCTACTTCTGCATCACACTTCTGTTCCCCTTTCTAGCTATAAGAGATCGCTAGTTAAACACTTACTGAATGAAGCCAAGGCCCTCATTCCCCTTCACTGGGGAGATACTACGCCCCCTACTATTCGTGAGTGGGTCCAGCGGGTGGAGAGGACTCGAGCATTGGAGGAAATTGTTTACCGTGCGGATTTGCAGGGTGATAGATATCTTGGCACCTGGTTTTCCTGGCTGCAATTTCTGGAGGACCCGCAGACGCAATCTCTTTTGGACTGAGTCAGCTCTTAGGGGGGTTTTCCCCCTCTTCCCCCCTCCCTCTTTACTATACAATTTTTTTTTTTTTTTTTTCCCTCCCCCCCCCCTGTTTGCGTGTTCCTTTTGCTCTATGTTTCCGTCTGTCTTCTTCTTGTCTAGTGCCTTTTATTTTACCCCTTATCTTCAACTCTATGCTCCTTGGCTGTGCTACTTTATGTTTTACTTTTTGTATGATTTATATTGACTATGCACTCTCATGTTAGATCACTATTGTGAACTGATTTATGCTATGTATTCCCTTTTATCTTGCATTTTTGGCTATCTAGTCTTTTGTTTTGTTCTGTGTTTCACTTTCTGATAAAACCTCAATAAAACTTGAATTTATAAAAAAAAAAAAAAAGACTAGCTGATATGGAATCATCCCAGACTATTATACCCACTCCTCTGATAATCAGAATTTGTTCTGGCATTTAACATTTATAAGGACATTCTTTGTTCATCTTTTCCCCTACACAAGCAGGAACATGACCACTACCAAAATGCTGCCTAAACCAAGATGTTGCAACCAAGTGGAACACCACCTTGGTGATAATGGAAAAAAATAGCTCAAGAAACTAACAACCTGGGAACTTTGAGGGACAAGCTTGTCCAGGGGGAGTGAGAAGCAGAGCAAGAGGGACATGCTCTGGGAAGGAGAAATTCCCTATAGCATAGACAGTAGTGCCAACCAGCTTTTCTAATTCCCAGTCATCACACCAATACACAATAGCAGGAGATGATTTGGACGGAGTCCTGGATTCTTAGTTGGGTACTACAGAAGCACCCCAAAGTGAGAGTAGAGCCTCAGAAATGGTTGAAGCCTACCTCAACAAACTTCCATTGCCTTCTACTACTGACACCCCTAAACTACTGGGACTATAAAGATGGTATCTGACCAGCCCTCTCCTTCTTTGCTCAGGATCTGCTAGATTCAACCAATAAATACTATACTTAGATTACTTCCTTTTCTCTTTCTTGTTAAGTATGCTGTCTTTGAGGTTCATCCAGATCATGTTTGTTTTTGTTTATTATTTGTTTTTTGGGGGTGTATTTGCTTATGGGCATACTCCTTTTGCACAGTCATTGAACATGAACAAATAATAACTGCTTTTCTTTATTTTATATATTATTTTTATGATTTGCTCATGCACTATGATGAATACCACGATGGAACGGATGGCCAACATTTATGTAATTTATATGAATGAATCTTGATCAAATGTCAGTCTAGAGAAGGAATCAGGGGCCCTCTCCATTGAAAATAAACAAATAGTGTCTACTAAATAAACCTTTCATGAAATTATGCCTATTCAAACCTAAAGGCAAGCAAATTGTATTTTCTCAGAATGTTTTTTTTTAATTGCACTAGCTATTCAGATGAAACACATTTTCTCACCAATACTTTTATTAAACAACTCTAGCTCTCTCTCTTTACATGTCTGCCTCTATTATCAAAATTTCAGATGCTTTTTCCTTCTCACCCAAGCACAGACTGACAACATGTTCAAAAATGATCTCATTTTATAATTAACACAGTGGGAATACATGGAGGAAGCTCCATGTGCGGGAAAATACATTTATTATCATTGACTTCAATGCACTGAAGAAATGAAAAGAAAAAAAAAACAGGAAAATGGCACTGCATTGATACACTAAACAAACCAAAAAATACTGTTTTCATGTTTTCTTTTTGCTGAAGGAAATGTTCACTCATCCCTACATTTAAATATTTAGGAAATGTTCATTCTACTCTATGGATTAGTTGCCCCAAGCTTGTTCTTCTCTAGGTTATTGAATACATATATGAGTACTATGAATCTTCTGTGTGTTTTTAACATTGCTTGTAACATTTTAACAGGGCATTATGTCCAATGTTTCTTTTTTCCTCCTTTCAAAGCATGGTTCCATAACAGAACATATATGTTAGATTGAAAACAAGAAAACAGATTACATCATTTTGTACACTTTTGAAATATATTGTGCATTGATGTACAAATTAGGAAGAGATTTTCATATTGTTTGTTCTTCCATCCTCTCTCTTGGGTAAAAAAAAGTATATTTTCCCAAGTGATTAAGCTTGTTTAAACATCATTGCATGGTCTAGTGTCTGTCAGTAGGACGATATCAATGTTGTGGGTGGGAAAGTTTCTGTATTTCTTTGTTATAGTTCCAAAGCTGGTGTAGTAATACTAGTCAATTGTCAAGAGGGCTATTATGATAAGCATCCACAGCATTATGTACTGGTGTGAAAGTTACAGATAACCTCTGACTTCAACATTGAGAGGGCAGAGAAATATGCTTCCTTTTGCTCCTCTTTGTTTTAGTTCCAAAACACTTTTTTAAGTATATGCATTCTGGGTGGCCTGGTTATCTCCAAACTCATTCATTATTTTGTTTTTTAGTCATTAAAGTGTTTAGTAGCTGCTTTGCCCATGATATCATAATGTATGTCTCAGTGTTATTAAAGTGCTTTGATCAGACAAACTTGTAGCATAACTGTTTCCATATCAAACACGACTCCATTTACTTGCAAAGTAGCAGATAATATACCACTATAAAATGATAAACACTCTCTATTTTGACTTTATATATTCTAAAGATAATACTGTGTAAAGTCAATTTTTTTTTCAACTTCTATTTTTTACACTTAACCCTTTGAGTGGCAGTATTATTAAGTTGTGTACCCCTTTGTCACTCAAAGGGTTAAATGCCCCTGACATTAAGCTCCCTGTTGGAAAACTTTTTTACAGATAATGTAAAAGAAGGCATATAGATACAACATAGAAATACATTTCAGCTAGATTTCAACAGAATTCAAAGGCAAAATGCAGAACATTAAAAAAGCAGTAAACTGTTGACAAATTCCTAAGTAAGTCCTTCTATTAAAAAAAATTTGGAAACACTGATTTCAAGGATACAATTCCCCTTTAAGAGTATGTCTGCTGCATTGTAAATGCACAACATTTCTGTTGAAGACACTTGAAAAAAAATGTTGTCTTTGAGCAAAATTGGTTGAAATAAAATAGGCAAATTCCCCTTGATTTAAATAGGGCTTTAACCCCTTTAACACCAGAAAGGTCTCCAATACATTGCTTTGCAATGGGCTAGAGATCTCACTAGCATTTAAGAGGATGGGAGCATAATTTAATCAAAGGGAATGTTCTTTCAATCTCTCAACCATGGTACAGTTTGGTAATGCAACCACATTAATAGTGAAACATTTAAGTTTGGAGGCCTAGAATTCAAAGACTTAACAATTGCTCTACTCTTGTCTTTGTACATATTGCCCTTTGTTTGCAAAGACTACTGTTCTGCTTTCCAACTTAACCTTAAAGCACCATATTAATATAATGGCATATTTGACAAGGCAGGAAAAAGATATACTGTCACTAAGTTCAGCCTTTGCCTTATCAGTGTTGTTAATAGGGATGTTAAGCAGAAAAAAGTCAAACCTAGTGGTGGGGCATCAGGACCCCTCCTGATGCCCCCCAGCTACTGATCACTATAGGTGAAGCAGGGGAGCAAGAGAAGTCCCCTGCTTCCTTTGTACCTGGAGTAACTGGGTAGAAGTGCGCAAAATTGGCAAACCCTCTCCCGTCAATGAGGGAAATCCTCCCTCATTGAAGTGCAAGGGTTTCCTGATTCCACACACTCCTATCCTGTAATAAAGGTAGGATTGAAGCAGGGGAGCTCCCTTGCTCCCCTGCGTAGCCACAATTGATCTCCCAGCTGGGAGATCAGTAGCTGGCGGGTGTCAGGAGAGGTCCTGATTCCCCACCACGAGGACTGATTTTTAATACAATTAAAAAAAAAAAACTTTGCCGCACTGTCAGAGCCATGCCACACACCTGCTGGTTATAACTAATATCTTTCAATGCCACTGTCAGTTTTCTTGCATGTATCTGTACTTTTTCCAGATAAATAATGTACTTTTAAATAATTAGTTCCCAAAACTGTACTTCATAATCTAGATGAGCCCCATCCAAGGTTTTATAAAGACTATCTATACTTCCATCTTCTACATCTATACCCCTTTTTATTCATGACAGTACCCTATTGTCTCTGAGTGACTCTGTTGTCTATTGTCTATCAGTACTCTCAAATTTTTCTCTAGTAAGGATGCCTCAAGTTTTTTGCAATTTAGTGTGTATGTAGCATACCTATTTCAGCAACCCATTATATATCAAATCTTATTTGCCACATTTAAGCCCTTTCACTCAGGTTGTCCAAATTTTTCTGTAGAAAAAGTATCTTTCCCTTTAGGTGTTCCTTTACATAGTTTAGTATTTTCAACAAGTGATACACTGATTTCAATACCTGTTTCCAGATAATTAATGCATGTATTAAAAAGAACTGAGCCCAGGACAGAACTCTGGTGTACTCCACATGCAAGTTTAAACCAACTGTAAAAAAGGTTGCATTTACAAATCTGCATTCTGCCATTTAACTGGTTCTCTATCCAAGGACAGATGTTTCACCCAAGCCAAAGTACTTTAATGTATGCCGTAACTTGTTTGAGGCACAGTATCAAAGATTTTTGAAAAATCAATTTATACTGCATTAACAGCAATACCCTTGTCATATTAAACAGAATCTCTTTTACAGAATGCAAGTAACTGTTTGAGGTATCTTCATAAATCCAAGCTGACTTATACTAATGTTATTGGTCATCAAATAGTCCTGAATAATGCTGGGTGAAAAGTCATCTATACTGTAAAAGAGAACATGGTCACATGACCACAAATTCTACATCCGTGCCTCACACACCCCGAGGTGGCAGCTTGGAGGAGATCTCCATATCTCCTCCACACTGCCTCAGGCCGACATTCACACTGAGCAAGAATTGTTTACACCCCGGGGCTGCAGCTAGGAGGAGATCTGCATATCTCCTCCACACTGCCTCATGCCCACATTCACACTGAGCAAGAATTGTTCACACCCTGGGGTGACAGCTAGGAGAAGATCTGAATATCTCCTCCTCACTGCCTGAGACTGACGTATACAGGGGCATAATTTTCCACGCCCCTCACTATCCCCTGTTCAAAACTAAAAACATGGCTGACTCTCACTTCTCCACCAAGCCTCATGCTCTCACTGTCACTGTTTCCCAGAGATATTCAAGTGTCAGTATGGCATAGTAAAATGTGATTTATTAAAATATAAGTAAGGTAGTACACAATAGAAACATAGTGAGAACAAGCAGAGGGTCCTAAGCCAGCAAGCACTGCTATCAGAAATAGTAGGCTGCCCAGGTAGGCCACACTGCTGGAGACTAGGCCTCAGTCACTGGTAGTCTCTGCTGGAACCAGGAGCAGGAACTGGAACACAGGATCTTGATCTGACATAACGAGGAGCTACCTGACTCATGCCTGCAGTCAGCAATGTAGCAGAGGATATCTGACTCTCTCCTGCAATCAGTAAGGAGAAAGCGGAAGCTTGACCCATGCCTGTGGTTAGTAACTAGCTAGTCTACTAGAACCACAGGTCCACACCAGACTGGGTGTCTGCTAGCTACAGGGGAATCACAAAAGAATAGTCAGACAGAGCCACAGGTCAACACCAGAGAGGGTAGTTAGACAAGCCAGGTAGTCAGCCAGAGCCACAGGTCTGCACCAGATTGGGTGTCCACTATAAGGATAAGGCAAGAGAATAGTCAGACAGAGCCACAGTTCAGAACCAGATTGGATGGTCAGACAAGCCAGGTCATACACAGAGCCCAAGGACACAGAACTGCTTTATACAACAACGCAAGGGCAACTGAGTCAGGACTCAGGCTGCCCTCTAAACCCTTCCTCAGGAAGTAGGTAGGGGGAGCAGGCTCAGAGGAAGGAAGTAGGTAGGAGGAGACTACAGGAAGCACGGCATAGCACAGAGGACTGCTTTACTCTGAAGCCTTGCACCTGCAGTTGATGTGTGGAATCACGCCGAGTGTCGCTGAAGAGGCGGCGCTGGAAACAAGGTAAGCTGTGACACAGAATTCACAGACAAAGCACTACCATGCACCCAGTGTCCTGGAATGCTCTTCCTGCCTCCATATGCACATCTGAAATGGTTTTCAGTACACTCAGAGGCAGGATGTTTGGTAAAACACAGTTTTATTGAAACCAGACAGAATAAAGTAACCCTCGCGGGTCCAGCAATAGTAAACACGTAATACTGACACAGGACAGGTTACAGAGGAAACATTAACCCACACGGGTCCAGTACATAAATCTGAGAGCAAAATATATATACTGACACAGGTCAGGTACAGTTCGTGTGAATCAGTGAGACAACGATAGGAGGATGCTATTAGGCCGGGAGGCTTATAGGCCCTATTAGCGGAAGGCCCAAGAAACACTCTCTACGCAGAGAGTGATATAATAGCACCTTTGCAACAATGGGTGAGCGAGGCCCTGAAGGAATAATGGACTACCGGACAACACAGTATCACTGTAACCGGAGGAACAGTGTAACGCCAAACCGAACCAGCAGGAACTGCGACCCAAGGATAACGGCAGCAGACAGCAAGGGTTAGTTCCTGCTCCCTCCCACATATCTCACAGGGCCCTGTTATCTGGGCTCACCCTGACATCCTAGGGGGCACCACTCTACCCTGTCTGCTATGCTGCCAGTGAAAGGTGCAGCTTACCTTGGAGGGGAGAGTGATGGGAAGGAGGGTGAGTCGTCTGTTGTTTGGGAAAGAGATGACTGTGCCTGCTAAAATGCCTATTAAGCGCAGAGGTGCATCTAGGAAATCATACTCCAATCTTAGTGCAAAGAAAATACTTTTACAATGATTTGACACAGTTTGGTCAAGATAATTTCTTTTATCTATATTTGGTGTGTATGTAGAGTTTGTGTGTCATTAACGTTTTATCAAGACCACCTTCTCTTATTGATTCATGTGTTATGATGCTATACATGACTGATACAAGGCAGGGCAGGGAGAAAAGTGTGTATGCAGAAACTCTTCAGATTTAGACCTCATGGGAGGTTATTACTTTTAATTAAGCCGTACAGATAGCCTTCCAACCCTGTTACCTCAGAGGGGTGAGTGATGGGAAGGAGAGGGAGGAAGCAGACCCTCAGTTGAGTTATGCCATGGAGATAGGCTGGGGAATAACGGTGTACACATCACCTCCAAACAAAACCATAGGTGAAGAGTCCATTTAAAAATGTAACTCTTTCTTCTTCCTTGTTTACCTCACCTTATCCTGTTTCACTCATCTCTATTGTCACTCCCTCATCTTTGTTATTCATGTCATTGCACCTTTTTCAGATCCCCACTCATGCAGCAAACTCTGTTAGTATTATTACCCATGTGATTTATTTCATGGTGTATTCATTTATTGTTTTTTTTTTTTTCTTTTTCTCTACTTTGCTTTATATGGCTCTGTCTAGACTTTAACTGTGATGTGAATTTTTGCTTTGTATGTCTACCGTTTCTATTTCTAATAAAAATTATTTGTACAAAAAATGTAACTATTTCACTACCAGAGGGATAGGCAATGCAGTGCTTTGCAATGCATTGTGTATCTGTCTGCCACTCAAACGGTTAAAGATTTAAACCAACGTAACACACATACTTTTCTTTGGAAGGGTTATGTACATCATAATTCCCCCTCCTTCTATCTCCATGACATAAATCAACTGAGGGTCCGCTTCCTCCTCCTCCTCCCCATCACTCTCCCCTCTGAGGTAACAGGGTTGGTGGGCTGTCAGTACTGCTTAATTAGAAGAAGTAACTGCCCATGATGTCTAAATCCGAAGAGTTTCTGCATACACACTTTTCTCCCTGCCCTGCCTTGTGTCTATCAAGTGTAGCATCATAACATATGAATCAATAAGAGAAGGTGGTCTTGATAAAACGTTAATGACACACAAACTCTACATACACACAAATATAAATAAAACAAATTATCTTGACCAAACTGTGTTAAATCATTGCAAAAGGATTTTCTTTGTACTAGGACTTGGGGTATGATCTCCTAGGTGCACCTCTGTGCTGAATAGGCATTTTAGCAGGCACAGTCATCTCTTTCCCAAACAACGGACAACTGATTGATTACAACCTCCTGAATTCAGAGTTATTTGAATAAAATCATCTTTTCAAATAAAACAGAAGTAGCCAACTCGTCCACAAGGCTGTTCTCATCTGTTTAAGATGAAAACAGCAACACTGCAAAGTTTTTGCAAGCAAACAAGGTTTGCATTAAAGTGAGCCCAGATATACAGTTCTGGGGCTGCTTTGCATCCTCTGGCACTGGAAACCTGCAGTATGTGGAAGGCAAGATGGATTCATTGAAGTATCAGGAAATCCTAGGAGAAAATGTCATGCCGTCTGTGAGGAAGCTGAAGCTTGGCCGTCATTGACCTTCCAACAGGACACTGATTGCAAGCATACCTCAGATTCCACCAATGCTTGGTTGCAGAAGAAGTCCTGGAAGATCCTACAGTGGCCATCACAGTCACCTGACTTGAACCCCACAGAAAATCTCTGGTGGGATTTGAAGAATGTGGTTGCAGCACACAAACCCAAGACTATTACTGAACTGGAGACCCTTGCTCATGAGGAATGGGCTAAGATTCCTCATGAACGCTGCCAGAAGCTGGTGTCTGGCTATGGATCTCATTTGCAGCAGGTTATAACAGCAAAAGGGTGCTCTACTAAGTACTAAAGATACTTGCCATTAATGAGGTTGAATCATTTGGAGACTGGAGAAGTTATTATAAGTTGCATTTTTAGTTGAATTTGGGGAAACCACTTGAAGCATTCATTGTGTTGAGCTATTTCAATTGCTTTTGATTGATTTGTTCATTGATAACAGCTGAAAGTCTGTAAATTTTGACAATAAACCTGATTTGCAATGGGGGTTGAATAATTTTGATTACAACTGTATATTGAAGAAGTTCTGTATTGTTATATTAGTCTTGGAGTGCGGCTTTGTACACTTATTTACATGACACACAGTCTGATGACCTAAAGAAAATAATTAAAAGTTAATAAAAGACCACCTGTTACTTAACTTTACTCCCCTCGCTGCAAACTTTCATAGCAACACTGAGCCATGTTGGTTGGATGCCTAGCAACCACCCAGCATCATCCACTATACACTGAGGCTGGAAGAAACATAAGTCTGTTGTTTTGCTGCTGGGAGAAATGCCCTGTTCCGGTCTGAGTGCTGACCCTTAGCACTGAAGCCTCCTGTTGCTGTACGTATGTCTCACACTATGGGGTCTGTGTGTGTATGTGTGTCTCAGTATGGGATGAATGTGTGTATATGTCTCAGTATGCACTTTGTATGTGTCTCACTATAGGATGTATATGTGTGTGTGTGTCTCAGTATGGTTTGTGTGTGTCTCACTATGTAATGTGAATTGTCTCAGTATGGGATGTGTATGACTGTTTCTCTACATGGAATGTGTGTGTGTCAGATTTTTTTTTTGTTTTTTTTTATATTTTATTCAATTCTGAATTCATATTATTGAACTGCATTACATAATAACTTGGAAGATATGAAAAAATATGAATATCTGGAGGCTGGCTTGCTCCATGACTGAAGTTAAGCCTTTAATCCACCTTTGTTTATATCATAATTTTGAGGTTCTATTTTTTTTTTCCCATTCAAATTTTATTGAGATTTAGACGATACAGGATAATGACATTTGTATAGCTGTATAAAGTATATAAAGACATTACAGAAGCAAACAATATCTGTTGAAGATAGCATAACGCAGTGGGAAATACCATCAAAGTTAAAGTCTATAATATATATATTTACATTGTTCCTTTATTAATTGAGTCCGGCATTCCTCGCTATGCTGATAATATAGTGTGATAAAAGAGAAAAGGAAGGAAACCAGTATGTAGAGGACAGAAAGAAAAGTAGCAGAAGTAAGAGGAGAAAAGAAAGAGAAGATGGGGGAAGGGGGAGTAGGAAAAAGGGGGAAGGGGCGAGTGAGGGGACCCACCTCCGAAGGCAGGACATCAAAAGTCAAGTGCTAGAGATGGTAAATAGCGACATCCTACTGGGATGGTATCTGGTAACAGCCCCAAGAGAACACAATAGAACATTAAAGGGGGCAGTTATCGCAGACCAAGGGGAACCGCACTGCTAGACCAGAGAATCCAAGGGGTCCAGATCTTCTGGAAAGCAAGGGATTTGCCCGTAATGGATGCATGTATGTGCTCTAGTTCCATACATCTGTCTACTTTGGTTCTCCACATAGTCAAAGTGGGGATATTCTCAATCCTCTACAGGGACGGTATGAGAAGTTTCGCCGCATTAGTAAGGAAGCTCAGTAGAGTACGTACCTCTTTTTTTCAAGGGGGGAGTATAGAGCAGGTGTGCAAAGAGGACAGTAAGTGGATCACAGGGAATAGTAATAGGGAGACTTTGTGTCAGTGCGGTGCATATGTCAGTCTAAAACCCCCTGATCTTATCACAATCCCACCACAAGTGTAAGAGTGAGCCTGTGACTCCCTGACACCTCCAACACAAATCGGTAGTTGATGAAAAAATCTGAGCCATTCGTTGTGGAGTTAAGTACCATCGGGTCATAAGCTTGTAAATAAGTTCTTTGGTGGTCGAATAGTGAGATGTTCTATATAAGGAGTAGAATACAGAATGCCAGATTTCCATTGGCCAAGATATCCCAAGATCAGATTCCCAGGAAACTAGATAATATGGCTTCCAAGTGGATTTGACATTTGAAAGCAAATGGCGAATCTTAGACAAAGTTTTCAGAGCAAAGTAATTTTTCTAGTATAAAGATTCAAATCGCGTCAAAGTCCTAGTCCCTGACATTTCCGGCAGCAGTCTGCATAAAAGTGTGTCACTTGCCTCTACTAGCAGAAGTGCGAAGCAGAAAGAGATTTGTGCATACAAAGGTGCTCAAAAGGGAGAGAAACATTATCTCGAACCAGTGCTGATAGAGTATCCACTCCTTTTTGCCGCCAGATTTTAAAAGGACCTCACTTTTCTCCTGGGGGAAAATGGATAGAGCCGTGAATTGAGTATAGAGGAGACAGGAAAAGCGTTAAACTAGCCCCTTGAGAGACCTGTGTCCAGACTCTAACCAGATGTGAAAGAATAGGATGTAATGATGTAAAGCGGAGTAGCTGGAAGGGTTCCTGCAATAGTAGGGAAGAAAAATCTACTGAGGGAAAGGACTTTTGTGTGATCAAAGTCCACCCTTTCTCCTTACCTCCACAGCTATCTAAAAAAGTCGCTATAGCACAGGAGTCGTAATATACCTTTAAATTTGGGGGATCCAACCCACCTCGACTAATGGGTTTGTAAATATACGAGGCAGCCAACCTAGGCATCTTATAGGCCCATATAAATGAATTGATTGTCGATTGTAACTTAGTAATCATGCTTGCAGGAAAATGAAGGGGCAAGGTTTTAAACAAATAAAGTATTTTTGGTAGTACCACCATTTTAATAATGTTTATCCTCCCAGTCCAAGACAGGAATAGTTTATCCCATCATTTAAGGTCCGTAGTAATCAGATCCAGGATTGGGGAGAGGTTTAAAGTAGGGACAGCTCAAAGATCTGTAGACAGAAAAACCCCTAGGTAACGAAGTTTGTCAGATCGCCATTTAAATGGGTAAAGATGTTTCAATGTATCCATTAATGTATCCGATATACCAATCAGTAGGATTTCAGACTTGCTATAATTTATTTTAAAATTAGATAAATGTCCATATTCCTGCAGAATATCCATCAAAGGAGGTAGAGACGTTTCTGGGGACAAAAGTGTCAGTAAGATGTCATCCGCAAAACTACAAACCACAGAGTGGTCCTTTTCGGAGGGCAAACCCATTATCCCAGGATGGCATCTAATCATGGACAGGAGGGATTCAAGGGTCAAGATAAAAATAATAGGAGACAGGGGATATCCCTGTCGCGTTCCATTTTTGATGTTAAATCGTTCTGAGAGAAACCTATTCAATTGAATGCATGCCGATGGAGCGGTATAAAGACTTAAAGTGCTATGTAGGGCCCTCCCTCCGAGTCCCAGATGGGACAGTGTCTCCTTGATAAAAGGCCAACCCACACGGACAAAGGCCTTTTCCGCGTCTATTGTGAGTAGCAGCAAGGGCAATTGAGTTGAAACGGCTGAGTGAATAATTGACAAGGCCTTAACCGTGTTGTCCCTAGTCTCTCTTTGAAGAACAAAACCAGCCTGAGAAGGGTGAATAATATCATTCAAACAGAGTCGCAATCTACCAGCCCACAAAGAGGCAAACAATTTGGTGTCTTCATTCAGTAATGAGATAGGGTGATAGCTTGCACATTGGGTAACATCCTAATCAGGCTTGGGAATAAAGGAGATGTGAGCCTGTAGGCCTTGCTCCGGAAAGGAGCCACCTCCATCCACATGGTTGAATGCTCCTAGAAGGTGTGGGGAGAGTATTTGGGCCAGTTTCTTATAGTATAATGCTGAGAAGCCATCCGGTCCCAGACTCTTGCCCAATGGAATGGACCTGATACCCCTAGTAATATCTGCCAGTGAGAAAGGTTCTTCCAAGGAGGAGAGAAAGGCAGTAGGGATCTTTGGACATCCTGATTTAGTTAAGAAGGCACGAATCTGGAGGCAGCAGTCTGATGAATCCAAAGAGGACAAGGGGGCATCTAAGTTATACAGTTCCTGGTAGAAGGTAAAGGGGAACTACCACCCCATAAAATCTTTATCTAAATTAAGTCTCCATCTGGTGACTAGCTGCTTAGTAGTGCTAGTCGCCAGAATTTTTACTTGTTTTAACTGATTTATGAGTTATTCCGCGGCTGACAGTAGCAGGAAGCACAGACATCTTGCCATAGTGATGTCTGTGCGCCTGCGCTGTCAGTCCCTCTTGGAGCCGGCCGGCTCAGGCGCACGGACGTCACTGTGGCAAGATGTCTGTGCTTCCTGCTACTGTCAGCCGTGGAATAACTCGTAAATCAGTTAAAACAGGTAATAATTCTGGCGACTAGTGCTAAGCAGCTAGTCGCCAGATGGAGACTTAATTTAGATAAAGATTTTATGGGGTGGTAGTTCCCCTTTAAGGAACATGTCAGCTAGTTTAGTGAAAGAGAAGTGGGAGACTCCCCCAGAATCTTTAAGGTGCACAATATAATGCTGTTTACTTTTAATCCTCACAATCCTCGCAAAGTAGCCCCACATTTGTTGTCCTTCATGTACGAGGCATATTTAGTCCACATAAACGATTTATGTATCCCAACCACATACCAGTCTGAAATTTGTTTGCGTAGTTTTAGTATCTCAGGGTACAGATGTGATGCCATGCCTAGTTTATGATTATGTTCAAGCTGCTGTAGGTTTTTCAGCATATCTTGCAATTTAGCTTCCCTTTCTCGTTTCCTTCTCACTCCCAACTGAATCAAAATCCCTGGAGTACACATTTGTGAGCCTCCCATATAATAGTGGGAGAGACATCTCCCGTCACATTGGTCCTAAAATAATCCTTCAGCACATCCTCCACCTGGGTTAATAGAACAGGATCATTTAGTAAAAGATTGTTAAGTTTCCAAGGGGGCCTACCAGATCAGTCCTGTTCCAATTGTAAGCTAATCCAAGTGGGTGCGTGATCGGACCAAGTGATTTGTTCAATTGCGGCTTCCATAATGTTGTGCAAATTATACTGATCCACCAGAAAGTAATCAATACGCATGTATTGATTATGGACAGGTGAAAAGTAAGTATAATATTTTGCCGAAGGAAACAACTGCCGCCATGCGTCTAGTAAACGATATTCTTTCAAACAAGTGTTCCATCTAGAGATAGAAGAGGAGGGAACGTGTGAGGTACCGGAAGAGC
The DNA here is from genome assembly GCA_037306005.1 of Rhinophrynus dorsalis. Lineage (NCBI taxonomy): Eukaryota > Metazoa > Chordata > Amphibia > Anura > Rhinophrynidae > Rhinophrynus > Rhinophrynus dorsalis. The sequence goes on from CM074721.1 coordinate 323,507,195, forward strand.
AATCAGTTGCAGGATTTAAAGGCATGTTGAAATCACCCCCTATAATAAATGGGCCAGATGAGAGTGGATGAGAGAAATTTATATTGCTCAGAGTTGGGGGCGTAGATATTAGCAATCGTATATGGAGTACCTCCAGAGCAACCCTTGATAAATAAGTATCTGCCCTCCGCATCCGTCATGGTCTCAGACGTAACCCAAGCGATAGATCTATGTACCAAAACAGAAACACCCTTCTGTTTCCTGTCCTCCAAACATGTTGCATGCCACACATGAGTGTAGTGCCTGTCCATAAGAGAGGGATGTCTGGAGGACAGGAAGTGTGTCTGCCCCCAGTCTTCGGAACTCTCTTAAAGCCTGCAAGCGCTTTTCAGGTATATTTAACCCCCTGGCATTAATGTATAGAATCTTAATGGATTTCTGTGTCGCAGTTTTACCAATCCAATTCATCCCTCTAGCCATAATGTACGTGGGTTTGAGGGAAGGGAAGAGAGAGGGGAAGAGAGAGGTAAAAGCTAAGTAGAAGTAAAGTGAAAGAACAGGGACAAAAGATACAGACAAATATGCCTGACAAAAATGACAGGTAGAGTACTTTTAAAAACATGTGGACTCCAGGAAAGAGCAAACAGGTCCCTTGGAGTGCAATATGTAACATGTCTAGGTCAGAAAAGACCTTCTCTCTGTCTGATTTGGCCTCTAAAAAAGAAGAGTGTGTGAGAAACTCCCTTCCCTCTGCCAGAGCCTGGTAAATGCTATGACCCATCTAACGATGTACAGTAAACAACAACAAACAAAACACGTGTATATAGTCTGCTACCCCGACTGGGGTCAGTTATTCTGTAAACACATCAAATTAACATTTCAATTGCAATGTTACCCCCCCCCCCAATGACCACCAATTTCAGACTAGCTACCATTCCTCCCCCACTCCTGTCTGATACACAGACAGAGAGGGGGGGTGAAGGGTGCCACTACGCATACTACATTAAATTACAGAACTGCCACCACTATATCCCAAAAACTAGATTTCCCCTGCAGCCTAGGTGTGGAAACTATATGTGAAAAAATAAAAAATGGTGAAAAACAAGATCTGTCTCCAACCCACGTCCCTGAAATCTAACCTAACCCAAAAAGAAATTCTCAAGCTTTTGGAGTGCCTAGACACTGATACCCCTAACCCTCTTTGATCACTGATCTATAACAATATCCAGGCCCCTGGAAGAGGGAAGGAGACACCCGGACATGTCCCATCCCAACCCCAAAAAGTAATATTAGCCATCCTCAGGCATTAGGTGCCGAGCCCCGTATTCTCACAAGGGACAGGTTTTTTCTAAAAGGTAGGGGAGACATACCCACCAGACCCACGCATCACAGAAAAACCCGGCGACCAAAACACTAATCTCCAGAGTCCCTCAAGGCACAGATCCGATGAGCAGTCCCCCCACCCCATGACCCCCAATTGTGTGGAATATAGCTTTATAGAAAATGGGACTGGTAGCCCTATCAACCCCACATCTCCCTTTCATTAATGACAGTACTATTTCACGTAGCCCTTATGTAACCTTTTGTGGCAACAGAAACTTACAGGGCAAACAGCAGGTCCTCTCCAAAAGGGACAGACACCCTCCACCCATGATCCCCCCTAACTCAGATGTGGAATAGGTCTCCCATGGCCAAAATAGTATTCCAAATAACCTAAGTGATACAATTTGTAAAGCAGAACATGTATAGACAACCTTATAGAGAACTGAGAATATAACATGACAACTGGTGAGCAAAAATCCAGCATAATAGCATATTAATGAGTTACACATTAGGCAGACCTGTCAGTCTCCAGTCTGCCAGATTATCAAGAAATAAAAAGCGGCATAGTTTCAGTCAGAAAGGGCCATAGCAGTGGGCCTCGGTCCCAAGCAGACTAACTTTAGTGCGGAACGAGGGCAATACTCAAGGAGATAATCAGTGTCCCAGTCCGGATAATCTAACAGATTCACTGAGACTCTGTATAGGAGATATCAGCGCCAGTCAAGTGGCAATTGATGTTGGTCTGCAGGTGAGCCCTGGGACCACTGCTTTTTTTAATGGGACTGATAGCAGGAGATCGGACACCTCCATCCTCTTCCTTCCGTTGCTGGGGACTTTTAGCATCTGGAGTATGTCTGCTGTCTCGTTCCAAAGCTTTCTTAGGACGGGGTATGCAAAGTGCCAAGCAAAATTCTGGTATCCCATCTGGAGTACGAAGAACAGCCTTTGCTCCCTGGTGTTGATCAATAAGGGCAAAGGGAAAACCCCATTTATTACAGATTTGAAGGTCACATAAATGAGCTGTCAAGGGCTTAAGAGCCCTGCGCTGTTGTAGAGTAAAAGAAGATAAGTCCTGAAATATTTGTAGTTCAGAATCCGAAACATTATCCGATCCATCTGTCTTGCTGCCCTCATAACTTTTTCCTGCTCTTGACATTTCAAAAAGCAGCAAATAACATCTCTAGGAGGGTCTTTTGCATCAACTCTAGGCCTTAAAGCTCTGTGAATGCTCTCCAATTGGATTTGGGAGCCCCAGGACATTGGTGAAGATAGAAGAGTATTCTCCAAGTCCTTCGGTGGTATAGACTCGGGTAATCCCCGAATGCGTAGGTTACATCTACAACCCCTATTGTCAAGGTCATCCAGCTTATTTGTAAGCAAGACAGTGGTTTCATCCTGTTGGGACAGTAGTTGCTCGAAGTTATGCTGTTGTTGCAAAATTTTGTCATGGTCTGCCTCTATCACGAATACGCAGGTGCCAAGTTGGGTCATTTCAGTACGTAAACCTGCTATTTCCTCTTTCATAGTGGTTTTAATCTCAGCAGCAAGCACCTTTAGGTCCTCCTTTGTTGACAAACGTCGGAGAGCTCCTCTTGGTAATATCCCATCATTAACCATTGCTGAAGAACAGACAGTCTGTTCCCAATCATCTGGTAAACCACTAGTAGATCCGGTAAGTGCTGTATAAGCCGGCGGTAAGGGTGAAGCAAGGCTAGATTAGAATAATTTTTCCGGCGTGTCCACAACCAGTTTCCTGCCAAGGGAGGCCTTAGTTGCGATGTTGCGTTGCACTGGACGATATCCCGTGATCTTCGCACCGGCCGAAGCCCTTGAAGGTTTTCTCTTGTGGTATGGCATCTATGAAGTGGGGGCACAAAAGTACTCTCCAAAAGAAAGTACAGTATACAAGATGGTCAGCAATAAATGTGCAATTATAGCTCTGGCGGAGAGGAGCTCCACGTTCAGAAGTCCATCTTGCTCAGCGGTAGCTCCGCCTCCCATGCCAGATGTTTGTATCTATTAGTAAGGGGTGTATATGTGTGTGTCTCTTCCTATGTGGACTGTATGGGGAGCTGTGTCTCATTATGGAACTTCAAGTCAGCTTGAGGGGGATTGGGAAGAAGATAATGTGCACTTTACAAAACTGAATACAATGATAGACTGGCAAATCTGTCCCATACTGCTACACTTATCTTGTCTCCCAATTCAATCAGTCTGAGTTAGTGAGATACATTAATTTGTTTGGGAGGAAACTTCTATTGCATAAGTATTTCAAACAACAAAAAAACAACAAAAGTTGACAACAGTTTATAAAGATGCCCTGACAAATGTAACCTCATTGCTTGTTGAAAGTGAATCATCAATAACAGTAACAAAAGGTCTGTTCACCGTGTTCAATGAAAACAATATCTCTCAATGTAGTGGTTTCTCTTGAAACAGTAAGTAAAATCTTAGATCAACTTGCTCAAAGATAGGATCTAAGAATTATTAACACTTTTGCTATAAAGAAAAGACATCAATGAAAGAATATATGGATAATGAATTGATCGTAATTAAACCATCAGACAAATATAGCAATAGCGTAATCCTATTGAGTGAATAAAGATGATGAATCACATTCTAGTGTTGGGATAATGGTAGAAGGTGTAGCAACTCAGCCAACTGCTGTTTCTGACAGTGAAACAAACAGGCACAAAAACACCTGTCCTGAATGTAGTAGCAAATGTTGTGGAAACAAAAATAAAAATAAATTATTTCACACCTCTAAAAGCTTAAAGGAATATAAAAGTAGTGGGCAAGAAGCTGCAGAAGATGCCGAGGATGACCTAATGATGACAGATGATAATGTAGATCTAGACTATATTCCTCCAGCATCCTCTTCTTCTTAAGATACTGTTAGTGTGCCTTACCTGCAGCCGGCATTGACTAGCCTTCCTCTTCTGCATTCTCTGCTGGTGACCTGTTTGATGGAGCCAGTCTCTTCCTGTACCTCGCGGCTGTCAAGCCGCATTTTCTTGCGGATCACTTCCACATTTGGCCAGCATCCCAGGCAGGCGCTTCATCTGGGATATCATCCAGTGAAGCTCACACCACTCTTAAAGTAATAGGGGCCTCGTTGTGTGCTCCACCTCTTCTGCCCTACCTGCAGATATAGCTGCCTGGACACCTAGCTCATTTGTCCTTATGTTGTGTTGTGTGTCCTGTGTCTGATCTTTGTGTTGACCCTTGCCTGGCTGACTAACTACTCTGTGTATGACCCTTGGCGTAATCTGACTATCCATTCTAGTGCAGACCTGTGGCTCCAGCCTAGAACTACTCCTGTTGCCTTTGGGAATTATTGTTACCTGGTCTTGTACTAGGGATTGACTGGGTCTTAACCCTGGTACTCACCACCTGTTCCTGTCCTAGTATTTGGCTGGGTCATATCCCCGGTTCTCGGCTATATCCAGTGAGACCCTCCTGAGCAGTCTCCTGTTTCTGGCAGGAGCCACTTGCTCTGGTTCCGGGTCTGTTCTCACTCTAGGATTTGGTCTGCTGTGCTATTCTTTTTTCCTGTGCTTATTTAATAAAGGGGGAGTTCAATTTCTGTACTTGTCTCTTGCATCTTCATTGACTACCGTGACAGATACAGATGAATTTGAGAGTGAGCGAGATGATGACATGGTCAGAAAGATAGATGAAAGGTAAAGGCTCAATCTTTCACCACTGAAAGGAACACTTTGCCTGTCTCTAAACTGTTTCAGAAAACATTTGGAAGGTCTCACCCTGCAAAGATGGCAGAAAGTACACAGTCATCAGTATCATCACCAGTTCTACATCCAAGCTCCTTGGAACCACACACACTAAAAACAGGTTATTAACATCAACTCCATAGCCTTGATTAGTGTTTCTGCTGCTAGAAGTGCAGCACCTATGACACCCAGTAGTAGTACAATTTCAACAACATCTAGCTCCATAAATATTAGCAGCTCCTCAGGAACCCCACAGTTTACGAAGTCCACAATATGGACATACTTCACTCATGATCCAAAAGCTAAGTGTTGCTATCTTTTGTCTGTGTAAGAAGCATGTGAGCAGGGGGAAGCAGGCTGACACCTAGGCACCTCCTCAGTAAGATCCCAACTACAGTACAACCACAGACCTGACTTGGAGACACCCCATCAAAAGGTCAGAGGTGCCATATCTAGTAGCAGCAGAAGTACTCCCAAATGTTCCCAGTGCTCATGGGGTACAAAATAGAAGTGATGTTGATGTGTCAGGGAGTGTGCAAGATTTTCTGTTCCTGCTGCAGAGGATTATGACTCTGACTTTGTTTTTGGAGATGACAAGAGTCAAAAAGAGTTACCCCCACCACCTCAACAAGTGATGACAGTAAAGCAATAAAGATACACAGTTCTTCCACTGTGTACTGCAATCCCACACTTACTAAATTCTTAGACAGAAGTCAAACCTTCATAAAAAATAATGCAAAAGAACACCTGTGAAATAGTAAACTTGCCAAAATGTTTGTGGTTGACATGCTACACTTTTGTTTTAAACAGAAGCTTTAAAATTTGATGCCATGTGTTGTGCTCTGCTGGAATATCACAAGCTGCAGTTATGTTTCAATGATGGTCCTGCCAACATTACGTAAGCAGTAAGTTAGTGTTGTGGGCAATGGACAAAGGCACTCAGCCTGCTAACAATTTTTGCAAGACATATGTTGCCGTAGGACTCACAACTTTAACTTTCAGCTATTTATTTCTTCACTTCAGCCGTCAGAAGAAGTAATATTGTGACAGAGCCTTCTTTTGCACCTTCATTTGGGCTCTGAGCAGCTGTTCAATCATATATCACTAATGGCATCCAGTTCTGATAATAAGATGGAAGGGTAAAATTATTGCTGGTTCATGGCATCAGGACTGGAGCAGAAGGGGCTTTATTAATTTCAACTCATACCTTTCTGGCTTCTTTCTCATCTCAGGTGTATTTTTCCCCTGGTCCAGTAAGCTAGTGACAGGTATGTGAGCAATCACAATGAGGCTCTGTGCATGCTGGGGGTTTTATTCAACTAGTAAACATTTCTGAGTCCTTTACTTGCTTAATTAAGCAGGGAACAGGAATGATATTGTGAGGAATCCAGTAACTGTCGCATATTTAAGAAATGAATGGAGCACCTCAAATCTCATGGTCAGTTCACCTTGACCGTTCCCAAGTTCCTCTGTGTGTGTGTGTGTGTTTAATGCTTTTTTATTGGACTAACATTTAGGTATAAGGACATGCTTACAAGACCAACAAGCTTCATTTTTTAAAACATATGACATTTGACTTGGATGTTTCATTTTTGCTGATTAGTAGTATTGCATTTGATGTAATAATAATGTTGTTACAATCAAAAACTTTTTCTGGAAATTGAATTAGTCCATTAAAATGGTATTAGCACATCATTCAATATTCGTCCATAATATAGACAGCATGCATGACAAATATGCAGCAAGGAAAGTGATGTTTATTCAGCCATATCTCCATCACAGGCTGAATGAACATTGCTTTGCTTGTTGCATCTTTGCCCTGTATGCTGTCTCATGCTGGAACTCTTGGCTAAGTTCACTTTGTCATTTCTGTAGGGTAAGGGCACCAGATATTTATCATATATTGATAAATGTTTGTGTGCCACTGCCAATTCTTGCATATATATGTATGTGTATGTGTGTGTGTGTGCGATCTCAAACAGAAGCATGCACACACACACACACACACACACACACACACACACACATACACACACACACACACACACACACACACACAGAAACTGGCATATGCATTCCCAAGCCATACTCCACTTCAGAGCTGAATTCAAATAAGTACACAAGCATAGCACTCAACCTTGTGTTCTGTGTTGGGTCAAAAAAGCTATTATAGATCCTGCTCAGCCTTACTGCTTTTGTTAACTAATTACACTATTGGAAACATTTACATTAGTCTAAAGATCTAGGGCTAGGTTCTATTACAGGTGCTAATTTTAACATTGCTTTTATCTCCAGTTTTCCCCATAGACTTAAATAGGAAAATATTTGAAAAAATGGGAGGTAACATTTATCTCCTGCATTAGAATCTGGCCACTTGTTTGGAATTTTGACACAATATTAAAATGGAATACATCAATGGGCTAATTTATTTATTTCCTAGAAGAAAATGTTAAGTATTTATTTGCCCCTTCAGAGACCATGGGTAGCGCACCACTACCACTCTGCATTCTCTTCGCATTCCAGGGGTGTCTCTATTTTGATTAGTAAAACTGTGCCGTTTGAATTTATACACCTTAAATCAGATGACCAGGGAAATACTTGTTCCTGACGTGCAAACTCAATGGAGTTCAAACTATGATACTTATTATATATCCCTCCCCCATTTTCGACTCAGAGCCTGAGGGAAGCTATTGAATATGATTTGACCTGGTCCAACAGTCGTGTAATCTGTATGGGCGACTTCAACTGTGTGCTTGACCCCATCCTAGATCATATGGGTACATCTTCACTACAGAGTCAGAGGATGGTGAGCCTGTTTCAGGGGGCGATTCAGGACATGAGGCTATTAGACATATGGAGTATATTTCACCCGGGAATCAGGGGGTTTTCGTGACACTCAGCTACCCATCGCACTCTTACTAGAATCGACTTCGCGTTTGTGGGAAAGGAGGCGCGTCGATGTGTCAGTAGCTGTGAATTTTTACCCCGGGTTGCATCTGACCACTCCCCTCTCACTTTATGTGTCGACTGGGGTCTTTCAACGGCCCATCGGCAATGGTGTCTTAATCCTAACTGGCTTGCTCTTGATTGTATTAGGGAAAAGCATGGTTCGGATCTATGGAATTTTTTTTATATCAATGTCGGATCTGCTGGCGATGGTGAGGTCTGGGAGGGCTCTCTGACCTCTCACACCATGACATTCAATCATGACCGTTGGAACTGACCCACACACTTGAACAATCCGTTTCAGACACAGAAAGAGACTACGTGGCGAGCTCAAACTCTCTACATTATGACAATTTTCAGACTGCTACTCTTAATTTGAACTTGCATCTCTCTGAAATGAATGCTATCTATCTGTTTAACAAGCGGCAGTCGATATTTGAGAATGGGGACAAAGCAGGCAAGACCCTAGCACACTTGGTGAAATCTGCTAGAGGTCCCATCAGCATAGATGGCGTTCATGAGGCCACAGGCCATGTGGCTACCGAGGACGATAGGATCAATCAAGCATTTGCAAAGTATTATAAAAATTTGTACAGCTCGAAATTGCATTCCACTAGTTTAGAGATTGACAACTTTTTGTCAAAGTGCGAGATCCCCCGGTTGTCTCGGGAAGATGCAATGATGTTGGATGCTCTACTGACGCTCAGGGAAGTGATTGATGCAATTAAGCAACTACCATCAGGAAAACCTCCTGGAGTAGATATCCTCCCTCCAGAATGGTACAAAACCTATTCTGAGGTCTCTGCCCCTCACCTCCTTAATGTTTTCTTATTAACCCTGGATACTGGGGCTCTCCCCCATCTATGAATTCGGCCTCTGTGGTACTTATCCCCAAACCGGAGAAGGATTCTATGCACTGTGACTCATACCGTCCTATTTCATTACTGAATACGGATACCAAAATATTGACAAAAGCTTTAGCTAATAAGCTGAATCAGGTTCTGTTGAAGATTGTTCATCGTGACCAAACTGGCTTCATGCCAGGTAAATCCAAACTGCACAACATTCAGCGTCTACTTACCCATTTGTCCTTTATCACGACAACATGGGTGTCAGGGCCATGGCCTCTCTCGATGCAGCTAAGGCCTTAGATTTGATTTACTGGGAATTCCTCTGGGCTGTCTTGCGATGCTTCGGATTTGGCCCTACCTTTATCAGATGGATTCAGACCCTGTACCGGGAACCCCTAGTGAGTATACATACTGGTGGACATGCCTCAGTGCCATTCTCTATCCATAGAGGTACGTAACAAGGTTGCCTGCTTTCATCAGGCCTATTTGCATTGGCATTGAAGCCCCTTGCGTCTCTGATTCGGTCGGATCTTGCAATTATTGGCTTCATTTGGGAACATTGACAAAATAGGATTATATGCGGATAATATGCTTTCATTTCTAGGTGATACGAAGACTGCTTGCTTTTATGGATGAATTTGGAGGCTACTCCGGTTTTCGAATTAACTGGTCCAAATCATTCTCACTCCCCCTTGATTGGACACCAGATATGACTCCTTTGAACGTTTCGGTTATGGAAGTGGTGTCAGCTTTAAATACCTTGGTATTCATATCTCCAAAGATCTAAACTGTTTCCTTGTTGACAATCTCCTACCGATCATTGAAACGTTTAGAGCAAAGACTGAGCTATGGTGTAACCTTCCCCATAATATCAAAGGATGCTCCAATCCAATTAAAATGGTATTCCTTCCCAAACTACTGTATCTCTTTCAGTGTACCCCGATATATATCCATAACTCACTGTTTGTTGAACTGAACAGATTACTCACCACCTTTATCTGGCAGGGTAGGCAACCCCGAATTGGCTTATCAACACTGCAGGGGCCGAAGGAGGAGGGGGGTATTGCCCTCCCAGATCTTCATCGCTACTTTTTGGCAGCTCAGGGTCAATTCGCTCTGGCCCTACTTGATCCGGATACCTCTTACGCCTTTGCCAAATTTGAGATGGAGAATCTTTGCTAGTGTTAGGTAGGGGTGGGCAAAAAGTGTATCACTGTGCCCGTGATTCTGCCTGAGCGACATTCTTACTTGCGGGTTTACCTTGGCTGCATTCTTATTGGCTCTGGGTTGATAACTCCTCCCAGGCCTTGCCTTTATATACGCCCTCCTGTCACTATACCAGTGCCCTTTCGTGGTGTTCCTGAGCAGACGTTTGTTGCTGAGTATCCTGTTCTGTGCATGATCCAGTTTTGTCTGACCTTGCTCCTGTCTTCACTGCCCATTTAGTTGATGATCCGGTTTGCCTGACTACCGATTCTTGTGTCCGATTCCATTTGACTACTGCTCGCTGCGTACCGATCCAGGCTTTGGCAGACTACCGCTCACTGTGTACTGATCCAGGCTTTGGCTGACTACCGCTCTCTGTGTACCAACCCAGGTTTTGGTTGACTCCAGCTCTCTGTGTACCGACCCAGGCTCTGGCTGACTTCCGCTCTCTGTGTACCGATCCAGGCTTGAGCTGTCTCGCTCTCTGTGCACCGATTCTAGCATTGGCTATTACTCCTAGCATTAGCTATTCCGCTGGTGCCTCTGTTGTCTCCGGTCTCGTGTCCTATAGCCATTGCTCTATGGTTGCCCCGGTTGTGCGCCATACAGCCTGTGCCTTTGCTGTTACTTCTGGTTGCACTACCTCTCAGCCTGTGACTTACTGTTGCCTCCGGTTGCGCTACGATACAGCCTGTGTCTTACGATTGCCTCTGGTTGGGCCACTTACAACCGGTGCCTTACGATTGCCTCTGGTTATGCTACTATTCAGCCTCTGCCTTACAATTGCCTCCGGTTGCGTTCTATACAGCCTGTGCCTTGTGGTTGCTTCTGGTTGCACTACCTCTCAGCCTGTGCCTTTCTGTTGCCTCCGGTTGCACTACTATACAGCCTATGCATTACGATTACCTCCGGTTGAGCTATATGCAGCCTGTGCCTGCTTCGGTTGCCTCCGGGCATAACCTCCGAGTATGTGTATCTGTGCCCGTCACGTGGGCAGCCTATTTATCACGGTGCCCGTGATTGCTGCCTTTATCTGTCAGTTACCTGTAGGGGGCTCTCCATTGGCTGCTTGTCGTCAGCCCGCTCTGCATTGCCTATTTAGACTGAGCTTGGGCACCCTTTGAGTGCCCTTTCATGTTGTCTCTATGCGGTTTGCACCTGCATTGAGTTCCTGAGCTTCCTGGGCCATTTCGCTGTTCCTGCTTGTCGGTGGTCATCTAGTTCCTGCTCTCAAGTCGTCTGGTTCCTGCATCTGTTCCTGATCCGGTTGGGGTTGCTGTTCCTGCTGCTGCTTCCTGCTGCCGTTCCTGATCGGTTGACCATCCGCAGAGCTGTTCCTCTCCATCCTTGACTGGGTTCCTGCTTTGAATCGTCTACTGGGTGCCTGTTTCCTCCTGTGGTCCTGGAGACATTTTTACTCACTTGCTGGTTATCCCAGTACGAGGGTACTGGTTCGCTCCACCATAACCGGCTGCTGATGCACCGGTAAAGTCTTGGGTTATTCCAGTACGCGTGTACTGGTTCGCTCCACTATAACCAGCTGCTGATGCACTGGTAGAGTCATTTGGTTATCCCGGTACGCGGGTACTGGTTCGCTCCACTATAACCGGCTGCTGATGCACCGGTAGAGTCATTTGGTTATCCTGGTATGCGGGTACTGGTTCGCTCCACGATAACCAGTTGCTGATGCACCGGTAGCGTCTTTTGGTTATCCCAGTACGCGGGTACTGGTTCGCTCCACTATAACCGGCTGCTGATGGACCGGTAGAGTCCTTTGGTTATTCCAGTACGCGGATACTGGTTCACTCCACTTAACCAGCTGCCTTGCACCGGTAGAGTCATTGGTTATTCCGGTACGCAGGTACTGGTTCACTCCACTATAGCCAGCTGCTGATGCACCGGTAGAGTTATTTGGTTATCCCAGTACGCGGGTACTGGTTCGCTCCACTATAACCGGTTGCTGTGCACCGGTAGAGACATTGGTTATTCCGGTACGCGGGTACTGGTATGCTCCACATTAACCGGAGGCTGTTCAGTCCTAGACAGCCCGGCAGATTGAAGGTTTTCACCAGTACGTGGGTACTGGTTTGCTCCCTGTATAAACCGGTTGCTAGTTGCAAGATCTGTCAGCACCGGTTGTGACTGAGTTTACGCTGCTCGTATTTGATCCATTCCTGTATGACTGGTAGTCTATTCCATGCTGTATATCCTACGGGCCTCACTCTGTCATCTTAGGTGACTGGTCTCTCCACCTAGCCAGTCACCAAGGCCACCAGTGCTGCCATCCTTCTCAGCAGTATAGGCTGCCTTGCCCGGTATATTGGTAAGGCTGGTAGAACCTAGTACTTCTATTCCTCGTTTGGTTGCTTACCCGGTATTGGCAAGGCCGGTAAAGCCTTATTACTTGCAGTCTCAGTCTCCAGGCTGCCTTGCCCGGTATATTGGCAAGGCCGGTAGAGCCTTCACTTACAGGGTACCAGTCTCCAGGCTGCCTTGCCCGGTATATTGGCAAGGCCGGTAGAGCCTTCTCTTCGTTGCACTAGTCTCCAGGCTGCCCTGCCCGGTATATTGGTAAGGCCGGTAGAACCTTGTCCATCTTGTGCCACCTAAGGTTGCCTTACCCGGTACTGACAGGGCCGGTAGAGCCTGTATCTCATTCCTTGTACCAGTACTATGCTACTATGTAAATTCGCTATATACATTGTATGTGTATGCTACCCAATAGGGTTTTCTTTAACTTTTCAATAAAGTTGTGTTTTTTCCTAACTCTGTGTCTGAGAGTCGTAACAAACCGTGACACTATTCCTTACATTTATTATCTGGGCCTGCCCTGGTTGCCTCTGGGCATAACCTCCGCGTACCTGTGTCTTTGCCTGTCACTTAGGCTGACTATACCTGGTTTTCTGGGCAAGTCCGGTGGTCTCGTCTGTTTCCCCTGTTCCATTGGGGATTTTGTCCTGCAGTACTTACCTAGGGCACCTCCTTGCTGGTACTGCTGAGGTTTTGTTCCAGTTCCTGTTCCAGTTCTACACTCTTCATTACAGTTATTGTACATACCTGTTTCTGTTTGTACCCTGACCTGTGTGAGATCCAGAAGAGCGTATCCTCTGTCTGGGTCTGGACCAGTTGAAGGGCATCTCTGTTCTTTATTATTTATTTTAATAAAGCTGCATTTTTTACCTTACCCAAATTGTCTGAGTGTTCTGTAAAACCGTGACAAAGTGCGAAAAATTTCCCACGAAAAATTTTGCTAAACTGTGCCGATTTTTCGCTTTTTCCGGGAAAACTTTCACCTTTCCACCTATGCAAAAATGTCCTCCTTTTCGCCTAGTTTAACAAATTTTCCACCTATTTTAACACATTTTTTGCCTATATTTCCAATAGGTACTACATTTTTTACTGTAATATTACTTCTTGTGAGGGCTGAAGTTTATAAATAAGTGGCTGAAAGTCAAAGTTGTGAGTCTTACAGCAACAAATGCCTTGAAAAATGTGTTAGCATGCAGAAAGCATTTTTCCTTTGCCCACAAACTTCCTGCTTAAGTGACACTGGCACATATTCATGATGTCAAGTAATAAATAATAAATAAAATTCAACCTACAATGTGGCAGATGTGTATGGTAGTGGTGGTGGTGGGGGACTGGTATGGTGTGATTCGTGTATGTATTTTTATCATTGTCACATGCTATCCTTCTTCTCAGATTGTTGACACACATAACTTATCAGTCATAGCAGTGGACTGGTCACAAGTGTGGAAAATAGTGGCAACCCTTCTTCATATCCCTCATCAACCTCCTCATCTGTGCTGCTGTTAATATATTTGTCCTGGCTTTGTCTGTCATCATATGTGGTTTCTGCTACCTGATACTCAGATGGTATGAGATGTTGGTTCATTTTTAAGAATGTTAGGGCTAGATTTAAAGGCAGCCATTAAACTAGCCACTGAGTGAAAAAGGCACATCGCTCGCAAATAAAACATGAGTTATGGCAGATTCAGTAGGTACTTTATGAGAATAGCTATGGAGCGTAGGCACACACAAAACACGTAACACAAAACCCGTTGTCGCTCATGTTAATGCACAATGGGCAGCCAAATCACACGATAACACCGCTCAAAACAACATGTAACGTAACAGCTACCGTTGTCTAGCAACCCTGATTGATGCAAAAACAAATTCAAACACACAGCCAATCACAAAGCCCCAATGTATCAAAAAACTTCAAATATACTGATATATACCCAAAAATAACCTCCACACACTGTCTGTTATCGAGTTCTTCAGAGCTAGGTATCAGGACCCAGGAGCGGAGGATAGTGATTAGAGAGAGGGAGACAGGAGCGTACATTGGAGGTAGAGGAGTTTTGGATTTTGGAGTTTGGAGAGAGGTGCACTAAATATACACATATCACACATTTGTACATATTACATACACACATACAAACACAAACACATACACATACATACACATAGTCCTTTTATTTTATAACACCTTACACATTTTACCTTTTATTTTGACATTGTGAATCTGTGAGTGAAAGTGTGTGACAGAGAGTGAGTGGATCGAGTGTGTCTGTGAGGGTCTGTGGGAATGCCTGGGTGTGAGTGGATGAATGATGGCAAGGAGAGGAGGACAGGAGAGAGGGATGGGGAGAGTAGTGGAGGAGGAGGAATGTCAGGAGGGTATCCCTCAGCAGAGCAGGGGTGGGAGAGGGAGATCCGCAGGGCAGAGGGGGACCCGGCCCACAAGAGCAGGCACAAGCAGGACAGGGACAGAACCTGCAGTGGGACGAGGGGTAGTTTCTGGGGAGCACCCCACACAGTCAGGGTCAGACCAGGCAGGGCACTCCGGTTCTGAGTCATCCCATGCCAGAGGTGACGAGGGCAGGATCAGGGACCCCAAATACACAGAGGAGGAGAACACGGCTCTCGTGGAAGCTGTCCTGGAGAGGCAGAGTGTTCTCCACCCTATGGCAAAGGTCCTTGGCCTGTCAGCGAGGAGGAAGGCAGCCTGGAACCAGATCTGCAGCCGGGTCAATGTGGTGGCTACATGCAGGCAGGACGTGGAGTCTGTGAAGAAGAGATGGGGCGACTGCCGGAGGGTGGGCAAGAACAAGCTGTCTGACATGGCCAAGCAAGCCGGAGGCACCAGAGGTGGCCCATCTGTGCCCATCACATTCTGCGGCATGGAGGAGATGGTGCGGCAGACCATGTCCTCGACCCTGATCGAGGGGGTCGTTGGAGGAACTGACCCTGGGGATGAGAGGAGCCTCCACACTACCGGTAAGTGCAACACTACAGAACAACACACTACAGCAAAAAACACCAGCTGCACACACAGTCACACCTCAACACATGTCCATCACTCAGCCATACAACTGCACCAACACAGCACCCTGAGGGTTAAAAAAAGGACACAACACCAGGACAAATGGCAAGGTCCAACTTGGGACAAACCTGTCAAAGTCCTACTTCGACCCTCCTGTCGCTGTGCTCATCACACACACACACACAAACCGTTATGTTCAAAATGTCGTCTGTTAAATATCATCACTGTTCACACACAGTGTCACCCATGTCCCCACCCCCACTCTAACCCCTTGAGTGCTAGAGGGATCATCAATGCATTGATCAACAATGCGTTGGCAACCCCTCTGGTACTCAAGGGGTTAACCAAACAACAAACAAATCAATAGGCCAACGATCACATGCTACACAGGGGACATTCACTAAGCGGTGACAAAGAGATGGTGGACACAAAGTAACCCTCACAAACCCTCACTTCACCAGTACCAGTGTTAGTCCATGGAGAATATGCAAAAACAAGAATCAAGTTTATAAGGTCCCATTGTACAGACTCCATGGAAAACACTGGAAATGGGGAAAGGAGATCACTGGAGAAGTCACCATCATGTTCACTTCATCAGTTCAACATCACCGCTTACTGAATCACAAAAAGGGGGCATCAGGTCACACATCACAGTGTCCCACAGAATAAATGCTTGTATGTGCAACACACAGGCCAAAAACTATTCCACAGAATTCAAGCTGTAAAAAGTAGGCATTGGTGTTGTGGCTGCAATCATTTACTCTGACTTGAAATGACATATCCCATATCTGATTCCCACATGGATCCACAGGTGTGCTGATGCCATGGATGGATGGTACACCAGCCAATCTTTGCAGGATACACATGGGAAACAAATAGCAAACATTGTACCTTGGTCACCAACAGGCCATGACTGATGGATATCTAGGACTGAGTATGGTTGCATCACACAGAAGGATGGATGGGCTCATACACAGAGTAAAACAGGCCTCAATCAAAGATATCCCTCACTACTGGCTGGATTGTTGCCCTTAGGATTCAAATGTTACTAAATATGTTACAACACGATGTGAACACAGAGATCAGTTCACTGGATGTGATTTCCTTACTGGCCAGATATGTGCACCCATCACAAATCAACCTACATTGCTACCATACACATACATAGTATATCACACTCTACATAGATGGGATATACGAGGTAGGTTCATATCCATCATATCAATCCAATGTATTGTTGGATGGGTGCACATATATAGCCAGTAAGGCAATCACACCTACTGAACTGCTCTCTGGCTTCACATCTTGGAAGGATATCACTGTATCCATATGAAGGGTACATATCCACATACATATATGACCATTTCTACTTGTGTGTGTGACTGTAATGGGATAGCAATGGGTAATGTCATCATGATGTCATATCATTGCCATCATTAAAAGATGTGTCTCGATCTAAGTCCCATCCCTCCAACACTCATGGTTATACAGATATTGCTCTATGTGACAGGTGGAGATATCTATCATTTGACCACACGGAGGCTCCTCAGCAGAGCCAAAGTCGCAACATTTCGAGATAAATACCTCTTTGGAATGGTCCACAGAGTGTGCTTGCAAACCATGCACATGCTGTACACCATTCCAATTAAATATTGTTCTCTAAATGGGGCGATTTGGGCTCTGCTGAAAAGCCCTTGTGTGGACAAATGACTGAAATCTACATCTGTCACATAGAGCAATATCTGAACAATCATGAGGGTAGGAGGGATAGGACTAACAGCGAACAACATCTGTTTTCACAATGTCTACAATATGACATCAAGGTGGACTTAACCTTTGCCATCCCCCTGGAGGGATAGCCATCCCTACAAGTTGTGAAGACAAATATATGTTGTTGGATCCCCCCCCCCCCGAAGTTAAACAATGGTATTCCTACTGCTGAAAGGTGTGTTGATTCAAAAGGTATCACAGCTCAGGCATGGATATGTCAGGGGCAATATCCCAGTGGCCTGAAATTGTACAGTGGTGCTGTTACTACACAATCATATGGACAGCTCTGGTACAGGGACCAGATATGTACATGGGAGGGTATTGCAACAGCCCCACTGTACTATTTCGGGCCACTGTGATATTGCACCTCAAAATAAAACCATCACCCGTAATAACTCAAACAACACCTTTCAGCAGTGGGAGTACCCTTGTTTACATAGGGGGATTAACCCAAACACATATATTTTTCTTCACCACATATCAAAGTATAACTGTGTCCACAAATATATGGCTAAGGTCACTAATCACAACATCTTATTTCTTCACACAGCTTACAGCCCTCAAGCCCAGCGGGAGACAATGGAGGAGGCAATGTCACCCCCCAGTGAGGAGTACACAGAGGAGGGGACCAGCCCGTGGTCACCTTACCCACCATCACCATCCCCTCCAACACAGGCTTCACCACCACCTACTGCACCCCTTCAAGCTGGACCACCACAGGCTGTACCCCTTCAAGCTGGACCTCCCCAGTACAGTGGCTGGATGCCACAGGAGGAGAGGTGGAAGTATCCAGCAACCTCCACCAGCTACTACCCTCCATCAGCAGCACCACCACTGCCAGGGAGGCAATGGCTGCCAGGGACAGTGGCCACCACCCAATATGGGCCATATGCCTCCCAGATAAACCCACCCTCCTGGATGGCTCCACAGCATGCCCCAAGGTATGATCCCAGGTGGGGTCCAAGCACCTATCAGTGGCCAACATATGACCCTTGGCCACTGGACTACCCACACCTGGGCCTGATTGGTGAGCCCCAGCGCCCCCTACCCAGGGACATTTTCACACCTCCACCAGCACACACATCATTGGGCAGCTCAGGATCACTATGCCCATCATCTGCACCAGCCACTCCAACAGCTGTCACAGCAGCCACAGCATCCTCAGCAGCAGCAGAGGAAACAGCACCTCCAGCATCAGCAGAGGAAAGAGCACCCTCAGCAGCAGCAGAGAAAACAGCACCCTCAGCAGTAGCAGAGGAAACATCACCCTTGGCAGCAGGGGAAACAGCACCCTCGGCAGCAGAAGAATCAGCACCCTCAGCAGCAGAGGAAACAGCACACTCAGCAGCAGAGGAAACAGCAGCACCAGGGACACCGGGCACATTAACCTCCAGCACCGCACACCTCACAGGGATGGAGGCGGAGTGTATGGTTCTTCAGAGAAGACTACTCTGGTCAAGCAGGAGTACTGACAGCAACATCATCAGGAGCAGGAGGCAATCCAGAAGGAACATTGCCCAATTGGAGACCAGAATCCAAGCCATGGAGTCGGAGGTGGCCAGGGGGAACACACTACTCCACCAGCTCAGGACTGGTCTCATGGACATGTTGACACAGGTCCTTGTGGAGTTGAGGGAGATCAACCGCAGGGAGAACCTGAGGATGGAGAGGGAGAGCTTGCATTCCACTGAGGGGTCTACTGCAACCACCACCCCTCCAGTGTTACCCCTGAAGCCACACCTAGGGGGCAGAGGGTTACCAGGAGATCAACAAGGGCATCCACCTCTGGCACCCAGGCTAAGGCCTCCCACCCAAAAGAGAAAAAATGAAAGGCCCAACCTATTAACTTTCTCCTCAATAAAGAAACATTTTTTTTGGATTCCTGTCTGATCTGTTGTGTCTTCAGTTATGGATTGGGTGGCAGGGTTGTCTCCAATGCATTGCCATACAATGCAGTGAACACAACCTCTGCCTGGGTGTAATGTTTGTGGAATGCTACAACATGGGTTCACACACACACACACACTGTTGTACAAATTCAACTGGAAATACATCCCTGGAGCCATATTACACCACTGTGTTATATGGCGATGTTGTGTGTTGAATTTGAACAACAAAACATACCCCTTAGCACAACAAATGGTACAACATTGAACATTCGTCTACATCATATGTTGTGTTTAACCCTTTGAGTCCCAGAGTGGTAGGCAATGCATTGCAAAGAAATGCGTTGGGGACCACTCTTGCACTCAGTGGGTTAATGGGATAACCAGACAAACAGCTCTGTGACTTAGCGGGGACATAACAAGCAGGACAGATAAATGGGACATGTATCAATATTGTCTTGGATTCAAACACTCATTGTTCAACTGACTTACTGGGGAAGCCAATGTTTTTGACCTAGCATTTCAATGTGTAGCACACACATTGATATCCTGGGGTGAGCATTGGGGTCTCCAGTAAGTTGAGTTGCTGTTTCCGTAAGGGTGTAACAGACTTCACCAGTTATAACACATGTCCACTTAGTCTGGTTGTTCGTTGATATAGCCCATGTACTGAGATATGTCAAAGTGGAGCAAAATCTCAGAACATTGATTATACTGAGCAATACAGATACTGTGGACAGGTATTCACTGTGGAAGTATGTCCCCTGTATCACCTCTTTATCACTCCCACAACACATTGGTGCATCACTGCCACCATCATCTGTTTGCATGGATACATCACAGAGTCCACTCACTGGCAAACAAGTGGTGGACTCCTGTGATGTGGGTGATGCCTTTCCATGTATGGGGGATAATCTATCCTGGGTGTGGTTACGCATTGACAAATGTGTCCTCCAATATATACTCATACAGACACAGATAGAATGGTGATGGTTCATCTTTATTGTGTCTCAAAGTACATTAGAAAGTACATGTGTTTTCTGTGTGTATTGCCTATATGCATTTAACACCTGTATGAGAACACTAAATGTACTTTGAAACTAAATCGTACTACTTCAGTAACACTGCTGCCCTGCTCATGTGTTGTCCACAAGGTTTGACAACTCTGTAGCTGAGCATCCTAACTGTACAGGTTATAACACTCAAGAATTAGTGTTTTCTGTGTCTATATGAGAATGTTCCAGTAGAGGTTTGTGTGAACCTCAGGTCAAACATTGCATCACCAACAACATCACCATAAACAGCAAGGGGTGATCTTCATGAAGGTGTTGTCAAGACATCAATCCAGTCACATGGAAGATCTTCAGTTCAAGCATCGATCATGTTACGGATGCCTGTGGGACAAGAGGACAGGATTTGGAGCAGTAGACCTGAACTGATCATCAAGCAACAACAATTTAGTCTTTTTAATCCCCTCTATTTTCACAGTTACAGGTGAGTACACAAACCATTGCTTGACAATGTGTTGTGTACTCATCTGTAACCAATTCTGTGGCTCCATGTGGCTCAATTCTGAGCTCCATGGAAGTAATGACATTGTGTTGCCACTGTGAAAGTGACAGTGGCAGCCCAATGTCATTTGTTCCATGGAACTGTTAGGACATATTTGTTGATGTGTGTATTCATGTCAGGTGCACATATGTCTGCACACTTACAGGTCAGCATGGAGTCCCTGGTAATCTGATCTACATTTCATGACCTCTACATTGTGTGACAATACCACTGTACATCCACCCCTCTGCTGCTCTTCTCAGCTTTAGCACAGTACAGGTCCCATATTGAGTCCAATGTCCCTTTAACCCCTGATGTGCCTGAGTATTATCCAATGCATAGCATTGGATAATACTCTTTCGCTACTGGGCTAGCATAGTTGCTCAGGCTACGATCATGGCATATCCAGTTAGTTGCTGTCAATCAAGCCCTGTAAGGCGATGAACATGGGTTATGTGTTGTACATTGTTTTTCCTGAGGGTGTGCGTGATATCCTTGGGGTCTGTATGTCAACGTGGAGAGTGGAATGGAGGATGGTTTTTGAATCCACTAGTGATGAGCGAGCATGCTCGGCCGAAGCTCGGTTCGGCTCGAGCATCGCTCTGCTCGGCACATGGCGGTACTCGTACGAGTACCGCATGTGCTCGCCCGCCATGTTCGGGTCTCCTCCCCGCACGTTTCGCGGCTGCTGCGCAGCCAATAAACGTGCAGGGAGGCTCTGACATCAGTGTAATGCCAGCAGCCATGTTGGCTGCTGGCATTACACTGATTGGCTGGCCAGAACCCGTGATCGGGTGCTGTATAGCACCTGACCAGCGAGTTCGGCTCAGTCTTAGCCAGGGAGAGATGAGGATAGGAAGGGAAAGTCAGTGTAGGGAGAAGAAAAGCGAATTTGTAAAAAAAAAAGACCCAAAAGTCCTTTTTAGGACTACTGTGTGTGGGGGCAGCAGTTTATTTTGTTTGGGGGGGCAGAGACATAAAAAAAAAACACATATTCTGTTCACTATGCCTAGCCGCAGATTAGCAGCACATTCTGTTTAGTGTGCAAAGTTGCAGATTAGAGCACATTCTGTTCAGTGTGCAAAGTTGCAGATTAGCAGCACATTCTTTGTAGTGTGCAAAGTTGCAGATTAGAGCACATTCTGTTCAGTGTGCAAAGTTGCAGATTAGCAGCACATTCTTTTTAGTGTGCAAAGTTTCAGATTAGCAGCACATTCTGTTTAGTGTGCAAAGTTTCAGATTAGCAGAACATTCTGTTTAGTGTGCAAAGTGTAAAATATCAAAGTCACATATTCCATTCACTGTGCGTAGCCGCAGATAAGAAGCACATTCTGTTTAGTGTGCAAAGTTGCGTATTAGGAGAACATTCTGTTAACTGTGCAAACTGTAAAATATCAAAGTCACATATTCCATTCACTGTGCCGAGCCGCAGTTAAGAAGCACATTCTGTTTAGTGTGCAAAGTTGCATATTAGGAGAACATTCTGTTAACTGTGCAAACTGTAAAATATCAAAGTCACATATTCCATTCACTGTGCCGAGCCGCAGTTAAGAAGCACATTCTGTTTAGTGTGCAAAGTTGCATATTAGGAGAACATTCTGTTAACTGTGCAAACTGTAAAATATCAAAGTCACATATTCCATTCACTGTGTGTAGCCACAGATAAGAAGCACATTCTGTTTAGTGTGCAAAGTTGTGTATTAGGAGAACATTCTGTTTACTGTGCAAACTGAAAAATATCAAAGTCACATATTCCATTCACTGTGCGTAGCCGCAGATAAGAAGCACATTCTGTTTAGTGTGCAAAGTTGCATATTAGGAGAACATTCTGTTTACTGTGCAAAGTGTAAAATATCAAAGTCACATATTCCATTCACTGTGCGTAGCCGCAGATAAGAAGCACATTCTGTTTAGTGTGCAAAGTTGCATATTAGGAGAACATTCTGTTTACTGTGCAAAGTGTAAAATATCAAAGTCACATATTCCATTCACTGTGCCGAGCCGCAGTTAAGAAGCACATTCTGTTTAGTGTGCAAAGTTGCATATTAGGAGAACATTCTGTTAACTGTGCAAACTGTAAAATATCAAAGTCACATATTCCATTCACTGTGCGTAGCCGCAGTTAAGAAGCACATTCTGTTTAGTGTGCAAAGTTGCATATTAGGAGAACATTCTGTTAACTGTGCAAACTGTAAAATATCAAAGTCACATATTCCATTCACTGTGCATAGCCGCAGATAAGAAGCACATTCTGTTTAGTGTGCAAAGTTGCGTATTAGGAGAACATTCTGTTTACTGTGTAAAGTGTAAAATATCAAAGTCACATATTCCATTCACTGTGCGTAGCCGCAGATAAGAAGCACATTCTGTTTAGTGTGCAAAGTTGCATATTAGGAGAACATTCTGTTTACTGTGCAAAGTGTAAAATATCAAAGTCACATATTCCATTCACTGTGCCGAGCCGCAGTTAAGAAGCACATTCTGTTTAGTGTGCAAAGTTGCATATTAGGAGAACATTCTGTTAACTGTGCAAACTGTAAAATATCAAAGTCACATATTCCATTCACTGTGCCGAGCCGCAGTTAAGAAGCACATTCTGTTTAGTGTGCAAAGTTGCATATTAGGAGAACATTCTGTTAACTGTGCAAACTGTAAAATATCAAAGCCACATATTCCATTCACTGTGCGTAGCCGCAGATAAGAAGCACATTCTGTTTAGTGTGCAAAGTTGCGTATTAGGAGAACATTCTGTTTACTGTGCAAAGTTGCAGATTTGCAGCACATATTCCGTGTAATATGAAGAAGGCGGGTAAAAAGGGACGGGGAAGTGGACGTGATCCTGATAGTTCAGGGCGCGGGTCAGGACGCGTAGAAACTGTGCCTGGTGCCAGAGCACAAGACAGAAAGACATCCACCATACCTAGCTTCATGTCTCAGTTTACAGGGCGTCGCAGGACATCACTCTCGAGGTCAGACCACTGCGAACAGGTGGTCGGTTGGATTTCAGCTGATACTGCTTCCAGTCGGTTAAGCACCACCCTGTCTTCCACCAAGTCCACTCTCAGTAGCCAAGAGTCTGGTCAACATAATCCTCACCCTGATTATCCTTCCTCCCACCATAGAGGATCTGGTCAAAGAAGTGATCCCACACTGGGATATAGTGAGGAGCTCGTCTCATCACCAATCCTTAATTTGAACCTCTCTCCAAGCACGCTTGCAGAGGAACATGACATCTTGTGCCCTGATTCACAACCTCTAGAGGGTACCCAATCACAAGAAGATGACAGAGGGGAACGGCATTTAAGGTCAAAGGAAGTGGATGATGATGATGATGAGACACAGTTGCCATTAAATCAACCACTATTACTGTCTCAAGACCTTGATGAGGAGGATGATATACAGTTGTCAATGACTGAGTATGTGGTGGGATCAAGACATGAGGAGGATGATCAGAGTGAGGAAGTGGAGGAGGACTTGGTGGACGATGAGGTGACTGACCCCAACTGGGAAGGTGTAGAGCCGAGCGATGACAGCAGTCCTGAGGGTGAGCCATCTGCAGCACCGCAACAGGCTGGAAGAGGCAGTGGTGTGGCTACAGAAAGAAGGCGGACCGCACCAAACCGGCCCGCAAATGTTCCACGGAGCACCCCCTTGCGTAAATCTCCCTTGCCAAGGGCTAGGTGTTCCGCGGTATGGCGTTTTTTTAAGGAAAGTGCGGACGACAAAAGAATTGTAGTTTGCAACCTGTGCCACACCAGAATGAGCCGAGGCATGAACACTAGAAACCTCACCACCACCAGCATGATCCGACACATGGCATCCAAGCACCGTAATAAGTGGGAGGAACGCCCGGATCGCCAATCTGTGTCTGCAGGCCACACCACTGCCTCCTCTTCCCCTGTTTTCGGTGCCGGCCAATCGCCTGTCGAAGGCGCAGGCCCGCATACCTCCCGCCCTGCACCTGTACCATCTGAAGCACCATCAGCGACCACATCCACTTCCCTGTCCCAGCACAGCGTCCAAATGTCGTTACCCCAGGCATTTGAGCGCAAGCGAAAATACCCAGCCACCCACCCACAGGCCATAGCACTAACCTCACACCTTTCCAAATTACTGGCCATCGAAATGCTGCCATTTAGGCTTGTGGACACTGAGTCCTTCCGCAGCCTGATGGCAGCAGCTGTCCCTCGGTACGCAGTCCCCAGCCGCCACTACTTTTCCCGGTGTGCCGTCCCCGCCTTACACCACCATGTGTCCCGTAACATCACCCGTGCCCTGACCAACGCAGTTACTGGGAAGGTCCACTTAACGACTGACACATGGACAAGTGCTTGTGGCCAGGGACGCTACATTTCCCTGACGGCACACTGGGTGAATGTCGTGGAGGCTGGGAGCGACTCGGACCCTGGGATGGCACAGGTGCTACCCACGCCGAGGATTGCGGGCCCTACCTCCATCAGGGTTTCCGCCAGCACCTACGTTATTGGCTCCTCCTCCTCCGTTTCCACCTCCGAATTCTCTGCGCGCAGCGCCACTCACCCATCAGCCGGTAGCTGGAAGCAGTGTAGCACTGCAGTGGGGAAGCGTCAACAGGCCGTGCTGAAGCTGATCTGCCTTGGGGACAAACAGCACACGGCCTCAGAGCTGTTGCAGGGGATTAGTCACCAGACCGAGCAGTGGCTCTCGCCACTCAACCTGCAACCAGGCATGGTTGTGTGTGATAATGGGCGTAACTTGGTGGCGGCTTTGGAGCTCGGCAAGCTCACACACGTACCATGCCTAGCGCATGTATTTAATTTAGTGGTTCAGCGATTTCTAAAAACCTACCCCAATTTGCATGATCTCTTGACCAAGGTGCGCCGCGTGTGTGCACATTTCCGTAAGTCATCAACAGCTTCAGCCGGCCTGTTGAAGCTGCAGCAGCGCTTACAATTGCCAGCTCACCGGCTGCTGTGTGACGTGAGCAAGCGCTGGAACTCCACCTTCCACATGTTGGCCCGGCTTTGTGAGCAGCAGAGGGCAGTAGTGGAGTACCAGCTGTTACACGGTCGTCGCCTCTCCGTTCAACTTCCTGTAATCAGAAGTGAGGAGTGGGAATGGATGTCAGACCTCTGCGAGGTTTTACGCAATTTTGAGGAATCGACACAGATGGTGAGCGGCGATAACGCTATTATCAGTGTAACCATCCCACTTCTGTGTCTACTGAAACGCTCGCTGCTCACAATTAAAACCGACGCTTTGCATGTGGAAGAGGTGGAAATGCGGGAGGAAGAGCTTACACAAGGTGATAGCCAGAGCACCCTCACTTCGTCTTCTCAGCGACAATTGGAGGAGGCGGAGGAGGAGGAGGAGGAGGAGGAGGAAGACACGGTTGCCTCCGCTACAGAGGGTAGCCATGGAACTTTAGTTCCATCTCTTCAGCGTGGGTGGGCAGAAGAGGAGGAAGAGGATGAGGAGATTGAGAGTCATCCTCCTGGTGAGGACAGCGAAATCTTGCCTGTTGGTACTCTGGCACACATGGCTGACTTTATGTTAGGCTGCCTTTCCCGTGACCCACGCGTTATACGCATTTTAGACAACACGGATTACTGGGTGTTCACCCTTCTGGACCCCCGCTACAAAGAGAATTTCTCATCTCTCATTCCTCCGGTGGAGAGGACAAGCAAAATGGTGCAATACCAGAAGGTTCTTGTCGAAAAATTGCTCCAAAATTTTCCATCTGACAACGCTGGCGGCAGAGTACGTGCTACCTTGGCCAACCGAGAAGGGGAGAAAAGGGGAGCACACAGCAGTTCCGACAAAGGCAGGGCAACACTCTCCAAGGCGTGGGACACCTTCATGACACCCCGCCAGCACCCTCACCCTGATGCGCAGCCTAGTGTCACAAGGAGGGAAAAGTTTTGGAAGATGGTGAAGGAGTACGTAGCAGACCGTGTCAGCGTCCTCAATGATCCCTCTGTGCCTTACAACTACTGGGTGTCCAAGCTGGACACGTGGTATGAACTGGCACTCTACGCCTTGGAGGTGCTGGCCTGCCCTGCCGCCAGCGTTCTGTCTGAGCGGGTATTTAGTGCTGCTGGTGGCATCATAACAGATAAGCGTATCCGCTTTTCCACCGAAAATGCTGATAGGTTGACACTTATAAAAATGAACAAGGCCTGGATTTCCCCTGACTTCTCCACTCCACTGGAGGAAAGCCCCGGGGGAACATAAAGTCACTTTATATATGTTATTTACAATGATGGGAATACTCTGTATTCCCATTCACCCCTTCCACCCAAAAAACGGGTATATGGTTGACTCTTAATCTTCTCATCCTCCTCCTCCTCTTCCATATGCCCTGTGATATAATTTTTATATAGGGCCAGCTCACCAGCGGGCCCTGTGATATAATTTTTATATAGGGCCAGCTCACCAGCGGGCCCTGTTTGACAATTTTTGTATAGGTCAGCTCACCAGCGGGCCTTCTCATATAATGTTTTATTGGGTCAGCTCTCTAGCGGGCCCTCTCATATAATGTTTTATAGCGTCAGCTCACTAGCGGGCCTTCGCATATAATGTTTAGGATGGTCAGCTCCGCAGCAGACCCTCACCCATAATGTTTTAGATGGTCGGCTCAGCGCACGTTTCCCTCTTAATCATGGCCCCAGTTCAGAAACATCGAGGAAATTTTTGGGAGAATTTGCCTCTGCACACGTTTCCCTCTTAATCATGGCCTCAGTTCAGAAAAATCGAGGAAATTTTTGGGAGAATTTGCCTCAGCGCACGTTTCCCTCTTAATCATGGCCTCAGTTCAGAAAAATCGAGGAAATTTTTGGGAGAATTTGCCTCTGCGCACGTTTCCCTCTTAATCATGGCCTCAGTTCAGAAAAATCGGGGAAATTTTTGGGAGAATTTGCCTCAGCGCACGTTTCCCTCTTAATCATGGCCTCAGTTCAGAAAAATCGAGGAAATTTTTGGGAGAATTTGCCTCTGCGCACGTTTCCCTCTTAATCATGGCACCAGTTCAGAATAATCGATGAATTTTTTTGCAGAATTTGCAGATGATATACAAGTAAATATACAGCAAATACTGTTTGGTAACAATTTTTCGCCTAAAGTCGTTTTTATCTGCCTTTTTGTGTGTTTTACGGTCAGTCTGTAAAAATGGCGTACTACGGGCGAAAGATCGTTCCCAGCAGCGACGTTGGAGTCCAAGATGCATCCAGACATCCTCCCTATGCTGTCCCTGAACCATTTCTGTGGTGTTTCCATCATTTTCTGCCCTTTTCCTATGGACCAGGCACCCTCCCCTCATCAGAGCAGGGGGTGCCTGGTGTAATGCTCGAGTCCTCCCATTGACTTCAATGGGGCTCGGGTGCTCGGCCGAGCACTCGAGCCTCCGGGGGCGCTCGGTCAGAGCACCCAAACACCCGAGCATTGGGGTGCTCGATCATCACTAGAATCCACACACACAATTTGCCATGTCCACTGCCAGTGCAGTGCTGTGTCACTGTTCCTGTGGGGTGAGACAGAACAAAATGTGCAGTGTGGTTAGTGTCACAGGACTGATGGGGGACTTGCATGGATTGTTTGCATGCCTGTGTTATACTCACAGGTGAATTGTTCCGTGATGAGCCTGTCTCTGATCTGTGCCCCTCTCAAGGTCTCCTCCACATGCCCGATGTCCATGGCCACTTCATGTATGGGGGGGTCCTGGATGTGATCCAGCAGCCTGGTGTCCACTGCGATGTTGTGCAGTATTGCGCACGCCACAATTATTTTGCACACCTTTGCAGGTGCATACTGCAGTGCTCCCCCAGAGTGGTCCAGACATCGAAATCTTGACTTGAGGATCCCAAATGTCCGCTCAATAGCATTCCTCTTTCTGGCATGAGCCTGGTTGTACCTTTCCTGGGCATGTGTTTGGGGATTGGCCACAGGGGTCAGTAGTCAGGATTTGCAGCCATAGCCAGCATCACCTGTGTAATGTGAGTGACATGGTGAGACAGGGAGCACATGTTGTGTGAATGATGTTTTGTGTGGTGGACGTACTAGCTGTGGGTCAGGTGCATGCTGAGCAGCGTTGTTTGTACGCCTGTGTATGTGGTGTGATTTTGTTTTGTGAACTCACCCAAAAGCCATCCCCCTGTAAAGGTTCCATTCTCAAAATCTCTGTGGACTGAGGAGTTTTGGAGAATGTATGCATGTGAGCTGCCAGGATATTTTGCACAGACATTCATTATCCTCATGTTGCTGTCACACACCACCTGCACGTTGATGGAGTGGAAGTTCTTCCTGTTGATGAATAGCTGTGCGTCAAGTGCTGGGGCCTTAATCCGGACATGGGTGCAATCTATAGCACCCATGACCCTGGGCATGCCTCCAAATGTGTAAAAGGCCTGCTTGACGTGTATCCAGTCCATGTCGGTGGTGGAAAAATGTATATAGGTGCTGGCCTTGCTTTTGAGGGCTGGCAGGACCTGGGCCAGCACCCTGGAGAATGTGGCCTATGATATGCCAGATGCGTAACCCTCAGTGGACTGCAAGGCCCCACTTGCCGTTAAGTGTATGGCACACAGTAGTTTCTGCAGGCCAGTTAGGACATGGTTGTGGATGTAGATGGGATCCACCTGATGTTTGATGACCTCATACAAGGCAATGATGCTATCAGGCCTCAACCTGTAGCGATCAATGACCTCATCATCAGTCATTCCAAAGAGGGTGACCCTTGGGTGGTATACCCTGGGCCTTGGTGGTCGTCTATACATCCTCTGCCCTCCAGGAGGGGATGGACTCCTGTGTGGCTGCTGAGCCAGAGCCTCCTCACTTGCAACAGGTGAAGGCTGTTGATCAGGCATGCCTGGAGGTTGCTGATGTTCCCTAGCTCTCTCCCTTGCACGCCTTCTCCGCCGTCTTCTCAACAGTATGTAACCCAACATCCTGTTGCTCTCTCTATCTCTCTCTATCTCTCTCTCTCTCCTTCACTGAATGGAAAACAAGCCACAAGTGAGTGTGTTGAGTTGTCCCTTTAAGTACTTGATAGGGCGTTGTGTAGGTGTGGTGATGGGGTGAGCGCTGAGAGTTGTTTTTGTCCAGGTAAGTGTTTGCAGGTGTGTGTGTGTTATAAGATGTGGTTGTGCTTGTTATGTGTCTGCCATTTGCGGGTGTGCAGTTGTGGGGTGCTGGTCGTGTGTTGATGTTGCACAGGTGAGCTTATATTTGCAGGTGTCCTCTTTGTGTGATAACCCCCATTGTTCCGTGCCATGTTGTGTTGTTGTTTTTTTGTGTGTCGTTGTCCCTGTGGTGTTGCTTGTTGTTCTGTGTGACAGTGATTTGTGTTGTGTGTGCATGATTTTGTGTTGTTTTGGCATTGCACGGGTTAATTTTTCCATTTACGTGCTTGTGCGGTAAGCATTTTGTGTATTTTCCTATGTAACGGGTGTTTTGTTTTGCCCGTTAAGTGTCTAACGTGTGAGAAAAGTGGGTCTTAACTTTTTCCCATTAGGTGTGTCTTTTTTTCAGCCGTTACCAGTACCGCAATCCTTTGAATAGCTCTGAAGTATGTTGTTCCATGCGTCTGAAAGCACGTAAGTGTATTGGCCATAAGGATTCTGAAACTGCTGTTAGCTGTTCTTTAGACGGATCTTTGAATTGCTACATGACACTTAACGCACCCGTTAGTGATTTTTTTTTACTAACGGCTGCCTTTAAATCGAGCCCTTAGTCTCCCAACATTGCTGCTTGATAGCTGTGTCCTGCGGTCATTGACAATATAACCAGCCACACTAAAAACCCTCTCAGATTCAACGCTTGCTGGAAGACAAATGAGGCTTTCCACTGCAGTACATGTCAATGCTGGCCTCACAGACTGCTTTGTTTGCCAGTAATCCATGGGGTTAGTGTTTCTGCCTAAATCATAGCTATCCTGCAAGTATGCGGAAACCATCTCACATGCAGAGGGACCACTTCTAGGAGCTACACGGTGTTCCTGTTTGTCAGTTACCAACCCATACTCAGGGAGCAAGTCCCAAAGAGATGTGCCACCACCATCACTACCAATTCTGGGTTTTTGCTGCCTCTGCTGAGACCCATCAATTACCCTGTGCTCAGAATGGGATATTCTGGTTGATGATGTAGCCGCTTCTGCTGATTCAAATGCTTTGCTGCCTTCCTTTTCACTATACTGCCTAGATGTTTGCTGTGTCCTCACTTTCTTCCCCTCATCCTCCACAATGCAACTCTCCACTCGATCAATAAGCATGTCTCGATATTTCTTGACAGAATCCGATTCCTCAGAGAGTTGCTGCTGAACGCCATGACTCCTTGTTGTGACAAACCGATGATGGCCCTTTGGCAGAAATTCTGAAATTTTGTGTTTAAAGAGGGGGTCCAGCAAAGTGGCAAGAATGTATTCCTCATTGCTTTTAATGGACACTATGCGAGGATCCTGGTCCTTTACCAGCTCATGAATGTCTTTGTTTTCATTCTGGTAAGAATCCTCATCCATGCTCCTCATTTTTATCTGAAATAAAAATATCAGCAAAGATTATGTTGGAGCCGTTATCAGCAGACACAAAACCAGCTTTTAAGGAGCTTGGTACAAGCCATTCCTCTATAACCTGCTCTAGCTTACTCAGAACATCTACAGCTTTGTGGGATTGTCTCTCAAAACTCTGCATGCACAAGGTGGCATGACAATGATATGGGCTGTCCTGCTGCTGCTGCAGCTGCCACCTTTTAATCACAGTGCCACAACCAGAAGCACGATTACTGTCTTTTACCTGCTGCTCTAAGCTAGTGTTGTCCACTGTTGGTGCTGGGAGGGAATCCCAGTGAGCAGTCACAGTCATATAGTCTGTGCTCTGCCCACTTGTCCACATATCTGTTGTCAGGTGGATTTTCTTGCCATATGCACTTTTAAGTCCATTGCCCACCACACTAACCACCTGCTTGTACAATTCAGGCACAGCTGTCCTGGAAAAATAACTGCAGCTTGGGATATTCCAGCGTGGAGCTACACATGACATCAGTTCCCTGAAACCTTGGTTTTCTACAAAAGAATATGGAAGCATGTCCATTGCCAACATCTTGGCAACCATGCCATTCCAAAGGCGTACTTTGGTATTGTTTTTGTGAAGTTTTTGTCTCCCTCCCAGGAACTCAGTCAGTGTGGGTTGGCAGGACATGGCAGAAGAACCCTGAAACTTTAATGCTTTAACATTACTAGAGGAGGTGGTGGCAGTAAATGCAGCATGTGTGGGCAGTCTATGACTCTTGACATCTCCTACAGAAAAGCATCATACTCCTCTGCAGCAGGAACCATAGGTGTTATCTGGACTGAACTAACTGTGGGCACTGGCAGTGGAACAATCTCCGACACATAAATAACTTCACTACTTTTTTTTCTGCCCTAGAGCCCTGGGAACATTGTAAAGTGCTTCTGCTGCTGCTAGTTGTGGCACCTTTGGCCTGCTGACAGTGTGTCTCACAGTCAGACCTGTGGTTAAGCTTCAGGTGGGATCTCATAGAGGAGGTGTCTAGGTGTGAGCCTGCTTTCCCCCTGCTCACGGACTATTTGCATAGACAACAGATAGCAACATTCTTAGCTTGAGGATCCTGAGTGAAATTTCTCCATACTGTGGACTTCATGGAATGAGGGGTTCCTGAGGTGGTGCTGCTTCTGCTACTGGAGCTAGATGTTGATGTAATTCTACTGCCACTACTACTAGGTGTCAAAGAGGGAAATCGCCACTTTTTGCGGGAAATTATTCGCTAAGTGGAAAGTGCCATTATTCGCCGATTTCAGTTTGAGGCGAAAATTTTTGCCCATCCCTATTGTTAGGTCCTGAGGTCAGTAACGGCTACTCCAAAGCTCACACACTGCACAAAGTCTGGAAGGAAATAAAAATATTTCCCAATATACAGCTGTAGCTCCAGACATGCCTCTCTGGAATAATGGAGCGCTATCCCATCTGGCTGATCTGGACTTCAGTGAGACCTGGGCCCACTTTGGTATTCTCTCATTGGGTCAGTTATATGATGATCAAGTCCTTAAGACTTTTGAACAACTTCTCGTTGAATTTGGCATCCCCATCGGATACTTTTACTCCTACTTACGGCTCCGCCATGCGCTACAGTCATAGTGGTCTGACCTCCCATTCCCGATAGGGGAGTTTAAACTCACAAATACAGTTGCGAAGTGGCGACCGAGGAGGCCTCTCTTTTTTCTGCATAAGTGGCTCACTAATCATATGTCCCTGGATGATTCCCAATTGCGTGCTAGGTGGGAGGGTGACTTGGGTGACATGGAAGACTGGGAGAGGTCGATGGCCAGGGCAGGTCCCTCGGCTGTTGCTGTACATACTGGTGACCAACTCACCCAACTCAAGATACTTTGTTGGACATACTATACCCCCAGGTATATAAAACTTATGAATGGGGACTCAACAGATTCCTGCCCTAAATGTTTTATGCCCAATTCTGGTTGAATATTCCTTGTTGAAACTTGCCGGAAAAAAGGGGAACCTTAAATTCTCGGTGCAGACTGTTCCGATCCTCCACCTTCGGACAATAGAACTACACAACCTTCAACGATCAAGCCGCACACGAGACGCTGAGACATGACTTGTAAAAAAGACTTCCTTTATTGATATCCATAAAATATGCACATAGTAGTCCATCAACTAAAGAGCAGGGGGGAGAGGTAACGAGACAAAAAATCGAAGCGCTAAACGTCTGACATGTTTCGCGCCAACTTAGCGCTTACTCATAGACTGAGAAATCTTACCCCACCTCCTCATTAATATAACATTTAACATTTAAATCAAGGTGAAAGGTTAAAATTAAGAACAAGTGCTTCTGATTATGTGTCTCTTTGTAGTTAAAGCTACAATGTAGCAAAAAACAAAACAAAACCGCGGATGAGAAGAGCTAGCATGCAGAAGGCTATTACCAGAGGATGGCTTTCTATAGATATCTGTATGGACCTTGTGCTGTAAACTATCACCCCAGAGTCTAAGATCTAAAAATGACACCATAGACCTCTCATGGGTATGGGTAAAACGCAAGTTAAGGTCATTATCATTGAGATAACTAACAAACTGTTCAGCCTCCACATCCGAACCCCCCCAGATGAATAAGAGGTCGTCAATGTACCTCCCATACCACAAAATCAAACCTCGATGGGGACCATCCCCCCCGAAGATGTGGGTTGCTTCCCACCAACTCATGTATAAGTTGGCGAAAGAGGGAGCAAAACTAGCTCCCATTGCAACCCCACATCTCTGAAGGTAAAATGCCCCATCAAAGGCAAAGAAATTGTGGGACAGGAGGTACAGTGACGAGGAGACCAAATAGTCAATAAGAGGGGCATCATAACGGGAGAATCGTTCCAACTGAGCACGGAGAGCAATGAGTCCCTTATCATGTGGGATGGACGAATATAATGCTGCCACATCTGCTGTAAGCCATGAACAGCCCTCATGCCATTCAAAATCATATAATTGTTGAAGAACTTGCTTCGTATCTCGTAAAGAGCCAGGCAAAAATTCCACCACTGGCCGGAGGTAACAGTCAACCAAATTGGACAAAGGCTCAATCAATGAGCCGATGCCTGCCACAATAGGTCGACCAGGTGGATTGACCAAAGACTTGTGTACCTTCGGCAAGTGGTGGAAAATGGGTATCACCTGGCTAGATGGAATTAGGGCTGCTGCCTCTTGTTTGTTGAGAATACCCAAAGATACACCTTTTTGAACCAATATGTGAAGATCAGATTTGAAAGACAGAGTAGGGTTCATTCCAAGAACCTGGTAAGTGGCATGATCGGAAAGCTGGCGTAAAGCCTCATTATGATAATCCACCGCATTCATGACCACAATAGACCCCCCCTTATCTGCCATTTTAATAACCAAAGAATCATTCCCTTTCAACTGAGCCAAGGCCTCCCTTTCATGAAGTGAAAGATTGCCCATCCTCCTGGATTGACATTTGGCCTTATCCAAAGCCATAAGATCTTTCTCAACTAGTTTTTGGAAAAGGTCAAGCTGGTTACCCTTGGAGTGCAAGGGAAAAAAACCAGATATTGGGCGTAAGCCCGTCTCAAGGGAATGAATAGAGGCCCTCTGGTTATATGTATAAGATTCAACACTAAGAGCTTGTAAATCATACATAGCGCATAAATCCTCAAATGTAGAAGGTACTCGTTTGTCTAATATAGAACTTAGTGCTTACCACTTCTTCCTAAATTATGGGCCCCCTTGTGTGACATAGTGGCCAGACTCTGGTAACATGTGGTCCAGCGATTGGTCTGTGGGATGGATTGAGCTCGACGAGAGGGTGCCCTTACCTTTACTCTTCCCCCGTTTTTGTTGTTTGTTTTTGTTTTTTTGTTTTTTTTTTAATTTTATCTATTGTTGTTTTTGGGGATAGAAAAAAGGAAAATGCAAGTGGCAGAAGGCATTCGTGTGTTTTGTCTCATATGTCAATATGTGCTTCCATCTGGTACTGTGCTAGCATGCGATTTGCATTATCTGTTTTTTTGACCTTGCTATTAGCTATTGTTCATGAAAGAATGATTTAAATAAAAATACATTTAAAAAATATTTATTTGCAATACAAGAGAGACTAGAACAGAAGGAATTATACATTGCTGTTCTTTTATTTTATGTAACTACAATTTGAGTCAGTTTCAGAAATATGTATGCCTTTTTTTGAAAAACTGTATAAAAAGTAGTATTAATCTAAATTATTGAAAGCACTGCAACTAAATGCTGTTAGCAGAAGATCATACAGCGGTTATCTATTTTCTTTCATCTCATATGTGCATATATCAAATGTGCTCATATGTCATATCTATGCTAATATATATGTGTCTGTTTGTCTGTCTGTCTCTCTCTCTCTCTCTCTTTCTCTCTCTCTCTCTCTCTCTCTATATATATATATATATATATATATATATGTATATATATATATATATTTGTCTCTCAGCTTCTCATGTGTTTGTTTATATGTACATACATATATACATGGGCAGATTGTCCTATCGGGCATCCCCTGGTGGGCCACTAGTTCATGGGCCAGTTGGGGAGATCAGAGGATCTCACTTGGTCGGCCCGCAATATTTTGTAGGAGATGTCTGTGCTGCTACCGGCACAGGATCTCTCCGTGACAGTCCTCGCTGTGTACAAAATATATTAATACAGCACGGTTTTTTTCAGCTTGCACTTATTCAACCTTGTGAATGCCAAAGGGGAGGGAATCCCATTTTTGTAAATTGCATAAACTTAATTAACCCTTTGAGTGCCAGAGGGGTGTGCAACGCATTGCAAAGCAATGCACTGCATACACCTCTGGCACTCAAAGGGTTAACCCCTAGGTATCGAAGAAGTGAATATCGGATACCTGAACTTTGTCTATATTATTCTTACATTGCATTTTTATTTTTTAACATGAACCTAATTAACCCCAATTCCAGAGCAGGGGACATGAAATATATATATATATATATATATATATATATATATATATATATATATATATACTGTATATAACTGGCTGGGCTAGTTAAAAAAATCCGCTAGGCTGGTATTCCACTACAATCCACCCCTGTATAAATCTCTCTCTATATATATTATATATATATATATATATATATATATATATATATATATATCTAAACACACATTAACAAAAGTAGATTACTGATAAAAGAAACCAGTGTGCTCCAGTGTGATGTCTGTATTTAACTACAGGCTTATTCCTCTTATGCTAATACAGCCAATTTCCTCTTTATTTTATTTCTGGAGCCTTAGCCTGTGATCACTGATAAGGTTCCCAAGGATACTGTCTTCACTCACAAATGAGAAAGTAGGGGGGAGAATGGTGATGGAGATGTGTAACTTGTACAGAGCACTGGTAGATGAATAATTTAAAACTCCGCCCGGAGATTTGAGGCTAAAATAAGAGATAAGAGACACCACAGGGTCTTCTCTGTTTATTCAGAGCTTCAT
This sequence comes from Rhinophrynus dorsalis, assembly GCA_037306005.1. Classification (NCBI taxonomy): domain Eukaryota; kingdom Metazoa; phylum Chordata; class Amphibia; order Anura; family Rhinophrynidae; genus Rhinophrynus; species Rhinophrynus dorsalis. The sequence goes on from CM074721.1 coordinate 323,543,759, forward strand.
CTTCCAATGACAGGTGACCTCCAAGGTCAACGGAATGATGGGAAATAGAACCAATAGTGGGAAGAAGCATTGTATCCTACAAGGAAGTAATAATTAATTCTCTGTCAAAAGAAAATGTGATCTTTTTATTTTTTCCTCAGTATTAGTATTGTGACAGGTAAAAAAGGCCACTTTACACAGAGAATATTAAAGGTGTATATGTGAATAAAATATCAACTTCCAAAAATGAAATTAATGAAGGAACATAAATAAAAAGTAAAAAAACAAAACAAAAAAAGTGTTTTCTATTCTGTGCACTATTATAATTCTTTGGGTTGAAAAAAAAATAATAAAGCAACACTTTGCAGCGTACAGGATACATTAATGGAACTCTAAAACCTATCACCTTCTAACAAAAAACACACAATAAAATTGTCTGCCAATCCAAAGACAACTGTTCATATTGTCCTGTCCAGTGAGCAACTACACCTGACATGTTCCTGAATGTGTTAATTAAAGAAAATGAAAGTACATTTACTTTTCAAACTTAAGTGCACCTAGACAGTGTGCATGAATATTGTTCCAGAAACTGCTGTAGGGGGTGCCAGAAGTACAAAAATACACTATCTGCAATCTATAATTTTTCTTAAATTTTTTCAGATGTGACTTGCCTGTACCAAAATGGATGGGCAAAATGTCCTGTCAAGTTCCCGAGAAAAATCAGCAAAAAAAAAACAAACAAAAAAAAAACACCATTTTTGCCCATTGCCAAAATGTTTTGATATTTTTTCAATGGGCTACAAACTTCTCACCCTTTTAATTAAATGTTTTTTGCCTTTTTAATATAAATACATAACTTTTTCCAGGAAGTGAAACACAATACAAGCAGCTACACAGAGAGAGAGACAGGGTGATAGGATGTTGTGCTGTGCAAAATTGTGAAAAATTGAGGTAGCAGAGGGTCATAGTATGTCCCATCACTATGAGTACTTTGAATACTAATAAAAAGAGGAGCTGGTAGGATTGTTATCTGTCCATGAGTCTGAGGAGGAAATGACTACTATCAAAAATTAAAGGGTCTGGATGCCCTGATTCCCCAGACCCAAAGATGGCCAGTCCCTCTACATCACCTCTCGGGATCTTGAGGAAATTTGTGTCCCGGGCAGAGGAAGAAGAGAGAAGTAGTGTGAGCAGGATAAGTCATCTACCTGTGTCTGCTGCCAGTGCTGCACCTCCCAGGGCATCTTGTGATTTTCGGGGGGGGGGGATAATGCTAAGTGTGACAGTAGTGAACCCTAAGTCACACTTGCCATCCCCAAGCAGTCCCATCACTTCAACTACTAAGAAGTACTGCGGAAGAAGACTCAGAGACTGAAACTGATGTGATTGGTGTTAGTAGTAATAGTGATGATGAAGCAGCTGGTGGGAATAGAGTTAGGGGAGTGGTAGGGGAAGCAGTGCAGAGCAGGGTCATTCCCTTGACCCTGGCTGGGAGTCCCCTTCCTCCCACTGCATTGTCTAGATGGAACATGATCCTGAGGAAGGCTAGCTACAATAATAGCACCACCACCATAAGCACAGATCAGCTGCCTGTGCCTGCTGCTAGTGCTGCCAGTCTGCATTCTTCAGCTTAAAAACAGATGGCAATTGTGACAGTAGGGGTATCACGGTTCCCGTGATTGCTGCAGTCTCATGTCAGTTACCTGCAGGGGGCTCTCCATTGGCTGCTTCCCTTACACCCGCCTTTGACTGCCTATTTAAACTAAGCTTGGGCACCCTTTGGTTGCCCTTTCGTATTTGTCGCTATGCTGCTGTTCCTGCATACTGCTCCAATGCTCCCTGGGCCTTGTCACTGTTCCTGATCATCAGTAGTATCCTGTTCCTGCCTGCCAGTCAACCTAGTTCCTGCTTCTGTTCCTGATCCGGTTGGGGTTGCTGTTCCTGCGGTTGTTCCTGCTCCGTTTCTGATCCGGTCTACCGGTTGCTATCTGATCCTCTCCTTCAGCGGGGTTCCTGTAACATCTACTACCGGGTGCCTGCTGTTCCCGGTAGTCAGGGCGACATTTTCACTTCCTCATGGGTTTCTCCAGTACACGGGTACTGGTTCGCTCCACTGAGTCAAGTTGCTATCGCACTATGTGAGCCTCGGCTTATCCGGTACGCGGGTACTGTTTGGCTTCACGGTAACCGGCTGCTGTTGCACCGGAGGACTCTTAGGTTACCCCAGTACGCGGGTACTGGTTCGCTCCACTGTACTGGCGACTAGCCACCGATGAGTTTGGGTTCCCCCAGTACACAGGTACTGGTTCGCTCCACTGACATTGCTGCTATTTGTACTACATGAGCCTTGGGTTATTCGGTATGCGGGTACTGGTTCGCTCCACTGAGATTGCAGTTATTGCTCTACTTGGGCCTTGGGTTATCCGGTACACGGGTACTGTTTGGCTTTACGTTACCGGCTGCACCGGAAGAGTCTTGGGTTTCTCCAGTACGCGGGTACTGGTTCGCTCCACTTTAACCGGTTGCTGCTGCACCGGTGGTTCTTGGTTCCTCCAGTACACGGGTACTGGTTCGCTCTATTGTAACTGGCTTCAAGCCACCGATTTGCATTGATCTCCCCAGTACGCGGGTACTGGTTCGCTCCACAGAGATTGTGGCTATTGCACTACATGAGCCTTGGGTTATCCGGTATGCGGGTACTGGTTGGCTGTACATTACCAGTTGCCGTTGCACCGGAAGAGTCTTGGGTTTCTCCAGTACACGGGTACTGGTTCGCTTCAACTTAGGAGGCTGTCCTGTCCTAACAGCCTGACACTTTGAAGGTTTTTCCCAGTACACGGGTAGTGGTTTGCTCCTCGCATGACTGGTATTATTGCACTGTCCTTCATGAGAGGCAGTCTATTGCTATCCTCTCTTGTGGCCTAGTTTGTCATCTCTGTGACTGGTCTCTACCACCTAGCCAGTCACCTTGGTCACCTCACTATCTCGGTGGGCTGCCTTGCCCGGCATATTGGTAAGGCCGGTAGAACCTGTTACCATCTTGTGTCATTTAAGGTTGCCTTACCCGGTATTGGCAGGGCCGGTAGAGTCTGCATCCACCTATGTATCATACGTATTTGCCTATGTAACTGCTAATAAAATATATCTTGTATTTACCTTCAACCCAATAGGGTTCTCTTAACTTTTCAATAAAGTTATGTTTTTACCTATCCTCTGTGTCTGAGAGTCATAACAAACCGTGACAAGGGGACCCTCTGTCACACTTCTCATCGCCTCCAACTGGTGAGATGTCTGTAATAGATCAGTAGCCGCAAGGAGGGACTGGTAGTGGTGATGATGGTGGAGAAGGTGGGGTGGAAGAGACATGAATGGCCTTTATATCCCGCCCCTAGAAGAAATGGTTGACAGATACGTGTATAGGTATCACCAGTACCACCATAAGCAGTGCGAATCTGGAATTTGCAGTGTTTACTGCTGTAATTCCTTCTGCTGTGAGTTGCAAGGGCAGCAGAATGATGAGGAGCAAATTACAGACCACCATGGATACAGTGGGAATTGGGTCCAGTGATGCGAGGCTAGGACAGATTCCAGTTACCAGCAGCATTACTCTTGATCCTAGCTGAAGTGCTGATTCTGAGTCAGTAGAAGCAACAGAAGCAACATCATTGTCCTCCCCAGCCAGTGAAATGGAAAGTGGAGGAGAAGACGAAAGAGGGCATACTCCTCAACCTTTCCCCCCCCCCCCGAAGTTCTGGTTATAGGACTATTTTTCTCTTGGGGCAGGCTCACTGCAGTCATCAGCGACGGCACTCTGCACAAATTGTGAAAAGTCAGTGAAAAGGGGAAAGGAGGAAACGCCTTGATAAGACACATGAAACACAGACACCATGACATTTAAGTGAAACATGTTAAAGCCACACCCCCACCAAAGAAGTCAGGCACTGATGTTACTCTACCCTCTGACTCTCCCCAAAGGCAACAAGAGGTGATGCATAAATCAAAGAGGAGGAAGAATATAGAAACCCAGCCAGAGGCTGAAAGTTCAATGACGAGCTAAACAAGTAGTTCGCCATGGCATCCTTATTGTAGGGTCCAACAGTGGAAAAATCTAACTACATCTTCTAGTGATCCACCTCATTTATCTTTTCCTCCTCCACCAATTGATAGTAATTCTGTAGATGTCAGGATGTAGCAGTGTGTATCCACTGGTGCGCTGGCCACACATGGTATTGTGGTGGAGGATAATCACAACCAGGTAATTTAGAAGTATCAGAGGAGATGCCACCCCACAGAATATGTGAAGCTGGTGGCAGGGAGGGTACATCATTATTAGTAAACTGCAAGTTGTCATGTGTCCTTAGAGGGGAGTGGATAAGGGGCATAGTGAAAGCGGCAGTACTTGGTTTCTGGTGGGATGATTTCACATTGACGACCCTAAGTATTGTGTCAGGTATTTTATGTGAATGCAGATGTGCCCATTGTTCCCGGCTCTTCCCTTATTTACCACAAAAACTGTGCACATTGCAGTTGTTGATGACAAGCACAGTTCATTTCTACCCTCAAGGGAAACATTTATATACTAACAACACACTCATGATTTTGGAGGATCGGCAGGAGAAGAAGCATTATTGGCAAACTTCTTTTCTCCACATATACCTAAAGTGGTGGAGGCTAGTTGTAGTGCTGCTACTGCCTCAGGTGCATCACTGGAGCTAGTAGTGGCAAGTATAACCAGTATCATTCATTACCTACATCACTGCTGTTGTTGATCCCATTCCCTTTGAGCTGCCTAATCATTAGGGATGGGCGAAAAACTTTGCCTCAAATCAAAATCAGTGAATTATGGCACTTCCAGCTTGGCAAATAATTGCCAAGCCCTTGAAAAGTGCTGTTTTTCCACTTTTTTGCCTAGCTCATTCCATTGAAGTCAATGGGAACATTGAATTTACACACAACACATAGCAAATGTTATTTTATTTCCCAAAAGCATAGCATAAAAGGGGTATGATGGTGTGGAGTGTGTGGAAAAAATCAATTGAACAGGGACTTTTTTTTTGGGGGGGAGGTGTTTACTGGGATTGGGGGGCAGTTAAAAAATAGCTAAATAAATGCAATTAAAAAAACCCATAAGACATGGTATAAAAAGGGTATGAGGAGGGTGCCTGTGTTGGTGGGTGGAGTGTGGGGAAAGAATCAGTTGAACTTGGAATTTGTTTTGGTGGTATTTTTTAACTTGTATTGGGGGGACAGTTAATAAAAAATAAGTAAAATAAAATAAGAAATTGATATATAACATGACAGAGACAGGGATACCCTGACGTAAGCTACAACTGCGATAGACTGATACTTGATGAGATAGAATATTTTGTAGAGAAATATTTATAGAACTTAGACTAGTGTTAGGCCCAAGCCCTGAGGAAACACTGATTTGTAGCCCTTATACTTATTACTAATGACACAAGCCCTGAGGAAAAAGCCATACCAAAATGGAGTAAAGCACACTACTCCACAAAAAAATGCATAAATTGAGACACACAACCCATTATACCTAATATATAAATCTTTATTCCAAATAATATAGATGCAGAGTCTGAATCAAAAAATGTACAAAAAGGTGACTATAAAACATTTAAAAACATACATCTGGGGGGAGAACATAAATGAGACAATGCACATAAAATATGAAGCATAGAACTGGGTACTGAAATAACTAAATACAGCAGCAGAAAATAAATTAAATCACAATGCCTCAAAGAGAATGTAAGAAAACATCATAAATGATAAACAGTTATCACATATAAGTCAAGATAACCATAAGTCAACCATACCACCAATGTAATATTAACTATTAATCAGTTATACATGGCAGAGGCAAAGGAACAAATGATATATAAATGAACAAGATAAGATGCTAAAGCGCTCAAAAGTAAGGCGCAGTCCAAAAATCAAATATGTCACCCCCCAGGCATCGTTGCACTCAGATCAAACACCTGGCACAACTTTATTCAAATACCATGACACTTAGGGTCCCAAATGTGAAATCACCCCACCAGAAACCAAGTACTGCTGCTGTCACTATAACCCTTATCTACTTCCCACTAAGGACACATGACAATTTTCTGACAGTTTAATAGCAATGATGAAACCACCCTGCCACCAGCTTAGCATATGCTGAGGGATGGAATCTCCTCAGATGCTGCTCTATGCCCTGGTTGCAATTATCCTCCACCACACTGCCATGCATGGTCAGTACACCACACAGTGTGCAATGGGTAGACACAAACTGCAACATCCTGACATCTACAAAACGGCTATCACTTGGTGGGGGAAATAACGATGAACAAAGTGGATTGGAAGAAGATGTAGGTACCTAGAATAAGAAAGTGATGGGGTTGAGCCAGGTGTTACGCTCATCATAGAACTTTAAGCCTCATTTTGGGTTTCTCTATTCTTCCTCCTCTTTGATATCTGCCTTGCCTCTTGTTGCCTTTGGGGAGAGTCAGTGGGTACAGCAACAGCAGTGCCTGATTTCTGTGGTGGGTGTTTGACTTTAATGTGTTTCACATAAATGTCATGGTGCCTGTGTTTCATGTGTGTTATCAGGGCAGTTGTGCCAAGACACATTCCCCCGTTCCCCTTTTCACTGACTTTTCACAAATTGTGCACAGTGCCATTGATGATGACTGTACTGTTCATGCAACAAGAGAAAAATAGTCCTAAACTCAGGACTTCAGGGTGGAGGGGAAAGGCGGAGAAGAATGTCCTTTTTCTTTTTCTCCTCCACATTTCCCTTCACTGACTGGGGCAGAGGATAACATTGCCACTGGTGCTCAGAATCAGCACTGTAACTAGGACCAGGAGTATTGCTGCTGGCAAGTGGAACTTGTCCTAGTCCTCCATCACTTGTTGCCCTCATTCCAACTGTGTCCATGGTGGTCTGTGGCACACTAGTCTGCTCCTCAGCATCCTGCTGCCCTTGCAACTCATCAGCAGCAGGAATTAGAGCAATTGCAAACTCGGCACATTCCAAAAGCTCACTGCTGGTTTTGGTGATGCCCATCCCCATCCCTGTCTCCCATTCCTTCTCATTTTGGGCTAAAAGGCCATTAATGTCACTTCCACCCTAGCTTCTCCACCATCATCATCATCACCACCACCAGTCCCTCCATGCTGCTGCTGCTCTATTATAGACGTCTCACTGGTTGGAGGAGGTGATGAGAAATGTGACAGAGGGTCCCCTAATGTCACACTTGCTATTTCTTGGTGACATGACTGGCAGTACTAGCAGCAGGCGCAGACAGCTGATCTGTGCTCCTGGTGGTGGTATTATTGCTTCTAGGCAACACTCCTGCCTTCTTCAAGATCATGTTCCACCTGGACAATGCAGTGCAGAGAACGGGACTCCCAGGGTCAGGGGAATGGTATGGGCTCCCTTGACCGCTAGTCTGGACACTCTGCATTACTTACCCTACCACTCCCTTAACGCTAGTCCTACCAGCTGCTTCACCATCACTGTTACTACAACTAACACCAACCACATAAATTTCAGTCCTTGAGTCTTCATCCTCACATTCTCTATTAATATGATGATCATCCCCTCCTTCATTCCTAACACTCTGTACAGGCTGATAGACCTTATTAGTAGTAGTAGTAGTAGTAGTACTAGTGGCAGGACTGCTTGGGGATGGCAAGTGTGGTTTAGGGTCCCCTGCTGTCACACTTGGCATCATCTCCTCCTCCCCCCTCCTAAGAATTACAAGACACATTGGCAACTGGTTGAGCACTGGCAGCAGGTGCAGCACTGGTAGCAGGCATACACTGGCAGCAAGTACAGGCAGCTGTCCCGATCACACTACTACCCTCTTCTTCCTCTCTTGAGCTAAATTTCCCCAAGATCCCTAATGTAGGGTGACTGGCCAGCATTTGATTTTGGGAATCAGGGCATCCAGACCTTTTAATTTTGGTGGTAGTGGTCACTTGCTGCTCCTCACTGGATACATAACAGTCCTTCCAGGTCCTCCTTTTATTGTTAGTAAATCTGATCATAGGGATAGCAGTCACTATGAGCCCTTCCTGCCTCAATCTCACTATTAATTCATAGCACAACAGCCTAGCACCGCTCTCTCACTCTGTTGCTGCTTGTATTGAGTTTCACTTCCTGGCAAATGGCATGTTCTTAAAGAGAAAAGGAGAAAAACATGTTAATAAAGGGTCAAAAACTTTCTAGCCAATGAAAAATAGCAAACTACATTTGCCAATGAGTGAAAACATGAAGATTTTATTATTTATTATTATTATTATTTGCTTTTTAATTTTATGTAATCTTTATTGGAAGATAAAAAGGGAAGGTACAAAGTATAAAAACACAGTAAGAAGAAGGGGTACAAAACTGTGCAGAAGGAGTTCTACCCACCAAAGTGGTTAATTGAGAACTTGAGTTATTACAGAAGTTAAATACATATAAATGCCTATGAGACCTGCATATGTTAGAACATTGTAAAAAGTTCATGGTTCTGGATGCAGGGAGAGTGTATATGAACCATACTAGATTATGGGTAGAAATCCGGCAGGGTCAGAAGATGCACTAGTGTTAGGGAGAGGTGTTGGATGTAGGGTAGGGTATGGGATAGATAGGCTGACGTGATGTTGACAAGGAAGGGAGGAGTACTAGGTGAGGGGAAAAAAGGGGGGAACAAAACCAGGAGAAGGAAGAACTGATCTGCTCCTTCCAGGGTGTTAATCACTATCTGTTATCAGGGTGGTTGTGCCAAGGCACATTCCTTTCTTTCCCCTTTTCACTGACTTGTCACAAATTGTGCACAATGTCATTTCTGATGTCTGTATTGTGCCTGCCACAAGAGAAAAATATTTCCACACCTAGGACTTCAGGGGGGAAGAGAAAGGTGGAGAAGAATGGCCTTTCTTTTTCTCCTCCACATTCCCCTTCACTGGTTGGGGCCAAGGATAATGTTGTCACTGTCTCTGCAACTGTCTCAGAATCAGAACTGTAACTAGTATTGCTGCTGGCAAGTGGAACCTGTCCTAGTCCTGCATCAATTGTTGACCCCATTCCCACTGTGTACATGGTAGTCTGTGGCACACTAGTCTGCTCCTCATCATCCTGCTGCCCTTGCAACTCAACAGCAGCAGGAATTAGTGCTGTTGCAGACTCCGCAAATTATAAAAGCTCACTGCTGGTGAGGCTCACTGCTGAGGGTGCCTGGGCTATGATGATGCCACTAGTTTCATGGTCCCATTAGAACAGTGGGGGGCATCATGAAGAGATTCAGCTGCTGCCAAATTACAATTCCCATAGTCTGCCAGCTGAGTGATTGGAGTTGTAATCTGAAAGTAGCTACAGGGCCTCACATTGTTAATCCCTGCATCATGCACACTCACTCTATGACCATTTTATTTTTGGTTGAAGGGAAACATAAATACAGATCTAAAATGATGCATAGCAAATACAGTAAACTGCAGATATATGTAAAAGAAAACATAAAAACAAATAAACAGCTCAGTGCTATTGTTCAGGACTTCTACCTTAGAAAATAAAAATTGCACTTGAGTTATCCAAAACGATGTTCAGTTGATTCAACGAGTGCAGTTTCAGTCACCCACTGTAAGCCAAAAATGTTCACTGTGTCAGTTGTCAGTAGTGAGTTGGAGAAGGGTCAAGTCTCAATAAAAGCCTTAAGAAAAAAAAAGTAAATATATACACTAGTATAAATAGCTTGGGATGCATAGGTAAGCTATCTACAGTGATCTAAATAACAATATAAAGTGGTACACAACACCATTAATTGTTTCAGGTGACACAAACACAAATCTGTTTTCATAGTTTCATTCCTCAGAATTACATTTCTTTCTACTCAGTGGTATAATTTATCCCTCCACACAAGGCCTGTGTAATAACTATCATCCTGGACAGGTACAATTTTAACTACTTGTATGCATAAGACATCTTCAATGCATTGCAAAAATACTGAGACATATTTAGCATCAAAGGGATTAAAGATCGAGGCCACAGAGAGTGGTCAATTTTTTACATCAGTAGAATTTTTAGCTGCTGCAGAATCACTTGAAAGACAAAGCTGACAATTAGGATGACACACTTCAAGTAGTCCTGAAGTCCTAGAGGCATTGACTCACTGGGGATGATGGGAGTTTCAGTCACCAAAAGCTAGTCCTGGAAGTACAGAAACTGACAACCTCTGTCCTACATGATCTTGGGTTAATGGACTGGGTTTGTATCCTGCTGGCAATACATAAATATGTAAGTCGTACTATTAGCCTAATATTGGGACCAGAAAAACTCCTTTCCCCAAATAGTACACAAAACAACTGTCAGCCAACTGTCCCTTGCTCATAACTTCACTAAACCAAATAAGGGCATACCCCACCCTGAAATAAAGAGGGTGTACAAAAACTTTACATGTTGATATGCTCAGAATAAAGAGCAAGCAATGCCCCTGGGTGAGGGGGTTCTGGGTTGACCACTGAGGAAAACACTGCCCTCAGGGCAGGGGATGTGATGAATGGCAAGTTGGTAGATGAAAGTTGGTAGTTTGATGTGGGGTGTGTGTGATCTGTGGATGCGGTCATAGTTGCTTTTCATGTGTATGGTGTGATGTTTGCACTTGTGGTGATATGTTGGTTTCCATGGAGTGCTGGTATTGGTTGAGTATCTTTTATTTCCGGTGCCTGAAATATGTAGGATTGAATGTTTTCTACTTCTGGTCTCGAAAGTATTTTTAAGATATAGGTATAATTTGTAGCTTTAGTATACATTAATGTCACTTACCTAATGAGAATTACAAATGTTGTCATTTATCATTATTATTTTTCATTATATTTGTTTATATTTGAAAGGTAGATGTTCTTTCAGTTGGGGATTGTGGTAGATCCACTTCCCCTTTCTCTGGAGAAATAACAAATATGTATTACTAACATTTTTATTCTTATTTTTGTTTTGTATATTCATAAACGTTGTTTGCCTTATAGACCAAGGGACGTTGACTCTGATACTGTTTGTGGGATATATATCAGTTCTGTTAATGGAGTCTATGTGCTTCCCTTGCTCACAGCTTCACTAAACCAGCAACCACTGCCTTCAGGGCATTGGGGGGTCTCAAGCATACTGTGGGCTATTGGGTGGTGGATCCGGCAACCCCCTTTTGGGGGAAAATGGCTCTGGGTCACCAGTTTGCCAGTTGGATTTCAGACCTCAATGGTCTAAATACGGTATTATCACCTTGGGTCATTTATACAGAGAAACTATTCTTAAATTCTTCCAACAGCTTAGAACTGAATTTGGGATTCCCAATAGGTTGTTCTGTACATATCTGTGCTTTCATCATGCACTTCAGTCTCAGTGGCCGGGCGATACCTTTAAGGTTGAGGAATTTGTGTTAACTACAGAACTTAGGTGTCACTGACCAAAGCAAATGGTTTTCTCTCTCTACAATTTGTTACAGAAACACTCCCAGGCCTCTGATTGCCACCTACAGGCTACATGGGAAGCCAGCTTGGGTGCTTTGGAGGAATGGGTGTGGGATATGGCTATGGGAAGCTCATCCAGGGTCTTTTATGTTAAAAATCAACTCACAGCTAAAAATTTTGCACAGCATATACTATAAGTCTCTGTTTCATAGTATGGGTTTTCAAGATTCTGACTGCTGTCCGAGATGTGGTGGAGCTGGGGGTAATTTCTTCAATATGATTTAGACTTGTCCATGTGTTACATCATGTTGATCCCAGGTTTTCCATCGCCTGCCCCAGAGGCTGCAGAGTACATTCAGTCATCTCCGAAGTTGCCACTTCTGTCCATTATTCCAGATGATATACATTGCTGCTCCACTAGGGGGCTTCTCTATGAGATGTTGGTCTTTGTCGGTGGGGTTCTTGAAACTGTCTGGATGTTGGACCAATCCCCATTGTATACTGGCTGGTTGAACCTTGTAAATCACCATGTTCCACACTACAGAAATTTGAGAAAATCTGCTTCCCCTGGGGGGCCTACGTGAGGCTCTAGGCAGTGGGGAGGCTTTTCTTTTCTCTCTGTTCCTTCCCTCTCTCTTCTTTCTTCTCATTATTTCCCTTTCCCCTCCGTCCACCTCTCTTATTATACAATTTCATAACTTTCTTCTCTCTTATTTTCCAAACTCTTCCTCACCCCCTTTTTTTTTCTTATAACTGTTTGTTTGGGGTTTATGATAAAGCAGAGGACCAAATAAGGGTATGTTTCTTTGCGACTTTGATGACTGTATCCCTGCTCTGTTGATGCTGTTTTGTTGTATTGTACCTGTACTGTCATATTCTCCATGTACTTGTATTTTCTTTGGTGTTCAATAAAAATATAAAAAAGAGCAAGCAATGTCAGTTTATTGTGTTACATTCCCTCTCTCAGATATAAAGTGATATGAAGTTTGTTTTTGTGTTGTGTTAGAGAAAAGGAGGATGTGGGTAAGGTGAGCAGTAGGAGCGTGTGGAAGGATGTCAGTGTTAGATGTGAACAAGGGCACACTGGCCAATCGGCTGCCATCTGGGCCAGTGCAAAAATTTGACTGCAGTGGGATTTCCATTCATAATGTAGCATTTCCTTGGCATATAGTGAACAATGACCCTTTTCACTGTCACAAAAAAGGCCATTAAATACCTATATTCTATAAAATGCTGCGTGGTAGGAGGTTCCAGATTTTTATAGTGTGGTGATAGGAAGTTTTTCCAGCTTTGAAAACATAGGAGGGAAATGGAATCATACTCATGGAAAAAATTATGTTATGACAACGAAATTATTACAATTCTATGGGTTTTACTATGGACAGGACTTCCTACAGAAGATGCAGAAAAGCAAGCTTTTTTTGAGAAAATTCCCTTGGGAACAAAATGGGACATTTTGCCCATCCCTACTGATTACTGACAGGCATAGTGCTCCTTTTCAGTGATGGAGGACTGAGTTATTTCCTTTTAGATATTTTTTGGGTATGTTATCATCTCTCTCACTCTCAAATTCATTTGTATCAGATGAAGGGAAGGACACTGGATGGATATATTCTAGATCAACATCATCATAAATAATTAGATAATAATTAGATAATTGCCAGTATCACCCACCACTTCTTATTTCATATTTCTCTAGCCTTTTAGAAGTCTCAAACAGTTTATTTTAACTTTTTCCCCTAGAAGGATTTTCAGAACATTGGCTACAAGCATCAAAACACCAGTCCTCAAAGCAGTAGTGAACTCTGTAAAAGTAAAAATAAAATGTTTGCGACCTCTAAAAGCTTAGAGGAATATAAAGGTAATGTGTAGTGTTGAGCGAGCATGCTCGGCCGATGCTCGGATCGGCTCGAGCATCGCTCTGCTCGGCACATGGCGGTACTCGTACGAGTGCCGCATGTGCTCGCCCGCCATGTTCGGGTCTCCTCCCCGCACGTTTTGCGGCTGCTGCGCAGCCAATAAACGTGCAGGGAGGCTCTGACATCAGTGTAATGCCAGCAGCCATGTTGGCTGCTGGCATTACACTGATTGGCTGGCCAGAACCCGTGGTCGGGTGCTGTATAGCACCTGACCATCGAGTTCGGCTCAGTCTGAGCCAGGGAGAGCTGAGGATAGGAAGGGAAAGGCAGTGTAGGGAGGAAAAAAACAAAAATTGTGAAAAAAAGAACCAAAAGTCCTTTTTAGGACTACTGTGTGTGGGGGCAGCAGGTTATTTTGTGTGGGGGGAAAAAAACAAAAAAAAAAAAAAAAAAAAATATTCTGTTTAGTGTGAAAAGTTGCAGATTAGAGCACATTCTGTTTAGTGTGCACAGTTGCAGATTAGAGCACATTCTGTTTAGTGTGCAAAGTTGCAGATTAGAGCACATTCTGTTTAGTGTGCAAAGTTGCAGATTAGAGCACATTCTGTTTAGTGTGCAAAGTTGCAGATTAGAGCACATTCTGTTAAGTCTTCAAACTAAAATATCAAAGTCACATATTCCATTCAGTGTGCGTCGCCGCAGTTTAGCAGCACATTCTGTGTACTGTGCAGAGTTGCAGAATAGGAAGAAATACTGTTAAGTCTTCAAACTAAAATATCAAAGTCACATATTACATTCAGTGTGCTTCGCCGCAGTTTAGCAGCACATTCTGTGTACTGTGCAGAGTTGCAGAATAGGAAGAAATACTGTTAAGTTTTCAAACTCAAATATTAAAGTCACATATTCCATTCAGTGTGCTTCGCCGCAGTTTAGCAGCACATTCTGTGTACTGTGCAGAGTTGCAGAATAGGAAGAAATACTGTTAAGTTTTCAAACTCAAATATTAAAGTCACATATTCCATTCAGTGTGCTTCGCCGCAGTTTAGCAGCACATTCTGTGTACTCTGCAGAGTTGCAGAATAGTAAGAAATAGTGTTAAGTTTTCAAACTCAAATATTAAAGTCACATATTCCATTCAGTGTGTATCACCGCCGTTTTGCAGCCTATTCTGTGTACTCTGCAGAGTTGCAGAATAGTAAGAAATAGTGTTAAGTTTTCAAACTCAAATATCAAAGTCACATATTCCATTCAGTGTGTATCACCGCCGTTTAGCAGCCTATTCTGTGTACTCTGAACAGTTGCAGAATAGTAAGAAATACTGTTAAGTTTTCAAACTCAAATATTAAAGTCACATATTCCATTCAGTGTGTTTCACCGCCGTTTAGCAGCCTATTCTGTGTACTCTGCACAGTTGCAGAATAATAAGAAATACTGTTAAGTTTTCAAACTCAAATATTAAAGTCACATATTCCATTCAGTGTGTATCACCGCCGTTTAGCAGCCTATTCTGTGTACTCTGCAGAGTTGCAGAATAGTAAGAAATAGTGTTAAGTTTTCAAACTCAAATATCAAAGTCACATATTCCATTCAGTGTGTATCACCGTCGTTTAGCAGCCTATTCTGTGTACTCTGAACAGTTGCAGAATAGTAAGAAATACTGTTAAGTTTTCAAACTCAAATATTAAAGTCACATATTCCATTCAGTGTGCTTCGCCGCAGTTTAGCAGCACATTCTGTGTACTGTGCAGAGTTGCAGAATAGGAAGAAATACTGTTAAGTTTTCAAACTCAAATATTAAAGTCACATATTCCATTCAGTGTGCTTCGCCGCAGTTTAGCAGCACATTCTGTGTACTCTGCAGAGTTGCAGAATAGTAAGAAATAGTGTTAAGTTTTCAAACTCAAATATTAAAGTCACATATTCCATTCAGTGTGTATCAACGCCGTTTTGCAGCCTATTCTGTGTACTCTGCAGAGTTGCAGAATAGTAAGAAATACTGTTAAGTTTTCAAACTCAAATATCAAAGTCACATATTCCATTCAGTGTGTATCACCGCCGTTTAGCAGCCTATTCTGTGTACTCTGAACAGTTGCAGAATAGTAAGAAATACTGTTAAGTTTTCAAACTCAAATATTAAAGTCACATATTCCATTCAGTGTGTTTCACCGCCGTTTAGCAGCCTATTCTGTGTACTCTGCACAGTTGCAGAATAATAAGAAATACTGTTAAGTTTTCAAACTCAAATATTAAAGTCACATATTCCATTCAGTGTGTATCACCGCCGTTTAGCAGCCTATTCTGTGTACTCTGCAGAGTTGCAGAATAGTAAGAAATAGTGTTAAGTTTTCAAACTCAAATATCAAAGTCACATATTCCATTCAGTGTGTATCACCGCCGTTTAGCAGCCTATTCTGTGTACTCTGAACAGTTGCAGAATAGTAAGAAATACTGTTAAGTTTTCAAACTCAAATATTAAAGTCACATATTCTGTGTAAGATGAAGAAGGCGGGTAAAAAGGGACGGGGAAGTGGACGTGATCCTGAAAGTTCAGGGCGCGGGTCAGGACGCGGAGAAACTGTGCCTGGTGCCAGAGCACAAGAAAGAAAGACATCCACCATACCTAGCTTCATGTCTAATTTTACAGGGCGTCGCAGGACATCACTCTCGAGGTCCGACCACTGCGAACAGGTGGTCGGTTGGATGACAGCTGATACTGCTTCCAGTCGGTTAAGCACCACCCTGTCTTCCACCAAGTCCACTCTCAGTAGCCAAGAGTCTGGTCAAAATAATCCTCACTCTGATCATCCTTCCTCCCACCATACACGGTCTGGTCAAAGAAGTGATCCCATACTGGGATATAGTGAGGAGCTCGTCTCATCACCAATCCTTCATTTGACCCTCTCTCCAAGCACGCTTGCAGAGGAACATGACATCTTGTGCCCTGATTCACAACCTCTAGAGGCTACCCAATCACAAGAAGATGACAGATGTGAACGGCATTTAAGGTCAAAGGAAGTAGTGGATGATGATGATGATGATGAGACACAGTTGCCATTAAATCAACCACTATTTCCGTCTCAAGACCTTGTTGAGGAAAATGTTATACAGTTGTCAATGACTGAGTATGTGGTGGGATCAAGACATGAGGAGGATGATCAGAGTGAGGAAGTGGAGGAGGACTTGGTGGACGATGAGGTGACTGACCCCACCTGGGAAGGTGTAGAGCCGAGCGATGTCAGCAGTCCTGAGGGTGAGCCATCTGCAGCACCGCAACAGGCTGGAAGAGGCAGTGGTGTGGCTACAGAAAGAAGGCGGACCGCACCAAACCGGCCCGCAAATGTTCCACGGAGCACCCCCTTGCGTAAATCTACCTTGCCAAAGGGTAGGTGTTCCGCGGTATGGCGTTTTTTTAAGGAAAGTGCGGACGACAAAAGAATTGTAGTTTGCAACCTGTGCCACACCAGAATGAGCCGAGGCATGAACACTAGAAACCTCACCACCACCAGCATGATCCGACACATGGCATCCAAGCACCGTAGTAAGTGGGAGGAACGCCTGGATCGCCCATCTGTGTCTGCAGGCCACACCACTGCCTCCTCTTCCCCTGTTTTCGGTGCCGGCCAATCGCCTGTCGAAGGCGCAGGCCCGCATACCTCCCGCCCTGCACCTGTACCATCTGAAGCACCATCAGCGACCACATCCACTTCCCTGTCCCAGCACAGCGTCCAAATGTCGTTACCCCAGGCATTTGAGCGCAAGAGAAAGTACCCAGCCACCCACCCACAGGCCATAGCACTAACCTCACACCTTTCCAAATTACTGGCCATCGAAATGCTGCCATTTAGGCTTGTGGACACTGAGTCCTTCCGCAGCCTGATGGCAGCAGCTGTCCCTCGGTACGCGGTCCCCAGCCGCCACTACTTTTCCCGGTGTGCCATCCCCGCATTACACCACCATGTGTCCCGTAACATCACCCGTGCCCTGACCAACGCAGTTACTGGGAAGGTCCACTTAACGACTGACACATGGACAAGTGCTTGTGGCCAGGGACGCTACATTTCCCTGACGGCACACTGGGTGAATGTCGTGGAGGCTGGGAGCGACTCGGACCCTGGGATGGCACGGGTGCTACCCACGCCGAGGATTGCAGGCCCTACCTCCATCAGGGTTTCCGCCAGCACCTACGTTATTGGCTCCTCCTCCTCCGTTTCCACCTCCGAATTCTCTACACGCAGCGCCACTCCCCCATCAGCCAGTAGCTGGAAGCAGTGTAGCACTGCAGTGGGGAAGCGTCAACAGGCCGTGCTGAAGCTGATCTGCCTTGGGGACAAACAGCACACGGCCTCAGAGCTGTTGCAGGGGATTAGTCACCAGACCGAGCAGTGGCTCTCGCCACTCAACCTGCAACCAGGCATGGTTGTGTGTGATAATGGGCGTAACTTGGTGGCGGCTTTGGAGCTCGGCAAGCTCACACACGTACCATGCCTAGCGCATGTATTTAATTTAGTGGTGCAGCGATTTCTAAAAACCTACCCCAATGTGCATGATCTCTTGACCAAGGTGCGCCGCGTGTGTGCACATTTCCGTAAGTCATCAACAGCTTCAGCCGGCCTGTTGAAGCTGCAGCAGCGCTTACAATTGCCAGCTCACCGGCTGCTGTGTGACGTGAGCACGCGCTGGAACTCCACCTTCCACATGTTGGCCCGGCTTTGTGAGCAGCAGAGGGCAGTAGTGGAGTACCAGCTGTTACACGGTCGTCGCCTCTCCGTTCAACTTCCTGTAATCAGAAGTGAGGAGTGGGAATGGATGTCAGACCTCGGCGAGGTTTTACGCAATTTTGAGGAATCGACACAGATGGTGAGCGGCGATAACGCTATTATCAGTGTAACCATCCCACTTCTGTGTCTACTGAAACGCTCGCTGCTCACAATTAAAACCGACGCTTTGCATGTGGAAGAGGTGGAAATGGGGGAGGAAGAGCTTACACAAGGTGATAGCCAGAGCACCCTCACTTCGTCTTCTCAGCGACAATTGGAGGAGGCGGAGGAGGAGGAGGAGGAGGAGGAGGAAGACACGGTTGCCTCCGCTACAGAGGGTAGCCATGGAACTTTAGTTCCATCTCTTCAGCGTGGGTGGGCAGAAGAGGAGGAAGAGGATGAGGAGATTGAGAGTCATCCTCCTGGTGAGGACAGCGAAATCTTGACTGTTGGTACTCTGGCACACATGGCTGACTTTATGTTAGGCTGCCTTTCCCGTGACCCACGCGTTATACGCATTTTAAACAACACGGATTACTGGGTGTTCACCCTTCTGGACCCCCGCTACAAAGAGAATTTCTCATCTCTCATTCCTCCGGTGGAGAGGACAAGCAAAATGGTGCAATACCAGAAGGTTCTTGTTGAAAAATTGCTCCAAAATTTTCCATCTGACAACGCTGGCGGCAGAGTACGTGCTACCTTGGCCAACAGAGAAGGGGAGAAAAGGGGAGCACACAGCAGTTCCGACAAAGGCAGGGCAACACTCTCCAAGGCGTGGGACACCTTCATGACACCCCGCCAGCACCCTCACCCTGATGCGCAGCCTAGTGTCACAAGGAGGGAAAAGTTTTGGAAGATGGTGAAGGAGTACGTAGCAGACCGTGTCAGCGTCCTCAATGATCCCTCTGTGCCTTACAACTACTGGGTGTCCAAGCTGGACACGTGGTATGAACTGGCACTCTACGCCTTGGAGGTGCTGGCCTGCCCTGCCGCCAGCGTTCTGTCTGAGCGGGTATTTAGTGCTGCTGGTGGCATCATAACAGATAAGCGTATCCGCCTTTCCACCGACAATGCTGATAGGTTGACACTTATAAAAATGAACAAGGCCTGGATTTCACCTGACTTCTCCACTCCACTGGAGGAAAGCCCCGGGGGAACATAAACTCACTTTATATATGTTATTTACAATGATGGGAATACTCTGTATTCCCATTCACCCCTTCCACCCAAAAAACGGGTATATGGTTGACTCTTAATCTTCTCATCCTCCTCCTCCTCTTCCATATGCCCTGGGATATAATTTTTATATAGGGCCAGCTCACCAGCGGGCCCTGTGATATAATTTTTATATAGTGCCAGCTCACCAGCGGGCCCTGTGATATAATTTTTATATAGGGTCAGCTCACCAGCGGGCCCTGTTTGCCAATTTTTATATAGGTCAGCTCACCAGCGGGCCTTCTCATATAATGTTTTATTGGGTCAGCTCTCTAGCGGGCCCTCTCATATAATGTTTTATAGCGTCAGCTCACTAGCGGGCCTTCGCATATAATGTTTAGGATGGTCAGCTCTGCAGCAGACCCTCACCCATAATGTTTTAGATGGTCAGCTCAGCGCACGTTTCCCTCTTAATCATGGCCTCAGTTCAATAAAATCAAGGAAATTTTTGGGAGAATTTGCCTCTGTGCACGTTTCCCTCTTAATCATGGCCTCAGTTCTGAAAATCAAGGAAATTTTTGGGAGAATTTGCCTCTGCGCACGTTTCCCTCTTAATCATGGCCTCAGTTCTGAAAATCAAGGAAATTTTTGGGAGAATTTGCCTCTGCGCACGTTTCCCTCTTAATCATGGCCTCAGTTCTGAAAATCAAGGAAATTTTTGGGAGAATTTGCCTCTGCGCACGTTTCCCTCTTAATCATGGCCTCACTTCCGAAAATCAAGGAAATTTTTGGGATAATTTGCAGATGATATACAAGTAAATATACAGCAAATATTGTTTGGTAACAATTTTTCGCCTAAAGTCGTTTTTATTTTCCTTTTTGTGTGTTTTACGGTCAGTCTGTAAAAATGGCGTACTACGGGCGAAAGATCGTTCCCAGCAGCGATGTTGGAGTCCAAGATGCATCCAGACATCCTCCCTATGCTGTCCCTGAACCATTTCTGTAGTGTTTCCATCTTTTTCTGCCCTTTTCCTATGGACCAGGCACCCTCCCCTCATCAGAGCAGGGGGTGCCTGGTGTAATGCTCGAGTCCTCCCATTGACTTCAATGGGGCTCGGGTGCTCGGCCGAGCACTCGAGCCTCAGGGGGTGCTCGGTCAGAGCACCCGAACACCCGAGCATTGGGGTGCTCGCTCATCACTAGTAATGTGCCAAAAAGGTGTGGGTGATGTTGACAATGACCTAATGATAACTGATGAGGATGAGGATCAGAATGTAAATCTAAAACTTATCCCTCCAGCATCCTCCTCTTCTTCAGATACAGATGACGTTGAGAGTGAGAGAAATAGGGACATGGCCAGAAAGTTATCTGAGAGGCAAAGGTTTAATCTTCCACCACTGAAAAGGAGCACTGTGCTTGTTTATAAACGATTTGAGAAAACCATTGGTAACTCTGACCCTGTACAGGCAAAGAAACCTAAAAGTACTCAGTCATACTGTCAGTTTTCACCTGGGCCCCACTAAGCTACACACAATTGTGTTGAGTAACCAGCAGCAACAACAACAGCACAAGTTATTAACAGCCTTTGCTATGCCTCTGCTACTGCTGTAAGTGCTGCACTATTGACACCTACTAGTAGTAGGAGTAGAATTGCATCAACATCTAGCCGAAGTAGTAGTAGCAGCCCCTCAGGAACCCAGCAGTCCATGAAGTCCACAGTATTGAAATACTTCACGCACGTTCCAAAAGCTAAGCATGCTGGTATCTGTTTTCTGTGCACAAAGCATGTGAGCAGGGTGAAAGCAGGCTCACAACTAGGCACCTCCAGCTGAAGAACAACCACATGTCTTAAAGCTCACTCCTAAACCTTTCTTCTAGATCTATCCTAATTCGCCTTTATATTTCTACCTTTGGGAGCATCTCAGCTCAGTGAAATATACCTTTCTAATCTAACTAGAGACACTGTACTAGCATGGTTAAAAACCATTTGGGAGGTATCTTTTAGTGCTTTTTCTACTACAACAAGCTGTAGAGACTTGCTATACTAGAGTTTAGGACACACATTTAATAATTCATGACAGGCAACATATTTGAAAGGCTGGAAAGGCACAATCTCCTTACATTCATGGTGAGTCACCGCTGGCTCGTGTGTTATCGCAACAATTTTCTTTTTTGTCTTTCTACATTTTATATTTTTGGGCATGCGGTATATATCATTGCCTAAATTCAGTATCCAATTTTTCCCCATATAAAGAGTCAAAAGCCTGCGCACACATGCTGCCTCCACTCTACCACCTGCTCTAGTCATGTTGTTAACTCTATCAATGTTCGTCTGCCATATACTGCCAACAAACCTTACTGAGTTCTTGGGAAGGAGTCAAAAACTTCATAGAAACAATCCTGAAGTATGCCTGTGGAATGGCAAGGTTGCCAAGATGTTGGCAGTGGACATGTTATTGTATTGTTTTGTAGAAAACTGAGGTTTTAGAGAACTGATGTCATGTGT
Organism: Rhinophrynus dorsalis; assembly: GCA_037306005.1. Taxonomy (NCBI): domain Eukaryota; kingdom Metazoa; phylum Chordata; class Amphibia; order Anura; family Rhinophrynidae; genus Rhinophrynus; species Rhinophrynus dorsalis. The sequence continues at coordinate 323,565,457 of CM074721.1, forward strand.
AGCTTCTCACTGGCATATATCCCAAGCAGCAGATATTTTTCCAGGATGACAGTGTCAGAGTTGTACAAGCACTTGGTTAATCTAGTAAAAGGACCCACCAATCACGCCATGCCAGTCCCCCACCACCACTACCATACATATCTGCCACATTGTAGGTTATACTTTATTTTTTTTTTTAATCACTTGACATCATCATCAATATGTGCCAGTGTCACTTAAGCAGGAAGTAAGTGATGTGGGAAAAGGACAAATGCATTCTGCATGCTAACACAATTTTCAAGGTATATGTTGCTGGAGGACTCACAACTTTGACTTCCAGCTACTTATTTCTCCACTACAGATCTCATAAGAAGTAATATTGTTGCTTCATATTAAACATAGGAGAAAAATGTGATGTAATAGGAAAAAATGTGTTGGAGCAGGAGAAAAATGTGTTAGAATTGGAGTAAAATGTATTGGAATAAGTGTAAAATTTGCTGGAATAGGTGAAAAGGAGGAAAATGTTGCATTTAAGAAAGGAGAAAACGTTAGCGAAAAAGAGGAAAATCGCCCACCCCTATAATTGATCTTGTTTTATATGGAAATGCTAAACCAAGGTTACCAGTTTTAACCTCAGCTTCCATCAATATTGTATCTAATAGTGTCTGTGATTTGTCTACACTGTGTTCACTGTATTAATTCCATGTCTAACTTGGTAATCCAAATTAAATAATAACAATCCCCTCTATATGTTATGAGTAGTACATTAACCTAGTTACTATAAATATAAAAATTATACCAATGGTATGCTTATCATGATTACAGCAAATTATTTCAAGACATGCATCCTATGTAACTAATTGTTATTACAAGTGTGTTGGTTGTTACACCTGTTTTTTTGATTACCTAGTAGCATGAAGATTATTTATGCAAGGATGCAGTCTGAGTGGCACTCACATCCAATCTTGCATATAGAGGGCCACCAATTGACTGCATGATGTTACTGATCAACTTAATCTTGAATAAAACTACTTCAAATTTGAAAACACCTCTTTTTTTACAGCAACATGGTTCCGTTATGGGGTCAAACATGGTGCCCTCTTACGTTTCACTGTTCATGGACTACTATGAACAGTTACACATTTTTTAGTGAGGCTGCAACTAATACATCTTTTTTCATACAGAATATTGATGATGTCTTCCTGCTATGAAAGGGTGATACACGTTCCCTACACATGTTTGTTGATTCCCTCAATTGAATTGAGTAAACCATACGCTTTACTCTGAGTTTTGATATGTCCAGCATTAACCTTTTGGATATGACTGTGTATTGAGAAAAGGGCTTGCGCAAAACCAACATTTATACTAAAAGTACTGACCACAATACCTTACTCTATGCAGGAAGTCATCACCCATTGCTATTGAAGAACGGGCTTCCCGACTCACAAATGCTTTGGGTTGTCCATACCACCTCTGACCCCATCCTTCGTGAGCAAGAGTTGCGAAACATGGGTAACAAATTTAGACAGAGGGGATACGATCCCCAGGGGATTCAAGATGCTATCACCAAAGCTAGCATTCTTGAAATATCAGCTCTTCTCTTCCCTACACAACCAGATCTAGACAATAAATCAGATAGATTCTGTATCCAGACCACCTACACCACTGCATCTAATAAGATCAAACAGTCTGTTCTGAGGTATTGGCCAATTTTGACCGGTGATGACAGACTTGACCAACAATTTAATAGACCCCCTTTGTTCTGCTACCATAGGGGCAGAAATTTAAGAGACATACTTGTTCAGGCAGAACCTGTAAATAAGTATACACGGAAAGGAAATTGGTTGGCACTTCCCAAAGGCTTGCACAGCAGTATTTCAGGAACTAATTAATGATGTTCTCCATGACTTGTTGCAGTTCTGTGTAGTCATCTATCTTGATGACATTTTAGTTTATTCTCTCAATTTAGAGACTCATCGCTTGCACGTAGCTACCGTACTTCAGAGATTAAGGGAGAATAAATTATTTTGTAAAAATGACAAATGTGAGAGCTGATGTGCTGTCCAGCGTAACGGTTTATTCAGACACTCAGACCAGAGGTAAAAAATAAAATACAGTTTTATTGAGAACAAATGAGGAACACGGCCCCCTAAGGGCAGAAATAGGTAATGACATGTAACTGAAGGTAAATATGGTAGTATAGCAAACACAGTATGGATAAGGAGCAATACTGTACAATGCAATGGAACAGAGAATAGCAAGGGTTAAAGCCCAATGCAAGTAATCAGTCTCTGATGTGGTGTGTAAGACAACGCCCAGTAGAGGACAAGAGCAGCCAGAGGCTGAGGTGCAAGGTGGAGAGCACCTAGTAGTGAGTCCAAACTGTAGTCCTCAAGACTGGCAATATGCAAGACCAACCACTTGTGCTAGAGCTAAATGGTACAAGAGCCAAGAGCACTCTGCCGTGCGTAACAGGATTAACCACACTGCGTGAGCTGAATGGGACCAGAGCCAACGGCACCCCTCCGGTGCTGAATGGGTTAATGACACTGCGAGAGCTGAATGGGACCAGAGTCAGTAGCACCCCTTGGTGCGTCAACGGATACACACACTGCCAAAGCTGAATGGGACCAGAGCCAGGAGCACCCCTTGGTGCGTAAGCGGATACACAACACTGCCAATGCTGAGTAGGACCAGAGCCAGTAGCACCCTTCCAGTGCGTAAATAGAGTGTAAATGGAGTGTATTGCAAGAGCTATCGGTAGCCACAACTGATCTGCAAATATAGTGGACAGGCTCGGTAATGGAGGCAGCAAGCTCAGCAAGTATTAATGGAGAGGCTCGGTATCTGAGGCAACAAGCCCTGCAAGTGTTAACGGACAGGCTCGGTAACGGAGGCAACAAGCTCAGCAAGTGTTTAACGGATGGCCCAGTATCTGAGGCAACAAGCACTGCAAGTGTTTAACGGATGGCCCAGTATCTGAGGCAACAAGCACTGCAAGTGTTTAACGGATGGCCCAGTATCTGAGGCAACAAGCACTGCATGTGTTAACGGATGGCCCAGTATCTGAGGCAACAAGCACTGCAAGTGTTAATGGACAGGCTCGGTAACGGAGGCAACAAGCTCAGCAAGTGGGAGGTCAGCATATATAGCTCAAAATAAACAGTTCACAATGTCGCCAAGCGACACAGAAGAGATCTCGCTGGAACAAGATCACAGGAAACCGGTCACGAAGCAGGAATGTCAGCCAGGCCGGGTCATACACGGAGCAGGAGCGTCAGACAAGCCGGATCAATCAAGGAGCAGGAACGTCAGCCAGGCCGGGTCATACAAGGAGCAGGAGCCAGAAGAATAGTCAGACAAGCCAAATCGGTACACAGGAAAGCAGGAACACAGCAACGGAAGCACTGGTATTGGAACACCACGAAAGGGCACCTGACAGGTGCCAGAGGCCCGGTGTAAGAAGGCCATGCTGGGCGGGCATAACCAAGCTCCACCAATAGGAACACACCACAACAGAGAGTGACAGAAAATCACAGGGACCGTGATATCCAGGCAGCATGGTCCTGAATTGGAGTCTGAGGAACAGCCAGTACCCATTATTCTTCAAGATTGCATCATGGCCACCCTGCGGACTAGCATCACCTCTCCTTTGGGTCAAGAGATATTGGCTTCGCAAACTGAATCTCCCCCTGAGAAACCCATGGGCAAATGTTTTGTAGCTGAGCCTTTTCGGGCGAGACTCCTTGAAACATATTATCACGGTGCCCGTGCTTCCTTGTTGTTGTTTTGCTGTCACTTATCCTGCGTAATGCTCTCATTGGTTGCCCTGTGTTGAGCCCGCCCAGTATGGCCTTTATATACTGGGCTCCTGCACCCACACTGTGCCCTTTCGTGGTGTTCCTGTACCAGTGCTAACTGCTGCTCAGAGTTCCCAGTGTACCGACTGGGGCTGCCTGACTACTCTTCAGTTCCTGCTCCTGTGTACCGACCCGGATTGCCTGACTACTCTTCTGTATCTGCTCCTGTGTATCGACCCGGCCTGGCTGAGATTTTTGCTCCTGTGTTTCGACCCGGCCTGGCTGACGTTCCTGTTGCTGTGCACTGACCCGGCTTGATCTATGTTCCTGCTTCCTTGTCGCCTCTGCGACATTCTTACATCCGGTTACCATTGGCTTGTCCTCCGCTACTGCTCCGGCAGGTTGCCAAGTGTTGTCTCAGTCACTGCTCCAGCAAAGCGCCTCTGGCCTAGGCCTCTGCTACTGTCATACCGGTTGCAAGTGTTGCCTCCGTGATTGCTCCGGGAAAGTGCCATTGGCTTGTCCTCCGCTACTGCTCCGGCAGGTTGCCAAGTGTCGTCCCAGTTACTGCTCCGGCAGAGCACCTCTGGCCTAGTTCCCCATTACTGTCATACCGGTTGCAAGTGTTGCCTCCGTGATTGCTCCGATAAAGTGCCATTGGCCTGTCCTCCGCTACTGCTCCGGCAGGTTGCCAAGTGTTGTCTCAGTTACTGCTCTGGCAGAGCGCCTCCAGCTGAGTCCTCCATTACTGTCATACCGGTTGCAAGTGTGTGCCTCAGTGATTGCTCCGGTAGTGCTCGTTCTACCTCAGTTTGGCTGGCAGTTCACGTATGTTTGCTGACCATGGCTTGTTAAAGTATCTATCCAGTACCTTCACATATGGGACTGTTTACCATCGTTGATGAACTTTAACTCCTGCAGTGCCGGAATCCTGGGAACCTACTTCTCTTGCCTGACCTGTGTCAGTATATACTGTCTATACATTCATGTTATGCTGGACCTGTGTGGGCATTGAATAAATTACCTGTCGTGTGTCTGTACTATACTGTTGTATACTACAGGACCTGTGAGGGTTCTTACCGTATTGTTTTATTCAATAAACTGTGTTTTTATCCTAACCACTGTGTCTGTGAGTCAAACAAACCGTTACACATATCATGCTTAACGAGCAGCTGGCCATGTGGGCAGAGATCAATTAATTTGGTCATTATCTCGTATTTTCTGGTGGCCTACTCTAAGAGCAGATTGCACTGATTTTACGGCTGCTTGTGCTGTTTGTGCCCGTTCCAAAGTACCCATGCACCTGCCAGTGGGCCTATTGCAACCGGTTCCTAATGGTGATTATCCATGGTCACATGTGTCTATTGATTTTCTGGGAGAATTACCTGCCTCTCAAAGGGTTACACATATATATTGATGGTGGTAGACAAATTTTCAAAGATGGCCCATTTCGTACCCTTGTCTGGTTTGCCTTCAGCTAAGGAACTGGCAATTGTGTTTGCTCGTGAGGTATTCAGGCTTCATGGAGTACCTCAGGTGTTGGTATCAGACCGGGGCAGCCAAATTATTTCCAGGTTTTGGAAGGCATTCTGCGGCCAAATGGGTATCCAGTTGTCTTATTCGTCTGCATGCCATCCACAGACCAGTGGAGCTGCTGAACGCTCTAATCAGGGGCTCGAACAATTTATCCTCTGCTTTGTATCCAATCACCATGATGACTGGGCTGAGTTGCTACCTTGGGCGGAATTTGCGAGAAACTGTGCGATTAATAATTCTTCCAGAAGCTCCCCATTTCTTGTCGATTATGGGTACCAACCATCCTTGCTTCCGGACGCCTTTCAGGCACAGCAGATGCCAGCCCTTGATGAACACCTCAGACAGCTTCATTCCACTTGGGCACAAGTGCAGAATTCACTACGTGAGTCCTTTCAATGTTACAGGTGCCATGCCAACAGCAGGAGGTTGCCAGCTCCGGTGCTTCAGGAGGAGGACCGTGTGTGGCTCTCGTCAAAGAACTTGAACTTACAACTCCTTGTCACAAGTTTGCCCCACAGTTTATTGGTCCATTCAAAGTTCTCCGGAGAATCAATCCAGTTTCCTATGCTTTGGACCTCCCCGCTAATATGCGTATTCACAATGTATTTCATGTATCCTTACTTAAACCTCTTGTCTGTAACCGCTATACCTCTGCTCCGGTGGTGCCGGCTCCGGTTCGCATCTAAGACCACAATGAATATGAGGTTCAAAGTATTGTGGACTCACGCAGGGTGCGTGGGCAACTCCAGTACCTGGTTCATTGGAAGGGGTACGGCCCAGAGGAACATTCATGGGTCAAGCATGATGACATTCATGCACCAGTTTTGTTATATCAGTTCCATGCCAAATTTCCCTCTAAGCCTGGTCCTCCTCCAAGGGGAGGGGGTCGTTGAGAGGGGGGTACTATCACGGTGCCCGTGCTTCCGTTGCTGAGCGGCGACATTATTATTCTCTGCTGTCTTCTGATTGGCTGGTCTTAATTGCTTCCACTAGGGCTTGCCTTTATATACCCTGAGATGTCCTCCCTTAGGCGCCCTTTCGTGGTGTACAAGTTCCTGAGTCTATTCTGAGCTTATGCAGTTTTGTGTATGACCTGGCCTGCCTGAGTACGAGTTTGTCCCTGAGTTCCTGTTGATACTCTCCGCTGCTGATTGTATCTGGCTGAGAACCTGCTCTGTTGTTGACAGTGTCTGGCTGAGAACCCGCTCCGTTGCTGATCGTATCTGGCTGAGAACCCGCTCCGTTGCCGACTGTATCTGGCTGAAGAACCTGCTCCACTGCTGACTGTATCTGGCTGAAGAACCCGCTCCGTTGCTAACAGTATCCGGCTGAGAACCCGCTCTGTTGCTGACTGCTGCTGAATAAAGAACCCACTCCTTTGCTGACTGTATCTGACTGTGTACCTGCTCCGTTCCAAACTGCTTCTGGCTGTAGAACCACTCCGTTGCTGACCGCATCAAACTGAGAACCCACTCCGTTGCTGACTGTATCTGGCTATAGGACCTGCTCCATTGCTGATCGCTGGTGGAGCTGTTCCGCTCCGTTGCTGTCTCCTGTGTGGTTTACCGGCTCCGGTACCAAGCGTGTCCGGTTGTGCCCTGGGCGACCCCTTCTGGTCATTGTGATACTGGGCCTTGTATTGCTGGTGGTGGTGCACCGTGTGGCGCTATTCCTTGTCGACCAAAGGCTAAGCTTGGGCTTAAGCTGCTCCTATAACCACTGCTGGCGGTGTGCACATTCAAAGTACCAGTACAAGTGTTCTTACACTGACTGTGCTACTCTGATCTCTCTCTCGGTGGCCTTCCTACCTTTAACACTGTGCTCACTCGCTCTGGGAGTTTTCAGTAAGTCTCTGGGCATTGACCATTAACCCTGTGGGTACCTGGAGAGTCCAGGTAAGGGCTTATACTGTTCACTGCAGTAACCTCGAGCTAGAGCCAGCGTTGTACATTCCATGCTGTAGGTTGTGTGATCAATGGCTGTGTTACAGTTTACTATTGTTGCCTCAATCCACCCCTAGCATTCTAGGGTCTGTCTCTAGCAGCTGCCTTGGTCTCCGTTACCCCTCCATAGGGTAGTGTTGCCCGGTATATGCGGCCTGAACCTGGGTCTGAGTTGCCTCATTACCATCTCATACAGTCTGGGTCAGAGTTGCCTCGTTATCATATCATACAGTCTGGGTCAGTGTTGTCTCGCTCCTCCTGGTTCGGTTCCCAGGTGTCTGGGAAGTGCCAGTCCTGTTACACGTGCACCTATGGTGTACGCTCACCTATGGTCAGCTCTCGAACAGGTTGCCTTCAACCTTACTGATTCTGCCAGAGTCTGCACTACCAGCTTGTATTCTCTTGTTCCAGTCCACCTATTCTGGTACTGCAGGCGGCTACCTATTGTGTATTTATATATTGCTGTTTGTTTCTCCTTGTGGGCCCCAGGGCCTAATTCCTTGTATGCTCTTCTTCAATAAAGTCATTTTAACCTTACCATCCTGTCTGAGTGTTCATCAAAAAAACGGGACAATACCTGAAGAGTTGCAGTGATACATGCCACTCTAACATACATGCTTCACAAAGGAGAGGGATTTATCCACAGATACTTATTTCTTCTTTGATAAGACCTAAAATAACTATGACTTCTTGATTTGATGTAGCCGCTTCAGCGTTGCAATGTGCTGGAGTACCGGCAGAGCTCTGCATTCAAAGTGACTTCCCGATGTATTCACTTGATTATACTACATTTCTTACTTTTGCTACATTATACATGTCAACATAAGCAGCAATATCAGTAACTAGCTTTGAGATATGCAGTAGCATCAGAAATGTGCTTTAGGTGCCTTCAGCCGGCACTATTCTATTCCTTTTTTATTTTTATTTTATTATGTTTTTCTGTTCATTCTTTTTTCTCCATAGCTTTTTCAAATATATTTTATCATGAATTTTCACACATTTTGTTTAGTTTGTTATGTGGGCCTCCAGGTTTACCCTTTGGGTTGCCCAACATGATGACATCATAATCAGGTCTCCGCAGCTGGCTACACGTGTTGGGTGGCATGAAGGGATTCTTGGATGCCATAGGTCATCTGGATATCTAGTATTAGGTATTTCAATGTTCACTTGTCCATTACACAGGAGGCCCTGATGAAGGTCCCTTGAGGGACTGAAAAAGTTTGGTGAATTTGGTGAATTGAAGCACTAGATTAAAACACTATTTTTGAAGACTTCACTGTGTGCTGTCTCGTCTCTGGATGCCCAGTCTGAGTATACTATATATATATATATATATATATATATACTCAGTATCTTGACAAATGGAGCTTGATTTAACGATAGCCCACATAAATGCCACAACATAGGGAAGCATGAATGCACTCCTTGGGGCAGCTGAGAGGGAGGTGGGAAGTTATGCGGTGTTGTGCCACACATACAGCGTGCCTCAGAACACGGAAGTGGCCAATTTTGACTCTTCATATCGTCAACAGTAGATAAGTAAAATTAAAAAAAACAACGCTAATCTTTTTTTGTCATGTGAATGTTCCCCTTTAAATGGTTAATACACTTTTAAAAACACGTGAGAAAAATATTGTATTTTCGGTTTTATTATGTTTTCCTTTGAGAAATATAAAGTTTTTATTAAAAAGACAAAATTATTTGTACATTATGCACATTTATATTTGAATTAATGTATGCGGAACTGCATTTGTATTTTTTAGAATTTTTATTTTTGGTCTGTATGGGAAAACTACAGAAGAGCCCTGGGACCAACGAAAAAAATATTCTAATTTTGACTTTTAAAAGTCAGAATTCTGACTTTTAAAGTCAAAATTTTGACTTTAAAACACAAAATTATGACTTTCAGATTTTGACTTTAAAAGTCAAAATTTGGACTTTAAAATCAAAATTCTGACTTTTAAACTCAGAATTCTGACTTTTAAACTCAGAATTCTGATTTTAAAAGTCAAAATTTTAACTTTAAAAGTCAGAATTCTGACATTTAAAAGTCAAAATTAGGATATATATATATATTTTTTTTTGGCCCCAGGGCTCTTCCGTAGAAACCATAATTAGGGAGACAGGTGTTTGATTCAAACAGATGGAACATAAGGGTATAAATGAACATTGGTATCTACACCAAACATTAGTTTGCGGGCGTGGCCTGGCAGCTGAAACGAGCGGACGTGTCTGAGGGTAGCTCCGCTACTGACAGTGGATATCCTCTACCATCCACATTAAACTGCTGATTCTGCGACACGCCAGTTACTCTGCCTGCATCTCTTACCTTTAGGCTTCCAGCCAGGACCATAATTTTATTCACTTAATCGGCGCTCGAGACCTTGGGCCTGATGCCGCAGCCTTGCACGCCGCTTCCGCCGGACCCGAGATCGGGTGATGAGGGAGGCGGCGGATGTATTACTAGTTTTGCCGAAGCTGGAATTAAAGTGCCTGCAATTAATGTGACAGCTTCTGTAGGTTGCGGAGCACGCAGTGTTGTGGAGAGGGCAAATGCGGGGGTCCTCCTGCTGCACTTACCTGCAATAGTAAGTGGCTGTTTTCTCCAATGCACATATATCTGGCCAGGGAGTGCCCCCTTTTAGTGCACCTTCCGTTTGTTGTTTTTTCTCCTAGTCACCTTTCCCTGGCCAATAGTTTGAGAATTTACCCATTACTCTTCACCAACACTTTTGGGGAGCTTGCTGACAGATTTTGAAACTCCAGTTGCATTCCTGCAGATATCCCCTGTTTGTTGCCTGTCCCATATTTGTTCCCCTCTCTGCCCCATGTTGTAAATTTTTATACTACTGAATAATTCTGCACCAACAGGAGAACCTGTCATTGTTATGCTACAGCTGGGTGCTGTCTATTATCTGAAGTTGATCTGCTGAACCCCAAGATTGCTGGCTTCTCTGCAAATGTTCCTTCCTGAGCCTCATGTATACTTATGGTAGTGGCTGGAGGACCTCCTATTGCTGTATCAGCTCCTGAATGCTACATACCACCCTGTTTGTCTACTCTCCTGTGTATGTCTCCCCCTGCTGCCCCGTGTATAATTGAAATTCAGTACTCCTGTTACTGATTACTGCCTATTACCGGTTGAGAAATCCATTCCTGATAGTGCCTGATGTCTTTGTCTGTTGCCTACAACATTGAATATCTCAGGTTCAGACACAGCTGACTCCCCTGTACGTCATTTTTCCTCTACATGTACTCCCCTGTTATCCCATATATGAAAACACTCTTCTGCTAAGGCGAATTATGCATGTCATTTGAATCTTGAAGGGTCCTGTCTGTGCCTGCCTGCCTCAGCGGTTATCGTCCACCCTACGCTGCCTTTGCCGTCTGTTGACTTAATCTACTCCTGTCTCTCCAATCCCAGTATGGTTAAGAAGTCCTTGGAATACAGGAAGAAGTTAAGTAAATTTGCTAGGAGAGCTATGGCGGAGGAGGAGGTTACGGCCATGTTGGAGGCCCCCTCTGCGGCTACTTCGCCGGCCCAATCTTCTGCCTCTGAGGGAGATGATTCAAAATCCCAATTTACGGAAATAATGTCTGCAATTGCTACTTGTCAGGCAGTTCTGACCAACAAGATTGATACCGTGCAAGTGGAGATAAATCTTCTGCGTGCAGACCAACAAAATCTACGCGAAAGTATTACTGATGTCCGGCAACGTGTATCAACTGTGGAGGACACGCTCTCCCCTGTGGTTGCCACGGTGGATGACTTGAAGAACCAAGTGCGCTCTCTGCAAACCAAAGTGGATGATCTCGAAAATAGATCTAGACGTAGTAACATTCGTATATTTGGGCTGCCGGAGGGCCGGGAGGGACATGCTCCTGAGCAATACATGGAAAATTGGATACGGGAACACGTTGGCGCGGAGGGTCTCTCACCGTCCTTTACTGTTGAGAGGGCACATCGTATACCAGCGGGCCCGAGACCTCCTGGATCTTCTCCCCGTCAGCTGATTATCAAGCTTCTGAATTATAGGGATCAAGATGTCATACTCCGCATGGCCAGGATGAAAGGTCAAATTTCATTTGAAAATCAAAATATCTCCTTTTATCCAGACTTCTCAGCTGATGTTCAACGTCAAAGGCGCAAATTTCTGGAGGTGAAGCGCAAGTTACGAGAGAAAAACATATCCTACTCCATGTTGTCCCCTGCCAGGTTGCGAGTTGTTCATGACGGCAATTCCATCTTTTTCACATCGGATTTGGAGGCTAGAGAATGGGTGGACGCTCATTGAAATTTTTTTTTTCCATTTCATCACCTTCTACACCAATACTACAGTCTCCACTTCCTGAGTTTTCTTCCACTTGTGACTCTTATTTACGGAGTTTTTGTTTTGTTCCCATTGATTCCTGGCGTTCCTGTAGCAGACTATGGGTGAAATGTCCTCCCTCTGGACTGATCCTTCTGCGGAGAAGATTGCTTTGTAGAGACTTTCAGCCCATGTTCCATGAAGTCTTGTTGTGAAGCCCCCAATGGAGCAGAGAGGTTGAGGGGAGGGGAGTAGTTTGTTTTACCAATGTATTACTGCTTAAATCTCTTAACCATCTCTTATGAGCGTGGGTGGTTGTGTCCCCTCCCCTTTTTTTTTTTTTTTTTTTTTTTTTTTTTTAATATATATGTGTGTATATATATATATATATATATATATATATATACTGCTAAACTTGATACTGTTATTGTCATTTTTCAATGGTCATGTGGTCTTGGCTTGCGCGCTTCGGACGAAGAGTGGTTGTTATATTGCCATGTTTTGGAGGTGCAGGCCCTTGAGGCTGTTTGAGTCTGCTGGTTTGCGGACACCTCGCTTTGTCCGGAGGGTGCGGGACCGGGGCGGATGGGCGGGAAACAAGCTGGGTGATGCCAGGGGTCATGCTTATTATTTATTTATTTTTTTTTTTTGCTAAACTAGATATTGTTATTGTCATTTTCCAATGTGCATATGATCTTCACTTGCGCGCTTCGGGCAGAGGGTGGTTGTTATATAGCCATGCTTTTGGTGTTATAGGCCCTTGAGGCTGTTTCAGTCTGCTAGTTTGCGGATGCCTCGCTTTGCCCGGAGGGTGCAGGACCGGGGCGGATGGGCGGGAAAAGAGGGGGGGGAGGACAGAGAGAGGAGAAAGGGGAAGAGAAAGGAAGAAGGGAAAAGAGGGAAAAGAAAAGGGAAAAAAAAACAAAAAAAAACAGCTGGGTGATGCCAGGGGACATGATTTATTATTGTGTGGGAAATATTGTGTTTTGTGGGAGACTGTGATGGTGTTTCAGATGCTTTTCTTTCTTTACCAATGTATAGAAGTGATATGCTTATTTTTTCCTTATACTGCTGTTATGCCGGGCGGGAGGTGTAGACGGGATCGTTTATGTTCAGTTGATCAATTTGATCACAATTTAATTGGTTCACATTTGGAGGGTGGGAGGGAAGGGTTAGGATTTTTTTGGCTGCCAGGCCACGGGATTGGGTTGTTTCAGGGATAAAATCTCTGTCGGGTTGGGGGCGATGGAGATGGGGTGGGAAGTTTTGATAAGGGTTGGGGTGGTTGTTAGTTTGGGTTGGTTTCATAGGCTGGGAGGGTTAGAGATAGGATGGGTTGTTTGGTTAGGGGTTAGGTTTCCGGGATTCCTCTCTCTTCTGGGCCGGGCCCCTCTCACTCTCAACAGATCCCATCAGATGACCGGGGATGTAACACATTTCACTTATGTCAGTAATGACTCCATTGACTTGTAAATTTTTATCATGGAACGTACGTGGTTTGAATGATGCTGTTAAACGGTCTTTGGTTCTGAACCCCATCAGGAGGCAAGCTCAGGGAGTGATTATGTTGCAGGAAACCCATCTTACAGCGGGTAGAGTTTTGTCTCTTAGGAGGCCCTGGATACAGAATCACTATCATGCCACGTATTCCACATATGCTAGGGGTGTTTCCATTCTTGTCTCTAAATTAGTCTCCTTTGAATTCATTGATCTTAAGACTGACCCACAGGGACGTTACATTTTCTTAACGTGTAAGCTACAGGGAGCCATGTTTGTCTTAATGAATGTTTATATTCCACCGCCTTTCGACTCATCAGTTCTTCAGGAAATGCTTATATATATCTCTGACAAGACACATCACCATATAGTCTGTATGGGCGACTTTAATATAGCTACTAATCCTGACTTGGATAGACTTGGTGGGACCGTGGTTGATTCCAAGTCAAATAGAGATGCTTTTATCAGTCTTGTGCGTGATATGGGGCTTATGGATGTATGGAGGACTCTTCATCCGAGGGACCGGGAGTTCTCCTGTCATTTGGCCACATATAAAACACTATCTAGAATAGACTATGTGTTCGTTAACCAGCTGGCGTTGAATTGGGTTACAGATTGCTGTTTTTTGACCAGGGTGGCTTCCGATCATTCCCCGCTATTATTATCACTACATCGCGATCAGAGGCTTGGGCCCAGAGTTTGGAAGTTTAGCCCCATTTGGTTGGCTAATGCGCAATTGGTCTCTAGACATAGGGAAGCTTTGCGTGAATACTTCGCCATTAATGTTAATTCTGCTCCTCAGGGAATTGTTTGGGAGGCTGCCAAGGCTGCTGCAAGGGGTTCTTTGATATCTCTTATATCTACACAAAATAAACTTAAAACTAGTGAGGTGGAGACTCTGGAGTCGGAGGCTGCTGTGGCTGAGAGTAAATTTGTGGAAAGTGGGGATTCGGCATCCTACGCCAGGTTTGTTTCCTGTTCCTTGCGATACTCAGTGAAACTTTCTGAATTGAATGCTCGCCATGTTTTTTATATGAAACAAAATATCTTTGAAAATGGGGACAAGGCAGGGAAACTATTGGCTCATCTTGTTCGTCAATATAGGGGGGCCCTGTTGCTTTCTTCACTCCGGGATTCTGGGGGTGAAGTGATAATTGACCCGCAACTGATTAACTTGCGATTTCAACGCTATTACTCCCAGCTATATGAGTCCCGACTAACTTGCTCTGAGTCCCAGATATCTCACTTTATTGATCAGTGTGATCTTCCGCAGCTCTCCTTGGAACATCAACGCATGCTGGATGCTCCTATACTCCTTAGAGAGGTTATGGAGGCGATTTGTGGTTTGCCGGCTGGCAAGGCCTCAGGTGCTGATGGCCTTCCTGCAAAGTGGTATAGCGGATATTTTGGATCCTCATCTGCTGAATGCTTTTTACGCTGCTATAGACGATGGATATCTTCCGGATTCCATGAATGATGCCTCCATTATCGTGTTGCCTAAGCCGGGGAAGGACCCAGAACTTTGAGACTCCTACAGGCCTATTTCCCTTTAAACCACGGATGCAAAAATCGTGGCGAAAATACTGGCCACCAGATTGAACACTGTGCTGGGAACCATCGTACATGAGGATCAGACTGGTTTCATTCCAGGCAAATCGACGTCCCACAACCTTAGAAGACTATTTCTGCATCTTCAGCTTCCTCATGAGACCATTGGAACTCGGGTGGTCGCGTCTCTTAATGTGTCTAAGGCCTTTGACTCCATTGAATGGCCATATCTCTGGCAAGTACTTCTGGGTTTTGGATTTGGTCCATCCTTTATTAATTGGATACGTATTCTGTATAGTAACCCTAGGGCCTCCGTGGTAACGGGTAGATTGAGTTCACAATCTTTTCCTTTGCATCGTGGCACTAGACAGGGCTGCCCGCTCTCGCCTGGCTTATTTGCCCTGGCCTTGGAACCTTTGGCTACATTGATTCGTGCCAACCCGTTGATTCGTGGACTACGTATAGAGGGCAGAGAGGAGAAAATTGCATTATATGCCGATGACATTTTACTCTTCCTTGGTGATGATGGGGATTCCCTGAGGACTACTCTGAGATTGGTGGATGATTTTCGTATATATTCTGGATTTCGGATCAATTGGTCTAAGTCTTCTATCCTCCCGATTGATGGTGGTCTGCGGGAGTCTCGCCCATCGGACATCCCTCTTTCATATGTGAATGTACTTACCTGGGGATTCGGGTGGCGACATCGATGGACTCCTTTTTGGAAATGAATTTGTTGCCTGCTATTCAATCTTTTAATGATAAAACAGTGGCGTGGATTCATTTGCCCTTAAATCCTATTGGTAGATCGAATCTTATCAAAATGATTTTTTTGCCTACGTTTTTATATATCATTCAGAATACACCGGTCCCTATTCCTAAAAAATACTTTCGACAAATAGACAAAATTATTTCTCGTTTCATATGGTGAGGCCGTCGGGCACGACTTAAGTTGACTACTCTTATGAGCCCGAAACGGGAGGGGGGTATTGCCTTGCCCAACTTTTACAGGTACTATTTGGCAGCGCAATGTCGCTATGTTCTTGATTATGTTTCACCCAGACCTTGCTATCAAACTACTCAGATAGATGCATTGCTATTGCAACCTGCCTATGAACTACCCCAGTTCTTGCATGGTGGTCCAGCTGTCTTTAAAATTCGGACTACATTAGCTGTAACTCTGCATGGGGTTTGGGGAGAATTGAAAAAATTGTTGGGATATGTGGCCTTGGATCCGGACACCCCTCTCTGGGGCACTGCGGGATTGCATCACCTACTTGGTAGTGAGTTCGGCCCTTTATGGATTAGATATGGGATTAATACTTTGGGACAATTGTATTGTGATAACCAGCTGAAATCCTTTGCACAGTTACACGATGAATATAATCTGCCACACAATCTTTTTTACTCTTATTTATGCACCAGGCATGCTCTTAGAGCCCAATGGGGTGATAGAGCACCGACGATTGCTGTATTTCCACTCCTCTCTAGATTAATAACTCTTGAACCTCTGAGACCTCTCTCTTTTATTTATCAATGGCTGGAATCTCACGTGCGAACTCAGGAATTTCCCTCACGGACTAAATGGGAACTAGATCTGGGCCCTTTAGAGGATTGGGAATGGAGCATGGCTAAGGAGGTGCCAGCTCAGGTGGCAACATCGACTAGGCATCAAATGATACAGTTGAATATTCTACATAGGATTTACTATACACCAATTAGACTACATAAAATTGGGATTTCCAGTTCTGATCATTGCCATCGATGTGACAATGTTCGTGGGACCTATTTCCATATGATTTGGGAGTGTCCCGAGGTTGGGAGATTTTGGTCGGAGATAATCCGTATTGTGACCCTGGTATTGGGAAGGCCTGTTCCTACGACTCCTAGGCTTTGTTTATTGTCTATCTTCCCCGATGAGATTGAGGATGCTAATGATAAATCTCTTCTGCGTGAGCTTTTAGTGATGGCGAGAAAGGTGGTGGCTTTGAACTGGATGTCAGACAGGGCTCCCACTTGCAGGGCGTGGATTAATTTAGTTTCACAGTGTTTCCCACATTATAAACTAGTTTATTTACATTGAGGTACTCTGGCTAAGTTTGATAAGATTTGGGGGCGGTGGCAGTCCTGGTGGACTGCTAGAGCAAATACTATTGTAACTCCTGATGACGTATAACATTATGAAGCGGTTCAAATGTATCCGTGCTTACTTACTAGGTGGACGGGTAAGGCATGTACTTGTTTTACATCTTTGTGTCTGATCTCCGTTTACGCTGGGATCCTGAGGTGGCATTGGCTGTTGGGTGGGGCTGCGGGTTCGGGGGAGAGAGGAATTGGGTTTGAGGGGTATAGCTTTAGCTTAGTTAGGTTATTTGTTTGTACTTTGGGTTGAACTTTTATGATAAAACCGGATCAACTCTGTACACCTTATTATTATGCGTTTGTTCTCTTTATATGTTGTACATGTTGCATATACCTGCTGTACTTGATGGATCTTAGCTGTATCTTTTCTGTTTGTTTTCCCCTATATTTAAAAAAAAAAAAAACATTAGTTTGCTCCCTGAGGAAGAGGATAGACTATTCTCTGAAAGCATTGGAGTAAGGAATATAAAGATATACATCGGATTCGAAAACATCTATACTTCCAAAGGTGACTGACACAAAGAGATTTTTTTAATTAATATATTTTCTTTCTTTTTAATTATTTTAATCTCTTGTTTGGAATAGCTTCTTATAGAATGTTTTCTTCATCTGGTTGTGTAGAATTTGTCTTGTGGCTTCTTTGGATATGCATCTGAGTATGTGTCATAGAAGAGACAGTAAGGGATCTGGTTCCTTTTATCTTTATTTTGATTGGTATAATTATCTAGTCCAAAAATATTTTGGACCGATATACACAGTCAGAGGGATATATAACCTGATCTATCACTGTTTCCAATTTCTAATATGTGGGTATCACATCATGTTGATACAACCACGGAAGTATATGTAAAGAACCCTAAGAAATTGGTTTATTTAGAATTGATGCACCGTTTCGGATGTCTGCCAATTCATAATATAGGACTAGAGTTTTACTGTATAAGAGTGTGATATTATCACAGTGCCCGTGCTCTTTTTGTTTTTTTTTCTGTCAGTCTAGTCTGTGCCTTGCTCCCATTGGCTACCTTGTGTTAGTCCCGCCCAGTATGACCTTTATATACTGTGCTAGGGGCACCCCTCCGATGCCCTTTGGTGGTGTTCTTGTGCCAGTGCTTATTTCTGCTCAGTGTTTCCCAGTGTACCGACTTGGACTGTCTGACTACTCTGCATCTTGTCTGCTGCCCTTGTGTACCGACCCGGATTGCCTGACTATTCTTCTGACGTTACTGCTCCGTGATTCGACCCGGCTTGGCTGACGTTCCTGCTCCGTGACTCTGACCCGGTTTGGCTGACGTTCCTGCTCCGTGATTCGGCCTGGCTTGGCTGACGTTCCTGTGCTGTGTCACTTAGGCGACATTCTGACTGTCTGGCACTAGGGTTATTTCCTTGTGCAGAGTATCAGTGGCCAGTCTCTGTTACTGCTCCGGCAGTTGAGTCACCGGTTGCCTCCGGTTATACTTGTGCAGAGTGCAAGTGTTGTCTCCGTTACTGCTACGGCAGTTTACCTTGGGCCTAGTCTCTGTTATTGCCTCTGCTCAGAGCAAATGTCTGCCTCCGTTACCACTCCGGCTGTTGAGCCACTGGTTCCCTCCGGTTATACTTGTGCAGAGTGCAAGTGTTGTCTCCGTTACTGCTACGGCAGTTTACCTTGGGCCTAGTCTCCGTTATTGCTTCTGCTCAGAGCAAGTGTCTGCCTCCGTTACCACTCTGGCTATTGAGCCACCGGTTGCCTCCGGTTATACTTGTGCAGAGTGCAAGTGTTGTCTCTGCTACTGCTATGGCAGTTTACCTTGGGCCTAGTCTCCATTACTGCCTCTGCTCAGAACAAGTGTCTGCCTCCGTTACCACTCCGGCTGTTGAGCCACCGGCTGCCTCCGGTTATACTTGTGCAGAGTGCAAGTGTTGTCTCTGTTACTGCTACGCCAGTTTACCTTGGGCCTAGTCTTCGTTACTGCCTCTCCTCAGAGCAAGTGTCTGCCTCTGTTACCACTCAGGCTGTTGAGCCACCGGTTGCCTCCGTTAGACTTCAGCAGTGTGTAAGTGTTGTTTCCGTTACTGCTACGGCAGTACCTCCCGTGTCTCTGTTTCCAGTATTGCCTAAACAGCTCATGCTAGTTCTGTTTATCTGGCTTTTGGCGTTATGAATTCCACAGCAGTTTATATGTAGGGAATCCCATCACTGACCTCTCTGCACATGGGACTGTTTACACTCTGAAGATCTTTAACCCATGCAAGACCTTGCTCCTGGGAATCAATCACTCTGCCTGACCTGTGTCAGTATAGACTATTGTGGACTTATTGTTTATGCTGGACCTGTGTAGGCCTATGTATCTATAGCCTGTCGTGTGTCTGTACTATTCTGCTGATATACTACAGGACCTGTGAAGGTTATTTATTTTAATAAAACTATGTTTTATCCTAAACCACTGTGTCTGTGTGTCAAACAAACCGTTACAGACATATGGGATTACTATATGTGATTAAAGAATATTTTATGATAAAGCTTCTTCTCTGGCTTCATATATTGAAAGATTCTAGTTTAACATTATAATATATATGGTCTAAACAAGATTTTAAAAATGAAGTAATTAAATTTGTGCAATTTTGAAACATGTAGCTCCATAAGCACAGAGGTGGATATATATATATATATATATATATATATATATATATATATATATATATATATATATATACATTTTTTATTATTATTATTTCTTGACTATGTTGGCAGAGGTCTTTTTATCCTAGGCTGCTGTGCAATCATTTTTGTCACATTTATCTATACATCTTGCGCTATTGTTTATCAACCAGAAAATCCCATTCTGAACACAGAGCAATTCATGGGTCTCATCAGGGGTGGCAAAAATCCAACATTGGTGGTGGTGGTGGTGGCACTTGTAGCGGCATATCATTTTAGGTCTTGCTCCCTGAATATGGATTGATATTTGACAGCTGACACACAGGAACACTGTGTAGCTTCTAGAAGTGGTCCCACTGCATGTGAGATGGTTTATGCATACTTGAAGGATATATATTTTTTAAGCAGAAACAATGACCCCACAGACTACTGGTAAACAAGCACTGTGTGTGGCCAGAATTGACATGTACTACAGTGGAAACCCTTAGTTGCCCTCCAGCAAGCATTTAGTCTGAGTGGGTTTTCAGTGCAACTGGTTACATTGTCAATGCCTGTAGGACTCTGCTATCAAGCAACAATGTTGGGAGACTAACATTCTTAAAAATGAACCAACATCTCATACCATCTGAGTGTCAGGTAGCAGAAACCACATAAGATGACAGAGAAAGCCAGGCCAAATTTATTAACAGCAGCACAGATGATGATGGTGAGGAGGGAGTGTGAAGAAGGGTCGCTACCATCTACCACACTTGGGACCACTGCTATGCCCAATAAGTAATGTGTATCAGTAATCTGAGAAGAATGATAGCTTACATTTGATGCAAATATGATAATGGTAAAAACTGTTGTAGGAATCTATATATATGTATACAGATACACAATCAGACCCCACTAGTCCCCCCCACCACTACCATACACATCTGCCACTTTGTAGATTGTGCTTTTTTTATTATTTCTTTACATCATCATGAATATGTGTCAGTGTTAGGGGAAATGTTGTACCATAGGAAATATAGGTGAAAAATTTGGTAAAATTAACAAAAAGGAGGAAAATTTGTCACTGGTGAAAAGGAGAACATTTTTGCAAAAAAAATCTCAAAATTGTCCACTTTTTTTGAAAAGTCATGCAGGAAAATGTTCTCACTTTTTGCACACCCCACCTACCACCACCTTTCTTTCTATGTAGATCATTGCCATTGATGTTTCCAGTAACGCAAGACAGTCAAGGGATTCAGCAGTCTCCTGACTTGCTTCAATAATTCTGAGCTGCATGTTTTCTGACTACAATTGCCTGGCTGCATCTGGGTTCCAAACAATATTCCCATCCTGGTCTAGGCCCTGGCTCATCATGGGTCAGACATCTGACTATGAGGCCAGCACCTTTAACTGGCTTTGGCCAGAGCAAAGGAGTAATTGTGACTGGGATTGATCCCAAGCATTGCACCCCATATTCACACTCAAACAGCCTGAATTTCTACCCCCTATCTGTAGACTGCGACAGCTATAAACAGAAGAATCTCCACTTCTCCCTTCCTTTTTTCTGTAAGCTCGATTCTCAACTGTAGCAATCTTTAGTGCTCTCCATCGTATCCTGAAAAGGAAACAGGAAAAGTAATTTTGGCTAAAACATTTCAGTAAACCATATTTTACCACATTTACAAAAGCTCATTTTCAAAATCTCAAATTTTTTTCTTCAAAATATTTGCAAACAAATTGTCTTTTTGTGCAAGTAATCTATGACCTTATATTGCAGAAGTACACTGCAAAAGTACATGGATTTTTCAAAACTATTTTGCTGTTTTGATTTTCAAATCAGCTACACTACATTGCTAATTAAAAGGTATTGCATACCTGCAAAAGGCCATTAAAAAAAACTGTTTATTATACTATATTTTTGTAAATTCATCAGCATATTGTGAGAGAAATATTGCAGAATCTAGGACCTTACTGCGACATACACTGCAGTTGTCACCTGTGTGAAATGCCCAAGACTACAAAATGGGGGAGATGCACTAAAGAATGATAAAGAGGTGATAAAGTGGAGATGACTTCTCTAATGATATCCGATGTCCTATGTTATTCTATGGAGCCAATGCACAAAGATTTATCCACCTTTAGAGATCTGTGTACATAGACTATATAGAATAGCATAGAAACTGGAGAAGTGATATAACTGGAAATGGCATCTCTGCTTTATCACAACTTTATCATGCTTTAGTGTTTGTCTCCCATTGTGTAGTTTGGGGCATTTCACACAGGTGACAATTGCAGTGTAGGTCACAGAAACATCCTGCATGCTGCGATATTTGTCTGATAGTATACTTAATTAATTAATTTACAAACAAATGATCATACCTTAGTGCATAACAGCCAATGATTTCTAAATTGTGATTTCTTTTACATGATGCTGTTACAGCTAAAATCTGCCTTAAGTGCACACAGCACATTCTTCCTTTCAGTACCTATACAGTATGATACTGATTTGTACCCATTTTTGTGTGAAAAGGGTACACAGTACCACTCATGTTATTCCCTCATCCTCACAGAGAAGTGGTGGGGGACCCTAATTAATATATTATTGCATATATTGATACATAGTACCAGTAGAAATTATTTTCACATAGAATGTTTGGATTTCTATAAAGAATGCTTCATTGTTTTATAAATTTGACTTTTTTAAGTATAGTGAAATTAAAAATGTGTAGCTTTACAGAAAAATGTATCACTTCAATTTTAAAATTCAATCATGAAAGTACAGTACACCATTCTAATTTCTCTTGGTCACAGTTTGTTAATATTCCACAAAGTCCCAGGATGCAACTATAAGAATTTAAATCTATGAACATGAGGCAATCATGCTCAGCAGAGTATAACAATAATTATAATAGAGATTAAATAAAAATAATTAGAAAATGCTCATCTAGTTTTGATGTATTAATTATTCTGACCCTGTTCTATTCAGAGTCTAATTATCTGGTTCAGTGGAAATGCCAAGATTTCTACAAGTCATAAAAATTACATTAAAGTAATTATGTCAGCAAACTAAACACTATTCATTTACCTAGCTTTTAGGCACATATTTGAATATGTTTTAACTGTTTTGCCCACTGTTTCTTTCCATAATCAATAAAGATGCCCCTTTTATCAAAAAGTGCTCAAAGAAATATATTTTGTACAGGTGGATTTTTTTTAATCACTGAATAATTTAGATTATTAACTTTTCTTAACATTGAAGTAACTAAGACATTTCTGTTCAACCAACAGGTCATTTAAGCATGTTATCTGTGTACGCATTACTTATTAATTATTCCCCTAATGGAAGGTCCATCTACCCAATAATGAAAAAAAAAATTATAGCTAATTAGAATGCTATTAAGCGAGACTCCTCTAAATGTAATATTGTAACTAGTGATGAGCTAGCATGCTCGGCCGAAGCTCGGTTCGGCTCGAGCATCGCTCTGCTCGGCACATGGCGGTACTCGTACGAGTACCGCATGTGCTCGCCCGCCATGTTCGGGTCTCCTCCCCGCACGTTTTGCGGCTGCTGCGCAGCCAATAAACGTGCGGGGAGGCTCTGACATCAGTGTAATGCCAGCAGCCATGTTGGCTGCTGGCATTACACTGATTGGCTGGCCAGAACCCATGATCGGGTGCTGTATAGCACCTGACCAGCGAGTTCGGCTCAGTCTTAGCCAGGGAGAGATGAGGATAGGAAGGGAAAGTCAGTGTAGGCAGAAAAAAAGTGCGTTTGAACAACAAAAAGACCCAAAAGTCCTTTTTAGGACTATTGTGTGTGGGGGCAGCAGATATATTTTGTTTTGGGGGGCAGAGTTTAAAAAAAAAACGTCACATATTCCGTTCACTGTGCCTAGCCGCAGATTAGCAGCACATTCTGTTTAGTGTGCAAAGTTTCAGATTAGCAGCACATTCTGTTTAGTGTGCAAAGTTGGAGATTAGCAGCACATTCTTTTTAGTGTGCAAAGTTGCAGATTAGCAGCACATTCTGTTTAGTGTGCAAAGTTGCAGATTAGCAGCACATTCTTTTTAGTGTGCAAAGTTGCAGATTAGCAGCACATTCTGTTTAGTGTGCAAAGTTGCAGATTAGCAGCACATTCTGTTCAGTGTGCAAAGTTGCAGATTAGCAGCACATTCTTTTTAGTGTGCAAAGTTGCAGATTAGCAGCACATTCTGTTTAGTGTGCAAAGTGTAAAAAATAAAAGTCACATATTCCGTTCACTGTGCCTAGCCGCAGATAAGCAGCACATTCTGTTTAGTGTGCAAAGTTGCAGATTTGCAGCACATTCTGTTTAGCGTGCGAAGTGTAAAAAATAAAAGTCACATATTCCGTTCACTGTGCCTAGCCGCAGATAAGCAGCACATTCTGTTTAGTGTGCAAAGTTGCAGATTATCAGCACATTCTGTTTAGTGTGCAAAGTGTAAAAAATAAAAGTCACAATATTCCATTCACTGTGCCTAGCCGCAGATAAGCAGCACATTCTGTTTAGTGTGCAAAGTTGCAGATTAGCAGCACATTCTGTTTAGTGTGCAAAGTGTAAAAAATAAAAGTCACATATTCCGTTCACTGTGCCTAGCCGCAGATAAGCAGCACATTCTGTTTAGTGTGCAAAGTTGCAGATTATCAGCACATTCTGTTTAGTGTGCAAAGTGTAAAAAATAAAAGTCACAATATTCCATTCACTGTGCCTAGCCGCAGATAAGCAGCACATTCTGTTTAGTGTGCAAAGTTGCAGATTAGCAGCACATTCTGTTTAGTGTGCAAAGTGTAAAAAATAAAAGTCACATATTCCATTCACTGTGCCTAGCCGCAGATAAGCAGCACATTCTGTTTAGTGTGCAAAGTTGCAGATTAGCAGAACATTCTGTTTAGTGTGCAAAGTGTAAAAAATAAAAGTCACATATTCCGTTCACTGTGCCTAGCCGCAGATAAGCAGCACATTCTGTTTAGTGTGCAAAGTTGCAGATTATCAGCACATTCTGTTTAGTGTGGAAAGTGTAAAAAATAAAAGTCACTTATTCCGTTCACTGTGCCTAGCCGCAGATAAGCAGCACATTCTGTTTAGTGTGCAAAGTTGCAGATTAGCAGAACATTCTGTTTAGTGTGCAAAGTGTAAAAAATAAAAGTCACATATTCCATTCACTGTGCCTAGCCGCAGATAAGCAGCACATTCTGTTTAGTGTGCAAAGTTGCAGATTATCAGCACATTCTGTTTAGTGTGCAAAGTGTAAAAAATAAAAGTCACTTATTCCGTTCACTGTGCCTAGCCGCAGATAAGCAGCACATTCTGTTTAGTGTGCAAAGTTGCAGATTTGCAGCACATATTCCGTGTAATATGAAGAAGGCGGGTAAAAAGGGACGGGGAAGTGGACGTGATCCTGATAGTTCAGGGCGCGGGTCAGGACGCGTAGAAACTGTGCCTGGTGCCTGAGCACAAGAAAGAAAGACATCCACCATACCTAGCTTCATGTCTCAGTTTACAGAGCGTTGCAGGACATCACTCTCGAGGTCAGACCACTGCAAACAGGTGGTCGGTTGGATTTCAGGTGATACTGCTTCCAGTCGGTTAAGCACCACCCTGTCTTCCACCAAGTCCACTCTCAGTAGCCAAGAGTCTGGTCAACATAATCCTCACCCTGATCATCCTTCCTCCCACCATAGAGGGTCTGGTCAAAGAAGTGATCCCACACTGGGATATAGTGAGGAGCTCGTCTCATCACCAATCCTTAATTTGAACCTCTCTCCAAGCACGCTTGCAGAGGAACATGAAATCTTGTGCCCTGATTCACAACCTCTAGAGGGTACCCAATCACAAGAAGATGACAGAGGTGAACGGCATTTAAGGTCAAAGGAAGTGGATGATGATGATGATGAGACACAGTTGCCATCAAATCAACCACTATTACTGTCTCAAGACCTTGATGAGGAGGATGATATACAGTTGTCAATGACTGAGTATGTGGTGGGATCAAGAAATGAGGAGGATGATCAGAGTGAGGAAGTGGAGGAGGACTTGGTGGACGATGAGGTGACTGACCCCACCTGGGAAGGTGGAGAGCCGAGCGATGACAGCAGTCCTGAGGGTGAGCCATCTGCAGCACCGCAACAGGCTGGAAGAGGCAGTGGTGTGGCTACAGAAAGAAGGCGGACCGCACCAAACCGGCCCGCAAATGTTCCACGGAGCACCCCCTTGCGTAAATCTCCCTTGCCAAGGGCTAGGTGTTCCGCGGTATGGCGTTTTTTTAAGGAAAGTGCGGACGACAAAAGAATTGTAGTTTGCAACCTGTGCCACACCAGAATGAGCCGAGGCATGAACACTAGAAACCTCACCACCACCAGCATGATCCGACACATGGCATCCAAGCACCGTAATAAGTGGGAGGAACGCCCGGATCGCCAATCTGTGTCTGCAGACCACACCACTGCCTCCTCTTCCCCTGTTTTCGGTGCCGGCCAATCGCCTGTCGAAGGCGCAGGCCCGCATACCTCCCGCCCTGCACCTGTACCATCTGAAGCACCATCAGCGACCACATCCACTTCCCTGTCCCAGCGCAGCGTCCAAATGTCGTTACCCCAGGCATTTGAGCGCAAGCGAAAATACCCAGCCACCCACCCACAGGCCATAGCACTAACCTCACACCTTTCCAAATTACTGGCCATCGAAATGCTGCCATTTAGGCTTGTGGAGACTGAGTCCTTCCGCAGCCTGATGGCAGCAGCTGTCCCTCGGTACGCAGTCCCCAGCCGCCACTACTTTTCCCGGTGTGCCGTCCCCGCCTTACACCACCATGTGTCCCGTAACATCACCCGTGCCCTGACCAACGCAGTTACTGGGAAGGTCCACTTAACGACTGACACATGGACAAGTGCTTGTGGCCAGGGACGCTACATTTCCCTGACGGCACACTGGGTGAATGTCGTGGAGGCTGGGAGCGACTCGGACCCTGGGATGGCACAGGTGCTACCCACGCCGAGGATTGCGGGCCCTACCTCCATCAGGGTTTCCGCCAGCACCTACGTTATTGGCTCCTCCTCCTCCGTTTCCACCTCCGAATTCTCTGCGCGCAGCGCCACTCACCCATCAGCCGGTAGCTGGAAGCAGTGTAGCACTGCAGTGGGGAAGCGTCAACAGGCCGTGCTGAAGCTGATCTGCCTTGGGGACAAACAGCACACGGCCTCAGAGCTGTTGCAGGGGATTAGTCACCAGACCGAGCAGTGGCTCTCGCCACTCAACCTGCAACCAGGCATGGTTGTGTGTGATAATGGGCGTAACTTGGTGGCGGCTTTGGAGCTCGGCAAGCTCACACACGTACCATGCCTAGCGCATGTATTTAATTTAGTGGTTCAGCGATTTCTAAAAACCTACCCCAATTTGCATGATCTGTTGACCAAGGTGCGCCGCGTGTGTGCACATTTCCGTAAGTCATCAACAGCTTCAGCCGGCCTGTTGAAGCTGCAGCAGCGCTTACAATTGCCAGCTCACCGGCTGCTGTGTGACGTGAGCAAGCGCTGGAACTCCACCTTCCACATGTTGTCCCGGCTTTGTGAGCAGCAGAGGGCAGTAGTGGAGTACCAGCTGTTACACGGTCGTCGCCTCTCCGTTCAACTTCCTCTAATCAGAAGTGAGGAGTGGGAATGGATGTCAGACCTCTGTGAGGTTTTACGCAATTTTGAGGAATCGACACAGATGGTGAGCGGCGATAACGCTATTATCAGTGTAACCATCCCACTTCTGTGTCTACTGAAACGCTCGCTGCTCACAATTAAAACCGACGCTTTGCATGTGGAAGAGGTGGAAATGCGGGAGGAAGAGCTTACACAAGGTGATAGCCAGAGCACCCTCACTTCGTCTTCTCAGCGACAATTGGAGGAGGCGGAGGAGGAGGAGGAGGAGGAGGAGGAAGACACGGTTGCCTCCGCTACAGAGGGTAGCCATGGAACTTTAGTTCCATCTCTTCAGCGTGGGTGGGCAGAAGAGGAGGAAGAGGATGAGGAGATTGAGAGTCATCCTCCTGGTGAGGACAGCGAAATCTTGACTGTTGGTACTCTGGCACACATGGCTGACTTTATGTTAGGCTGCCTTTCCCGTGACCCACGCGTTATACGCATTTTAGACAACACGGATTACTGGGTGTTCACCCTTCTGGACCCCCGCTACAAAGAGAATTTCTCATCTCTCATTCCTCCGGTGGAGAGGACAAGCAAAATGGTGCAATACCAGAAGGTTCTTGTTGAAAAATTGCTCCAAAATTTTCCATCTGACAACGCTGGCGGCAGAGTACGTGCTACCTTGGCCAACCGAGAAGGGGAGAAAAGGGGAGCACACAGCAGTTCCGAGAAAGGCAGGGCAACACTCTCCAAGGCGTGGGACACCTTCATGACACCCCACCAGCACCCTCACCCTGATGCGCAGCCTAGTGTCACAAGGAGGGAAAAGTTTTGGAAGATGGTGAAGGAGTACGTAGCAGACCGTGTCAGCGTCCTCAATGATCCCTCTGTGCCTTACAACTACTGGGTGTCCAAGCTGGACACGTGGTATGAACTGGCACTCTACACCTTGGAGGTGCTGGCCTGCCCTGCCGCCAGCGTTCTGTCTGAGCGGGTATTTAGTGCTGCTGGTGGCATCATAACAGATAAGCGTATCCGCCTTTCCACCGAAAATGCTGATAGGTTGACACTTATAAAAATGAACAAGGCCTGGATTTCCCCTGACTTCTCCACTCCACTGGAGGAAAGCCCCGGGGGAACATAAAGTCACTTTAGATATGTTATTTACAATGATGGGAATACTCTGTATTCCCATTCACCCCTTCCACCCAAAAAATGGGTATATGGTTGACTCTCTTCCATATACCCTGGGATATAATTTTTATATAGGGCCAGCTCACCAGCGGGCCCTGTGATATAATTTTTATATAGGGCCAGCTCACCAGCGGGCGCTGTTTGACAATTTTTGTATAGGTCAGCTCACCAGCGGGCCTTTTCATATAATGTTTTATTGGGTCAGCTCTCTAGCGGGCCCTCTCATATAATGTTTTATAGCGTCAGCTCACTAGCGGGCCTTCGCATATAATGTTTAGGATGGTCAGCTCCGCAGCAGACCCTCACCCATAATGTTTTAGATGGTCGGCTCAGCGCACGTTTCCCTCTTAATCATGGCCCCAGTTCAGAAAAATCGAGGACATTTTTTGCAGAATTTGCCTCTGCGCACGTTTCCCTCTTAATCATGGCCCCAGTTCAGAAAAATCGAGGAAATTTTTTGCAGAATTTGCCTCTGCGCACGTTTCCCTCTTAATCATGGCCCCAGTTCCGAAAAATCGAGGAAATTTTTTGCAGAATTTGCCTCTGCGCACGTTTCCCTCTTAATCATGGCCCCAGTTCCGAAAAATCGAGGAAATTTTTTGCAGAATTTGCCTCTGCGCACGTTTCCCTCTTAATCATGGCCCCAGTTCCGAAAAATCGATGAAATTTTTTGCAGAATTTGCAGATGATATACAAGTAAATATACAGCAAATACTGTTTGGTAACAATTTTTCGCCTAAAGTCGTTTTTATCTTCCTTTTTGTGTGTTTTACGGTCAGTCTGTAAAAATGGCGTACTACGGGCGAAAGATCGTTCCCAGCAGCGATGTTGGAGTCCAAGATGCATCCAGACATCCTCCCTATGCTGTCCCTGAACCATTTCTGTGGTGTTTCCATCATTTTCTGCCCTTTTCCTATGGACCAGGCACCCTCCCCTCATCAGAGCAGGGGGTGCCTGGTGTAATGCTCGAGTCCTCCCATTGACCTCAATGGGGCTCGGGTGCTCGGCCGAGCACTCGAGCCTCCGGGGGCGCTCGGTCAGAGCACCCGAACACCCGAGCATTGGGGTGCTCGATCATCACTAATTGTAACCTTAATCACATCTTGTCACTTAAAAAATGACAAGATGTACAAGGAAAAGTGGAGCAATTCTAGGGTAAACCAATTGAACCATTTGGACAAATAAAAATACTCTTTGGTTCAAATGAGTTCTCAAGTATAATACTCCTCTTTAATTGGAATTTGAATAATAGCTGTCAATATGGTACTACTGCTCCACTTTCATCTTTGTGCAAATGGGCCACTATTTCCAGTACACAAAGGAATTAACAGACACCTTAATGATGATAGCATGGAGACCATGTTTCTTCTCATTTATGCTATCCTGTATTTGGGTTATTGGATTTGAAAATCAACATGGCATAATCTAGAGGTGCAGACAGCCCTGGTCTACATGGACAGATGTACCATGTAACCAATGCATGGCTTTAATATTAAAAATCTAACACCAGCATGCAGCATATAGCATAGTAAGAACAATTATGAATTTTGCACTAATTTCCCCTGTGCCCTCTTAGTACATATAATTAAACATGGTGCAGTGCAACATCATTCCCCGAAATTACTATATACGCCTACACTTACCATCACTTAGCACACATATCTCAAAATGTCCATTTTTTCATGTACAAAAGTAAGTACAGGGGTATTATTTTAGCATAAATATTTATTATTTCAGTTACACGTATACGAATAATTATCTGCATTGCAGCAGCTATTACAAGAAATATTGTAAAAACAATAATATCCCTTAAGTGCACAGATTAACAGTACACACTTCTTAGAGTCATTGTTTAACAAGTTCTTAACAACATCCCACTTCTGTATGGGCTACTCACAGGATTAAGAAGTTAAACCTGCCTCTAGGGTTTAGTGCATACATGCTGCAACTCACAGTATTTCTTTATCATATGACCTCACTAGTCCTAATCCCTTGAGCTGCTCACCTTTTCAATATACAATTTAAATTTAGTGTCTTTTTTCTCAAATGATTTCCTTTTTTTAAAGTCCAGACTTTTACCCACAGTTTGAACGCAAACACATGATAACTTAGTCTGAAGAATGGGTTTTATAAATACATTTACAAATAAATTCCGGCACTACCATCAGAAAGATTGATAAATCACACTGCAACAACTCTTCCTTTATAACTATATCCCTTTAATAGACAGAGCTATATATATTCCACCAGTTTACATACGTCATATAAATTCAGAAAATTATACAAATCACACAAAAATAACAAATTCTAGAAATGTTAGAATTCAATATTACTTCATCAAATCTCTTATAAGTGATAGTGAAGTAAATATGTGCAATATATACTTAACATCAATCACTTAACCCATAAAACTCCCGCATCTGAAAACACCTCCATCAAATATACATACAATAAATTCTTAACCACAATCAATAGTCACCCTGGATAAAACACTGTATCAGCATATACTAGTTTCCCACATCCACCAGACCTCAAAAGGTAAAATCGGCAAGGGACCCGTACCAATTTTGACCCCTCCTGCAGACGTTTCCATTACAATACAATATTGTCTCAGTAATGAGCCCAAACTGGAATTAACCTCTTACTCCAAACACCTCAGGTCTGATACAATGTAGCACAATCAAACCATACTGATTCCAGTTCTTCCGGGTAACATTATACGTGGACCAAACACATCACAACATTGCTCCAGCCCATTAAAATGGAAACATAATCCGTTTATCACGGAGATGCAACTAAAACCCAAAAAATCTATTCCACCCTATCCCTTCTCTTCAAAACTCAAAAGGATTGATCATAAAAAATATATATATTTTTTTTACAGTAAGATCTGTTAATTTATGGAATTCCTTCCCCAAGGGTGTAGTTATGGCAAATATAATGGATACATTTAAAAGAAGATTAGATACATTTATTTCCAAAGGAAACATATAAGGTTATAATGTGTATTAGTAGGCAAATCAGGAAGATCTGATAAAGACTAACTTATTTGGTAGCATTAAAGCTATATAATGCTCATGTCACTGGGTTATGAGACAAAGGTTGAACTTGATGGACATGTGTCTTTTTTCAACATAATTTACTACGTTACTATGTTGCCCTTTCATAAAATGCAAGTAAATTAGTCTGACATGATCTATTCTAGCTCATACTAAATCTAAAAGGTTTTAAAGGATCACTCATAGTCTTTAAGCATAGGTAGCTTAAATAATGAGAAAAAGCTGTAGTAGAAAGTCAAGGTTTGGGCAGGCTCAAAAAAATCAGCATATGGAAGAAAAGCTGAGGCAAGGACTACTAATAAGCGGAAAGGCAGTCTGGAATGAAGCGAAGGTCAGAATTCATACATGCAAATCAGCAGATGTCATGAGAAATCCAAAGGTCAGACCAGATGAATTCAGAACAGGAGAACAAAAGTATCAAGGTACACTCCAAGACAACTGAAAATGTAAAAATGCACTCACATCATAACAAAATAAATTGTCATGCAGTTTGACATATATATAATAGATAAACTGCAGTCTCTGGATTCTAGAATCCCCATTTCCCTTAGCTTTTTATTTTATTTTATTGATACTAGGAGGGGGTGAACTACATTTTGCACTAAACTTGGTGATGGGACTGATTTCTAATTTTTTTGTGTGTCTAACATCAATTTACTAAGTTACTTAAACTAAATGGTTAGCTCTATGTCACTTTTGCCAGTGGGAGGGAGTGGGTAAGAGTATGGGCATTTCAAGACATTCTTGTCCTCTGAGACATTTTTAATACTATAGACTAGCAAATCAAAAATGCCACTGTTGTGCATTTTTCCAATTTTCTTTGCATGCTATAGAGGTGGTGTAGGGAGCTTGCTCACATTAATGAGAGTGGAGTGGGTATACCATTATTCACTGAAGCTTTCACATGAAGTTCAGGCATATAAGAAGGGAGCCAACATTCTAGTGGAGACAGTCTTTTGCTGGAGGATTTGTACATTCATACTGTGGTGTATTTAATCTTGGTCTGTCAACCACCCCCTTGCTAGAAACAACATGATTGCAGCGGAGTTGTTTCCCCTGCTGGCACTTAACATTTCCAGTATCATCCTTGATTCGTTGCATTAGGCTTCTAACTTTAATGAAAGTATGAATACAGTGAGGCTGTGTATAATCAATTCTTCAAATAGAAGCATTTTAAAGGGGAAGACAGTTAAGCAAACATTTGTAAAGATAATAAAATGAGAAATAAGGTACATGTTCATGCCAGACAAGAATATATATTCCACTGTAACCTCCTTACTTATTTTCCCCATTTAGATATGATCGAGGCAGGGCTTATAATTTTAAGTCCTTTGCTACTAGCCACACCTGAAAAGTTACTCGCCACTGCAAGCCAAAACACACCCACTAGGGCTGAATTTCTACTCGCAGGGGCTAAATTTTCACTCGCCATTCGCTAGTGGCGAGTGGAAATTTTGAGCCCTGATTGAGGGATGCGAACCCTCACTATTTGGTTGTGGCATTCTGAACAGGTGTTGATTATGATAAATAAAATGAATTACTTTGAGAGGCTTTTATTTTCAAAGTTGACTATACACAGTATCACTACTTCCAAATACACTCAGGTAAACAGGTGAGAGTACAAATTACTCTTAAGGTTCCTGAAGTGTAAAAATAGCTTTTATGTTTTGGCCAAAATACATAATCATCAAGAAGCATAGTCTTTTATTTCTGTTATTTATGTATGTCATACACATTTTAAGAACATTTATAACACACATATTACAAAGAAAACATAATATAATGCTGAATGTATATCATATGGCGCTGACAACTAACAAGTAGCAACAGGTAGCATAGATGATTGTATGAAAGAAAAGAAATGAAAATCAAGCTACAAAACATGAGTAACTTTAAGGGTTTCATACTTTTGTTAAATCCTTAGAAATTGAAAGAAAATATTCCAAATCCCATATCATTTTTTTTTCAAAGTATAGCTATTTTTCCATTCACCTTAATAACTGATGTATAAGGATAAATATATGAAAGAAGCTGATATGACATCACTATCATCCAGCATGACATTATTAAGCTTTATAAAAATGAACACCCTAGGAGGCAGTTTGAAATGAGTGGGTCAGTAAATCAATTATTAGTAAATTATCATCAACTCAATCTAACCTGTAATTTTGATTAGGCAATCTTAATATTATATAGTTTGAGTGAGGAGCCAAAACAGAGGAAGATGAAAGATTGTATTGAGAATGGAATGGGAGAAGACAGAAAGCAAACAATGAAGGAAAGTAGCAAGAATTTAAGAGGTTGAAGAGATCAGTGAAGACTGGGTACACTGTAAAAGAATAAAGCACACAGAATTTACTCAAATACATAGGTCTGAAAGTTGGAGTACAACATGAGTGCTGAGACCTCTTCATCTATTACTGGGAATTATTGGCTAAGCTATCATTGTAGAGTGAGGGTGGTGGTGCAAGATGCACAAAGCCATCTTGATGCTAAAATGTTATCTGTCTGATGTTATCTACATTACATCTGAAATAATTGATCAACAATAAAAATAAGTGGATTGAAAGGAATAGATACATTCAATTGTACTCTCTCCCAAAGCTGAACCTGATCATATTATCAATATATTTTTCTCATATATCTTACATATTTCTTCCTACCGCATCACCTAAAAAAGTAATTCTCCTTACTTTTAAAGTCCTCTGCTAAGCTTACCCCCCCCCATACATTTCTTCTTTCAGCTCCACTTCCATTCCTGGTCACTTCCTCTGCTTAGCACACCATCCACACCCATTGCTCCAGATGTCTCAAATCTTTTTCACTTCCAGCTTTTTATGTCTGGATCTCCACATCTCTCCCTTATGTCTAGAACTGTCCTACTCCATATTTAAAATTACCTTAAAATCCTATAATTTTGAGCACTAGCATCATACACTGCTTATTGGCAATACCAACACTGTAATTCTTAGAATTGTACAGCTTCATATCTGTCTCTCAACCAATACTCAGTTAGACAGGTAGCTCTTTGTAGGTATATTTTTCCAATTGTGTCTATGACTGACACGTATTGCATCCGTATTATATTTCTTGTATATATTATTTACAATATATATTTTTTTTTTGGCAAGGATCTGCATACATTGTGTGGTGCCAGATAAATACAATTATACTTATAGGTATTGGAAATGATATTAGTGCTATGCCTGCTCAATGCCAATTTATTAACCCTTGTGGCCAGAGGGGTGTCAACACATGGTTTTATAATGCATTGGATACACCTCTGGCACTCGCTGGGTTAAACTGCTTAATCCAGAAAAGATCCAGTTTACTCTTCTGCAGCAAACAGATGCCAGTAGGGAAGGGTATGATCATTTTCTGGAGTTCAATTCCTTTGTTCCTTCTTTAAAACTATTAGCTAACAAGGAGGAGAGAAAATTGGCATAATTTTACTCAATTTTCTGAATATACTGTAGGGGCCTACTCACATTAAATTCTTAATGATGCAGCAGTATGTGCAATGGTATGAAAAAAAATACATTATATTCCAGAGTGAATATCCTAAAATTCAGTTACATATTCGGAGCCTAATCACAATGGAGTTGCATTTGCAGAATCACACAGTCCACTGCACACATTTTCCTGTGAGAAATATGCCTTTGAACTCTGATTCCTCCAGAAAAAGAGATTGTGTGTTATACAAGTGCATTTAAACATCTGGGAGATTGTTTGGGTGGGATAACTTTTTTGTCTACTCAGGGTGGGATCAAACCTCGAGTTCTCAACGGTCATAATGTTCAAGGTTTTAGTTGACTAAACACAGGTCAGTCAATTAAAATGACTGAGCAACTAAATAGATTATATACTCCAAAGTAGGTATATCACTAAAATATTCCCTTTGTGGCCCATAATGGTAAATTGTAATATAGTAAACTGGGGTTGGATTTAATTGTAGGGGAAACTTTTGTCATTGATTTTATTTCCAGATCCCCATATAGACTTAACTAGAAATCTGTTAGGCAAACTGTAGTATGGATACAAAGTAGGTGCCCTTCTCACAGCAGTTATAGCTATATACTATATCTGATAAAGACATCTGCCCCATATGAACTATTACTCAGTTGAAGCCTATTACTAATTGTGAGGAATGTGAACTTAAGGCAGACTTCAACAGAGATCATTATGAACTGAGAACTGCAGATACCCTGCTAAGATATGTAAATTGATAATCCTGATTACTTAGGTAATTCCTTTTGTTAAACTAATAAAGAGCCACTTATTTCTAAAGTATAAGTATACATTAAAGGACTGTGGTTGCACAGCCCAGACCAAGTGCAAAGCAAAGATATAGAGAATTATTATGACTTGTTAGGAAAGGAGAATGTTGGATAGAAACAAAGGGAAAGCATTATATGTTTTGATAATTTCATAGGTCAAACAGTATAAAAATAGCACCTAGAATAATAGAAACACCCTCAATGCATTGTGGAGCAACATACTGGAGAAGTATCTAGTATTCAAGGAGATTAACTGAATGAGCAACATAAATTGTTGCTTCAAGTAGCCCCAGAGGAAGTTAATCCTATAACCTAAACCTTAACAGTTTTAATGAAAGTTTAATAACCAAAAAATCTAATGCATGTTTTGTGTAATCAGATTTTCTATTCCAAAGAACATAGTATTTTGTTTTTTGCTTCTACTTGTGCTGAGATCAAAGACTTCTTTGACTACCTTCTAATTAATGGTGCATGATAAAATAACAGGTAGAAGGTTTAAAATTAGGCCTTTGTTTGATTGTTGTATTTAAATGTATGGCAGTTATAGAATGTTTTGAACTTGAAAGTAATATAGTAATTGTTTATAGGTTTTATAAACAATTAGTGAAATAAAATACAGGAAAAAGTTTTGTGAGGGGAAAAAGCAGTGAGAAATACTGGTGACATTTAGTTAAATCTTTATTATAAAAAACTATATTGTGTTTCTCCTAAACAAATAATTCAGTTACTATATGGAAATATTTAAAACCAAATCAATATGTATATTTATATAAATCCTACTATATACTATAGCTATTGCATATTATTATAGTTTCCCTTTCATAGGTACACAGACATACTTACTCATGCACTTACACATAAACATCCACACTTTCCCTTCTCTGAGCAAAAGTAGCAGACAAGTAGTAAAGAGAAAGTTTTTGTATAATCCATACACAAAAATGTTTGAAAACACAAAACTGGACATATACCAAATAGGCAGTGGACTACCTTTATATGGGAAGAAAGGTACAACCCATTGAAATTGTTTCTTTAAAAGCATTTCAGGGTTTTCTTGGTTGACTTCCCTTTTGGTAATGTTCCCTGCCTACCTCTTAGCAGGACAATGGACAACCTAGTTGTAGTGAGAGAAGTAGTCACAGCAGGTATGAATAAGGAAAGGGATGCTAGTGAAAATACAGGCGGAAGGCGGATAAGAATTTGGCATGTGAAAACTAAAAAGTGTGGATGGTAATAAAATTTAAAAGGAGCCTATGAAGAATAATTCACAATGTTGTAAATCTAGGAGTGTAGTTAATTTCAAGGCTCTATGGATTATATAATTTTACACTTTTTTCTTTTACTTCCATTTGTCGGTTAGGCATGTATACCTGTCAAATGCAGCAGAGAGGTTTATGAGGATCACTACATTTTGTCTTGAATAGTCAATTGAGTAGCTCATTGATTATGTTTGTTAATGCTGCCTGTATGCACAAATTTTGCATATGAACAGATATTAAGTACTTAAGACATATAGACCAAATTTGTGGTGTAGAGAGACATATGTGTGCATAGACACCATTAGGGAAACTCAC
This sequence comes from Rhinophrynus dorsalis, assembly GCA_037306005.1. Lineage (NCBI taxonomy): Eukaryota > Metazoa > Chordata > Amphibia > Anura > Rhinophrynidae > Rhinophrynus > Rhinophrynus dorsalis. The sequence continues at coordinate 323,602,578 of CM074721.1, forward strand.
ACCATGCCACACTAACTATGACCCTTCTTGGACTCCACCCAAATCTCCTACCTATGGAGCTGTTCTGTTACATTATGTTCTTGTACTAGACGAGTAGAAGGTCGACTCATTGCCAGGATCTCATCTGTGACCCTATAATTACAAGAAAAGGCATATAATAAAGATTTATATTCAAACATACTGTCTGTACATTAATGGGTTTCAATGAGTAAAAACTAGACATATATATAGTCTTTATAATTGGTTTTGGATATCCACCGATCTTTCACTCATAATATCCAACTTTGGTCAAACAGTGAAAATTTGGCTAACAGTATTCTAATCTGTAATGGGGCTTGTAGTCTGAGTCAGAATGGGTGGATACTAGGATGACCTGATGTTTAAAATGAAAGGGTCAGAGTAAATAATAATGAAATGGGGATCAGGAACCAGAAGCACACTCCCAGTGCACTAGTGGTATTCAGACAAAATCTGTCAAGCACGATTTGGTATATCTTGATAAATCCTAAATACACACATTCAGTACGCACACCGTCTTGCTGTTTTTCAAATTGGTATCTCCAACTTGGATGCTAAAGCCACTAGTGTAAGGGGGCAGTAAAGTTTTGCTTTATGCCTGGGTGCTGCATATATAATAAACAGTTAAAGAGGAATTACCACCTGTTTGACTCACATTCATCTTTGACTGTTCGACTCACATTCAACTTCAACTGTTTGACTCACATTCACCTTAGACTGGCTCACAATATGTATTATTAATGGACTTCTACCTCTACTCTCCCCCTCCCCTTCACCACCTTCTCTCCTTTATCATATTCTCCTCTGTCCACCTTCCCTTCTATTATCCTCTTTTCCCCTTTTTGGACTCACTTGGATTCACACTGCTTTCTCCTGTGTCTGCCATCATGTTCTCCATCTCCCCTTTTCGCACTGCCTCTCATTATGCCTTTTCCCCTCTTTGCTCCCTGTTCCACCATGTCCACCTTCTCTGCTGTCCATGCTTTGTCCTCTTTTACCTGACCCCATCACATCTGCAACATCCTCCTTCCCCATTCCCATGCTTTGGTCTGTTTGTACCTCCCACCTTCCCTTTTGCCACACATATAAAACTTTAATTCGCATTGTACCAAGACAATGCTCTGTGCAGTCTGAATCAAACTTCTCTGTGCCTTCAGCTAAACTGAACCTGTGAACACCTTCTGTAGCCCTACTAGTCTATCAGCAACAGTGGGTAACCATGTCCTCCTATCCCTTTATACACACTGGTTGCTGTGCACTCTCTTTACTACCGAAACAGGGAATCTTTCACAAGCAAAGCCATGGAGGAGAGACCCTGACTGCTCTAAAAGAAGCATGGTGAAGAATGAAGGCCTTTTTAACTCAGACAAGCAACTGGTGGCTCCCCCATTGTTGGACTACAGTTCCCATCATCCCTAGCTGCCCGCATGAAGACCATTGTAGTCCAGTAGTTGGAAAACCACATTTTTCCTCCACCTTCCCAATTATATCCAGGATTTGCCCATACTGAGTTTGCCTTAATAATGAAGTTGCATACACCTCAGTGGTGAAGTCAGGACTATTTTATTTTTATTTCTCTCTGTATCTAAGTATGTGTGTGTCTCCCATGTGTGTGTCTATCCATCTGTAACTTTCTATGTATCTCTTATGAGCCCCTCTTCTTGTGTGTCTGTGTGTCCTGTATGTGTGACTGTGTTAAGGGCAACTCTGTATCCTTTTTGCTAGTTAATTACTAATTGGCGTATGAATAACTAACAGCTTGCATAAGCCCTTTGAATGTCAGAAGATACATCCATTTTGGCGCACACATTTTGAACATTTGAGTTTAATCCATCATGTATTATCACTGAAACTTTTAAAGTGGACTGCAGAAGAATGATCATAAAACATAATGGGACATACATATAAAGAAAAGCAGAGCAATCATGTTCACCACCTGCAGCACTGTAAACAAATACAAATTCTCCCTACTCCATTCCCCTTGTCCCTGCCCCTAGCATGTACTGTTGTTTCTTACTGTAAAGCACACAATAGAACTGTTTGCATCCGGGCTGATGGTTTACTTAAAACAAAAGTATGGTGCATATCTCTGTGTTAGTATCTATCAGAATCACAGCTCAGGCTGAGGAACCTCCTGTATGTCTCCGCCACCTATCAGTCAAAGGCTTGTTTTTGTTTTTTGCCTTTTTATAAACTCTCCTTGTCTATTACAGTCTACAAAGTAAGCACATCCACACACCTTGCAACCACAAGCAACTCCAGCTTCTCCTCTTTGCCTGTCGGTTGTCCTTTACATGCAACTTATCAAAATTTTTGCAACAGCTTTCCCTTAATTTTTATAGTACAGTGCAGGATGAAGCTATATATCTTAGCTTTAGAATAATCAGTTTGCCATAAAAGAAAATGATCACTGTACAGCAGCAGTTGCAGATGTAAAACACCACCACACCTCAGTATATGCTGTACCTCTTCTTGCTATTGTAGGAGTGAGTGTTGAGTTAGTGTACACCATTTGTAAAGTGAGTTGTCTGTTTCTCTCTTTGATGTCTGCAAAGTGTAACTGTCCTCACTCAGTCTTAGTAGAGGCTCAGCCAGCTCAGGTAGTAACTTGGAACACATGCTGGTCTGACCTTTACTGACTGTCACTTTCCAATTATTTTTTTCTCCTTTCTTACTCCATAACCTCACATACATAGAACAACCTGGAAACCAGCAAGGCTTTGATGATGGTACTGTTGGCAAATTTATCATTGGCAGTGCTGATAAGGAAGACACTGAGGGCACCGGGGGATCCAATTGGATTTAATAGTAATCCAGCCCTGTTCTTTAGCACTAGATGATGACGACACAGTGATATTATTATTTAGAAAATGTTTTACTAGAAAAACTACATTAAGATTTCTCTTGTTTTTAAGAATGTCCTGGAGAGCTTTCACACACACATAAGCATGCTATCACGGTGCCCGTGATCTTCTTTGCCAGCGACATTGCTAATTCCTGTTCTATTCCTGCTGAGCTCTTATTGGCCGCTGGGTTCTGCCCCGCCCAGCATTACTTTTTTTATCCTCAGTCCTGTCATTACTTTGGCGCCCTTTCATGGTGTTTCTGTACCTGGCGTTTGTACTGCTGTTGGTTCCTGCTCTGTGTATGACCCGGTTTTGCCTGACCTTGCTCCTGTCTCTTATGCCCCGTGATTCCGTTGCTGACTAGAGCTGGCTGACTACCGCTCTGTGTACCAATCCTGGCTGTGGCTGACTACAGCTCTGTGTACTGATCCTGGCTGTGGCTGACTACCCAATTCGTTGCTGACTAGGACTGGCTGACTACCACCCTGTTTACAGATCCTGGCTGTGGCTGACTACCCGATCCATTGCTGACTAGGACTGGCTGACTACCACTCTGTGGACCGATCCTGGCTGTGGCTGACTACACGATCCGTTGCTGACTAGGACTGGCTGACTAACACTCTGTGTACCAATCCTGGCTGTGGCTACTACCCAATCCGTTGCTGACTAGTGTCTTGCCAGTGCCTGTCAGTGTTGCCTCCGGTTACCCTAGTCTCCTGGGACTATTGCCTTGCCAGTGCCTGTCAGTGTTGCCTCCGGTTACCCTTGTCTCCTGGGACTAGTGCCTTGCCAGTGCCTGTCAGTGCTGCCTCCGGTTACCCTAGTCTCCTGGGACTAGTGCCTTGCCATTGCCTGTCAGTGTTGCCTCCACTTACTCTAGTCTCCAGGGACTATTGTCTTGTCAGTGCCTGTCAGTGTTGCCTCCGGTTACCCTAGTCTCCTGGGACTAGTGCCTTGCCAGTGCCTGTCAGTGTTGCCTCTGGTTACTCTAGTTTCCTGGGACTAGTGCCTTGCCAGTGCCTGTCAGTGTAGCCTCCGGTTACTCTAGCTTGCTAGGGATCTGGTTATTTTCTGTGTCCAGTATTTTAGCCTCCTTCTACCCAGTCCTCTGAGATTTGGGCACTTGTGGTGACCATTTCCATTCCTCCATTACCCCTAGTTTTCTAGGCCAGGTCACTCTCCAGTGTCCCGGCTTGCTGCCGTTCTATCCCTAGCTTTCTAGGGATTCTGCTCTGCAGTCACCTACTGTCTTGCTAGTTGGGTGCGCTTCCTAGGTTTGGTACTGCTGAGGTTCTGTTCCTGGTTCCTGTCATCTGATCCAGCCTGCATTATTACTGTTTTGTTTTGCTATTCTCCTGCACCCTGACCTGTGTCAGATTTGGGAAGTGCCATGGTACTGTCCGGATCTGGACCTGTGAAGGGTGACCTTGTGCACTTTATTATTCTTAATAAAGCTGATTTTACTTTACTAACTTGTCTGAGTGTTCTTACAAACCGTGACACATACATTCAAAAATTATATACACATTGTTTTAAGATACAAAGAAGCAGTTATTTTTAGGGATTTTATACCTGGAGAAAATCTTGATTTTTTTGGGGGGGTAGGTTATTCCAGGCTTAAGGAACTCTGAAGTAGAAGGCAGATCTTTCTTGCAGTGAGGGATATTCAGTGAGTTGTTTGCGGTGGAGCGGAGGTTATTGTTAGTATGGAAATCTGGAATGAGCATACTGCTCAGGTAGCCTGGTTTCTTTCCAGAGACGTGGTCGGAAACTAAGCAAAAAAGGTGAAGGGCATGTCTAGATCTGATTGTTAGCCAATGTAGTTGTTTAACCCTTTGAGTGCCAGAAAGTGGTAACACATTGCAGAGCACTCAAAGGGTTAAAGACACACAGTAATGGGTAGCATAATTACATTGTTGATATTATGTGCTGGTGGGGGGTTGCCTCATGTCTTTTTGTAGCCACTTTGTTTTTGTTGTGAGGAACTGACAGGGGCTCAATGACAGCATCATTTAATGTTTTACTGTGTGACAGTTTTATTTGTTCCATATATAGAAATATATATAGCGAGGGAGACCAATGGTGCAGTATAACCAACATTACACTTGTAAATGTAGCAAAATATGACTCACACTCACATTTATAGGTGGTCAGAGCGGGACTACTCCCACGTTACTCTGAGATAACTGACATGCGGAGAAAACACCCCATCTCTGCTCAGGGTTCTGTGTCCTAAGATATATAGTATAAAAAGTGATAAAAGTCTTGCTGCATGTGCTTTTTTAGGGCAGTTATCATAGTGTGACATCTCCTTCCGATCTTCCTATCCTTGTCACAGAGTTTACAAATTGCAGTTATGGAGAAATATGCAGTCCAGGCACCTAAGGAAAAGTATTCCACACCCATGATTCTGGGATATTCTTAACTGCACACCTTGCAGCATGAATATCAACATACATAAAATCACTGAGACACACCATCCTGATCATGCTGCAACATCTTATGATTCTGGTGGGACTAAGGGCTAGATTTAAAGGCAGCCGTTAGCAAAAAAAATCACTAACGGGTGCGTTAAGTGACATGTTGCAATTCAAAGATCCGTCTAAAGACCAGCTAACGGCAGTTGCAGAATCCTTACGGCCGATACACTTACGTGCATTCAGACGCATGGTAAAACATACCCCAGAGCTATTCAAAGGCTTGCGGTACTGATAACGGCTGAAAAAAAGACACACCTAACGGCTAAAAGTTAAGACCCACTTTTTTTAGCCGTTAGACACTTAACGGCCAAAACAAAACACCCGTTACATAGGAAAAGACACAAAAGGCTTACCGCACAACCATGTAAATGGGAAAATTAACCCGTGCAATGCCAAAACAACACAAAAACATGCACACACAACACAAATCACTACACACACAAAAACAAACAACACCAAAGGGACAACGACACACAAAAAAACAACAACACAACATGGCACGGAACAATGGGGTTCATCACACAAAGCGGACACCTGCAAATACAAGCTCACCTGGGCAACATCAACACGCCACCTGCACCCCACAACTGCACGTCCGCAAATGGCACACACAGAACAAGCACAACACACCACATCTTATAACACACACACACCTGCAAACACTTACCTGGACAAAAACAACTCACCATTGGTCAGCACTCACCTCATCACCACACCCACACAACGCCCTAGCAAGTACTTAAAGGGACAACTCAACACACTCACTTGTGGCTTGTTTTCCACTCAGGGAGGGAGAGAGAGAGAGAGAGAGAGAGAGAGAGATAGATAGATAGATAGATAGATAGATAGATAGATAGATAGAGACAGATAGAGAGAGCAAACAGTATGTTGGGTTACATATTGTTGCGAAGGCTGCGGAGAAGGCGTGCAAGGGAGAGAGCTGGGGAACATCAGCAACCTCCAAGCATGCCTGATCAACAGCCACCACCTGTTGCAAGTGAGGAGGCTCTGGCTCAGCAGCCACACAGGAGCCCATCCCCACCTGGAGGGCACAGGATGTATAGACGACCACCAAGGCCCAGGGTATACCGCCCAAGGGTCACCCTCTTTGGAATGACTGATGATGAGGTAATTGATCGCTACAGGTTGAGGCCTGACAGCATCATTGCCTTGTATGAGGTCATCAAGGAGCAGTTGGATCCCATCTACATCCACAACCATGCCCTAACTGGCCTGCAGAAACTACTCTGTGCCATGCACTTCATGGCAAGCGGGGCCTTCCAGTCCACAGAGGGTTACGCATCTGGCATGTCACAGGCCACATTCTCCAGGGTGCTGGCCCAGGTCCTGCCAGCCCTCAAAAGCAAGGCCAGTACCTATATACATTTCCCCACCACCGACATGGACTGGATACAAGTCAAGCAGGCCTTTTACGCCAGGGGAGGCATGCCCAGGGTCATGGGTGCTATAGATTGCACCCATGTCCGAATTAAGGCCCCAGCACGTGACGCACAGATATTCATCAACAGGAAGAACTTTCACTCCATCAACGTGCAGATGGTGTGTGACAGCCATATGAGGATAATGAATGTCTGTGCAAAGTATCCTGGCAGCTCACATGATTCATACATTCTCCAAAACTCCTCAGTCCACAGAGATTTCGAGAATGGAACTTTTACAGGGGGATGGCTTTTGGGTGAGTTCACAATACAAAATCACATCACATACACAGGCGTACACACAACGCTGCTTAGCATGCTCCTGACCCACAGCTACTACGTCCACCACACAAAACATCATTCACACAACATGTGCTCCCTGTCTCACCATGTCACTCACATTACACAGGTGATGCTGGCTATGGATGCAAGTCCTGGCTACTGACCCCACTGGCCAATCCTCGAACACATGCCCAGGAAAGCTACAACCAGGCTCATGGCAGAACGAGGAATGCCATTGAGCGGACCTTTGGCCTCCTCAAGTCAAGATTCCGATGTCTGGACCACTCGGGGGGAGCACTGCAGTATGCACCTGGAAAGGTGTGCGACATCATTGTGGCGTGCGCAATACTGCACAACATCGCAGTGGACACCAGGCTGCTGGAGCACATCCAGGCCCCCCCCATACAGGAAGTGCCCATGGACATTGGACACGTTGAGGAGACCCTGAGAGGGACACAGATCAGAGACAGGCTCATCACGGAACACTTTACATGTGAGTATAACACAGGCATGCAAACAATCCATGCAAGTCCCCCATCAGTCCTGTGACACTAACCACACTGCACATTTTGTTCTGTCTCACCCCACAGGAACAGTGACACAGCACTGCACTGGCAGCGGACGTGGCAAATTGTGTGTGTGGACTCAAAAACCATCCTCCATTCCACTCTCCACGTTGACATACAGACCCCAAGGATATCACGCACACCCTCAGGAGAAACAAGGTACAACACATAACCCATGTTCATCGCCTTACAGGGCTTGATTGACAGCAGCTAACTTGATTTGCCATGAGCATAGCCAGAGCAACCATGCTAGCCTTGTAGCGAAAGAGTGTTATCCAATGCTATGCATTGGATAATACTCCGTCACATCAGGGGTTAAAGGGCCATTGGACTCAAAATGGGACCTGTACTGTGCTACAGCTGAGAAGAGCAGCACAGGGGTGGATGTACAGTGGTATGGGCACACAATGTAGAGGTCATGAGACGTAGATCAGATTACCAGGGACACCATGCTGACCTGTGAGTGTGCAGACATATGTGCCCCCGACATGAATACACACATCAACAAATGTGTCCTAACAGTTCCATGGAACAAATTACATTGGGCTGCCACTGTCACATTAACAGTGGCAGCCCAAATTCATTACTTCCATGGAGCTCTCAGAACACTTGTTGATGTGTGTAACCATGTCAGGGGCACATATCCATAGGGCTGGGGCACATGTCCTTAGTTCTCCACATAATTGGTTACAGATGAGTACACAACACATTGTCAAGCAATGGTTTGTGTACTCACCTGTAACTGTGAAAATTGAGGGGATCAAAAAGACTAAATTGTTGTTGCTTGATGATCAGTTCAGGTCAACTGCTCCAAATCCTGTCCTCTTCTTCCACAGGCATCCGTAACATGATCCATCCTTGAACTGAAGTTCTTCTATGTGACTGGATTGATGTCTTGACATCACCTTCATGGAGATCACCCCTTGCTGTTTACGTTGATGTTGTTGGTGATGCAAAGTTTGACCTGAGGTTCACACAAACCTCTACTGGATCATTTTCATATAGACACAGAAAACACTAATTCCTGAGTTTTATAACCTGTACAGTTAGGATGCTCAGCTACAGAGTTGTCAAACCTTGTGGACAACACATGAGCTGGGCAGCAGTGTTACTAAAGTACTATTTTTTTGTTTCAAAGTACATTTAGTGTTCTCATACAGGTGTTCAATGCATATAGGCAATACACAGAAAACACATGTACATCCTAATGTACTTTGAGACACAATAAAGATGAACCATCACCATTCTATCTGTGTCTGTAGGAGGATATATTTGAGAACACAGTTGTCAATGCGTTACCACACCCAGGGTAGAGTATCCCCATACATGGAAAGGCATCACCCATATCACAGGACTCCACCACTTGTTTGCAAGTGAGTGGACTCAGTGATGTATTCACGCTAACAGATGGTGGCAGTGATACACTAATGTGTTGTGGGAGTGGTAAAGAGGTGATAAAGGGGACATACTTCCACAGTGAATTCCTGTCCACAGTTAATGTGTTGCTCAGTATAATCAATGTTCAGTGATATTGCTCCACTGGGACATATCACAGTACATGACCAAGTGGACAAGTGTTTTCACTGGGGAAGTCTGTTACATCCTTAGAAAAAACAACAAGTCAACTTACTGGAGGCCCCAATGCTCACCCCAGGATATCAATGTGTGTGCTACACATTGAAATCCTAGGTTGAAAACATTGGCTTCCCCAGTCAGTCTGTTGCACAATGAGTGTGTGAATCCAAGACAATATGGATACATGTCCCATTTATCTGTCCTGCTTGTTATCTCACCACTAAGCCGTTTGTTTGGTTATCCCCTTAACCCTCTGAGTGCCAGAGTGGTACCCAACGCATTTCTTTGCAATGCGTTGCCTACCACTCTGGCTATCAAAGGGTTAAACACAACATATGATGTAGATGAATGTTCAATGTTGTACCAAATGTTGGGCTAAGGGGAATGTTTTGTTATGTAAAATCAACACACAACATTGCCATATAACACAGTTGTGTAATATGGCAACAGGGATGTTTTTACAGTTGATTTTGTACAACGATGTGTGTGTGAACCCATGTTGTAACATCCCACAAACATCTTACCTAGGCAGGAGTTGTATTCACTGAATTGTTTGGCAATGCATTGGAGACAACTCTGCCACCCAAATCTATGACCAAATTCAAAGCAGATCAGACAGGATTCAAAAGCACAATGTTCCTTTATTCAGGGGAAATTTAACATGTTGGGCATTTTATTTTTTTTTCTTGGGGGGGGGGCTTAGACTGTGTGGCAGAAGTGGATAACCTGGATGATCTCCTGGTCACCCTTTGCCCCCTAGGTGTGGCTTCGGGGGTCACATTAGAGGGGGTGGTGGGGGCAGTGGATCCCTCTGTGGAGCGCAGGTTTTCCCTCTCCAAACGTAAGTCCTCCCTGCGGTTCAGCTCTCTCAACTCCACCAGTAGCTGTGCAAGCAGGTCCATCACCCCCGTGTGTAGCTGATGGAGTTGAGTGTTGATCCTCATGACCTCCGACTCCAGGGCATGGATCCTTGCCTCTATCCTGTTAGTGTTTATACGGGATTCCCTACGGCTCCTGGTGATGTTGTCATTGGTGCGGAGGCTTGACCTGAGTAGTCTCCTTTGCAGAGCCATACACTCAGCTTCCATCCCCGTGGGCCGTTCACTGCTGGTGATGCTTGTGCCTGGTGAATCAGCTGCTGCTGTGTCCTCCTCTGCTGGTGCTGTATCCTCCTCTGCTGGTGCTGTGCCCTCCTCTGCTGGTGCTGTGTCCTCCTCTGCTGCTGCTGTGTCCTCCTCTGCTGGTGCTGGTTGTGCTGCAGATGGGTATGTGCCCACCACATCAATTGACCCACTGCTGCCCACCGATGTCTGTGCTGGTGGAGGTGGTGGGGTAAACACGTCCCTTCGCATAGGCTGTTGGGGCTCCCCAAGCAGGCCCAGGTGTTGGTAGTCGAGTGGCCAAGGGTCAAACCTTGGCCACTGGTATGTGCTTGGCCCCCACCTAGGATCATACCTGGGGCCATGCTGGGGAGCCATCCAGGAGGGTAGGTCAATCTGTGGGTATGGCCCGTATTGGGTGGTGGCCACATCACCGGGCAGCCATTGCCTCCCTGGTGGTGGTGGTGCTGCTGCTGCTGCTGGGGGATAATAGCTCCTGGAGGTGGTGGGGGGCATCCAGTCACTGTAATAAGTCGGTGCAGGCAGAGTTGGTGCAGGCAGAGTTGGTGCAGGCAGAGTTGATGCAGGCAGAGTCGGTGCAGGCAGGGTTGGTGCATCCAGCTGGCCAAGAGGTGTGGATGTCGTTGGGTACGGTGCCCACTGGCTGGTCCCCTCCTCCAAATACTCCTCACTGGGTGGTGAGGTGGCCTCCTCCATGGGCTCCTGATGTGCTGGAGACACATAACCTGTGTGGAGGATTGAGATTGTGTGATCAGTAAACTTAGCCATGATGGTGTCAAATTGATATTAATACTTGAAATGTGTAAAGGAACATATATGTTGTATGGTGTATCCCCCTGTGTGAAACAACGGTACTCCTACTGGTGATGGGTGTTGTATTCTACATGTATTGCAGCTCAGAGTTGAATTCCTTTGGTGCCACATCCCAGTGGCCTGAAATTGTACATTTGCGCTGTTGCCACATCATCCTTTGTGGATATCTGCTCCCTGGACCAAAGCTAGCCAGAGGATGGTCTGGCAACATTGGCATAGTACATTTTCAGGCCACACTGATATTGTCCATGGAATATTCAACTTTGAGCTGTTATACTCTTGTGATGAAACACCTTTCAGTAGTGGGAATACCCTTGCATTACCCGGTGGATCAATCCTATGACATGTATTTTTCCTTTCACATTTTAGGTATTACTATCTCTTTAACGGGATAGCAATGGTTAATTTCACCTTGATGTAACATTGCAGGCATCATAGAGAGATGTTTAGAAAGATGTTGCTGTATGTGACAGCTGGAGATGTCAGTCATTTGACCACACGGAGGCTCTTCAGCAGACTCCACATTGACCCATTTGGAGATAACTACATCTTTGCCATTGTCTACTAAGTGTTCCTGGTTTGTAAGCACGCTCTGTGGACCATGTCAATGATGGATCCATCTCCAATTGATTCAATTTTGGGTCTGCTGAAGAGCCTCCGTGTGGTCATATGACTGACATCTCCAGCTGTCACATACAGTAACATCTTTCTAAACATCTCTTTATGATGCCTGCAAGGTTACATCAAGTGAAATTAACCATTGCCATGCCAAGGTACACAGTGAGGAATATGGTCTGATATGTGTGTATATGTACCTTTCATACGGGTACAAACATATCCTTGATAGATATGAACCCAGAGATCTGTTCAGAACATGTGATTGTCTAACTGCCTATATATGTACAGCCATCACAAATGAACCTTCAAAGATACAAGTGATACCCATCCAAGTAGGTGTAATATACTGGGTATATGTACTCTGATGATTATATCAATATTAGTTATTTTGTTGAGGGTGCACATATATGGGCAGTTGGACAATCACACGTACTGAACCGAACTCTGGGTTTACATCTTGTTGGGACCTATTTGTACCCATTTGAAAGGGACATATCCACATACAAATCTGGTTGTTTTTCTTTCTGTACATATCTTTTTTGACTAGATCTGCAGTGTGATTCAAGTAGTATTCATCCCTATGTTATCAGTTCATCCCGTACAGTGCTGGATTTTGTCAGATTAGACATGTCCCTCTCTGGTTGTCATGATGGTATCCTATGCATTGCATTGTGATGCATGGGATACCACCGTGGCAATCAGGGATTGATGTACATTACAGGATTCTGTCCATGAGGTCTGTTGAAGTTGAATCCTGAGGGGCAACAATCAAGCCAGTATTGAAGGATATCATTGATTGAGGCCTTTTTTTTCCCATCCATCCTTCTGTGTGAGGCACCCAGACCCGATCATAGATATCCATAATCCCTGGCCTGTTATTGACCAAACCTCAATGGTTCATATTTGGTTCCCATATGTATCCTGCAAATAGTGTCTGGTGTACCATTCATCCATGGCATCAGCACTCCTGAGGATCTATATGTGAATCAAATGTGAGCTATGTAAATTGAAGTTAGCGTAAATGATTGCATACACAACACCAAGGCCAACTTTTTCACCTTTAGTTATGTGTGATTGTTTTTGGCCTGTGTGTTGCACATACAAGCATTTATTCTCAGTGGCACTGTGATTTGTGACCTAATCCATCCTGTTGGTGATTCAGTAAGCGGTTAAGTGGACCTGATGAACTGATTATGATGCTGACTTCTCCGCTGACCTCATTTCCCCATCTGCAATGTTTTCTATGGAGTCCACACAATGGGGCCTGTGCAGCTTGAATCCTGTTATTGGATGTTCTCCATAGACTAACATTGTAATTGGTAAAGTGAGGGTATGTAAGTGTCAAATTCTCTACATCAGCTCTTTTTCACCGCTTAGTGAATGTCCCCTATGTGTCATGTAATTGTTAACCTATCGACATGTGTTTGTTGTCTGGTTAACCCTTTGAGTACCAGAGGGGTTGCCAAAGCATTGTTGATCGATGCATTGATGATCCCTCTGGCACTCATGGGGTTATGTGCTGGATTCCCTGTGTGAACATGGGTAACACTGTGTGACAACAATTGTGATGTTTGACATACAACACTTTACTGAGCATGGTTTGTGTGTATTGTGTGTGATCAGCACAGCAACATGAGGGTTAACCAGGGAGTTGGACAGGTTTTGGCCTTGTTGAACATTGACATTTGTCCTTGTCTTGCTTCCTGTTTAAACCCTCAGGGTGCTGTGTTGGTGCAATTGTGTGGTTGAATGAAGGGCAGATGTTGGGATGTGAGTGCTTGTTTGTGATGGGTGTGTGGTTTGAGGTGGTGTGTGTGGTTTTGGGGTGATGCACTTACCGGTGGTGTGGAGGCTCCTCTCATCCCCAGTGTCTGATCCTCCAGGGACCCCCTCAATGAGGGTAGACGACAGTGTCTGCCGCAGCCTCTCCTCCCATGCGCTGAAGGTGATGGGGACAGGTGGCCCACCTCCGGTGGCTCGGGCGTGCAGGGCGGCATCCCCCATCTTCCTCTTCACCTGCCTTTTGCAGTCGCCCCATCTCTTCTTGATTGAGTCCACATCCCGTCTGCAGGTGGCCACCGCATTGACTCTGCTGCAGATTTGACTCCAGGCAGCTCTCCTCCTCGCAGACAGGCCAGGGAGTCTGTCCCCTGGGAAGAGGACACTCTCCCTCTCCAGCACAGCCTCCACGAGGGCCGTGTTTTCTTCATCGGTATATCGGGGATCCTTGACCCTGTCCCCCTCAGCTCCGGCATGCGAGGAGTCAGACCCGGAGTGTCCTGCCTGCTTTGCCCCTGCCTGTGTGTGGTGGTCCCCAGGCACTACCCCTCGTCCCACTGCAGGATCTGTCCCTCTTCTTCTTAGTGTGCCTGTTCTTGTGGGCCTGGTCCCCCTCCGCCCTGCGTATCTCCCTCTCCCACCCCTGCTCTGCTGCGGGATCCCCTCCTGACCTTCCTCCTCCTCCTCCACTAGTCTCCCCATCCCTCTCTCCTGTCCTCCTCTCCTGGCCATCATTCACCCACTCACACCCAGGCACTCTCACACGCCCTCACAGACACACTCGATCCCACTCACTCTCTGTCACACACTTTCACTCACGGATTCACACTGTGAAAATAAAGTTTAAAATGTGTAAGGTGTGATGAAAAAAAAAAGACTATGTGTATGTGTTTGTATGGATGTATGTGCTATGTGCAAAAGTGTGCTATGTGTCTATTTAAATGTAACTCTCTCCTCTCCAAAATCCTTCTACCTTACTCCTCTGTATGCTTCTCTCTCTATCTCTCTCTCTCTCTCTAAATGCTATCCTCCACTCCTGGGTCCTGTGCTCTAGCTTGATGAAACTCGAAACACAGACAGGGTGTAACCGTTATTTTGAGGTATATATAGGTGTATTTGAACATTTTTGATACTTTGGGGCCTTGGGATTGGCTGTAGGTTTGAATTTTGTTTGTGCATCTATCAGGGTTGCTAGACAACGGCAGCCGTAATGTAACATTTTGAGTTAAGTTGTGTTTTAACGGGTGTTTGGGATGCACGGTGATGCAAAATCAGGTGCGACGCTGGTTTTCGTTTAACGTGTTTTTGTAGTGCCTACGCCTGATAGCTATTCTTGAACGCTTACCTTTGAATCTGCCGTAAACCATGTGTTCTTTGCGGCCGACGTGCCTTTTTTACTTAGCGGATGGTTTAACGGCTGCCTTTAAATCTAGGCCTAAGAGTCAGACAATTCAGTAACAGGCATTTCAGAAAATATAATATCACCAAAGTGGTGATAAAGAGGTGATAAAGTGGAGATGACTTCTCCAGTTTATCGCTTCTCCAGTTTCTATGTTATTTTATAGAGCCTATGCACTAAGATCTCCAAAGCTGAAGACATTTTAGTGCATAGGCTCCATAGAATAACACAGGGTTGGAGAAGTGATAAACTGGAGAAGTCATTTCCACTTTATCACTGCTTTATCACACTTCTGGTTTATAGGAAAAGTTATCAATATCATGTCTGGATCATCCCCACCACCACCATATTATTCCTCTTCTCTTGCTTGTGCTTACTGTAGTGGTGATGACTGACATAATGTAGGAAATGCACCTGGTGTCACATTCACAGGCACAGCAGCAACAAGCACAGTATCAGGCAGCCTCAACTCTGTGATACCACTGTTGCACACAGATAACTGGAGAACAACACATTTGTCATTTCACAAAGTTCACCCTAGAGCAATTGGGATGTGATGACAGAGGTAGCAGCACTGTCTGCTGGTGGCTTCTGAGTCACATGCAATGTGGTGAAGGTGGTGGCAATGCAAACAATATCTTGTGCTGGTGGACTCTGAGTCACGGGGGATGTGGATGGTGTGATGGCAGCATTAGCTGCAGGTGAAATCTGGCGAGAGCTTCATTAAGCAATGATAAAGAGGTGATAAAGTGTAAGTGACTTCTCCAGTTAATCACTTCTTCAGTCCTATGTTATACTATGGAGTCTATTCACTAAGATCTCCAAAGTTGAAGAAATCTTAATGCATAGGCTCCATAGAATAACATGGGAAGTGGTGAAGTGATAAACTGGAGATATCATATCTACTTTATCACTTCTTTATCATCTCTTTATCACCACTTAGTGAATCTACCCCCTGGTATCTTTCGTTCAAAGGGAATATGTTGGGGGTGGTGACAGAACAATGTGCTGGTTGACTTTAGAGTCTCCCTGTCACAAGGGATGTGGTGGAGGTGGTGGCAGCATTATCTCCTGGGGAGCTCTGCTGAACACTGTGAATATTACAACTGCTCCTGCTATTTGATTCCTCACTTCAGCAGCAGCAGTTCTCCATCATCATTCACATCTTACTTTTTTCTTTCACAAACACATACACAAACACTCATGCATACAACTATTCCAGACTATTTTTTTTCTTTCTGTAGCTCTATCTGTTTCTACAACTCTCTCTTTCTTGGGATTTTATAGTAGTGAGGCAGGAGCTATTGTGGTTATAGAAAGTAACATTGGGAAATTAATTGGTGGTAGGGAAAAGGTAGAAGTTTATATATTTTCTATCTGATGGAATTTTGAAGGAAAATGTGCCAAACTTTGCATTTTTTAAGACCATTCACACAAAAAAATACTAAACTTTTTACTCACATCATAACATATTGCTTGGACAATATTTTATTGTTTAGCAAAGCTCAGTTTATACATACAGGACAATATATACACCATGCATTAAACAATTCATATATCAAAGTACACAGCACTCTATATAGTGCAATTCATAATGGGTGAAAAAGTCCAATTTTTTTCCTACAGAAATTTTCACTGAAATATGGCAATCTGACAGTTTTTCTGTGAAAATTCCCAAATATATATAAGCTCCCAAATCTCCAAATTTTGATGGATCTCAAGGGAAATTTAATGGTTCAAATGGGAGAGAGGTTAGACTTAGAATGTGTGCCTCTGGCTACCAGTTCTTGTTCTGATACTAATAGTGAGATAATGAGTAAAGTCAGTATGCATGGTCCTATGGCTACCAATGAATGGATATGTGTGGGTCTGTGGCTATCATGGAATAAAACTGCACTTTCCACAAGAATTAAAATGGTAGGCAAAAGTGCCTCTCTAACTTTTCTCATTTTTGGAGAAAGTTTTCTCTCATCCCTTCTATACATGCCAGTTTACACAAACATGGCACAACACAATCACCCATCAAATTACACTAATAATATACAGCAGTAAGATATTTAAATAAGCACTTCACTCCTTCCACTTCCTTCTCTACTACCCTAAATTCCATTTCCACTAAATTTTAAATTATTTCTCTTAACCTCTTTTAATCTGAATTTTTTAACTGTTTTTGAATGTAAAAAACTGGAAGGTCTTCAGGATGGTATATAGTTTGGAAATATATCAGTGATCTTAATTAACCACTTAAAGCATATGTATTGGTCTGGCTCTGGTTTACATATTAAAGTGATAGTAAAACATATACAATTCTATATATTGCAGGTATTCTCCTCCTGAGTAAAACAAGGGTACTCTCACTTCTGAGCACATCTCAACCTTGCATCTCAAACTTGAATTTTTAAGTGTAGTATGTCAGTGAAATATAAAGTTTAATGTGGGAAAGTGTAACATCATACATTTGGGAAGAACAAATCTCAATGCTGATTATGATCTTGATGGAATCAATTTAGGGGACTCGTTGCTAGAGAAAGACCTGGGAATCCTGGTAAAATGCAAACTTGGAAACTGTGACCAGTGTCAAATAGCAGTAGCAAAAGCAAACAAAGTCCTGTCTTGTATAAAAAGGGGCATTGAAGCAAGTGTGTATAACATTATTTTGTCATTGTACAAATTGTTGGTAAAACTTCATCTTGAATATGCAGTGCAGTTTTGGGCACCAGGCCTGAAATGGATATTCTAGAAATGGTGAAAGCATAATGAAGAGCAACACAATTAATTAACCCTTTGAGTGCCAGAGGGGTACAGAATGCATTGCTTTGCAATGCATTCCATACCCCTCTGGCACTCAAAGGGTTAAGACAATGGAGGACTTAACGTTTTAGGAACAACTAATCAAACTTGGTCTATTTACACTAGTGAAAAGATGACTAAGAGGAGATCTTATCATGATGTATTAGTATATGAAAGGTCAGTCCAAGGATCTCTCTGGTGACCTGTTTATTTCAAGGCCTGATCAAATAACCAGGGGGCACCCCTTGAGATTAGAGTAAAGGAGGGTTTTAACTTCAGCAGAGGAAGGGTTTTTTTACAGTGAGGTCTGTTAAATTGTGGAATTGCTTGCCAATGGATGTGGTTATGGTAGATACAATGGATACATTTAAGAAATGATTTCATGTATTTCTTTCAAAAGGGAATATACTGTGTATTAGTAGACAAAACAGGAAGTTCTGATAAAGTCTTCATTATTTGGCAGCAGGAAAGCTATATAATATTTATTTCTCTGGTTGAACTTGATGGACCTGTGTCGTTTTTCAACCTAATTTAATATGTTACTATGTAGTGGCTTGAAATTTTACAGTGGCACTGTTAATACGCCATCCTATGGAGGATTATGTTCAACTTACCAAGCTGCCCATAGGATGGTGTTGCAACAGCGCCACTGTAAAATTTCTGGCCATTTAGTTACTGCACCTACTGCAATAACTTTTGAATAAAACAGCTCTCCTCAGTGGGAGTACCCTAGTTTTACTCAGGAGGACAAGCACTACAATATATGTTTTTTTACATATTAAATGTTACTATCCCTTTAACCCTCTAACCAACTACACAAGGCATCAGTGCATTAATTCCCCACTCCCTCAGACTTCAGGATATAAGAAGGAGGGCTGCATCATTAGTCCTTTCAAACCAAGGACCAAGCTTGTATTTGTATATGGCCCTCAGCAGTCAAGCTTATGCATTGCATTCTAAACATATTTAAAAAAAATCAATCAGTAGTTTTCTTTTTCTGAAAATATTCACATGTCTTATAGTTTTCATAATTACTACAGTATATACCCAAGATCGGCCTTGTTATGTTAAATTCACTTGAGCAGCACATATAATTTGGAGAAATTGTTTGGAATTACCAATGGCAGTGCAAAATCCTGTTACCATTGATTCAGAAGCCTTTAAGCTTATGCACTGCATTCTAAACATATTTAAAAAAAAATTCAATCAATAGTTTTATATTTCTGAAAATAACCATATGTCTTATAGTTTTCATAATTAGTTCAGTATATCCCCAAGATTGGTCTTTTTATGTTAAATCCACTTGAGCAGCACATATAATTTGGGGGAATTGTTTGGAATTACAAGTGGCAGTGCAACATCCTGTTACCAGTGACTTACAATAATAGGCTGCAATATGTATTTTGTATTAAAATGCTGACAGACCTTCTTCCAGTTACTTTTTAAAACTACAACATATATGATATATACCTTTCCTTGGTGTAGTATTAAATAAATGTGTTTACTTTGAATTTGCTAAAAGAAAGAGAGAGGAAGTCAGAACTGGAGGCTTGTAAAAGTATTAACTAGAAGTTGGCAAAGTGGAGTTGATTTTAGATGACAAAATGTTATTTAAGG
Source organism: Rhinophrynus dorsalis (assembly GCA_037306005.1). Lineage (NCBI taxonomy): Eukaryota > Metazoa > Chordata > Amphibia > Anura > Rhinophrynidae > Rhinophrynus > Rhinophrynus dorsalis. The sequence goes on from CM074721.1 coordinate 323,621,921, forward strand.
GATCAGTTTTGTTTAAATGTGTTTGCTTTTGGAAGTCAGATAGATTTATTATTCCTGAAAACCATCACAGCTGTTGAATGTTATACTAAAAGAGCAGAAATTAGTAGCTGAAATGACCAGTGTGATTCTAGGGTTTTAAAGAATACATAGATGATTTTCTTTTCAGGATTCAAGACTGTCTATGTAAATATTATTTTAGCTAGAATGTATTAGTTGCATATTTCCTTACATACAAGAATTCCCCCAAAACAGAATAATTATTTTAACAATTATAAAACACATTGTGCTGAACCTTAAAATGTTTTACAAAGCTGTTGGATGACCTAAGAACCTTGCCATTATTATTTAATTGTACTAGAAGATTGGCCCCATCACAGGGTGTCATACATTTGGAAGAGCTTGAATTCAAACCAGTTCATGCTGTCATACATACTACTAAGTCCAGATGCTCAAGAAGAGGGATTCTGTTCCTGGCATCTCAGAGGAATATTTTAGAAAGAAATTGATTGTGAATCTTTACATTGACATTAGACCTGTTCTGCATTAGAATTTAGTTTGTCTCATTCATTAAGATTGATCAAATAAAGATATAAATTGGGACAATAAAATATTCTATGTGCTATATTGCTCAATAACACCAAATTATTGCACTATTTTAACATAAGCAGAGATGTTTACTACAACCCATATTTTGTTTATTACTTAGATTTTTATCAAACAATATGCAGTTCTTCTGGATCTTATTTCAAAAAGCCTTAATACTGATCTCTCCAGGGACGTATGGCAAACATTATTTCTCTTGAAACTTCCCAATCTCCCCTTCCTAGAAAAATGTATATTGAGAACCATGCTATTAGTGGCTAAATCTCTCATCCCCAAACACTGGAAGGATGATTTGCCTCCTACCATTCAAGAATGGGAGAATACTGTCAGATCTCAAATTTCGATGATGAGGATACATCTTATCCTAGGAGATGAAGACCCAGACAGGGTGGATAACTTTTTTACCACATGCTCCTTTTAAGATCATGATTTTTCATGTCACCATGATATAAGATAATTTTGTACACCATAGGTGTTCTCCCATTCCCTCTCCCACCCTCATCCCTCCTCTTTCCTCCCCTTTTTTTTCTCTCCACTTTCCTTGGGTTTATTCTTCTTTTCTTTTCTCTTCTTTTCTTTTTCTCTTACTGATGGAGTTACGTCCTTACTTTAGTATTATATTATACTGGTTTCTCATATCTCGGTTATTTCTGTATATGCTGCCTTCATTTATGGAGGTACTGTTCTATTTTTGTAACTTGCTTTCTTTCCATTAAAGCTCTTTTGAAACAAAAAAAAAACAGTATGCAGTTCTATGCCATTTAATATGTGCAGGAATATATTATTAAGGTATACAAAGCAGATTTTGTAGTATTTTGGTCAAATATTAATATTTTTAAAATGCCCCCTTTTAACTCCCTCACTACCAGAGGCTTAAATAATTTTTTGTACCCTGCAGGCCAGACGTATTTTCAGCATTTGTGCTATCCATCTGTTTTAGTATGAATTTTGTTGGTAACCTTTTAGTTATATATGGAAAACTATAAATATATTTTTTTCCGGTACAAATTCAGGTTTTTCATGGCACAGCACAAGAAATAACTTTGCATTCTGTGACAAGCTATGGCATAAATAAAAAACAAATACTTATTTTTCTAAAATTATACACTAGTACATTCTCTTTTTTTTAATTTGCTTAAGTACTTTTAGTTTAGCAGCAGATAGAGTTTGATTAGCTAGTAAATAATAGCTAGGGACTAGTGTTAGAGTGGTCAGTGAAGAAACAACACATGGCTTTTTGACACTGTAATGATTTTGTATTCCAGTCTGTAGTAAAGCAATTGGTTTTGACAAAAAATGCAAATGTATAGTGGCAAAAAAGTGTACTGTGGGTACATTAAAGTTAGAGTTAAAAATTATCACTAGGAAAGGCAGCCATAAGACACTGGAGTGGTGTGGGAAACACCACTCCAGTGTCTTATGGCTGCCTTTCCTAGCGATAATTTTTAACTCTAACTTTAATGTACCCACAGTACACTTTTTTGCCACTATACATTTGCATTTTTTGTCAAAACCAATTGCTTTACCTGTCCAGAGACCCCACTGCAGTTTACACCAAAGAGTGTTTTTGTGTAAATAAAATCTTTAAGCATAGGAACATATAATAGTTGAGGTACGTGTGTCCGGACACAGTACTGCCATACCCAACAACCACACCTTTTTTTCCTGAGAGTTTTAACTTTTTAGTAGGTTTACTGTTCAAAACAGTACACATAGGCACTATGCAATTGCAGTGTGTCATCCAATCCATAGAAACTGAACTTCCTGCAATAAATATACCTGTAACTCCTCAATGTTTTAATTAAAAAATAAAATCAAAGTAGATTTAATGTTCAAACTTATGTGCACATAGGCATTGTGCATATGTATTAGTCCAAACATGTCACAGCTGTCTCCAACAACAGTGCTTGTTGTTCTTACCACAAGTCCCCAGAGCAAAAATTGCCAGGCTGATGCTAGTAGTGGGTCTATTTTTATCCGAAAGAAAATGAGGATGAGGACGTAAGCTTTCTGTTGTCTATCTGGATATATACAAAATTGTGAGAAATATAAAAAAAAATGAAGCAAGTACCTAAACCCAGGTACAATCCCTCAACTGTTGCTCCTCTCTCCAAAAAAGAAACCAACACCCGTTTAAAAATTCAGCATCCTTCTCTTGTTCAGATACAGATGAAGTTGAGAGTGAGAGAGTGTATGATAACATGGCCATAAACTTAGCAAAAAGTCAAAGGCTGAATCTTCCACCGCTGAAAAGCAGCACTGTGTCTGTCTATAAACTGTTTGAGAAAACCACTGGAAAGTCTGAGCCTGGACAAGTAAAGATGGCAAAAAGTACACAGTCATCCTGTCAGTTATCATCAGCATCATCGCCTCTTGCAAGTTCAAGTCATACACACTTGTGCTGAGTACCCAGCAGCAACAACAACAGCAACACAGGTTATTAACATATACAAGCAAGGGAGGACACATTGGTGGGTGCCAGGGTGTATCATATGGGTTCAATTCTAAACTCGTATGTTTGGGGACAGAAGATGTACTCCAGGGTTGTATAGCATGGGGAGGACTTGGCCTTCCTGACTACTCTGCTTCTCGTCTCCTGCCTGTGTACCGACCCGGATTGCCTGACCATTCTTCTGCGCCTGCTCCTGTGTACCGACCCGGCTTGGTTGATATTCCTGCTCTGGCTGCCTCTGTGACGCCTTGGCGACATTCCTATCCATCAGGCATTTTGTGACGCTTCCGGTTGGTCACGTTCTCAGTGCGAGTTGCTCCGTTTCCCAGTCAGTCCGGTTACGGCAGTGTTCAGTTGTGTCTCCGTACTGCTCCTGCAGAGTGCAAGTGGCCTGGTCTCCGTTACTGCTACGGCAGTGTGCCATTGGCCTTGTTTCTGTTACTGCTCCTGCAGAGTGCAAGTGGCCTAGTCTCCGTTACTGCTACGGCAGTGTGCCATTGGCCTTGTTTCCGTTACTGCTCCTGCAGAAAGCAAGTGGTCTAGCCTCCGTTACTGCTATGTCAGTGTGCCATTGGCCTTGTCTCCGTTACTGCTCCTGCAGAGCGCAAGTGGCAGGAGGCAGGGGTTATGTCTGTACTGTGGCAAAGCTGGGCACCTATTACATACCTGTCCTGTACGTCTGGGAAACGAACGCACCTAGGGTTCCTTGGGGGACAGGCCCTAGGTGGTGTTCAGCAGTCCCTAGACCCGATTATGCAGAAACCCACAATCCAGGTGGTATTTTCATGGGCAGAACACTCAGTGGAGGTTCTGGCCCAGGTTGATTCCGGCGCAGCTGGTTACTTCATGGACAGTTCATTTGCTGCATTACATAAGATTCCGTTGGTCAGGAGGGAATCTCCCTTAGCCATAGAGGCCAATGATGGCAGGCCATTAGAACCAGATCAGATAACTATGGAAACTATTCCGCTTTCTATGACTATTGGGGCCCTCCACACGGAGGAACAGCAATTTCAGATAATCCATTCTCCTCATCATGCGGTCATTCTGGGGTTCCCATGGTTACATTTGCATAATCCCCCGTTTGTCTGGCAGAGTTGTGAGATCACGACTTGGTCCGAGTACTGTATGGAGCATTGTGTGACTCATGCAGTTAAGATTTTGTGTACCTCTCCCTCCATACCAGCCGAATACCACCAATTCAGTGACGTTTTTAGTAAGGGAGAGGCTAGCACATTGTCCCAACATAGGGCATATAACTGCTCCAATTACTTGCCCGCTGGGGTGGTGCCCCCTAGGGGCCGCACGTACCCACTGTTGTGCGAGGAAAATCTGGCCATGGAGGAAGACATTGACAATGCCCTTAAAAGAGGGATTATTAGAAAGTCTACCTCACCTGCTGGTGCTGGTTTCTTTTTTGTGAAAAAGAAGAATGGCAAGTTAAGGCCTTGTATCGATTACCAGGGATTAAATAAACTTATGTCCAAGAATGCCTACCCCATATCATTAATTTCTGAACTATTTGACAGGTTAAAAGGTTCTTCCATTTTTACTAATTTAGATCTACGGGCTGCCTATAACCTGATCAGAATAAGAGCTGGGGATGAGTGGAAAATGGAATTTAATACCAGATCTGGGCATTATGAATACCTAGTCATGCCATTTGGCCTCTGTAACACACCCGCTGTATTTCAAGAATTTATTAACGATATCCTCCGTGATATGCTACAGTCCTGTGTAGTAGTCTACCTTGATGACATACTCATACACTAGGCTAATCTGTCTCAACACATCAAGGATGTGTCCAAGGTCTTGCTTAGTTTATGCAAGAATAAACTATTCTGTAAAATAGAAAAGTGCGAGTTTCACAGGTCCAAAGTGCATTTTTTGGGTTTCGTGATCTCTAAGGATGGTATTGCTATGGACCAGGAGAAACTTGCAGCAGTCTTACAATGGCCACGACCCGAAGGGTTAAAAGCGATTCAGTGTTTTCATGGGTTTGTCAATTATTACAGGAAGTTTATCCAAAACTTTTCCACTATTGTGAAACCTCTGTCTGACCTTACACACAAGGGTGCTAATCCATCCCAATGGTCTGATGCAGCTGATCATGCTTTTGAGACATTAAAATCCGCTTTCGCATCTGCTCCTGTACTATCCCACCCCAACCCTTTCCTTCCATTCATGTTGGAGGTTGATGCCTATTGGAGCTGGATATTGATGGAATTCTACTGCAACTACTACTAGGTGTCAAAGGTGCAGCACTTAAAGCAGCAGCGCCAGAGATACTCGTCATATCTAACACAACCTGTGTTGCTGGGTACTCAAAACAGGGGGTGTGGCTGAGCCTTTGTCTTTCTGCTAACCTGATAGCCCTGTCACTCTCAACTTCATCTGTATCTGAACAAAAGAAGGATGCTTGAGGGATATATTCTAGATCTGCATCATCAACAGTCATCATTAGGTCATCCTCAGCAGCATCAGCATCACTTGACAGTTCTTGCCCACTACTACCCCTATATTCCTCTAAGGTTTTGGAGGTCTCAAACAATTTCTTTTTACTTTTACTATACTACTACTTTGAGGACAGGTGTTTTGGTGTCTCACTGTCTGATGCAGCAGGCAGTTCAGCTGCTACACCTTCCTCTATTATGCTTTTGCCAGCATCATCAACACTTGAATGTGACTTATTGTCTTCAGTGTTCTGCTTATGTAGCTCTATATCTCTACTGGCACTGGTGGTTCTGGACCTAGTTTTGCTGGGACCTTGACAAACTGCATCCTCCCTTGGAGTAAAGGGGTCATCATCATTGATTGCACATGCTGCAACAATCATTGCTGCAGTAGGTTTTTGGACTACTGCTTTACTCTCACTACACTGCTCCACCCCTCCCCCTTCCCATTGTGCATTTGCTGGACATTACACAACTACACTGTGTTTTTGTACTGTACAGTGCACAACACAACTGATTCAGCTGTATGATGCCTTGCCTAATCCCAGTCAGCTGTCTGTCACTGTCACCTAAGATATTTTGCTTTTTATTCTTTTTTATTTTATTTATTTTATTTTTTTAAGTTGACCACCCTATTGTCTTATCACAGTCTGTCCAAAAAAAATTATAACTGAAAAAGAAAATCAACAATGTCTTTCTCCAGTCTTCACCACCCAGCACAGGGACAATAACAACAAGATCAGCAAGCAAATAGGTTGCTTGCATCTTGCCTGTCAGTCACATGGAATTTTGGAGTATTTAGAGGACAACCTCCTTCCCCCCGAGTGCCCCCAGACTCCTCTAATACAGAGAACATATATCCTACCTAAATGACTTCCTAAATTAAGCTTCAATTCCCCTTTATTTGCCTATCTTCTCTAGCTAAAAAAACTGCTCACAAACACAGAATGGCTGCTGTGAGAGCCTAACAGCCTTTTACATGGCTGTAGAAAACTTTCATGTGGTGTAGAAATATTTCTTCCCATTGATTTCAATGGGCGGAAAAGGCAAAAAAAAGGCAAAAAAACAGCACTTCTCGCGGGAAATTTTTGCCAAGTGGAAAGTGCCATTATTTACCGATTTTAGTTTGAGGCGAAAATTTTCACCCATCCCTATTTACGGCATTTAAGTGTATATTACCCAAAATCTTATTTAGGTGTTAGTAATGACACTCCAGCCATTAATTACTAAGCACGATTACCAAGATTGTAGCCCTCCACTTATATTTCCACTGGCTATTGTTAGTAAAATATTATTCTAAACTTACATAAAGGATTATGACATTACAGAATAAAATGTATTCTAACATTATCTAGAGCTTTGAGGCCAAGTTGATGATTTAAAATTGTACTTGATTAGATCTCCTACTTAATGACAACATTCAAAATAAATTTCAGTTTTGTAGGCATATTTTGTGATAGAGTATTAACACATCAGTGATTCACTATATGTTGCAATTTGTGAATTTGTGGGAAATAACCTGGACTAATCTAAGACCACAATTAAAGTGCAGGTACAAAGAAGATTCATATTTATTGTGCTACAATTTGCATTTTTTAACCACTAAAATCAGATTAGCTACTGGGCACTTATAATGTAGAAACAGTTAATGTATGTAGGTCATCAGATTATCTGTGTCCTGCATAGTGGATTAGCTACCTCCATACAAAATGGTTTAATCTGCCTAGCCACTTTTGTTTTATTTTTTACAAACATTAAAGACGTGTAAAATGGTCAATTTATAAATTTATATAAAAAAAAGTGTAGGCTATTGAAGCCAATAAAGAGAGATCAGTTTATGATGTAAACTAAAAATCTAAAGCAAGAAAAAAAAATAGTGATGTATGAACACCTACCTTCATATGTTAAACAGTTAAAGGTATATACTAATACAATACTGCTCTATAATAGACTCTGGAACCAGTTTTCTTAGTACTGCACACTGTATTGTCTAAAAATAATCTGACCTGCTTATGCCTTTGTCATGTGAGTCAATTTACACATGTGATCACTCTAGCAGTGCACACACATGTACTTAACCACAGGGGAACAGGTGGAAGGGACTGCTCTTGTCCTGAAGCAGTCAGTTAAAACCTCCCCTCCACGATCACAGTACACCCTTGAGGTGCCTTGTGATGATTTGCCAAGAATGTCATCTGTCCTCAAAGGACAACTGCCTTTTTTACTGGTAATTTCTGAAAGACGTTCTTGTAACAATCAATTTTTTAAGTTATACTTTACAATAATTAGAATTTATGTATATCCTGTGTCCACATGGGTATATCTAAAATATTGAATCAATAAATGAAACATTTTTGTTTAGTTTAAATGAACCAGAAGATTCATACATATTATGTTGTACAAATGACACTGATAACATCAAGAATAGATGACTATGAACACTGGGAGCTGGACTGGACAAAACAGCAGGGAAAGGAGAAGAGCTGGAAAGGGTTACTAGACTGAAAAACACACAATTAATGGATCGGGCTCAATGCCAACTAAGAGAGTTTACTATTGAAATGTCTCCCTGAATCATAATGTTGCCTAAATTAAAATCAAAAGGGCGACATTCTGATGTCATACCCTTAAGTGGCAGCAAGAAAATAGTGCAAATCTGCTCTGAGTACCTTCCACCTGTGGCTTAACTCTTTGAGTGCCAGGGAGGTCTGCAATGCATTGCAAACCAATGCGTTGTGGACCCCTCTGGCACTCAAAGGGTTAAGACGCACTCTTCCAAGCAATATTATGCATAACCCTCTATCTGTGCCTTAATCCTTCTTGTTTTAACCCTTTGAGTGCCACTGGGGTCCACAATGCATTGCAATACAATGTGTTGCGGACCCCTCTGGCACTCAAAGGTGTAAGATGCCCTCTTCCTCTCACAAGCCCTGGTGAATGAGCATTATGTCATCAAAGCGTTCAGCAGAAATCTGGAGAAAACACTCACATCATGCTCAGTCACCAGAGCCACTGATTAGGTTTCTAGTGCTGTGTGTTGGCCCCAGTATGGAATCAAATTAGAATAAAGTGCCACACTGGCACCAACAGATAAAGGTTAACTTGCGTCCGATTGAATTTGTGGAGCTGGCTGTTGTTCCTCCCTGTTAAATAACTCTGTGGGGCCTGGAATGTGTGGCAACTGATGCCTCTTGGAGAAGCCGTGTGGTTTGCACCTTGAGTTTACCCGTGTCATCTGGGGAGGTGGAGTGGCAGAGCCTGTTCTGATATTGGAGTATTGGGCTGTAATTTGCTGATGGCTTCATGCATTATCCATGCACACTGCTCTACTTACAGTGGATAGTAAGTTTATTTGACCTGGCTTCCTGGCTACCAACCTCACTAAAGAGAAATTCCACTGCACCTTGCTCTCCCCCATATACCCTTTATTAGAGCACCGTCCTCTTTTTTATTTTTCATGTCCCGGTATCCCTTCCCTCTCCCTTAGGCAAATATTATACTCTATGCTGGAACCCCATCTTTCTTATATCTGTCTAGAGATACCTGTCATTTTTCTGCTGTTTCACTAGTGGGACTCCTGCACTCCAAGGTACAGCTGAGCTAACACTGCTTCTTGATTATGGCACATGGAATACCTGCTTGCTGCTGGGCTTACTGCTTTCATCTAAGAGTACCTGTCTGATCTAACTAAATCATCCTTACATTTCAATCCCTGTTTGTCCTGCAGCCCTTCTTTGTAACCCCTACTACCCCGTGTATAATTAAAGCCATTCAGCTCATGATAAAGGATGGGAATGCGTTTACTCCTGCCTCTCTAGTGATCAATACCTGCTCAAAAGTGGCTGAACCAGCGTTGTTCTTCACTAAATAAGAGACCCTGTTTGTCTTCTTTCCTCTTTTGTGTGACCCCGCCTCTCCCATGTACTAATTGAATGCAAAATACTTGCCAACCGAATACTACTACATCATTTATTGGCTATCTGATTTATGACTGGGCCAACACAGATCGTTCCTTCTTCTGACAAATATTAATGAGAGGAGAACACCTTCAGTGAGCAACCTGGCATTCATACTCTCTATTTACAGGCGGTGGTCTGGGATTTATAATGTGCTATACACTTAAAACCCTGTTCGTCTTACTATCCTGTGTATGTTTCCCCTCCTGCCCCGTGTTTATCTGAAGATATTTAACCACCTGGCCTTATCTTCATTTGGTTCTATATTTACAACATGTCAATGGTTGCTTTAGATGCCTTGATGTAATCATCTTCCGAAGTCCCGGGGTGTCGGGTCTCTTGCTGCATGGCTTCGATCCACTACGTGCTACAATCAGTCATTATTTTGTCCCTTCTACATGGTGACATGAGTAAAAAATCCAAGTCAGGCGATATTAAAAACAGGCTCAGTCAATTTGACAAGAGGCAAATGGAAGAGGGAGAGGTTCAGGCCATTATGGAACAGGCTTCAGCACCATCTTCACCACCTCACTCCTCTGATCCTGAGGAGACATCTGATTCACATTTTACAGAACTAATGGCGGCAATTTCTAATTGTTAAAATGTCTGGAACTTTATTGTTTTAACAAGATAACTAGAGGAGATGGTGGAGGTAAACAGCATGTGTGGGCAGTCTATGACTCTTGCCATCTCCTACAGCAAAGCCAGAGTCATCATACTCCTCTGCAGCAGGAGCCATAGGTGTTATTTGGACTGAACTAACTGTTGGAACTGGCAGTAGCACACTCTCTGACACATAAATGACTTCATTACCTCTTTTTTCTACACTAGAGCCCTTGGAATGTTCCAGAGTGCTTCTCCTGCAGCTAGTTGCAGCACCTTTGGCCTGCTGATAGTCTGTCTCCCAGTCAGACCAGTGGTTATGTTTCAGGTGGGATCTCATAGAAGGTGTCTAGGTGTGAGCCTGCTTTCCCCCTGCTCACATGCTTTTTGCACAGACAACATATAGCAACATGCTTAGCTTTAGGATCCTGAGTGAAGTATCTCTATACTGTGGACTTCATGGACTGAGCGTTTCCTGAGGTACTGCTACTACTACTACTTCTGGTGCTAGATGTTGATGTAATTCTACTGCTACTTCTACTTGGTGTCAAAGGTGCAGCAGTTCCAGCAGCAGAGGCACTCGTCATATCTAACATTTGGATGTTAATAACCTGTGTTGCTGTTATTGTTGCTGCTGGGTACTCAACACAAGTGTGTTTCTCAGACAGTTTATAGACCGACACAGTGCTCCTTTTCAGTGGTGGAAAATTCAGCCTTTGCCTTTCTGCTAACTTTATGGCCATATCATCATCCTCACTCTCAACTTTACCAGTATCTGAACAAGAGAAACATTCTGGAGGGATTTATTCTAGATCTGCATCATCATCAGTCATCATTAGGTCATCCTCAGCAACATCAGCATCAAGTGCCAGTTCTTGCCAACTACACTTATATTCCTCTAAGCTTTTAGAGGTCTCAAATAGTGATGAACGAGCACCCCAATGCTCGGGTGTTCGGGTGCTCTGACCGAGCACCCCCTGAGGCTCGAGTGCTCGGCCGAGCACCCGAGCCCCATTGAAGTCAATGGGAGGACTCGAGCATTACACCAGGCACCCCCTGCTCTGATGAGGGGAGGGTGCCTGGTCCATAGGAAAAGGGCAGAAAAGGATGGAAACACCACAGAAATGGTTCAGGGACAGCATAGGGAGGATGTCTGGATGCATCTTGGACTCCAACATCGCTGCTGGGAACGATCTTTCGCCCGTAGTACGCCATTTTTACAGACTGACCATAAAACACACAAAAAGGAAAATAAAAACGACTTTAGGCGAAAAATTGTTACCAAACAATATTTGCTGTATATTTACTTGTATATCATCTGCAAATTCTCCCAAAAATTTCCTTGATTTTCAGAACTGAGGCCATGATTAAGAGGGAAACGTGCGCAGAGGCAAATTCTCCCAAAAATTTCCTTGATTTTCAGAACTGAGGCCATGATTAAGAGGGAAACGTGCGCAGAGGCAAATTCTCCCAAAAATTTCCTTGATTTTCAGAACTGAGGCCATGATTAAGAGGGAAACGTGCGCTGAGCTGACCATCTAAAACATTATGGGTGAGGGTCTGCTGCAGAGCTGACCATCCTAAACATTATATGCGAAGGCCCGCTAGTGAGCTGACGCTATAAAACATTATATGAGAGGGCCCGCTAGAGAGCTGACCCAATAAAACATTATATGAGAAGGCCCGCTGGTGAGCTGACCTATATAAAAATTGTCAAACAGGGCCCGCTGGTGAGCTGGCCCTATATAAAAATTATATCACAGGGCCCGCTGGTGAGCTGGCCCTATATAAAAATTATAGCACAGGGCCCGCTGGTGAGCTGGCCCTATATAAAAATTATATCACAGGGCATATGGAAGAGGAGGAGGAGGATGAGAAGATTAAGAGTCAACCATATACCCATTTTTTGGGTGGAAGGGGTGAATGGGAATACAGAGTATTCCCATCATTGTAAATAACATATATAAAGTGAGTTTATGTTCCCCCGGGGCTTTCCTCCAGTGGAGTGGAGAAGTCAGGGGAAATCCAGGCCTTGTTCATTTTTATAAGTGTCAACCTATCAGCATTGTTGGTGGAAAGGCGGATACGCTTATCTGTTATGATGCCACCAGCAGCACTAAATACCCGCTCAGACAGAACGCTGGCGGCAGGGCAGGCCAGCACCTCCAAGGCGTAGAGTGCCAGTTCATACCACGTGTCCAGCTTGGACACCCAGTAGTTGTAAGGCACAGAGGGATCATTGAGGACGCTGACACGGTCTGCTACGTACTCCTTCACCATCTTCCAAAACTTTTCCCTCCTTGTGACACTAGGCTGCGCATCAGGGTGAGGGTGCTGGCGGGGTGTCATGAAGGTGTCCCACGCCTTGGAGAGTGTTGCCCTGCCTTTCTCGGAACTGCTGTGTGCTCCCCTTTTCTCCCCTTCTCGGTTGGCCAAGGTAGCACGTACTCTGCCGCCAGCGTTGTCAGATGGAAAATTTTGGAGCAATTTTTTGACAAGAACCTTCTGGTATTGCACCATTTTGCTTGTCCTCTCCACCGGAGGAATGAGAGATGAGAAATTCTCTTTGTAGCGGGGGTCCAGAAAGGTGAACACCCAGTAATCCGTGTTGTTTAAAATGCGTATAACGCGTGGGTCACGGGAAAGGCAGCCTAACATAAAGTCAGCCATGTGTGCCAGAGTACCAACAGTCAAGATTTCGCTGTCCTCACCAGGAGGATGACTCTCAATTTCTTCATCCTCTTCCTCCTCTTCTGCCCACCCACGCTGAAGAGATGGAACTAAAGTTCCATGGCTACCCTCTGTAGCGGAGGCAACCGTGTCTTCCTCCTCCTCCTCCTCCTCCTCCTCCTCCGCCTCCTCCAATTGTCGCTGAGAAGACGAAGTGAGGGTGCTCTGGCTATCACCTTGTGTAAGCTCTTCCTCCCCCATTTCCACCTCTTCCACATGCAAAGCGTCGGTTTTAATTGTGAGCAGCGAGCGTTTCAGTAGACATAGAAGTGGGATGGTTACACTGATAATAGCGTTATCGCCGCTCACCATCTGTGTCGATTCCTCAAAATTGCGTAAAACCTTGCAGAGGTCTGACATCCATTCCCACTCCTCACTTCTGATTAGAGGAAGTTGAACGGAGAGGCGACGACCGTGTAACAGCTGGTACTCCACTACTGCCCTCTGCTGCTCACAAAGCCGGGCCAACATGTGGAAGGTGGAGTTCCAGCGCGTGCTCACGTCACACAGCAGCCGGTGAGCTGGCAATTGTAAGCGCTGCTGCAGCTTCAACAGGCCGGCCGAAGCTGTAGATGACTTACGGAAATGTGCACACACGCGGCGCACCTTGGTCAAGAGATCATGCACATTGGGGTAGGTTTTTAGAAATCGCTGCACCACTAAATTAAATACATGCGCTAGGCATGGTACGTGTGTGAGCTTGCCGAGCTCCAAAGCCGCCACCAAGTTACGCCCATTATCACACACAACCATGCCTGGTTGCAGGTTGAGTGGCGAGAGCCACTGCTCGGTCTGGTGACTAATCCCCTGCAACAGCTCTGAGGCCGTGTGCTGTTTGTCCCCAAGGCAGATCAGCTTCAGCACGGCCTGTTGACGCTTCCCCACTGCAGTGCTACACTGCTTCCAGCTACTGGCTGATGGGGGAGTGGCGCTGCGTGTAGAGAATTCGGAGGTGGAAACGGAGGAGGAGGAGCCAATAACGTAGGTGCTGGTGGAAACCCTGATGGAGGTAGGGCCCGCAATCCTCGGCGTGGGTAGCACCCGTGCCATCCCAGGGTCCGAGTCGCTCCCAGCCTCCACGACATTCACCCAGTGTGCCGTCAGGGAAATGTAGCGTCCCTGGCCACAAGCACTTGTCCATGTGTCAGTCGTTAAGTGGACCTTCCCAGTAACTGCGTTGGTCAGGGCACGGGTGATGTTACGGGACACATGGTGGTGTAATGCGGGGATGGCACACCGGGAAAAGTAGTGGCGGCTGGGGATCGCGTACCGAGGGACAGCTGCTGCCATCAGGCTGCGGAAGGACTCAGTGTCCACAAGCCTAAATGGCAGCATTTCGATGGCCAGTAATTTTGAAAGGTGTGAGGTTAGTGCTATGGCCTGTGGGTGGGTGGCTGGGTACTTTCTCTTGCGCTCAAATGCCTGGGGTAACGACATTTGGACGCTGTGCTGGGACAGGGAAGTGGATGTGGTCGCTGATGGTGCTTCAGATGGTACAGGTGCAGGGCGGGAGGTATGCGGGCCTGCGCCTTCGACAGGCGATTGGCCGGCACCGAAAACAGGGGAAGAGGAGGCAGTGGTGTGGCCTGCAGACACAAATGGGCGATCCAGGCGTTCCTCCCACTTACTACGGTGCTTGGATGCCATGTGTCGGATCATGCTGGTGGTGGTGAGGTTTCTAGTGTTCATGCCTCGGCTCATTCTGGTGTGGCACAGGTTGCAAACTACAATTCTTTTGTCGTCCGCACTTTCCTTAAAAAAACGCCATACCGCGGAACACCTACCCTTTGGCAAGGTAGATTTACGCAAGGGGGTGCTCCGTGGAACATTTGCGGGCCGGTTTGGTGCGGTCCGCCTTCTTTCTGTAGCCACACCACTGCCTCTTCCAGCCTGTTGCGGTGCTGCAGATGGCTCACCCTCAGGACTGCTGTCATCGCTCGGCTCTACACCTTCCCAGGTGGGGTCAGTCACCTCATCGTCCACCAAGTCCTCCTCCACTTCCTCACTCTGATCATCCTCCTCAAGTCTTGATCCCACCACATACTCAGTCATTGACAACTGTATAACATTCTCCTCAACAAGGTCTTGAGACGGAAATAGTGGTTGATTTAATGGCAACTGTGTCTCATCATCATCATCATCATCCACTACTTCCTTTGACCTTAAATGCCGTTCACATCTGTCATCTTCTTGTGATTGGGTAGCCTCTAGAGGTTGTGAATCAGGGCACAAGATGTCATGTTCCTCTGCAAGCGTGCTTGGAGAGAGGGTCAAATGAAGGATTGGTGATGAGACGAGCTCCTCACTATATCCCAGTGTGGGATCACTTCTTTGACCAGACCGTGTATGGTGGGAGGAAGGATGATCAGAGTGAGGATTATTTTGACCAGACTCTTGGCTACTGAGAGTGGACTTGGTGGAAGACAGGGTGGTGCTTAACCGACTGGAAGCAGTATCAGCTGTCATCCAACCGACCACCTGTTCGCAGTGGTCGGACCTCGAGAGTGATGTCCTGCGACGCCCTGTAAAATTACACATGAAGCTAGGTATGGTGGATGTCTTTCTTTCTTGTGCTCTGGCACCAGGCACAGTTTCTCCGCGTCCTGACCCGCGCCCTGAACTTTCAGGATCACGTCCACTTCCCCGTCCCTTTTTACCCGCCTTCTTCATCTTACACAGAATATGTGACTTTAATATTTGAGTTTGAAAACTTAACAGTATTTCTTACTATTCTGCAACTCTGCAGAGTACACAGAATAGGCTGCTAAACTGCGGTGACACACACTGAATGGAATATGTGACTTTAATATTTGAGTTTGAAAACAACAGTATTTCTTACTATTCTGCAACTGTGCAGAGTACACAGAATAGGCTGCTAAACGGCGGTGACACACACTGAATGGAAAATGTGACTTTAATATTTGAGTTTGAAAACTTAACACTATTTCTTACTATTCTGCAACTGTGCAGAGTACACAGAATAGGCTGCTAAACGGCGGTGACACACACTGAATGGAATATGTGACTTTAATATTTGAGTTTGAAAACTTAACAGTATTTCTTACTATTCTGCAACTGTGCAGAGTACACAGAATAGGCTGCTAAACGGCGGTGATACACACTGAATGGAATATGTGACTTTAATATTTGAGTTTGAAAACTTAACAGTATTTCTTACTATTCTGCAACTGTGCAGAGTACACAGAATAGGTTGCTAAACGGCGGTGATACACACTGAATGGAATATGTGACTTTAATATTTGAGTTTGAAAACTTAACAGTATTTCTTACTATTCTGCAACTCTGCAGAGTACACAGAATAGGCTGCTAAACGGCGGTGAAACACACTGAATGGAATATGTGACTTTATTATTTGAGTTTGAAAACTTAACAGTATTTCTTACTATTCTGCAACTGTGCAGAGTACACAGAATAGGCTGCTAAACGGCGGTGACACACACTGAATGGAATATGTGACTTTAATATTTGAGTTTGAAAACTTAACAGTATTTCTTACTATTCTGCAACTGTGCAGAGTACACAGAATAGGCTGCTAAACGGCGGTGAAACACACTGAATGGAATATGTGACTTTAATATTTGAGTTTGAAAACTTAACAGTATTTCTTACTATTCTGCAACTGTGCAGAGTACACAGAATAGGCTGCTAAACGGCGGTGACACACACTGAATGGAATATGTGACTTTAATATTTGAGTTTGAAAACTTAACAGTATTTCTTACTATTCTGCAACTGTGCAGAGTACACAGAATAGGCTGCTAAACGGCGGTGATACACACTGAATGGAATATGTGACTTTGATATTTGAGTTTGAAAACTTAACACTATTTCTTACTATTCTGCAACTCTGCAGAGTACACAGAATAGGCTGCTAAACGGCGGTGATACACACTGAATGGAATATGTGACTTTAATATTTGAGTTTGAAAACTTAACAGTATTTCTTACTATTCTGCAACTCTGCAGAGTACACAGAATAGGCTGCTAAACGGCGGTGACACACACTGAATGGAATATGTGACTTTAATATTTGAGTTTGAAAACTTAACAGTATTTCTTACTATTCTGCAACTCTGCACACTACACAGAATGTGCTGCTAAACTGCGGCGAAGCACACTGAATGGAATATGTGACTTTGATATTTTAGTTTGGAGACTTAACAGTATTTCTTCCTATTCTGCAACTCTGCACAGTACACAGAATGTGCTGCTAAACTGCGGCGAAGCACACTGAATGGAATATGTGACTTTGATATTTTAGTTTGAAGACTTAACAGTATTTCTTCCTATTCTGCAACTCTGCACAGTACACAGAATGTGCTGCTAAACTGCGGCGAAGCACACTGAATGGAATATGTGACTTTGATATTTTAGTTTGAAGACTTAACAGTATTTCTTCCTATTCTGCAACTCTGCACAGTACACAGAATGTGCTGCTAAACTGCGGCGAAGCACACTGAATGGAATATGTGACTTTGATATTTTAGTTTGAAGACTTAACAGTATTTCTTCCTATTCTGCAACTCTGCACAGTACACAGAATGTGCTGCTAAACTGCGGCGACGCACACTGAATGGAATATGTGACTTTGATATTTTAGTTTGAAGACTTAACAGAATGTGCTCTAATCTGCAACTTTGCACACTAAACAGAATGTGCTCTAATCTGCAACTTTGCACACTAAACAGAATGTGCTCTAATCTGCAACTTTGCACACTAAACAGAATGTGCTCTAATCTGCAACTGTGCACACTAAACAGAATGTGCTCTAATCTGCAACTTTTCACACTAAACAGAATATTTTTTTTTTTTTTTTTTTTTGTTTTTTTCCCCCCACACAAAATAACCTGCTGCCCCCACACACAGTAGTCCTAAAAAGGACTTTTGGTTCTTTTTTTTCACAATTTTTGTTTTTTTCCTCCCTACACTGCCTTTCCCTTCCTATCCTCAGCTCTCCCTGGCTCAGACTGAGCCGAACTCGATGGTCAGGTGCTATACAGCACCCGACCACGGGTTCTGGCCAGCCAATCAGTGTAATGCCAGCAGCCAACATGGCTGCTGGCATTACACCGATGTCAGAGCCTCCCTGCACGTTTATTGGCTGCGCAGCAGCCGCAAAACGTGCGGGGAGGAGACCCGAACATGGCGGGCGAGCACATGCGGTACTCGTACGAGTACCGCCATGTGCCGAGCAGAGCGATGCTCGAGCCGATCCGAGCATCGGCCGAGCATGCTCGCTCAACACTAGTCTCAAACAATTTCTTTTGTACCTTTACTTTTACTGTAACAAAGTTCATTTCTACTTTCAGGATAGGTGTTTTGGTGATTGTTTGTCTCATTATCTGATACAGCAGGTGGTACAGCTTCTACACCTTCCTCTATTATGCTATTGCCATCATCAATACTTGAATGTGACTTGTTGTCATCTTCAGTGTTTTTGTTATATGTCTTCTTATATGGTTCTTTATTTGTACTGGCACTGGTAGTGCTGGAAGTTTTGCTGGGACCTTGACAAACCGCATCCTTCCTTGAAGGAGTGGCATCATCATCATTTAATGCACATGCTGTATCAACCATTGCTGTAGCCAGTTTTTGAACTACTGCTCTACCCTTCCCCCTCCCCCTGCCCCTTGTGCATTTGCTGGACATTACTCAATTACTTGTGTGTATGTATGTATGTATCTTTATTTATATGGCGTCACACAGTGTACGCAGCGCCTTACAATAGACATATGTTACAATAAATAAGAGGGGATGAAATAAGTGCGACATTCATAGAAACAATGGGAGAGAGGTCCCTGCCCCAAGGAGCTTACAGTCTAAATGGATAAAGGGAGACATACAATGGGGTAAGAGGGTGTTAAGTGCTGAGAATGGTGTGTTTTTATTAGTACACAACACAACTGATGGATTGTGATGTTTTGCCTTATCCCAGTCAGCTATCTGTCACCTAATATATTTAGTTGTTTATTTCTGTATTTTTTTAAGTTGTTCACCCTGTCTTATCACATGTCCAAAAAAAAATTAGAACCAAATGCAAAATCAACAACTTCTTTCCCCAGACTTCCCCAGAACAGAGACTTGTCACGCTCAGTTCACTACTTTCTAAGCAAACCTCTATAAGTCCAGATACTGCAGATTCGACAACCAGATTTCCGAATTTGTGCTTGACTGTGAGATGATTATTGTCAGAGGATGATAGGCGCATGCTTGATGCTCCTATTCTTCTTTGGGAGGTTGTTGAAGCCATCTGGAGCTTTCCCTTATGCAAAGCTCTGGGAAGGGATGAACTCCCAGTGGAGTGGTACCAGATGTTTGCTGAGACTCTGGGACCCCAGTTGTTGAACACCTTTTGTGCAGCTCTGGATAGGGGTGCACTTCCTGAGTCGCTCACTAGTGCCTCGATTATAGTCATACTCAAACAGGGGAAGGATCTCAGATACTGAAACTCTTATCGACCAATATCCTTACTGACCACTGACTCTAAAATCCTGGCTATTAGACTTATATACACATTTATAAATAGCGCAGTGCAACTCAGGAAACGGGATCCTTGTGTCCTTGGATGCTTCCAAGGCATTTTATTCCATTGAGTTGAACTACCTGTGGGAGATAGGAAACTTGGGTTTGTCCCTTCTTTTATTAAATCGGTTCAACTGCTGTACTCTACCCCAAGTGCAAGTGTGATAACAGGGGGTGTGAGTTCCAAGGACTTTCTATTGGAGAGGGGGACTAGACAAGGATGCCCTCTATCGTCGAGCCTCTTTGCATTGGCCATAAAGTCCGTCGGAACATACTCTGGACTGAGGATTAATTAGTCCTAATCCTCAATTCTTCTTATTGATCAACTGACTGCAGAGACACCATTGGCTGTTACCCCTATGTCTTGTGTGAGAGATTGTGGTTATCTAGGTGTGAAGGTGTCATTCAACCCTGAATTATTCTTGGAACTCAATCTGCTGACAGTCATACATTAGTTTAGAGAGAAGCTGACTACATGGACTCACCTTCCACAGAATTTGATTGACAGAACAAATCTTATTAAAATGGTCTTTTTGCCTAAGTTCCAGAACATTCCATTGGGTATTCCTAGAAGATACTTCAAGCAACTGGACAGAATTATGCTCACTTTCTTTGGGGGGGGGGGCTGGCACCCAAGGATTAAACTATCAGTCTTGATACAACATAAAAAGGTGGGAGGGATCTCTCTGCCAAACTTCTGTGGGTACTACCTGGCTGCACATTTTTTCTTATTTAATTTGTAGTTGACACATCCTTTTACAACTTTGGACAGGGCTCTGCTCCACCCGGAATACAATCTGGAGCATTTGCTGCTTGCAGGCCCGGGGGCTAGTTGCATGCCCACTCCAATGAATCGGGGCCTGTTCGCAGCTTGGACTGAATTTCAGACACTGACTGGCTTTAGGGCCATGGTTCATGATGTCCCACTGTGGCAGTCAGCAGGATTACAACACTTGTCTTATTTGGACTTTGGGAGTGTTTGCCAGGTATGGTATAACAACAAATGGGCATACCTACCAAGACAATACTCTTAAGTCATTCAATCAATTACATCTGGATTTCTAGCTTCCAAACTTTTGTTTTACTCTTATTTAAGGCTTTGTCGTGCTTTGCATGCGTATTGGGAGGGGTGGGATCTGAACATCTTGATGTTTCTTCTATGTTCTCTGCCAAAAAAAAAACACTTTTTTTGTTTATAAATGGCTAGAAAGGGAGTTGGAAGACAAGTTTAGCCACATGAACACTAACTGAGAGACGGATGTTGGTGGCATAGAGGACTGTGAGTGCAATATGGCATGGGAGGCCCCATCTCAGGTAGCTATTACAACCAGACACCAACTTATTCAGCTTAAGATTCTTCACTGTTCCTACTATACCCCTGTCAGACTTCATAAAATGAATAATACGCACAGAGACAAGTGTCCCTGTTGTGAAGGAGTCAGGGGTTGGTTTATCTACCTCATGTGGGATTGTCCTCCTGTCAGAAACTTTTGGGGAAAGGTGATGAAATCTGTGTTCCTGGATGAATTGTCGTGTGCAGCGGATAAAGCTCATACAAGAATTGCTTGTGATGGCTCAGAAGACGGTGGCAATGAATTCCATGATGGCCAGGGCTCCGGTACATAAGGCTTGGCTACATATAGTATCTCAGTATATGCCTCACTATAGACTTGTATACCTACATAAGTGGTACTCCTCATAATTTCATTAAAATTTGGGGTGAGTGGCAGTCCAGATGGGATGATATCCAGTCCCAAAAATAGGATGGGGTGACATGTTGGTGAGGGGGGCCGGCCGTGGGTGTGGGTGGTGGAGGTGCTGGGCACGGGGGGAGAGAGAGGATGGTTGGGACTTTGTTAGGGGTAGGGAGGGGGGATGTTGGGGTTTGTTAAATTGAAAAAAGAACAGGAGTTGAGTTGGCCTATTCCCATATTATGACATCAGCACTATTTACACGAATTGTAACAACTCTGCTTTTAAACTGCTTTGTTTTGCCTGTACCTGTGCCATTGTATTTGGAGCCAACTTGTCAATAAAAACAGTTTAAAAAAAATAAATATATATTATTGAGATTAGCAGTGCTGTCCTTTTATTATTGTTGTTTCTACTTTTTTGGGGTTATCTGCGCTATTGGACCCAGAGGATAGTAGCAGCTCATCATCTCTCATACATATACATTGCTTAAACAACGGATCACTATTTTTCCACTCTCATTTTTTTCTTTCCATATATATATATATATATATATATATATATATATATATATATACATACAAATAGACAAACACAATTATTTTGGAGGACAACAAGACATAATGAGTTAGTCAGGTGTTAAGTTTACAAGATGTATATGTGGCGCAGAAGCATGTACTAAGTCTCCATAGTCTATAACTGGTAATAACATCTGTTTAACATAACATTTTCTTATAATTTGTTCCTAAACAGAGCACCTACTTTTGGATAAAGTTTGGATGTTGATTTATCAATATGAAAACCAAAAGTGAGGTTGGGGTCAAGCCATATACCAAGATATTTGTAGGAGTCCACCGGGGGCAAGTTATGATTAGACTTTGCTACAATGATGGATATTGCAGCATTTTTGTAGTTTGTGCTTTGTACCAAATATCAATGTGACCATTTTGTCAGTGTTTAAGATAGCTTGTTTTTAGCTACTCATCTTTCAACTTCAGAGAAATCAGCCTGCAATAAGGTTTCAAGATGAGATACGTTTGGATTTTTAGTGCTGAGTATGATGTCATCTGCATACATGAATACTTTGCCCTACTGTATCAAAAGCCCTTGCAAAATCTAGGAAAATAGCTCCAATGAGTTCACCATTTTTCATGATCGTATGTATGTATAATTTTATTTTATATGGCTACAAACATGTACCAAGTAGAAGAATTTATAATAAGTGGAGTAGGGAGTAACATTAAAGTGATAGTAATGTTTCAAAATAAAAACAGCTCCAATTAAGCTTCATAGTATTTGGGCCATAGACATTGTTATTTCAATACTGTAAGAGTTGTAGTACAAGAGTAATTGAATGGTAAAGTGTCCCTCTCCCGCCCCTTTTACCTAGTGTAAGCCGCCTCCCCTCAGATGTGAAATCTGGTCTCTTGACTGGGCAGCTCACAGCAAGGGACAATCTTCTTACTGTGAGAACAATGAAAACCCTTCCCCCCTTGAAAGATTTTTCCATTATGCTAATTAAAGATTGTCCCTCTCTGCAAGTCATCTGGAAACCACCCTGCTGCTCTGAGGTGAACAGTGTTACATCAGTAAAAGGGGCATGAGGGGGATACTTTATCATTCAATTACTCTTGAACTACAAAGCTGACAGTATTGAAATAACACTCTCCATGGCCCAAATACTATGAAGATTAATAGGAGCTGCTTTTATTTTGAAACATTACTATCCCTTTAAGTGCCAAAATCATACAAACATGTTCCTGCCTGAAGGAGTTTAAAATCTAATTTTATAATAGGAGGATAAGAGAGACACATAGGAAAGTAATAGTGTAGTCCACATGACCTTGGGAAGTACAAGTATGTGCAATAATGGTCCACTCATCTTCAAGAGCTACTCAGAGACAAAATGAAAAGTGAGAATGCAAAACTAGGAAGAGCAGAAAGGAAGAACATCAAAAATGTGAAAAAGTAGGGAGATGAGAAGCAGAAAAAGCATGGAAGCATTACAAAAATACTTCAAGAGAGAATACATATCATACCCAAAGTATACACAAACAAGCAAGGATGCACACATGCTCACAGACAGTCAGATAGACAGACAGACAGACAGATAGGCACACACAAACACACACATACATAAACTTGGGCTGATGAACTAAGAACTGGAGATGACAAATAATAATTTCCCAAATTCCCCTTGATTTACAGTAAATGTATCTTTTCCCTTGAGTGCCAAATAGGTATCCAGTATATTGTTTTACAATATATTGGATTCAAGGGTAAAAATTGCAATATAAATCAGAATTTTTATTACTCATATATGATACTGATGGCTTGCCCAAGAACTGCACCACTTTTCTTAGTTCATCGGTGTCATTGAACATTGTAGTATAGAGCTGATATGTGAGTCATAATGACTGAAAACAAAAATGAAACCATTAACCCATCTAATTGTATGGTATAAATAGAATATATTAATTGCATATTTCCTATTTGAAATATTATAAATATACCCTGTGTCTGTAGATTACAATATAAACTTTCTTAGTTTTGCATGAATGAGCATAAATAATACAAATTCAATATAAAACTATAGCACCTAGTTCAAAACCTCTGTCTGGTACTATACTATAAAAAACACTTTTCCACAAACAATTAGGATGTTATCAAGAACACAGTTTGGAATGTGGGGGTGGTGTAGAACCTATTAGAAATGTAATCGTTCCCAAGAGACAAACTGGAAGTGATTAATCATGCATTATTACTCACACTGAAAGACTGTCAAGCACAAACTGCTGTAAAGTTTTTTTAAGATCTTTCCTTTTTAGTCCACTCAAGCTTCCCACAGTATCTAAGGCACCAAGGTCTAAATAAGGAGAACATTATTTATTACCTGTGTTCTTTCCAATATTTTGTTTTCATATAAAATTTGTATTTCCCATGCTTTTAAGGAAATCCATTTGCAACTAGCCAATATAGATGATCAAGACTCAAATAGCTTATGTTATAATTTTGCAGTAGACATGCATATTAAGCTCTACAAGGCTCTGTGTTTAAGACATTAATTATTTGCAATAAATGTGATATTTCTCACCTGTATCACAATGGAATTGGATTTTACATTTTTAGATATATATTTTTAAAAGTGGAATAAAGGGGTGTATGGACAAGGAAAAAAGAGTAGCAATTTTTTTTGTAATTTAACTGCACCATAAGCGGCATATGAAAATATCCATTTATTTATTTATATGAGGTTTTAAACCTGGTGAATATTAGAGAGGTCTGCAACAATGCATTATTGGGTGATCAGTTTGCACAAGGACCGCGACTCATTTTCTTATTGCATATGGCTCTGAATGTGAAATGAAAGTCCAAATCACCTGCATGTACAATAACAGGTTAGAACAAAATAGGTTATCGATAACAATTTATATATTTAAAGGGATAGTAATGTTTCATAAAAACATCAGCTCCAATTAAACTTCATAGTATTTGGGCCATGGAGAGTGTTATTTCAATACTGTCAGAGCTGTAGTTCAAGAGTAATTGAATGATAAAGCCCCTTTTACCTAGGATAAGCCATCTCCCCTCAGATTTGAAATCTGTTCCTAGGACTAGACAGCTCACAGCAAAGGACAATCTTCTTACTGTGAGCATAAGGAAAGCCCTGTCCCCCTTGACAGGTTTTTCTGTTGTTTACTTATGCTCACTGAAGATTGCCCCTCTCTGTGATCCATCTGAACAGTCTTGCTGCTCTGAGGTGAGCAGTGTTACATCAGTAAAAGGGGCAGGAGGGGAATACTATATCATTCAATTACTCTTGAACTACACCTCTGACAGTATTGAAATAACACTCTCCATTGCCCAAATACTATGAAGATTAATTAGAGCTGCTTTTATTGTGAAACTAGTGTATAAGCCTGTGTACATGGGACAAGGTCCAGGTAATGTTAACCCTTTGAGTGCCAGAGGGGTACACAACACATTTTGTAATGTATTGCGTACCCCTCTGGCACACAAAGGGTTAAGTGGCCGCTACCTCACTGCTCCACACGATGCAGTCTTGCAACGCCCCACTCACACCATGCAATCATGCACAGTAGAGACTGCCAGAACGTGGGCAGTCTCTACTGCGTATGACTGCATCATGACAAACATCCTAGCGAATTAGATAGGATGTTACTATCCCTTTAACTAAAACATTGCAAAGACATGTAAACAATTTAGCATTAGTATACATTTTAAATTGTACAAGCATGTACTTTTGTCCATTTTATTGGAATTTAAAGGGGCAGACTAAAGTCCCTACAAGACTCATTTAAATGCTAGACTGCTTCCCAAGAGTTATGAGAACAGACTTCCCATAGTGCTAAAACTACTGCAGTATGCCTTGCAGAACATATTGATCTTCATTTGATCTCTGAATGAAGCACTGTTGCTGCAGCGTGTGCAATAAATGATTATTCTTCTCCTCCCAAGGAAGCTGTTTGTCAAAATCCCATAAAAAGTTGCACCACCACCACCAGTAGTGGTATTTTAGTATTAATAAACCATGTAGACAATGGCCTAGATTCACTAAAGGTCGATGCTGTGGCAATATGATTTTGTTGATGTGTTCGAAACACTTAGACATTTTGACGTATGCACACATCAACATATTCATTAAAATTCTTGGATGCAAGGGGAGGTGTGGAGAAGGTCCCTCTTAGTAAACGGGATTGTCAAAGTGCTGTTGATGTGGAAGGGATGTTCTCCCTTCACATATCACCAACATTATGACAATTCTGAAGTTTAACAGCATTCTCCCTACTTGGCCAGTAGGGGAGTAAACAGAATGCTTTCAGAACCATGGGCAGCATTGAGTGCCATAGGGATGTTCTCTGCTCACACCTGTGGCATTAAAAGTATTAAAAAATTAGTACACCAAGCACTTCACAATTATCCCCTTAACTATGTATAATATATTATACATGTTGTGCACTCCCAGGGGAACACGACTGGGGGTAAGGCAGCATCTATGGAGATTTGTGGCTATCACTTTTACCCTAGCCTTGTTCCTGTGCCCAGTGGTAGCCATAGCCCCATATACACTGCTTGGCCCCCAGACTTGATTCCATGACCACTGGTAACCACAGATCCCCATGTACACTATCTGACGCTCTCCAGCCTTTTCCACTTGCCCACTGGTAGGACAAGGGAAGCAGGCTGGGGTGTCAGGCAGTGTATATGGGGCTAACACTCAATGGTGTTGTCAATATTCCCCATGTTGCACAACATATTAGAAATCTGACATAGAATGCCACCCTCCGACATACTAAACCCCTTTGTAATTCAATATAGAGTGCTCTCTTTCAACATACTAACTTCCCCCTTTGTAATTCGACATAGAGTGCTCTTCTTCGATATACTAACCCCCCCTTTGTAATTCGCAATAACTGCTCCCTCCAACATACTGCCCCCACCTTTCTGACATAAACTGCTCAATCTGACATTTTACATCCCTTGGAAATGTAGTGCAGGGTTAACTATTTGAGTAGCAGAGAAGTAAGCAATGAATTGCTTTGCAATATGCGACTGCATACCCTTGCCTTTGTATGTTTAAAATGTGCTATATGTGCTTTTTAAAAAAATAATCATACTTATTTAATATACTTGTTAAAATATACCTCAGATCTCATGGGGGGCAATGGGACCCCTCCAGATACCCTTTAGCATTGATCACCACCTATCCAGTAGGATAGCCGTTCAATGCAGGTGACAAGCAAGGCATTTGCTGCCTTCTTTTCCTCTGTATTGGAGACACTAGTAAGCTGGCTCCAGTGGAACTCGTAGTAGTGAACCCAGTCACTGAGTTCATTCATTCATGAGAAGCACAGCGCTGCACTTTCACGAATGAATCAATCACCTGGTTTGTGAATGACCGGGTTCAATAGGTGGAGTCCTATTCAAGCTGGTATTGCTAGACAAGCAGCCAGCTCGAGTAGGTAGAAGAGGAAGGCAGTAATAGCCTTCCATGTCACCACATTTATCACCTATCCTACTGGCACACATCTCAGCTAATGGCTGTGAGGGAATTTGAACAGAGACTGCCCATATAAAGGCAGTCTCTGTTCAAATTCCCTCACAAAGGAATGGGCATCATCATAAGTTACAAAGGGGGAATGCCACTCTCTGCCTCCACTGCCACTGCAGCCACATAGTGGCAGGGAAATGAACAAAGGTCATAATATTTTCATTCAAAATTTTTGCCATTTTATAATTCAAAAGGACAATTTTATATCGAATTGGGGCATTTTATGAACCATTGACACACACAGCTATGCATTCTTTAACCCTCTGCAATTTGTTGAATACCCTTCTGGCACACAGGGGGTTAAACTATACATATATGTGCGGGTTCTTTCCATGAATCTCTTTTTTACAGCTAAATGAAAGGAAGACCAAAGACAGAAGACAGACCAGAGGAAGAAAGAAGATGGACAGTAAATGACCAGGGTGCACAGGACCCTGCAGGACATCAAGATTAATGGTAAGTGTTTATTTTCAGGCACTGTTGCATTCTACCTTATTCGTATTAACCCTACGAGTGCCTAACTGGACACAGTTTTTAGGTACTTTGTATTTACTGATATGAGGCTTAGGGCCCTAGATCAGTACATCTACTGTGTACTTTTTTCACTTTTATTTACCTTTCAATTGATGCATTGGCTGTTTTATAAGGGAATCTAAAGCCAATCAAACTGGGTCTTAAATTTTGCACAATAAAGTGGGTCCCTTATTGGTTCTTATGGCTAATGCATGCAATTGAATGGCATCTTGTGTTTTTTTTTTCATTTTGAATGGGCTAAAATAGCGCTGGCTTTATTGACCGGCATTTTTTCATAGCACAGGTAATTGAAAAAATTTAATTGGATGTATTTTTTGTCATCGGAGGTTATTGAATCTAGCCCTTAATATAGCAAAATGTAAGATTATGCAATTGGACTGTAGAAACAAACATGCTACATATACATTAAATGGGAAAGAACTTGGGGAATCGTCATTAGTTAAATATTTATTTGTACTGATAGATGATAGACTTCATAGCAGTTTGCAGAGTCACTCAGCTGTTGCAAGAGCAAATAGGGTATTAGCCTGTCTAAAAGAGGTATAGATAAATGGGATTCTACCTCTATATAAATCCTTGGCTAATTAAGCCTCATCCTATATAATAATTCACCAGAAGGTTTGTCAGAAGCCGTCATGCTCAGTAGAGACTGCCCGAACGCACAGAATGCTGGGAGCACGGAATGTTGGGAGATCTGTGCTGGGAGGATTCAGGGCTTTCAGGCATTCTCTACAGTGCATGACTGCGTTGGCGGCACAATGCAGAGCAGGACCGGCCTCTTAACATCACCCGGACCTTTGCCCATGTACACGGGCTTTTACACTAGTCTAGAATAAGGAGTTAAGTTCTGTCTTAAAAAAGACATTATTGAACTGGAAAAAGTACAGAGACATGTAACAAAACTGACAGAGGGATTGGAGGATCTGAGTTATAAAGAGAGACTAGCCAAAATGGGTTTGTTTACATTACAGAAGAGATGTCTGGGGGATGATATGAATACCATTTATAAATATATTCCATGTCAATACAAAGAACTATCCAATTAATTATATATGCAAAGAGATGAGTTAAGAACAAAACAAAAGCAGGGAGTTTTTACAGTAAGGGCAGTAAAACGATGAAATTCTTTGACTCTGGTTGTTATTCTTATAAATACTGTAATTGCTATCAAAAAAAGCAGTGGATGTCAATGTACCACAGAACAATATTGAGAATTATGACAGATAGCTTCAATGCAGATAGGTTGTTAATCCAGGGCCTTAACTGGAAATGGCTTCAGTGTCTTTTTTTTTTTTTTGCCTTCCTCTGGATAAACAGGGTCATTTGGCATGGGCTGTACTTGATGGACACATGTCTGTCTTCACCTATGTTACTATATAAACAAAGATTATCAGCTTTTTTTGCCATTGAAGATACTGGGCATGTGATTCTTTCATTTTAATATCTCAATTCCTTCATATTGCATTTCCCTTATTTTATTTTAGTTTATATTGATCCATCTTTCTGTGATTTTTTTTTTTGGTAATACATATTTTTATGACTAATGGATTTATCTCTCCTTTCTCTTTGCCTGCCATCCACACACCTTCTCTGAATTCTTTTCATACTGAGCATGGCATTTCATGGTCCTTCAGCTGGTGTGATCTGTAGTTTATCAGTTTGCGTTTACTTAACCCATGCATTGCGGCTCTCATCTGATGATTAGCACTGGTTTTGACAGGGAGGTCTCTCAAAATTCAAACAAAAAAGGTATTATCACATGCTGAGATTCTCATTCACTTTGGGTGTAAAAACATATACTCACCTTGATGTTGGACGTCTAGTGACCATCACCCTGCTCCTCTACATTACTAACCTAAACATTCTAAATAAATAAAAAAGGCCTAATATCCCACTGCCCTCACGTAAACAAATGTCAACCACCCCACAAAAAAAAAAAATAGTGCCTAGGCTCCTGCCAGGCCACTGTGATAATAAAATAACAAGGAGTGGCTTTTATATATACTCTAGGGCATTCTCCTCCCAGCCAGTGACAGCATGGGAAAAATATAAACAGGAATTGTGATTAAGAAGATAAAAAGGGATTGGCTTTTATAATCACAGTGGCCTGGCAGCAGACCAGACAGTACTGTTGGAAAGGGATTTTTTTTAAATTTATTTTAATGGGTTCAATTTCAAAATGTTGCACCGCATTTGGAGCCATTTAAAATGTTGCATGTGAAATTTGGCCTGCGTCAATATCTCGTGCTTAGAATGCTGCATGTAGATTGACCGCATCTTAATAATGTTGCATCTCAAATGACCTTTGTGAGTGTGTCAAAGTCATGCGTCAAATACCTCTGGCACTATTGAGAAAGGATAACACAAAATATATCATAAAAAATTAAAATTTACAAATAATGTACAAAAATGAGTAAAGGTTTGAAGTTTGTAGCAATCTTTATTGAAAACAATAATGATTTACAAAAACAATTTACAATAAAGTACAAAAATTAGTAGAGGTTTGAACTATGTAGTAATCTTTATTGAAAAAAAACTAAATTTCATACAGCATAACAAATGAATGGGGATATGTATATGTATGCATGTATAACAAATTTATTGTAGCAATCTTTATTGAAAAAAAACAAAAGTTAATACAGCAAAATAAATTACAAACAACAGCTTTGAGGTTTAGGAACAATTTATATTAGGAAGTCTATTTATTAAAATGCAAATTCTGTGCCACAGTTTTAAGGTAGACAGACAAAGATGTGCTGGAATAGTTTGTAACAATTAATTTCAATCTTCTTGCATTTTCCCTATGCACTTTTTTTTAACTCGTGGTGGCTCCTGTGAAGAAGCATATTGTTCCAATTTTAATTATGTCAGACTTTGTTCTTTTTTAATCCAGTAATACAGTTACAAACACTTGGGTGGCATGCCCCTAAAAAATGACTGAATCCTCTATTCCACCCTTCTACCAAGTTATTTGTTTTTGGCAGGTCATGTAAAACAGAATGGAAACAGTTCTAGAGGCCAACGTCAAACAGTGCTTTGTTTCTATTATTTCTTCTTCCAGGTCTGCCAATCCAAGTGTCCTCAAAATAATTCAGTAGCACTTGTAACTCCTCCACATTTTCAATAAAAAAGGTACAGTCCATTAAGGTCTCAAAAGTATGTACCACATCCTGTGTTGGTACAAAAGCCAGTGAAACAAAAATGTCAATATGTTTAATGTAATGCCTAATTGGTATCCACTCCTTGCATGCCAAAAAAAATGCTTACTTCCAGGATGTAGGGTTTGTGGTGTGGTGATGCCATTGTGCCTGCGAAATGCAGAGTCCAATTTGTCCCTGATCTTATCTGGCAGATACTTGTCCATATAGTGGACAAGTAGCTGTAGCTCTGCATTGGTAAAAGAAGACTCCCTAGGCATGTTTGTGAAGCTGTGTGTGCTCCTGTGTGCATCTGTATGTGCATCGCATTGTGGTGCAGTGTTGCTGTACTTCCTGTTTTGTTTTCAATAGTGATGCACTTCCTAATTGGACTGTGGGGGAAAAAGTGATGCAGTTTTGATGCAGTAGAAAGTAAGACTACAGTTATAAGATGCAATTTTGACACAGTCATTTATGTGTGCAAAGTTTTTACTCAGTGCACCCTTAATACGCTCTCGTTTAGTAGCATGTGTACACCAAAGAGTAGTATGTGTGCACCAAGTGTGAAGTTGAAATATGTCACATTTGTGCCCTTAATGCACCATTAATATGCCCTTATTGTCCCAAAGATGATAAGTTTAAATAAGTCACATTTGTGCCCTTAATGCATCCCTAATGCTCCCTTAATGAGCCCTCCTTTAGCAGTATGTGTGTGCCAAAGAGAGGCGCCCTTATTGCACCTTTAATGCGCCCTTAATGATCCCTTAATGCTTGTGTGTGACATAAAAATGTGCAACATAGTGAAGATGTGAACGATATTAAAAAAGGCGATATGATGTGCAAGGTGATATATTAAATGCGTGATTGTTTGGCAAGCGACATTGTTAATGCATCATTTGTAAGCTGCCAACCAAATACATGCAACATTTTGAGACGCGTGATGCGGCATTCAACATTTCAAAAGGATACCTTTTTAATGGTGGTGAGTGTGACAGTGGAACTTTATTGACTTTTTAAAAAAGTATTTCTTACATTTTTGTTTCAGATTATTGATGTGGAGGATCAGGGAGTGATGGACTCAGCTGGACCCTCAAAATCAAGGTGAATATATATTTTTACACATACATATGCAGTATTCCAGGGGGAAATATGATCTGTAATTGCTTTACATTTAATTAATATGAGACACTGAACCCCATGTTCATTTTTATATCCTCTTGCTTAGGGAGGGCAGAGGAAGAAGTTCTGGTGATTTTATTTGTTCCTTTTTTATGTTTTATATTTTAATACAATAAAATGTGAAATATATATACTCTTTTTTAATTTATTAAAGGAAGGAACAAAAGTGTCCTCATTTTAATGGAAAAGGTTTTGTTGCCCCAGGACCCTATATTTTGAATTAATATTTGCATTTTACCCAGTTTATTTTATAGAGTTGGCTGGAAAGCATTGATTGCAATGCAATAAAGAGGTTAATAGATGCCCAGTTACATTTGTAGTATGGTGGTAAGAAAGTGTGTTTTAATATTTTACTAGATAACCCCCTCTGATGCCAGTCAGTTTAAAATACATTGCATAACAATGCTTTGCAATTTGCCTGATATTGGAGTGGTTAAAGGGCACTTGTATGACTTTGGGGAAGGTGGTTGGGTACACAGACAGACATTGGTGGGGCTGTGTTGATCACAGCCTTTGGAGGCTCAGAATGCTTTTTCCCAGGATTGGCAGCACATAGAGTCTGGGAAGGCCTGTCTGGTGAGGAAAGGGGACGTTGCATTGGCCATCCTGCAACAATGTAGTTCCAAGCATTTTTTTTTATTTATGCCGAAATACCTAAATTGGAATGTAGAAGTAGGAAAAGGATCTGAAAAAAAACTTTTTTCCTACCTGTTTGTCAGCCGAATTTCCATTCTGATGTACTAGAATCTTTGCCTTAGTTTCAACACAAGTAGGATATTGATTCAGGAATAAAATTGAACTGCCATTTTGTAGCCAGTGAGGCGTTTTCCCTTCCTTGAGGCAAAACTGGAAATGGTTTCAGTGGAGTTTTTTCTAATTTTAAATAACGATGTGTCAAATCTGAAATTGACACACTTTTTTAATGTCATCATCTATATATAATGTTAAAATTTTTAAAGGGATAGCAATACTTAAAAATTACTAATCCTGACTGCAGGGGAAGCCTGTCCTATGATCATCTGGTGGCTCTGCAGCTCTGATCTGAGATCGCGATAATAAAAAAGAAATCATTCACTTAAAAGGTCTTCTATGTGTGCTATCTACTTTCAATGCATCCACAGTTCATTTTATTGCAAAGTATAGGCTGGAAAGAAGATTATAAGGCAACTGATGAAGGATTATAGTGTAATTTTAACATATAAGGCATGCAAGATATGCATCAACTCCCCCAACCATGACAAAGGTGTAATATCCATTATACACCCCATTCTATATTGAAATTGAAGGTTTTGACACCCTCTATATTTATTTGATGATGACCCATTCAGAATTTGGTCAAACCTGAAATGGCATATTAGAAATATACTCTTAGAAAATTTAGAGTATACCTATTACCCCCCTTGCAGAATTATTAGTGTAGTTAACTTCTTCAATTCCAAAAGACCAACCAACACAAAGGTTCAAGCTAAGAAAGGAATTCCCTTTTTGATTAAAATTAAAATAAGAGCCCTTAGAGTCATGACACTTTTTAGTGTTAATTAAGCATTGCAAAACATGCATTGTGCACCTCTCTGGTTCTTAAATGGATATGTGAGTGTAATATTCCAGAAAAAGAGAAACATTTTACTAGTTGGATAGTTTATTTTAGTTTGACCCATGCAATTTCTAAGTATCTGTAGTTAAAAATAATACTGCTGGGCTTTTAACTGCAATCTGTATATAAAGACTAACCCCCTGCAATTGTGGTTCCACTCGCGCTTCTTCCCATTTGTTTTTGTCAAGAAACAATTACTTTTATGTATGGACAATAAGCCCTGTAAGTTAGAATGGCAAAGCTTAGAACCATTACAGAGAGCAATGAGCATTAGAACAAGTTACAGGGATAACTTTACACTCTTCTTGTCTGAAATTATCTATTTATGTTCTATAGCATCTTTGTCTGTCATTCTGTGGTTATTTGATTACAGACAGAGTAGCCTTGTTTCTTCAGTCAGAACCATTATCATGTTTCCACTAAAATTTGGCATAACACACCTCAGGGGTCAGCAGTGCTATTCAGTACATAGCTTGTGTGATTTAACTAGAGAAAATGGATTGTGGGAACAGATCCTCATGGTCAGTTCATATACTGAGAAGAAGTTATTAAGCTTAGATGATTCATTCCATGTTTGAAACCATTTAATAGCCTTTTCTTTGACCAATGGCTGCTTAAGTTTCTTTTCTTCTTGGAATTATAATATATTATTAACCATTTGAATTATAGAGGGGTCACCAACACATTTCAAAGCAATGCATTTGTTATGTTTCTATCATCCATTGGGTTAAATGTTTTATCTTATGCTAATCTTACATCCATTTTTTTCTGTCGGTCTAGAACATGTTTTATCAATAATTTTACTGTTGTTAACAATATGCAAAATTATGTTAATAGGCATTATTTTTGAAGCTATCAATATCCTTAAAATAGTAAAAATGAGACTAAATGGTAATAGGAATGGAAATGAGTGAGTTATGAGACTTTATATGTGCCCATTATTATTCATAAAGCAGTGGCTGTACTAGACTCAGCAGGCACAGTGTACAACTGATCAACAAATTATCATTTTGATATATAATAGTTACATACATAGTAGTTTAGCATGGTCAGTAATATTTAGCATAAATACTTTGACTTCAAACATTTCAGCTTTTTTAGATTTCTTTTTAAGTTATGTAACGAGTCTAAGATCCCACAACAGAGACTCCCAGCATGCACTATGGCAGCTATCAAATATTGAATGGAGAATGGGAGAATATATATGGGTTACATTAGACATTACAGCTGTGTATACTTCAATAGATCACTATTTAGGTTTAGAGCCCATAGCACAATTTTTAGTAAAAAGATGTGAATATGCAGGATGTACAGAAAGAGTTAATTTTAAAAGGAGTCCATTTTATACTCAACCATAATTATTTTATTTTCCATGATGATTATTATGTCACTGTACATTGCTCTGGATTTAAAGGGATAGTAATACTTAAAATGTAAAAAAAAATATGTTGTAGGGTTTATCCCCCTGAGTAAAACAAGAGTACTCCCACTGCTGAGAGGTCTTTCATTCAAAAGTTATTAATTTTCAAAGTTGAATTTTTTAGGTGCAATATCACAGTGGCCTGAAATTGTACAGTGGCGCTGTTGCTACACCATCCTATGGAGATTTATGGTCAACTGACCAGAGTTGTCCATAGGATCGTGTAGCAACAGCGCCACTGTACAATTTCAGGCCACTGTGATATTGCACCTAAAAAATTAAACTTTGAAAATTAATAACTTTTGAATAAAACACCTCTCAGCAGTGGGAGTACTCTTGTTTTACTTAGGGGGATAAACCCTACAACATATTTTTTTTACATTTTAAGTATTACTGTTCCTTTAAGACCATTCATTTTGCTTTTTTCTTATTTTAATATTTGCTTTTCTTTAAACTACATTTTTATGTAACAACTAGCACTCCTCAATATGGAACATACACTGCAGCATGTCCCTGTCCCATTAAACTTGTGGAGCCTTTAGCACACTGTTAACACAAAGGGCATCCCATTCACAGATGAATGGGTCTCTACAGTAAGAACAATCCTTGGCTGTCTTGGTCACTGAGAAATTGGGCACAAGGGTGCACACAGTAGAGATATTATGATTGAAAACACATCCCTCTCATTTGTGCATTGTGATACAATGTGTCAGGAGGAAAATGAAAGTGAGAAGATGTGATAAGATTGTCTCTCTTCACTAGCAGAACACTCTAAATATGTTTCACAACTGATTTTGATCTATTGGAAGGGGTCTGTGAGCACCATCACTGCTGTCACGGTCTTTTAAAAGTACTATTGCCATCTATAAATGGGTCCAGGGTGAAAGTGTCCAAAAAGGTACCATCTATAAATGGTGCTATGGTGCTTAACGAGCTAACTCTTGGGAATAGGGATAGGTAAAAAGTTTGTTTTCTTAATGTACACATTTCTGTGAAGTAGGAATCATGTTTATCATTTCTACAGAAGTTTCTCAGCATGCGTGCATATACAAACACTTCAGAGTGAGCATGCGCACATACACATACACTCATTCAGCTCACTTCACCACAGGAATCTGCTTGGAACATTTCTAATATCCAAGGGGTTAATCCTATGAAACAGATGCAGGGAAAACTTGTATTACAGGATTTATCATTTTCTATCATTAACAAATTATGAAATCTAATTTTATTTACACAAAGAATAAGAATGGGTTTTACATGTATTTCTGAGTGTATGGCGGGAATACTTTAGATAAGAAACTTTCCTCACTAGCAAATTCAGTAGGATTCACAAAGTGAGGCCCAAGGACCCTCAGACAAAAAATGGGAAAATAAGAGTGGGGTAACTGCCATTGAGAAATTTGAACAGATATATGATACTTCAATTCATTCAGATAATTTAGTGCAAGTATAGCTCACAAAATATAAAAATAGCAGGTAGTAAACATACACTACCAGATAATATGCAACAAAATTGACAAGCAGCAAATCATGGACATATTCTCTATTATTCAATACTTTTATCTTTAATCACAGGATAATGGTTGAATGCTACAAAAAAGAAAATTCCTTTGCAATCTTTGAATTGTCAATGAATAAAAGTATATATCCAACCACATTAGGATACATTTAATAAATACTATACATGACTACAGTGGGGTACTGTATTCTGACACTTTTTGTGCATAGTCCATGTTTAGTCATAGAAAGTGAACCTCCTGAATGCTCACCTTTTTCTCAGTAAGCTTTTAGATTGGTGTAACTAGACAGGTTCTTGAAAAATGTATTTGATCCCCTGTCTGTCAAATGAATACTTACAGATTACTCCTGTTATAACTAAATTCCATAATGCAGAAGTTAAATCAAGCCTTGCTATAAAGCACACTATGTAAATAAACAAAAACAGATATTTTGTATCAGAGAAAATTGGGAGAAGCTGTTGAAGCTGCTTTCTTTAGTCTTCAGAAACAGAAAGCCATATGCTTTACATTAGAAAGCAATACAGATTTAGGTCTCAATTCAATTGTACCTGTTAGGCTCAAAAACCTCAGACAGCATTTTTTCAAGCACTGTAAACCATTCAATTCACAGTGCTATGAAAAAATGCCAGCAAAAAAACCCTTTCCGGGCAATAAAGTTAGAGGTGTTTTGGTCCATTAGCAAATGAAATGCTATAAGTTGCAATTCAGTAGACTGCACTAGCTGTTAAGGGGCTGAATTCTATTGTAGGTGATAAATGTTAATACCTGTTTTATCAAACATTTTCCTATGAAGAATATGGGAAAAACTGGAGATAAAAGCAGTGATAAAATTATCACCTACAATAGAATCTAGCCCAAGATCTGATAACAAACTCACTTTAGCACTTAAATTTAAGACCTAAGCTGTAATCCCCATATCAATGCATTCAAAGTACCTAAAAATCATTCAGTGTTAGTAGAATAAAGCATATTACTGCCAGTGGGTTATAATTACCCTGCCCATACTCAGACTAAGGTACAAATCAACATCACACAAAAGTAACACTTATCATTAATCCTGATGTCCAGTGGAGTCCTCAGCATCCTGGTCAGCTACTGTTCATCTTATTTCATCTCTTCTTTCTTCTGTTTTGTATCTTCATTCTTCTCTTCTGTCTTCTAGCTGTAAAGAAAAAAGAAAAAGTATAAATAAAGGTTTTTCTAAAATATCTCAAACACGCATACATAGTTTAACTCCTTGAGTGCCAGAGGGGTATGCAATGCTTTGAAGAGCAATGTGTTGTGAACCTCTCTGGGGCTCAAAGGGTTAAATCATGTATGAGTGTGCTGTTGGTGTTTCAAACAATGCTTCCATATAATACAAATGATCCCCCAATAAGTGTGCAAAATGAAATATACTTTATTTTTCCTATTTCTCCACCCCTGTGTTGAGAAATGAATATGCACAGAGCCCCCTGCCCTTCCTTCACGGGCAGATGCCCATTCCACACAGAGGGAATTTGAACAGAGACTGCCTTTATATATGGGCAGCTTTTATTTTTACAAATGGGCAGCTTTTATTTTTACAACTTTACTACTTTGAGGACAGGTGTTTTTTTTGTCTCACTGTCAGATGCAGCAGTTGGTGGACCTGCTACACCTTCTTCCATTTTTCCAATAATAAAATGTGATTTGTTGTCACCTTCAGTGTTCTTATGTGTTTTTTAACATTAATGGCACTGGTGGTGGTGGTGGTGATGGGACTTTTGTTGTGACTTTGACAAACTGCCTCCTCAGGAGGAGAAGGATCATAATCATTTATTGCACACACTGAAGCAACCACAGCTGCAGTCACTTTTTGGGCTGCCACTTTACATACATGTCCCTGCACTGCTCCTATTCCTTTGCCCATCCCTCTTATGAGTTTGCTGGTCATTACTCAACTACTGTGTGTGTGCTTTTACTGTAAAGTACACAATAGAACTGAAGGAATGTGGTGTCTTGCATTTACAAAATACTCAACCTCATCTAGTATCAGTCTGTTCAGTCAGACAGCTCACATCAGGGTACCTGTAACCCATCAATGTTTCTGTTTGCCCCTTATCCCTGTCATTGGCAACAAAAAAACAAAAAAATCTACTACTTCTTTCCCCTGACTCCCCCAGCACAAAGATAATAATAACAGCCAGACCTGGAAGGAACGTGGATCATAGTTGCCTGTGTTTTTCTAATCAGTCACACAAAATGTTGGGGTATTTGGGGTCAAACTCCATTGTTCTCTTCTTATAACCCTATACATGTCTAACACAGAGATAGTAAAAGCCATATAAGGAAGGAACTTGGATAACAGTTGTCTGTGTCTTTCCAGACAGTCACATAATATGCTGCTGTATTTTGGGGTAAGCATCCTTTGCTCCCTTCTCAAACACAAAATTTGGGTATTTGGGGTAATTCTCCTTTGCTCCCTTCTCATATCTCTAGACTCCCCTAGGACAATGATAACAGCCAGATCAGGAAGGAACTTAAATGACAACAGCCTGCAGCTTTACAGTCAGTCACACAATGTTGAGATGGTTCAGGTAAAACTTAAGTGTTCCCTGTTATCACCAACAGACTAGCCTAGAGCAAATATAACAACCAGATCAGGAAGAAACTTCTATCGCAGCTGCCTGTGTCTACTATGTGATGCAATATTTTGGGTTAAACATCCTTTTCTCCTTTCTCACGCCCCTAGACATGTCAAACACAGATATAATAACAGCCAGATAAGGAAGGAACTTGAATCACAGCTGCATGGGTCTTCCAAGACAGACAGCCATAAAGAAGTTTTGGATATTTGGGTTCTAGCTCCTTTTGCCCTTCCTGTCATCCAGAGTGCCCCAGACTCCCCTAATACAGACCTGACTACAACACTCCCTAAACTAAGCTTCAACTCCTTTTTTATTAGCATGTCTTCTAAAGCTCAAAAATGTGAAGCTTTCTCTTTATGCTGTTGGAATCTGACACGCCTTTTATACTATGCCTGTCGTAAAAAAAAAGATGAAAAGTGCCATTTTTGTCCTGTTTTGTGTAACTGTAACGGTTTTATTTGACACTCAGACACAGTAGGTGAGATAAAACACAGTTTTATTGAACAGACTCAGAAATGATAACCCTCACGGGTCCAGTGGTATATGTATACACAATATAGTACTGATACAGAACAGGTTACAGCAATATATATACCCACTCCGGTCCAGTATATGTACAATACAGAAATTACAATATACTGACACAGGTCAGGCAAAGTTCATGTGAAACTTAACCGAGGCAGCAATGAATGGGTTACTATTAGACCAGGAATGCTGACAGGCCCTAATAGTGCGAGGCCCTTAAGACTCTCACTCTGCAGAGAGTGCTTAAATAGCGAGAAATGCCCAGTAGACAACGGAGGCCCAGGATCAGCTTAAGGACTTCCTTAGCAGTAATGGAGGACTGAGACAGTATGCCCGGGAGGGCACCCAGTGGAGACTGCACAGTAGAATAGCCGGTGAAATAATGGCACCTTCCCCGAAGTGGTTTACGAACGTTAAGACCAATGTCGACTGCCTGATCGTAAGCACAGCCTGAGGCGCCCAATGTAAGACCAACCTCAGCTTATAGGCAGGAAAGAGGGTCAAGCGTACCGTGGTGCACAGATGGGAAATTGACACCGGAATGTCGCCCTCGCAACATAGACTGAACTGAGACTAGACTGCAGGAGTGGCACTAAGGCACAATGGTACTGTCCAGAGACAGAAGCCTGGAGGAGAACCCCAAACCGAGGACCAGAATGGGGCCGCAGGCAGTAGGGATACATGGGAGATGTAGCCCTACCGGGCCGGTACACAGGCAGGAACGTCAGCCAATCCGAGTCGGTACACAGAGCAGGAACGTCAGCCAGGCTGGGTCGGTACACAGTGCAGGAACATCAGCCATTCCGAGTCGGTACACAGAACAGGAACGTCAGCTGGGCCTGGTCGGTACACAGAGCAGGAACGTCAGCCAATCAGAGTCGGTACACAGAGCAGGAACGTCAGCCAGGCCGGGTCGGTACACAGAGCAGGAATGGATACAGCAGAGTAGTCAGGCAGTCCGGGTCGGTACACAGGAATCACACGAGAACAATTGCTGGTAATGGAAACACCACGAACGGCCAACAGAGAAGTGACAAGACCCAGTATTTAAGGACAAATACTGGGCGGGACAAAGTCACTTCAGTCAATAAACATCAGCAGAAAACAGAGACTGACAGAATGTCGCCAGTATAGCACGGGCACCGTGATAGTTTGCTTTTGAGATTAAATCTTTCACCCATCCCTGTTGGCCAGTCAGAAAGGACTGTATTTAAAAAGGTAATTCCTACACAGTTTTCAGTTTATGGATGTAAATACCTCAAATTAAAGCACATAGTTTGCACTTTATCCTCTTAATCATTGCTTCATATCAAATACAATGTGCTGTAGAACAGACCCAAAAGAACTAAACTTGTGTCACTGTCCAAATACTTATGGCCTGTACTGTATGTGTTTGTGTGTGTGTGTGTGTAGGTTTACAGTTGAGGCCATACTGATTAGATAAAGCCCTGATCCCCTCCCCTATTGATCGTCTTAGTGATTGGTTACTAATCCTTCAGAAGTGTTGGTAAATCTTGGTAAGTGGAAGTTCAGTTGCAGACAGCTAGTGAAGTGTCAAGTGGCACTTCATAAATGAGTGTAACAGAATGTTCCCTGTGATGTCTTACTCTTCTATAGATTTATATTATGATCAGGCCAAAATCTTTTTAAATACTCAAACCTCCAAAACTCTTTGAATCCGCTATGATATTACGGACTGTTATGTACTTTACAAAATGGTACTCTATAACATGTTTTTTAATTTTTAGAAAAAGTATTATATATGATAATGTATATTTTATTTCTGATTAACGAAAAAGTTACACACACAACACACACAAATGCATACTTATCCATAAAAGAAAAGAGGTGTAGATTGCTGGGGAAAAACAAAACAGCTGCACCATAGGGGACAAATTAAATCCCCCATTGATTTAACTGGAACTTTTAGCCACCTGCAGTGCTCTGGAGCTCTTTCTTGCATTCAAGAGTTTAAGAGTCCAATTAAATCAATAGGAATTTTAAGAATTTTTATTTCTCCCCTATGATGTAGTTGATCTACTCTAGAATTCTCTCCCTTTTCTTTTATGCATAAGGGTGCGTGTATGTTTGTCAGTGTGTAATGTACAAAAATTATCTTCTTTAAAATATTACTGCATTTTAACATCGACTTTGTATTATTTTAACTAATAGCTCAAAACATTACTAGACATTTGTGAGGAAGCTGATATTTATAATGTCATCAAGGATTGCAATACATTGTATATTTATTCTACACATCTTTGTATGCCAATCCATTAGGAAAAAAGATATTAATTATCTGTGTTTTATCTGAGTGGTGTAATCAATACTTTAATTTCTGCATTAAAGAACAGTTGGCATTTAATCAGATCAATCAAGTTGTTAAAAGAGACAAGGTCCCTTCAATATGGTTAGGTCATTCCCCACAGTGGGACTGCCATTGGCAGCTGAAGAGTTCACCTCAGCTTTTTTAAAATGTTGATATGGTGACCTGGGTTACAACTATCTCATGTGTTAGTGTAACTGAGCCTTGGTAATTCTGGCTAGTGCTCTCTTTGTGTGCCTTCTGTCTATTTTAATAGACTAAACATATGTCTCATTAGGCATTAGGAAAAGATGTGAAATGGCTGTAATCACAGACAATAGTTGAAATACTTTTGATAGA
The DNA here is from genome assembly GCA_037306005.1 of Rhinophrynus dorsalis. Taxonomy (NCBI): domain Eukaryota; kingdom Metazoa; phylum Chordata; class Amphibia; order Anura; family Rhinophrynidae; genus Rhinophrynus; species Rhinophrynus dorsalis. The sequence goes on from CM074721.1 coordinate 323,664,212, forward strand.
AAGTGTTGATCAGTGTATGGATTTGTATACATGTTTATAAAACATTACTGTTAAATTGTTAACACCTTAAACAAATTATTCTTTAGACACATAAGGAACTTTAGTTAAAGCAGAAAAAAGGTTATTGGCTGTTGATGTTTGCTTAGAATCACATCATTTACTTAAAACATAAATAAAAAAGTAAAACTCTAGCTAAAAACCAAATATGAGGCTGATGTATTAGGAATAACTGGAACAATTGTGTGGTAGATCAATTTCTCCACAGGAGACAAATACAAAATCCCATTAATTTAAATGGAACTTCAAACTTATTAAATGCTGCAGAAATATCAACACATTGCTCCTTAATACAATGGAAAGGGTCAGAGCTCCATTCAGCCCTTAACAACGTGTGACGTAGGACTATCTTTCACGGTACGAGATTGTCTTTTTAGATCTACATCTTAGTACCCAAAATTCACAGATTATTACCAAAACCCACAATAAAACAGTTGTTGCTAACAGTTATATCCACATCTCAAGTACCCACCATCCAAATTGGTTTTGAATAATTCCGTATGGCGAATTACAAGAAATTTGAAATCAAAGCAAAAATGCTGAATAACAAATTATTGGAAAAAAATATATCATGAAAGTCATCTTAATGAAATGATAACTGGAGTGGGAAATTTTCAAGATCTGAATTCATGAAAAAAGATCCACTGACAAAAAAGACAAAGCTCCTTCAATGCTGTATATTACCAACTACAATACAGCTGGTAATACCGTACAACATATCTTAAGAAAAAATTGGCCTATTCTAAAAGGTGATAAATATCTATCTTTGGTTCTACCTAATAGACCATACTATATTATATTAACTTCAAAAAAATCAAACAATCTCAAGAATCAACTTGCTCTATTGTTCTACCTCAGAATAATATATCCAAAGTCTCCCAAAGTGATATTATTGAAGGAAAAAAATGATTAGGTAAGTTCAAATGTGGATATACATCATATATTACATGTGAGTTCATTAAATGTCATAAGACCATTCAAGCCACAAGTAGTGGTATAATATTGTTACAGTTGGCAAGCAGAACCAGGAGTCAGACGGTATAGTTAATATAACCTTTATTATGAGAATAATACAGTAATGCAATATAATATATACACACAGTGGGTGATCGAAAAGGCGAGTACTGTATCAGGAATAGCAGTCTCCCAATATCACCACCACACTGTCCAAGACAAGGCCTCAGCTTGCTGGAGTCTCGCTGTACGGTAATGCCCAAGAGTGATACTGCCTGCAGTCAGTAGCTGGGAGCCTGATAGCCCCAGGTCAGAACTAGGAAGGATGTCTGAATAACAGAGTCAACACTAGAAGCAAACAGACAGGGCCTTCTAGTAAGCACCAAATAGGATAGTCAGATGAGCCAAAGTCATACACGGAGCGGGTAGTCAGCCAGAGCCACAGGATTACGCCAGATAGGATATCCACTGAAACGATGGAATGCTGGATGTGCAGTGGACAGAGCCCCAGGTCAACACCAGAGTGGGTAGTCGGACAAGCCTAGGTCATACACAGAGCGGGTAGTCAGCCAGAGCCACTGGTTTGCACCAGAATATCTGAGCCAAGTCGGAACGCACAAAGAGAATAGTCAGACAGAGCCACAGGTCAACACCAGAATGGATGGTCAGACAAGCCGGATCATACACAGGAATCAGGAATACTAGATAATGAACTGCTCAGAACACCAACGTAAGGGTAACTGATACATAGGCCCATAGAGGTTTATAAAGGTGTAGGAGAAGGCGGGACCAATTAGGTCCCCATGTCTGGGTCTATAACAGGCGCCCAGGCAAGTGCCTGATTCAATGCTGCCAGTAACCAGGAACCAGACTAGGTTGCAGACAGAGGAATGCTGCTAGTGATGCAGGAGCATCCGTCCAGAACCCTACTCCTGGCTGAACGGCGCAGGCTGAGGTAAGGCGATGTGACAAATATATACTATCAAATATCTATATATTTGTACTACTCCATATGTTATTTATATGTTGGAATGCCCATGTAGACTACCATACATGGGAAGAACATTCTGTCAAGGAGAAGAGAGCTCTTTAGCGCATAGATCCAACATCATCAAACAAAATCATTCAGTGTCACATCATTTTGCAACAAAACATATTGGAGAGCCAAAACATTTAAAATGAATGATAATTGACCATATACGTCTGCAAATGAGTGGAAGAAATATATATCAATAACTGGCAAAACAGGAATCATATTGAATTTTTAGTTAGAAACTATGACCCAGTCATGGACTTAATAAAGAAGTTGACATGTGGTGTTTATAAACAGATATTCACATGGACTTCATATCTTGTACTTTGATTCAAACACCTCTCATGCCTAAATTCCTAACAAGTCACGGCACTCTTGCCATAAGCATATATTCAAATCTATAATCTAACACCAAGATACATTAGTATGGCATACCCAATTACCACAAAAGCATATATGTTCATGTTTGGGCAACATTTTTTATTGGATAATATTCTCACTTTGCACCACCCTAAAATCAGTTTTTCATATTACTTTTTATAGTTTTCATGTAATCTTAGCTCTTTAATCTCTAACATCACGGTTTATAATGCAATTAGAGGTCTTTCTACAGGATAGATCCACCTCCACTTACAGATGTACACACTTCTGTTGGTTTATATTATATTATTGAATATTCAGTGAAATATCAGAAATGTAATCCTAAAATAGCAATAGTAATAAACTACTAGGGGGTGGGCAAAAAGTGTGAAAAATTTCCTGCGAAAAATTTGTGAAAACATGCCAATTTTTCACTTTTCCCTTGAAAAATTTCATCTTTCCGCCTATGCAAAAATGTCCTCCTTTTTGCCTATTTTAACAAATTTTCTATGTTAACACATTTTTCACCTATTTTAACACATTTTTCACCTATATTTCTATAGGTACCACATTTCTCACTGTAATATTACTTCTTCTGAGGGCTGAAGTTTAGATATAAGTGACTGAAAGTCAAAGTTGTGAGTCCTACAGCAAAATATGGCTTGAAAAGTATGTTAGCATGCAGAATGCATTTGTCCTTTGCCCACAGCACTTTCTTGCTTAAAGGGATAGTAATACTTTGTTTTAACTTTATTTTGTAGGCATTAAAAAAACATGAAGAATGATATGTCTTATCTCTCAAACCTTTTGAGATATTCACAAGCAAAGTTTCCCCTCCCGCTCCTTTTTCTTAGTGTAAGCCATCTCTTCTCAGATGTGAATCTGGTTGTAAGACCAGACAGATAACAGCAGGGGACAGTGTTCTTTGTATGAAAAGAATGAAAGCCCTTCCCCCCTTGACAAGTTTTTCATCTTTTTCCCTTATCTTAATTGAAGCTTGTCCCTCTCTGCAATCTACCTGGGCACCTCCCTTCTAATCTGGCTGAACAGGGGGGGGATACTTTGCTTGTGAATATCTCTTAAACCATAAAGGTTTGAGAAATAAGACTTATATCGTTCTTCATGTTTTTTTAATTCCTACAAAATAAAATAAAGATAAAACGAAGTATTACTATCCCTTTAAGTGACACTGGCACATATTCATGATGATATCAAGTAATTTAAAAAATAAAGTACAATCTACAATATGGCAGATATGTATTGTAGGGGTGGTGGTGGGAGACTGGCATGGTGTGATTTATTTATTTATTTTTACCATTGTCATACTCTGTCTTCCGTCTCAGATTATTGACACACATTACTTATCAGTCATAGAAGTGGTCCCATCTGTCCTCCACCTCCTCATCTGTGCTGCTGTTAATATATTTGTCCTGGTTTTGTCTGTCGTGTGGTTTCTGCTACTACTACTACTACTACTACTACTACTACTACTACTACTGGAGCTAGATGTTGATGTAATTCTACTGTCACTACTACTAGGTGTCAAAGGTGCAGCACTTACGGCAGCAGCACCAGAGGTACTCATCATATATAACACTGTGGATGTTAACCTGTGTTGATGTTGCTGGGTACTCAAAACAGGTGTGTGTGTGACTGAGTGGGACTTGGACTTTGAAGAGGTGATGATGCGATGATGACTTATAGGGTGACTGTGTGCTTTTTGACATCTGTGCTTGTCCAGGGTCAGACTTTCCAATGGCTTTCTCAAACAGTTTATAGACAGGCTTGGTGCTCCTTAAAAGTGGTGGAAGATTCAGCCTTTGACTTTCTGCTAATTTTATAGCCCAGTCACCATCCTCACTCTCAACTTCATCAGTATCTGAACAAGAGAAGGATTCTGGAGGGATACATTCTAGATCTGCATCATCATCAGTCATCATTAGGTCATCCTCAGCAGCATCAGCATCACCTGATAATTCTTGCCCACTACCCTTATATTCCTCTAAGCTTTTGGAGGTCTCAAACAATTTCTTTTTACTTTTACTGTAACAAAGTTCCCTACTATGGGTGTTTTGGTGCTTGTTTGTCTCACTATCTGATGCAGCAGGCAGTTCAGCTGCTACACCTTCCTCTATTATGTTACTGCCAGCATCATCAACACTTGAATGTGACTTGTTGTTCTCTTGTGTTCTTATATGGTTCTTTATTTGTACTGGCACTGGTGGTGCTGTAGATAGTTTTGCTGGGACCTTGACAAACTGAATCCTCACTTGGAGTCGAGGGATCATAATAATTGATTGCACACACTGCAGCAACCATGTCTGCAGTCAGTTTTTGAACTACTATTTTACTCTCATGTCCTGCACTGCTCCACCCCTCCCCCTTCCCCTTGTGCATTTGCTGGACATTACGCAACTACACTGTGTTTTTTTACTGTACAGTGCACAACACAACTGATGCAGCTGTATGATGCCTTGCCTAAGCCCAGTCAGCTGTCTGCCACTGTCACTTAAGATATTTATTTATTTTTTATTTATTTTTTTATTTTCTTTTTATTTATTTTGTTATTTTTTTTTTTAAATTGTCCACCCTGTTGTCATATCACAGTCTTTCCTTAAAACATTATAACTGAAAAACAAAATCAAAAAAGTCTTTCCTCAGACTTCCCCACCCAGGACAGAGACAAGAACAGCAAGATCAGCAAGCAAATAGATACCTAGCTGCCTGTGTCTTGCCAGTCAGTCACATGAAATTTTAGAGTATTTGTGGGTCAACCTCCTTCCTCCCTTCTTATCAACTAGAGTGCCCCCAGACTCCCCTAATACAGAGAACAAATGTCCTACTTAAATGACTCCCTAAACTAAGCTTCAATTCCCCTTTATTTGCCTATCTTATCTAGCTCAAAAACATACTGCTCTCTCCTCTCACAAACACAGAATGGCTGCTCTGAGAGCCTGACACCCTTTTATATGGCTGTAGAAAACTTTTGGGTGGTGTAGAAATATCTTTCTTCGCATTGATTTGAATGGGTGGGAAAGGAGGAAAAAAAGCGGAAAAACTGCACTTTTTTCACAGGAAATTTTTCTCCAAGTGGAAAGTTTGAAGTGAAAATTTTCACCCATGCCTATAAACTACTGTCAGATATCATGTTAGAGAAGTATTTTCCAAAAGATTTTTTATACTTATGTGCTTATTATACTACTTTACATTATACACATTTGTATCATTAAGCTATCTTATATACATGTTTTTTTTCTAGTTATGTCATCATGCATTAACATTATCGATCTATAGTACTATGCTTCATCAAATTCATGATACATTAATCCCAGTTAATATAATTTAATGCATTTCTAAGTAAACAGTTTCAATATGGATACATCAATATAATTGCTCAAATATAATTACACACTTCCACTCCATATCTGTGGTCCACCAATCAGATTCGAGCAGCTGTTCTTTAACCTGAAGAACATCCCAAGCAGTGGCTGTGAGGGAAATGGAAGTGAGCCTGCCCATATATAAAGGCAGGCTCACTTCCAATGCCCTTAGTGTGCTACGGGAATCGGCCCGTACTGCACTGAAGAGGGACCCGTGTTGGGCATCTGTATCTCCGCTGCTGCCATCCTCGTGGCCGCCCCAAGCAGCGAAGACATGGAGAATTTAGCTAAGTGCATTTACTTAACTTTAATGGATAACTTTGAATAGCTCGCTACACGTTAAAACACCCGATGGTGTTTTTTTTGCTTAACACCTGCCTTTAAATATACCCCAGAGTCCCTTATCAGATCTCAAAACAGCCGATAAGTGCCATATAAATACATCCAAAACACTGAAAAAATTGATGCTGTTTTGACAGCAAAGAGTGGTCACATCAAATTTGATTTGATTTTTTCTTCTGTTCCCTCACTATTAATTTTGTTAATTGATAAAAATAAACTATTAACATTTCTATTTTTGAAAGCATTGCTGTACAGGATTTTTCACACCTTCCTAAGACTTTTGCACAGTAATGTATATAGGCAGTCTCTGTTAAAAATGCCTTACAGTGGAACAGGTATAGCCCCTTCAGGTACTAAGGTGGTGGTGGGGGAGTCTGCTCACTAGTCCTTTCTCCGCTGCTTCCACCAGTCATGGAGAAGACAAAGGGGACATATTTATTTAATTATTTTTGGGGCAATTACGTTTGCTTTTGTTTGGGAGCACATACTTTGCATCACATCACAATGCTTTGCATACCCCTCTTGCACTTAAGGGGTTAAACAATGTACAGATGTCAGAGTTGTATTTGGGCCACATTATTTAATATGTCTTTTTTTCTTTATTTAACAGGACTGACGGAACAGAGAGAAAGAAGAAGGAAGAGAGAAAATTGAAGAAGAAGATTAGTGAAAAAAGAAGATGGATGACAGGTAACATAAGCTAACGATCGCTGCTTGAAAGTATCTAATGCACCAGTCATTCACTTTTTACTTGATGTTCTCATTATTCATGCTACTTAGTGTGAGTTTTGGGAACATAACGCACAACAGACATTTGGCCAAGAGTCCTTTTCTGTGGGCTAATGTCCATTGTGCTTTCAGCTAGTAGGGCAACCAAATTCCAGCATAGACATTTTATTCTGTCGGTAGACAATTTATCCCTAGATTTAAATGTCCCTAATGCCAAAAAAGCAGCCAACGGAGGTTTTGAAATAACGGCAAGACATTCAATTAGCTTTCTTATGAACAGCTAATGGTAGTTTTAAGAACACAAAGGATTATGTCCATATGTCCATATGTTAGTATTATGTCCATTGAGAACTATAATAGATGAGAGTTGGTACCGTGTTATTCGTAGAAATACAGGATGCAAAAATTTTTTGTAAAGTTGATACCTTTATTGGCTAACGAAACAGATTTAAAATGCAAGCTTTCAAGACTTCTTAGATCTCTTCCTCAGGCATGTTATACAGATAAATATGAAAACTTCTCTCTTAAATACAAGTACACATTACATTGTTTATAATGGAAATCAGATAAGAACGTTAGTCCAGATACAAATCATGCAAAACATTTTTGCATTGAGAACTATATAACTGATGTCCACAGAGCCATTCAAATGAGTGCGGTAGTGTTAAAGCAATATATATTCTACATCCAATTTTCTTGGCTATAAAATACACAACAGTCAAAAAAGTGGTGGTCTAGCACCACAAAACGTGTTAGACATTTTAATATATGTAGTAGTCCATGACATGGATTTTTTATAATAAATATATTTTTATACTGTTCTTTTGTAGCTGCTACCTTTGTTCTATATACTTTCTTGGTGTACAAGTCTTTTCATTCCACTGTTTTGATTCAGATGACTGTTTGGAGAGTGGGATCAGAGAATTCCTGACTTAATGGGGGAACCAGAGTGGAGACAGGGTAATATCTCCTTCTGCTTTTCTGTCAGATCTAGCTGACAAACTTACTTGTGGGTACCATTTCATTGTATTTCATACCAAGATTAATAACAGTTTTACACTATGAGGTGCTCTGTGTTTTTTTGTTTTTTATGATATTACTTTTGGAGGGTGTGAATTCAACTTACAACTGCCATTCCTTTATCCATGTTTACATTGCCACTTCAAGGATATCATGTATCCTCCATGAGAACAAAGGTACAACACATTGCCCATGTTCATCATATTCCTGGGTTCAACTGATAACATAAAATAGATTGCCTTGACCATAGCCATAGCAACCATGGAACCTTTGGAGAAACAGAGCAAGATCCAATACAATACATTTAATACCTCTCTGTCACACCGGGGGTTAAAGGGGTATTGGATTTAGCATGATAACATCAGTTTGGTATAGCCTAATGGAGCAGCATAGGCATAGATCTACTGTGGCAGTGTGTTACACAGCATCAGAGAAACTGAATGTGAATCAGGTTGCAAGGCCCACCATGCTGACCTGTTTATGTGTGTGCAGCACAATGACATTGGCACGCCAACACCCTCTGTTTCATGGAGCTTTGTGCACATACTCAGTGATGTGCTGATCCAATGTCCTGAGTAAATATCCATGTGGGTGGTTAGCATCCCCTTGTTCTTAACCTAATGTGTTTCAGTGGAATAGACAACCCATTGCAAACCAATGGGTTGTGTACTCCCAGGACCCAAAAGGTAACGAGATAATGATGGTTTATCCATTGCATAACAGAGAGTTAGAGGGTGCATTTCCAAATCCTGTCATCCTTCCCCACGGGCATCCATAGCATGACCCATCGTGGTACAGGAATGTTCACTTGACACTCATGAAGCCTTCACTCCAGCTCCATGAAGCTTCCCCCTTGATGTTCTCTAGTGCTGGTGATTATGATGCAATGTGAAACTTGAAGCTGATAGCAACCTCTACTGAACCATTCACATATTAACAGGATACTCAAGTATATGTATTGAATAAGATCCTGGTGGACAACCTGTACAGTAATAATGCTCATCCTCAGAGTTAATATTCCTTTGGAGATCACATGAGCAGTTCACATGTGTTTCTTCAGTACCCAGTTTTTGTGTAAAATGTACTTTTTTGGTGCTTCTACAAGTCTGCAATGCATTTTGTTACTATACAAACATATTGTATCAATGTATTGTTCGACATATTAAAGGAAACCCATCCCTAATATGTGTCTGTTAATATTGATGTCAGATGAGTCGTATCATCAAATGGAACCATAGTTATGGGTTATGTATAAGTCATACTTAGGGAGGCATGGCACTGATTGACTATGAGTGCACTTGGTGATGTAATGATCCAAGGAGATGATGACAGTGATTCACTAAGGTGTGTTGAGGAGGTGATACAGTGGAGATAACTTCTCCAATGATATCACTTCCCCAGTTCCTATGTTATGCACTGAGATTTCTCTAGTTGACAGATCTTAAAGCATGTGCATGTGCTTCCCTATTATACACCACCTTACAAACAAGTAATATGTGCAGGAGTTACGTTCACTCCATTGCTTTGCAATGCACTGAAACATATCTGTCATGTAACCTGTTAGGAAAAAGAAACATTCACACACATAAATGCTATGAAGCTTTTTATTTTTGGGAAAGATCATAATTAGGGCTCTTTATTTCTTTTGGTGGGCTTTAGAAGGGGCTGCAGTGGTGGATGCCCTCATACACTGTCTAGTGACCCTGTGGGTTTGTGGTGTTGGTGCAGGAGTAACACTGAAGGGGAAAGTGGTTGCATAACCTCCATGGTTCACTGCTCCCTCTCCATAAGCAGTTTTCCTTACAATTCAGTTCCCTCATTTCAACAAGCAGCTGGTCCATCATGTCCACCATGCCTGTGCGGAACAGACACATCTTACAGTCACACCAGAACACATGGTAAACATTCAATCACACAACTGCACCAAAACAGCTCTGAGGGGATTCAAATTAAGTCAAAATACTGGACAATCCAAGCACAAATGGGAAGGCTGAAAAGGCCAAATTACATCAAATTGAAGTATAGTTTAAGGAGTCTTTTAGGTAGGACATTTGTTCTCTGTATTAGGGGAGTCTGGAGGCACTCTGAGGGAGAAGAAGGGAAGAAGGAGAGGAAGGAGGTTGACCTCAAATACCCCAAAATTCAACAGACACAGGTAGATGGGGACTAGGGGTGGGCGAAAGTTGGGGGAGAGCAGGTTAAGAATGAATACCATCACCACCAGCAGGGGCACAGATCCGCTGACTGTGCCTACTGCTACTGCTGCCAGTGCTAGTCTTCCTTCTTCTTCAGGTCAAAAGGAAATGGCAAGTGTGACATTAGGGGATCCTCTGTCACATTGATCATCACCTCCTCCAAGCAGCAGTGAGATGTCTGGAATAGAGCAGCAGCAACAACAGCATGTAGGGACTAGTGGTGGTGGTGGTGATGATGATGCTGAAGAAGCTGTGGTGGAAGAGACATTGATGGCATTTTAGTAGAAACTGAGAAGGAAGAGGAGACAGGGATGAGGATGGGCATCACCACCACTACTAGCAATGACATTTTGGAATTAGAGGAATTTGCAACTGCTCTAATTCCTTCTGATGCTGAGTTGCAAGGACAGCAGGATGCTGAGGAGCAGGCAAGTGTGCCACAGACCACTGTGGACACAGTGGAAATGGGTTCAACAAGTGATGCGGGACTAGGACAGGTTCCACTTGCCTGCAGTAGCATTACTCCTGATCCTAGATGCAGTGCTGAATCTGAAACAGTAGCAGCAACAGCAGCAACATTATCCTCTGCCACAGACAATGAAGGGGAATGTGGAGGCCATTCTTCTTCATCTGTTCCCTTCCCCCTTGAAGTCATTATTGGTGTGGGACTATATTTTTGTTGGGACAGGCACAGTGCAGTCATCAGCAATGGCACTGTGCACAATTTGTGAGAAGTCAGGTAGAAGAGGAAATGAGGGCACATACCTTGGCACAATTGCCCTGATATCACACATGAAACACAGACACCATGACATTTATGTCAAACATGTTAAAGACAAACACCAACCACAGAAATCAAGCACTGCTTTTGCTGTCCCTGAATCTCCAGAAAGGCAACAAGAGGCAGGGTGGAGATGAAAGAGGAGGAGGAATAGAACAACCCAGGGAGAGACTGGAAGCTCCATGACGAATGAAACAACTAGCTCGCTATCACCTTCTAGGGTAACTACATCTTCTGGCAATCCACCTCGTTCATTACCCCCCCCGCCAAATGATAGCCACTCTTTTGATGTTAGGATGTGGCAGTTCGTCTCTACCCATTGCACACTGTGTGGTACACTGACCTCACATGCCATAGTGGTGGCTGAGAATCGCAAGCATGCATCAAGCGGCATCTGAGAAGAATATGCTAAAATGGTGGCAGGGAAGGTTCATCATTACTATTAAACTGTCAGCAAGTTGTTAGTGGGTCTGGAAAAGGGATACAGTGACAGAGGCAGTACTTGGTTTTGGGTGTCATGGTGTTTGAATACAGTTGTGCCCCCAGATGTTATTTACCACACACACACTGTGCACATTGCAGTTACTGATGAGACCCGCTGTTCCTGCTCTCAAGGGAAAAAATATATTCTAATAACAACACACCCATGACAATTTTAGAGGACGGGCAGGTGGAGAAGATTTAATGGCCAACTAGTTCTTTTCTCCACATATACTGGGGGTTACTTATTCTGCTGATACTGCCTCAGGTGCATCACTGGAGCCAGTTGTTGCAGGTGGAACCTTCATTATCCATCTTCCATGTTACTGCTATTATTGATCCCATTCCCTTTCAGCTGCCTAATCATCCTGCTGCTTAAACAACTCAGCAGCAGCAGTACGAACAGCAGTTGCAACTCATGACTCAGGAGGACATTTGACAGTGGCCACTGGCATTAGGCCAGTAGGGAATTTTTATTTTCGTCTCAGGGCTTGTGTTTTAAAAAATCAGAAACAAAAAAAAAAAAACATAGTCCTACAAAAAAAAATAAACAATTTTTGGGGGGTTTGTTTCTAACAAGCTTAAGTCCTACAAATCAATGTTTCTACAGGGCCTGAGCCTCTAATAAGTCTAAGTCATACAAAGGCCCCTAACAACAAATCAAACAAATCATCCTCTACAAAATACTCTATCAAGTCAAGTGTCAGTCCACCCCAGTGGCAGCTTATGTCAGGGGGTTCATGTCTCTATCACTTTACATACAAATTTCTTATTTTTTTTATTAACTGTCCCCCCAATAGCAGTCAAGAAACCCCCCAAAACAAATTCCCTGTTCAAATAATTAATTAATTCACCAACACAGGCACCCTCCTCAGACCCCTTTATACCATGTCTTATGGTATCTATTTTATTTAGATTCCTTTTTTATTACATGCCCCCCAATCCCAGTAAACAACCCCCCCCAAAAAATAATCCCCTGTTCAACTAATTCTTTCCCCACACCTCTGAAATTTTTCACCAAGCATAAAGTGCTATTTTTCGACGATTTCAGTTTGAGGCAGAAATTTTCACCCATCCGTACTGGGGACCAATGTGCTTGCTGATTTTGCTTTTATTGTCTCCGTGATCAGGAAGTTTGGGGAAAGAAGTTGTTGAACTTGTTGTTTAGTTCATTTTTTTAGTAATTTTTTTTTATGGACTGATTGTGATAAGAAAGGGTATACAACTTATATAAAAAAAAAAAATAAAAACATTTTTAAAACATTAATGCATAAATAATTAAACAAATAAATTAGGTGGCAGACAGCTGACTGGGAGCCTGATGTGAGCTCTATAACTGAGGCAGACTTGACAGACAGCTGACGACTTTGGCAAGACATCCCACTCCATCAATTGTGTGTTGTTGAGAGTAAAAACACACACAGCAGATGATTAATGTCCAGCAAACTCATAAAGGGCAGGTGGAGTGGGAGTAAAGTGGTAGTTCAAAAACTGACTGCAGCAAATGGTTGCTGCAGTGTGTGCAATAAATGATGATGATTCCTCTCCTCCCGGCATGGATGCAGTTTGTCAATGTCCCACCAATCACATCACGTTCTACACAAGGGAAGGTGTGCTCAGGGTCATGAATGTCATAGACTGCACACATGTGTGAATCAGAGCTTAAAAGCATGAGGGACATCTCTTCATGAACAGGAAGAATTTCCACTCTATCAACGAACAGATGTGTGTAATTCGTACATGAGGATAACCCAAGATTGTGCTTCCTATCCTGGCTGCTGTCATGACTCCTTCATCCTCAAGTACTCCTCCATTTACAGGGACTTTGAGAATGGGACCTATACAGGTGGATGGCTTTTGGGTGAGTCAACAATCCAAACATCACTCCACATCCACAGGTGCACTCACACGACTAATGTAAACACAGCATAGCATGGTCATGACACAAACAGTATGTACTCTCACACAACATCATCCACATAACATGTGGTCCCTCTGTCACCATGTCACTGTCTTCCACAGGTGATGATAGTTATAGGTGCAAACAGTGGCTCCTCACACCAGTACCAAATCCCCAAACACCTGCCAAGGCGAACCGCTACAATGAGGCTCACATCTGAACAAGGAATGAGATTGAGCACACATTTGGCCTACTCAAATCAAGATTCCAGTACCTGGATCACTCAGTGGGAGCTCTGCAATATGCATCACGGCATGCATGCAACACAATCCTAACGTGTGCTATACTACACAATATTGCCATCGACCCACATCTGGTAGACGATACCACAGGATGAGGAGACCCTGAGAGGGATGGAGATACCAGACAGGCTCATCGGATACCACTTTACCTGTGAATATAATACAGGAAATAAAACACAATGCATGTATGTCCATGATCAGTTTTGGTGAATGTGTGCAAACACAATCACACAACACATAATGATCTGTTTCACTCTACAGGATGACTCATATACACAACCCTGATATTGCCTGCAACAACTTCACAACCACATTGCTGCTACAGTATATAAACCATGCAGCAGCTAATCCATGGATGTGTTTTGGAGAGGCTGTGAATTCAACTGGCATATTCCATTCCTTCAACCATGATGACATTGCCACTTCAAGGATATTATCCATCACTCTGCAAACAAAGGTACACCACATTGCCCATTTCATCATATTTCTGAGTTTAACTGACAGCAAACAACATTTATTGATTTGAACATAGCCATATCAACCATAGAACCTTTGGAGAAATAGAATGACATCAAATACAATGACATGCAATGCATTGTATACCACTCTGGTATTCCATGTGTTAAAGGGCTATTGGATTTACCATAAATCCATAAATAAAGAATAATAATAATAATAATACCATGAAAACAATAGTTGTGCAATGCCTAATACAGTACAGCTCAACTCAGTTTGTTCAGTAGGCTGTTCTTATGTTAAACGTACCCTCTAAATAACATTCAGTGGATAGGCGCTAGACATGGGACTGGTTGATGCTTAGCATACCTTCCATCCGACTAACTTGGGGTACTTCTGCCACTCCTTCATGCATTGTACCCTGTCCTGCATTGACCATACGTTTGTTTCTGGGGCTGACCTTAGGAGTATTGTGGGGTGCAAGTATCTGTCTAGAGTGGCATCTGTATACAAATATCGGTTACGCCATACTATAGATGGTTTTCTCAGGGGCTCCGAGTGTCATCGGACCACTCACCACTTATACTTTCCTTGGATTCTGGCTGCTGCCCCTGAGACCGCACCTGGATATTGCAACCTTTTTAGCTGACTGTAGATGCTGTTGTTGTCCCTCACACCAAAGACATTACTCAGTATTTTGAGATCAATAGTGGCTCAGCAGGTGATAGTGCAGCTACTTTTTATGTCGCTTTTTCTAGCAGCCTCATCAGAAGGATCATTATCATTTAATGTGCATGCTGCAGCAACTATGTCTGCAGTCAATTTTTGGACTACCAGTTTATTAACATGTTTCTGAACTTCTACTACTCCATTCATCTTACCTCTGCCTCTAGTACTTTTTCTGAACATTATTATATGGTGAAGGATACAACACAAATGACTGAATTTGATGGCTTGCCCTTTACTAATTAATCTCTCTCTCATAATATTTATCTTTCTCAGTCACAACTCATGGCAGGGTCCTTGTCACATATCAAACAATTTTTAGTTAATTGCATCATAGCTGCCTGTCTCTTCTCAGTAACAAAAAATGTTGGGGTATTTGGGGTAACCCCAGTCTCCCCAAGCACAGAAATAATAGTCAGGTCAGGAAGTATCTTGTATTATAGGTGTGTGGCTCAGTCATCCTAGATTTTGTGGTATTTTGGGTAAACCATCTTTCTCCCTTCACACTCCCTCGCCGGAGTACTCCCAGTCCCCCCAAACATGTTTTCTGCCTACTAGACTCCCTAAACTACACTACAACTTTGCTTTATCTGCCTACACTAGCTAGTAGGAAATTGTGCTACTTTCACTCTGTCTAACAAACAAAGAACGGCATGCTGCAGGTACCTGACATCCTTTTTATACTATACCTGCAGAAGAAGAATGGAAACACTCCATGTGGGAAATTCAGTCTTCGCATTGATTTTAATGCAATGAGGTAGGTGGGAAAAAATGGAAAATCTGCACTTTTCACAAAAAATGTCACACTCATCTGGAAGTGTCATTTTTAACCTGTTTCTATTTAAGACAACATTTTGCCCATTCATAGTAGTAGGTAGGGATAGGTAAAAGTGTTCACCTCAAACGAAGTAGGAAAAAATGGCACTTCTGGCCTAGTGGAAAATTTCCTGCGAAAGGTTCAATTTCCCAGCAATGGAAAGGCTGAATTTCTACGAAGCACATGGGAAGTTTCCCTTAGTTTCCAGCAAATATAATATATAAAAAGGGTGGCATGGTTTTACAGCATGCCATTCTGTGTTTGTGAGATGAAGAGGGAGCAGCTCTTTTTTGAGCTAGAGAAGACAGTGGAATTGAAGCTTACTTTAGGGAATATTGTAAGTTGGAAATGTATCCTTTGTATTAGGGGAGTCTGGGGGACAGAAAAGAAGCAATGGAGTTTGACCCCTCAACTATGGTCTAAGTTTCTTTCTGATCTTGCTGTTATTATCTCTGTGTTAGGCATGTTTGAGGGGTGTGAGTGAGAAGGGAGCAATGGAGGTAGACCCCAAATACCTCAATATTCTGTCTGACAGATCTGATTTGAAAGACACAGGCTGCTTAAATGCAAGTTCTTTGCTGATTTCACTGTTATTATCTCTGTGTTGGAGGTGTCTGGGGGTGTAAGTGAGAAGGGAGCAAAATAGGTTGAGCACCCCAACAACAGGCAGCTGCGGTCCAAGTTCCTTTCTGATCTTGATGTTATTATCTCTGTGCTGGAAAATAGTTCAATAATTAGATAATTGGCAGCTGATTGGGACCATGACGTGAGCTGTGTGACTGAGGCAGACTTGATAGATAGCAGAAGAGAGTGAGTATTTTGTTGAGGGGGAAGGCAAGACATAACACTTTATCTGATCTGTTGAATACCTTATAGCAATACGTACATAGTAGTTGAGTAATGTTCAGCAAACTCACAGGGGCTGGGGTAGGGGGAAAGGAGTAGGAGCACTGCAGGGACATGGGAGAGTAAAGTGGTAGTTTAAAAACTGACTGCAGCCATGATTACTGCAGCGTGTACAATAAATGATGATGATCCCTCTCCTCCTGAGGAGGATGCAGTTTGTGAAGGTCCCATTAAAAGTTCCACCACCAGTGCCAGTACTATAAAATACCATGTAAGAGAGACACTGAATACAACAATAATTCACATTCAATTGTTTATAATGGCATAATGGAAGATGGTGTAACAGCTCAACTGTGCATCTGTCAGTGAGACAAACAAGCACCAAAACACCTGTCCTCAAAGTAGTAGGGAACTTTGTGTAAATAAAAGGAAAAAGAAATTGTTTGAAACATCTAAAAGCTTAGAGGAATATAATGGCCGTGGGCAAGAAGTGGCAGGAGATGCTGAGGATTACCTAATAATGACTGACTATGATGATGATGATGATGATGAAGATGTAGATCTGGAATATATCCCTCCAACATCCTCCTCTTCTTCAGATACTGTCGTAGAAGACGGTAACTGTGAATGTATGCTTACTGGAACTCACTCTGAGAAGAGATAACTTCACAGAGATATAGCAGAAAGCTCTTTAGTATGAAATGGTGTACAGAAAATGGAAACCAATATCAGGGTACAAATGCAGATATACTGAGAGAAGGCTGTACAAGTGGAAGTAGTAGATGCAGGGTAGGATTGAGCAGACTGGTGTTTGAAGGAGGCAGAGGTACACAACTGTATAGATGATACAGTAGTATGGCTGAGCAGACTCATGATAGAATGTAGGAAGAGGTATACATGTATAGCTGATAAAGAAGTATGGCTGAACAGACAGATGGTAGCAGGAGTCAGAGGTACACAGATGTATATCTGATACAGGAGTGTGGCTAAGCAGATAGATGATAGCAGGACACAGGTGTATAGCTTATACAGGAGTATGGCTGAGCAAACTGATGGTAGCAGGAGGCAAAGGTAAACAGGTATATAGCTGATGCAGGAGTATGGCTGAGCAGGCTGATGGAAGCAGGAGGCAAATGCATACAGGATGAACAGAACTTACAGTACAAGTGCAAAGACTAATCCAGCAGTGTAGGGGTGGGCAAAAAGTGAGAACAATTTCCTGCATGACTTTTCAAAACAAAAATGAAGATTTTTCTCTTTTTCCTCGAAAATGTTCTCCTTTTCTCCAATGCAAAATGTCCCTCCTTTTTGCCTATTCCAGCAACTTTTTCCTTATTCAAACACATTTTTCTCCTATTCCAACACAATTTTTCTCCTATGTTTAATATGGTGTAACATTTCCCAACACAATATTACTGCTTCTAAGGGACATAGTGGATAAATAAGTAGCTGGAAGTCAAAGTTGTGAGTCCTACCGCACATATACCTTGAAAAATGTGTTAGCATGCAAAGTGCATTTATCCTTTGCCCACAACACTTACTTCCTGCTTAAGTGGCACTGGCACATATTCATGATGATGTCTAATGATTAAAACAAATAAATAAAGTACAACATACAATGTGGCAAATGTGTATGGTAGTGGTGGTGGGGGGGGACTGGCGTAGTGTGATTGGTGGGACCTTGACAAACTGCATCCACCCCGGGAGGAGAGAGATCATCATCATTTATTGCACATGGTGCAGCCACCATTGCTGCAGTCAGTTTTTGTACTACCACTTTACTCCCATGTCTCTGCACTGCTTCACCTTTCCCCTTCCCCCTTGTGTATTTGCTAGACATTACTCAATTACTGGGTGGGTTTTTACTCTCTACAGTACACAACTGATGGCGTGTGATGTCTTGCCTTGGCCCTCAACAAAATTGTCAATGTTGTCTACTGTCTATCAAGTCTGCCTGGGTCACAGAGCTTACAACAGGCTCCCAGTCAGCTGTCTAATATATATATTGTGTAATTATTTATGTATTTGTTTTTTAATTTTTTTTTAATTGTCCACCCTATCTTATCACAGTTAGTCCAAAAAAAATAAATACAAAACTAAAAAACAAAATCAACAACTTCTTTTCCCAGACTTCCCCAGCACAGAGACAATAAAAGTAAAATCATCAAGCAATTTGGTGCCTGTGTCTTGCCAGTCAGTCACACCAAATTTTGAGGTGTTTTGGGTCAACCTCCTTCCTCCCTTCTTCTCTCCTATTGTGACCCCAGACTCCAATTCCCCTTTATTTCTTCTCTAGCTCAAAAACATGTAGCTCTCTCCTCCCACAAACACAGAATGGCATGCTGTGAGAGCCTGACACCCTTGTGTATGGCTGTAGAAAACTAGAAAAACTTTCCTGTGGTGGAGAAACATTTTTCTTCCCATTGATTTCAATGCAATGAGCTAGGAAAAAAAAAACAAAAAAAAAAAACAGGAAATCTGCACTTTTTGTGGAAAATTTTTCACCAAGCAGAAAGTGCCATTTTTTGCCAATCTCAGTTTGATGCAAAATTTTTTGCCCATCCCTAAAGCAGAGGCAGAAGTCCAAGCAAACAAATACAAAGGGAGAATCCAGAAGAGAGGTTAGGCTGTTCAATATCATTGGCAGGCAGCACAGGATCAAGGTCAAAATGGAAGGCTAGGATCAGGAACCAGGAACAGAGAGAAAATTCTCAAGAAACACCACCAGGAGACCAGTACATCATATTTAAAAAACAGCTGCTTGTTATTATGGCTGTAACCGATTATTCACCTATTCTTTATCCAGGGCTCAAAATTTCCACTCGCCACTAGCCAATGGCGAGTGAAAATTTAGCCCTGGCGAGTAGAAATTCAGCCCTGGTGGGTATGTTTTGGCTTGCAGTGGAGAGTAATTTTCAGGTCTGGCTAGTAGCAAAGGACTTAAAATTATAAGCCCTGCTTTATCTCTGGTTACAGGAAGTGGTTAATATTTGATAACCTCCTGGTAAGATATTATCTCACCCGTGATGCATTCAAACCACCAGACAATAAAGGGCTAATTGCTATTACAAATAAGTAATCTGTGACATACTATTCCTTGTTACGGAGAGAGTCAAGTTACCTCATGTTCAAGCTTCCACCATCCCAGTACATACCATTTACAAGGGACATATATATATACAATTAGGGAGACTCCAACTAATACTATTAACCCCACATATCCTTTATAGTATTATTCCCGTATACAGGTCTCAATAGTATGTATGTAATCACTTCCCAGTTTGGTTTCAATTCTTACATCCCCGGTGCATGCCATCTGCAGCCAATATTATTAACCCCTCGGATATCCTGTCCACAACTTACCCTGTAATTGGGTTCCAACAATGAACCTAGTTACCCCCTGGTTTGGTTTTCACCTTACTGGTACATAACATCTCCATTCGGTATAATTAACCCGTATGGTAGTCCTCCCTATACTTGTGTATGTACTGGGGAGGTGGAAGCCTGACCAGGAGGTATCTTGACTCTCTCCGTAACTGGGAATAGTATGTAGCAGATTACTTAATTGTGATAGCAAATAACCCTTTATTGTCTGATGGTTTGTATGCGTTCCGGATGAGATAATATCTTACCAGCAGGTTATCCAATATTAACCACTTCCTGTAATCAGAGCTAGAGAATAGGTAAATAATCGGTTATAGCCAAAATAACAGGCGGCTGCTCTTTAAATATTATTTCGGAACTGATATTTTGGAAACCGATGGAAATCAATATTATTAACTAATCTGATTACTGGAATATTCTAACTGGTTGGGGTGCGAATATACTAATTATTATAAAGGATGGTTGATCCACTACCCCTAAATTATATGTATGTTTTTATATGCCTATGTGAATTGTCATTTTAATGAAACTAATAAAGATTTTATTTGCAGTCATAGAAGCTGTAGTCTTTCCGGAGCACGGAACTGGCCAGTTAGGTAATGTTCCACACTCTCTGGCGATATTGGGTAACCAGGGTATGTGGGTTCTACCACAATCTCTTTTTTGTGCTATATTATATTTTTGGCTTGTTGTGCAAATTAATTCAATTAAGGGTATTATCACTGTTTTTGGCAAAAAGGAGGACATTTTATGTATTGTGTGGGAAGTTTTGAGAAAAAAATCTGGAAATAGTTTTTCCATTAAAATTCAAGCTGGAATTGACTTTTTACTCATCCCTACAGCTAAGAATAAATGTTTTAAAGCTTCATATGCCATAATAAGTTGTATTATCTTTCTGCGCTGACTATCTCACAAGAAATATTTGCATGTAAAAGGGCAATGAGGACAGTAAAGTTTGACACAGACACCTTCTTAACTGTCTAACTTTATATGTCCTCGTAATGGAGGTCAATTTATCTGAAAGGTCCCTTTCCTGGTTACTGATTTTAAATCAGAAGAAGGTGACTATCTCTTCTGCAATGTGAGATTTCTTTAATGAGATAATGCAACTAGGGATGTCAGAAAATTCAGACTCAAAATTTTTGACTCAAAATAGGAAACAAATGGCACTTCCCGCCTAGCAAACAACTTCAGTTTTTCCACTTTTTTCCCCTAGCTCATTGCATTGAAATCAATGGTAAAACTGAATTTACACATAACACGTAGCAAATGTTATTTTATTTCCCACGATTTTGGTATAAAAGGGGTCTGAGGAGGGTGCCTGTGTTGGTGGACTCTGGGGAAAGAATTCGTTGAACAGGGAATTTTTGGGGGATTATTGACTGAGATTTGGGGGACAGTTAATAAAAAAAAATAATAAAATAAAATAAAAATTGGTATGTAATGTGAAAGACACAGGAACCCCGTGATGTAAGCTGTGACTATGGCAGAAAAATACCTAAGGGGAGAGAGTATTTTATAGAGGATGATTTCTAGAACTTGTTGTAAAAGACCCAAGCCCTGAGAAACATTGATTTGTAGAATTTACAAGTTTGTCAAACGCCCTGAGGAAACATTGATGTGTAGGTCTTTGGCTTGTTAGCATCACAAGCCCTGAGGGATCAGACATCAATTTTTGCACTCAGGCTTGTTAGCATCACAAGCCCTGAGGAATCAGAGATCATTTTTAGCACTCAGCCTTGGTAAAAAAGGGGTCTGAGGAGGGTGCCTGTGTTGGTAAGAAAAGGAAAAGAATCAGTTGAACAGGAATTTTTTGGGGGAGGATTGTTGACTGGGATTTGGGGGACAGTTATTAAAAAAAATAAAATAAAATAATAATTGGTACTTAACGTGACAGACATTGGAACCCTGTTATGTAAGCTGTGACTAGGTCATGTTAATACCTGAGGGGATAGAGTTATCACGGTGCCCGTGATTCCAGCTGCTGAGCGACATTGTTACTTCCGGGTTTACCATTGCCTTATTCTTATTGGTTTTAGGACTGTGGCTCCTCCCAGGGTTTGCCTTTATATACTCCCTCCTGTCATCTTTACGGTGCCCTTTCGTGGTGTTTCCTAGCGTTTATGACTGCTTGTTCCTGTTTCCGTGTATGACCCAGCTCGCCTGACTACGCTTCTGATTCCTGATGCTCCTGTGATCCGATTCCGTTGCTGACTTAGGACTGGCTGACTAACTCCATGTGTACCCACCTGGCTTGGCTGAATATCCAATTCAGTTACTGACTAGGACTGGCTGACTAACTCTGTGTGTACCAACCTGTCTTGGCTGAGTATCCGATTCCATTACCAACTAGGACTGGCTGACTACTCCGTGCGTGCCAACCTGGCTGAGTATCCGGTCCTGTTTCTGGTGGGACTGGCTGACTACCTCCTTGTGTACAGATTGGGGCAACGCTGGCTTCTGATCTGTCAGGGTACGCATCCTGTATCTCATTCCACCTACTCCCACTCGCTATACTGCACAGGGCCTGTGAGGCCTTTCTACCCCCATAGTCTCCAGGGATCTGTGGGAGTCCGGTCACTCGCCAGTGTCTGTGTTGCATCCGGTAACCCTAGCGTTCTAGGGACAGGTCACTGCCAGAGTCCTGTCTGTGTTGCCTCCGTTAACCCTAGCGTTCTAGGGTCAGATCACCTCCAGAGTCCTGTCTGTGTTGCCTCCGTTAACCCTAGCGTACTAGGGTCAGAATACTGCTAGTGTCCAGTCTGTGTTGCCTATGTTAAGCCTAGCGTTCTAGGGTCAGACCACTGCCAGATTCCTCTCTGTGTTGCCTCCGTTAACCCTAGCATTCTAGGGTCAGACCACTGCCAGAGTCCTGTCTGTGTTGCTTCTGTTAACCCTAGCGTTCTAGGGTCAGGTCACTGCCACAGTCCTGTCTGTGTTGCTTCGATTACCCCTATCATTCTAGGGTCAGGTCACTGCCAGACTCCTGCCTGTGTTGCCTCTGCTATCCCTAGCCTCCTAGGGAATTGTCCTGCCGTCACCCATTACCTTATCTCACCCAGTTACGGTGTGGAGCTGTTGTGGTTTTACTTGTTCCTGAACCTGTCCACTGATCAAACCTACAGAGTTCTAATATATATTGCCATTGTGATATTCATACATCCTGACCTGAGTCAGATTTGGGAAGTTCTTGGTACGGACCTCATCTGGACCTGAGAAGGGTGATTGTCCTATTTATTTTCAATAAAGCTTTTTAACCTTACCTAACTGTCTGAGTGTTCTTACGAAACTGTGACAAATATTTTGTAGAGGATGATTTGTAGGACTTACACTTGTTGTTAGAGGCCCAAGCCCTGAGAAACATTGATTTGTAGGACTTACACTTGTTTAGCACGAGCTTTAAGGAAATATTGATTTGTTGTAGGACTTAGATTTGTGTTTGGCCCAAGCCATGAGGAAACATTGATTTTTAGAACTAAGACTTGTTTGGCACAAGCCCTAAGGAAATATTGATTTGTTGTAGGACTTAAACTTGCATTAAGCCCATGCCCTGAGGAAACATTGATTTGCAGTACATATACTTGTTAGGCCCACTCCCTGAGCAAACAATGATTTGTAGGACTTCCACTTGTTAGACCCAAGCCCTAAGGAAACATTGATTTGTAGCACTTTGGATTGTTAGCGTCACAAGCCCTGAGGGATAAGATATAATTTTTAGTACTCAGCCTTGTTAGCATCACAAGCCCTGATGAATTCGAGAAAATGTTAACACTCAGGCTTGTTAACATCATAAGCTCTGAGGAAACAGTGATTTGTAGTACTAAGACTTGTTAGAAATAATCTCCCAAAAGTCTTTTTTTTATTTTAATTCAATACTTTTTATTATATAATTTTCAATAAGAGAATTACAAAATGAATTATGATTATGAACACACCCCTGATCGCAATATTCAAAAGCTGATGTAGTTCAGAGGGAAGAGAAAAAAAAGAGAAAAAAAAAGCAAACAGTTGTATATCTCTAACAAATTTGATAGCAGATGTCATGAATTTATTATCAACCTAATTTTACATATGATAACACTCATAGTCCCAATTACCGAAGAATATACTTAATGAACAATATTAGGCCAGGGATAGCCCAGGGCACACGTCTAACCATCTATTTTAGCCACCAATGCCATGGGGAGTGGGGAAAATTTACCTTTCTTATGTTGCAGAGGGACATGTCTTAGCACATCAAGAGCCCCCCTCTCCCTTTACCCTTGGATTCTCAAACTTGACCTCTGTATATGTCAGATGTATTCCCAATAGGGAGCGTGGAATGGTTGGATTACTTTACTATAAACCAACCCACTGGGTAGCATGAAGTGCCCCAGGCATCCCCCAGGTCATAAATAAAGGAAAAAAAGGACCTTATATCTCCCCTTTTCTTTATAAGCTTATTACACAATTTTTAACTGTTTCAACCATTTTAAAGCTGAGCCCACCGAGTTGAAATTCTCCCTAGTATTGTCATATGTAACCAGCAGTCTTATAGGGAAAGACCATGTAAATTTAATCTTATTTTTCCTTTGAATTTTAGTCACTGAATCAAAATATCTTCTTTTATTACTCGTAAACCATGACACATCCGGCAAAATCTTGATCTTATCATAAGGATCTTCTAGATTTCCCCAAAAAATATTTTTTATAGGCCTCTGTTGTATATTTAAAGAACAAGCCCTGAGAAAAAAATAATATGCTGTACAGGCCTAGTGTCAGCAGATCATGTTTTGATGGCCAGTGCCCATTGTACATTGGCAAATGCCACTTTGTCATATGCTGTTCTTGTTGCTGAGCTTTTTAAGCAGCAGGACTATTAGGTGGCTCCAAGGGATTGGGATCAACAGAAGCAGTGTCATGGATGAAGAGGATCATGGTTTTACTTTCCACTACTATCTCAAGTGATGCGCCTGAGGAAGCAGCAGCACCACAACTAGCCCTCACCACTTCAGGCTTATGTGGAGAAAAGAAGTTGGCCAATAATGATTCTCCTCCTGCCTCTCCTCCAAAATCATGGATGTGTTGTTGGAATATAAATTTTTCCCTTGAGAGTAGGAAGGAACTGTGTCTCTCATCAGCAATTGCAAAGTGCATATTGCACGTAGAAAATAGGGGAATGACTGGGAAAAATGGACACATCAATGTTTAGGTCCACAGTGTAAAATCAATAATCCCTCCATAAACCAAGTACTGCTTCTGTCACTATGCCCCTTGTCTACTCCCCACTAACGACATGTGACAACTTGCAGTCTTAATAATAATGATGAACCCTCCCTTCCTGCCTCCAGCTACCATATTATGTGTGATGGAATCTCATCATATGCCACTTGATGCCCTGGTTGCTGTTATCCTCCACCACATGCCATGTGTGGTCAGCACAGCACTCAGTGTGCATTGGGTGGACATGAAGTGCCACATCCTGACTTCTACACAATGGCTATGAGCTGGTGGGGGAAGTAATGATGAACGAGCTGGATTGGCAGAAGATGTTGCTATGTCTTCTTGTGCTCGACCCAGAGCAAGAAGATAGTGGCAGGCCAGTTGTTTGCTTGCCATCAAACTTTCAGGCTCTGGCACAGTTTTTCTATTCTTCCTCCTGTTTGATTTATATCTCACCTCTTGTTACCTTTGGGGAGAGACAGGGAGTGTTATGAAAGTGGTTGTGCCAAGGTGTGTTCCCTCCTTTCCCCCTTCTCACTGATTTGTCACAAATTGTACACAGTGTCATCACTGAAGACTGCACTGTGCCTGCCCCAAGAGCAAAATAGTCCCAGAACGAAGACCTCAGGGGTGAGGGGAAAGTTGGAGAAGAATTGCCTCTTTCTTCTTATCCACATTCCCCTTCACTGGCTGGGACAGAGAATGATGTTGCTCTGCTGCCTCATAATCAGCACTACAGCTAAGACCAGGAGGAGTATTGCTGCAGGCAAGTGGAACATATCATACTCCCAAATCACTACTGTGTCCACAGTGTCTGTGTCACACTACTATGTCCCACTGTGTCCACTGTGGTCTGTGTCACACGAGCCTGCTCCTCATCATCCTGCTGCCATTGCAACTCAGAGGCAGCAGCAAACTCTGCAATGTTGTCCTCCCCTCGAATCACACCAGCACACATAGTCCCTTAGCACATCCAGACAGACATAATCGAGGGGAAGGACGTTAATTTAATTTCTCTACTAACAGCATCCCAAGATCTAGTAGAGCAAAAAATGGTGACATGCGGGAATGTCTCTGTAATGCTGAAATCAAAACATCCTAGACTGTCCAAGCACATTTCCATTACAGAATTTGTGATGGCATTCATCATCTACAGGGACATCCTCTGTAGGGGTGGGCAAAAGGTCCAACTGTGTTCCCATAAAAACCACATTGTTGTCCACTTTTTCGTGGGAAAGTCTGCTATAAAATCTTCACATTTTTCACCCACTGTCCAAAATGGCTAGAAAGTTTCCTCCCATTGATTTATGTGTGCTTTGCCTTTTCACTATAAAAACGTGAGGTATTACAGGAAGTGAAACATAATAGAAGCAGCTACAGAACGAGGTAGATGTGCTGTGATGCTGTGATCTTTTAGCAAAACTGTGGCAGGAGAGGCTCATAGTGACTGCTATCATTACGTGCAAGTTTAAAACTAGTAAACGGAGGAACTGGAAGGAACCTTATGTGTACACTGAGTCTGAGGAGGAAGGGAGCACTACAGAAGCAATGCTGGCCAGTCCCCCAAATCACCCCTATGGGGAAATTAATGTCAAGTGAAGAAGAAAAGGGTAGTAGTGAGAGCAGAACAGGTCAGTTGCCTGTGCCTGCTGCCAGACATGCTGCGTCTGCTGCCAGATGTGCTACACCTGCTGTAAGATGTGCTGTGCCTGCTGTCAGACATGATGCCCCTTCTGCCAATGCCATCAATGATGTGCCAGCCGCCAGTACTGCCCTTGCTGCCACCAGTGATGTGCCTACTGTCAGACATGCTGCCCCTGCTTCCCCCAGTCCTGTGTCTGCTGCCAATGCTGAACCTGCTGCCACCAGTACTGTCCCTGCTGTCAGACATGCTGTGTCTGCTTCCACCAGCAGGGGGCACTAAGTCAAACTTTCCATCCCCAAGCAGTCCCGCCAATGCTAGTACTACTACTAAGAAGGTTCAGCAGCTGAATCTGATGTAATTGGTGTTAGTAGTGGTAACAGTAATGGTGAAGTAGCCAGTGTGACTATTGTTAGGAGAGTGGTAGGGGAAGCAATTGAGACCATCCAGACTAGTGGTCAAGGGAGCCCACGCCATTCCCCTGACCCTGGGAGGCCCCCTCCCCCCATGACATTGCCCATGTGGAACATGATCCTGAAGAAAGCAGATTTGTCACCACCTCAATAATACCACCACCACAAGGAGCACAGATCAGCTGCCTGTGCCTGTTTCTAGTGTGGCCAGTCATCCTTCTTAATGTCACCAAGAAATGGCAAGTGTGACATTAGGGGACCCTCTGTCACATTACTTGTCACCTCCTCCGACTAGCAGTACGTAGGGACTAGTGGTGGTGGTGGTGATGATGGAGAAGCTGGGTGGAAGAGAAACTGAGAAGGAATGGGATGAGGATGAGCATCACCATCACTACCAGCAGTGAGATTTTGGAATTTACAACTTCTGTAATTCCTGCTGCTGTGAGTTGCAAGGGCAGCAGGATGCTGAGGAGCAGGCTAGTGTGCCACAGACCACCGTGGACACATTGGGAATGGGGTCAACAAGTGATCTGGGACTAGGAAATGTTCCACTAGCCAGCAGCAGCAATACTCCTGGTCCTAGTTGCAGTGCCTGTTCTGAGGCAGTAGCACCAACATAAGCAACATCATCCTCTGCCCCAGACAGTGAAGGGGAATGTGGAGGACAAGAAGAAAGAGACCATTCTTCTCCACCTGTTTCCTATCCCTGTCCCCTGAGGTCATGGGTGTGGGACTATTTTTCTGTTGGGGCAGGCACAGTGCAGTCATCATCAATGGCACTGTGCACAATTTGTAACAAGTCAGTGAGAAGGGGAAAGGAGGGAATGCACCTTGGCACAATTGCCCTGATAACACACATTAAACACAGACACCATGAAATTTATGCCAAACATGTTAAAGCCAAACACGCACCACAGAAATCAAGCACCTCTGTTGCTTTACCCCTTGACTCTCCAGAAAGGCAACAAGAGGCGAGGTAGACATCAAAGAAGAGAAGAATAGAGAAACACAGGCAGAGACTGGAAGTTCCATGGCGAGAGAAACAGCTAGCTTGCCATTACATTCTATCACAGTCTCCCTTTAGCTATCCTGTGCTTCCTTTTTCTGTGGTGTGTCGGCCGGCATGATTGCGAATACTTCCTCATTGCGATGTCATGAAACAGGCACTGGCTAGGACTTCTGTTTATGGGCCTATTCTGTGTGGCCTAATTTGGTCCAGCCTTCTCCTGCTCCTTTATAAACCTCCCTGGGGCTGGGATTCATTTCCCTTACATGGTGTTTCTGATATTGTTTCCGTTGCACTCCGTTGTGATCTGTGCTTTCCTGAGAATCCGCTCTGTGTATGACCCCGGCTTATCTGACTACTCACATTCGTTCTGACCTGTGTCTCTGGTGGACAAACTCTCGCCGTCTATGACCCCAGCTTGTCTGACTACCTGCTCCATATAGTTCCCGGATGGACTAACATGTGGCTCAGGCTTACTACTCTCTCCGTGTAGGTTCCGGTTTGTCTGACTGCTGGCTCCTGTCTGACTTCCCACTCCATCTAGTCCTCGGTTTGTCTGGCCTGCAGCTCTGGCTGATTGCTGGCTCAGTACACTCCTAGCGTGCCTAACTACTAGTCTCCGTTATCTGTGGTTCCGGCCTGCTCTCGCTCCCTGTTGCCTTCAGTTGCGTGACCTGAGGTGCAGACTGGTGCATTCTCTTCTGTACTCACTGCTGCTCCATCTGTACCTCTGTCATAGTCTCCGGTATGTCACAATAGTGCAGTGCACAGCACAGTGTGCAGCTCCAGGTAGGAGCTTGGGGCCAATTATCCTGTGGTCTGGGGTTGTGTGGGCTAATACCAGTATTGCTGTACTTATTAAATAAAGGTGGATTTATATTCGTGTCTTTGCTTCTTTACCTGAAAACCATGACACCTTCTTCCTCTAGGGTAACTACATCTTCTGCTAATCCACCTCATTCATCATTACCTCCCCCGCCAAATGATAATAGCTACTCTGTTGATGTTAGGATGTGGCAGATTGTGTCCACCCATTGCACAATGTGTGGTGCACTAACCAAACATTCCATTGTGGTGGAGGAGAATCGCAAGCAGGGCATCAAGTGGCATCTGAAGAGATTCCATCCCGCAGAATATGCTAAGATGGTGGCAGGGAGGGTTCATCATTAGTATTAAACTGTCAGCAATTTGTCATGTGTTCTCGTGGGTGTGGACAAGGGGTATAGTGAAATCGGCAGTACTTGGCTTCTGGTGTCATGGTGTTTGGATACAGTTGTATTGCATTTGAGAGCGTCCAGACTGTTGTGCCCCCAGATTTTGTTTACGACACACACTGTGCACATTGCACTTGCTGATGAGAAGCACAGTTCCTGCTCTCAAGGGAAACATTTCTATTCTAATAACAATACACCCATGATTTTTGAGGAGGGGAAGGTGGAGAAGAATTATTGGCCAACTTCTTCTTTTCTCCATACATACTGGGGGCTACTTATTGTGCAGCTGTTGCCTCAGGTGCACCACTAGAGCTAGTCACAAGTGGAACCTTCAGCATCCATCAACTATGTGACTGCTGTTGTTGATCCCATTCCCTTTGAGCTGCCTAATTATCCTGCTGTTTAAACAACTCAGCAGCAGCAGCAGCAGCAAGAACAGCCATTGCAAATTCCGCAGTTATGGACTCAAGACATTTGATAATGACCAGTGACCATCCTCTACAAAATACTCTATCACATCAAGTGTCAGTCTACACTCTTTCTCCACATCCAACCAACACAGGCACCCTCATGCCTCTTTTATACTATGCCTTTGGGAAATAAAATAATATTTGTTATGTGTTGTGTGTAAACTCAATGTTCCCGTTGATTTCAATGGAATGAGATAGGCGAAAAAAGTGGAAAAACTGCACTTTTCACTGGAAATGATTTGCCAAGCGGGAAGTGTCATTATTTGCCGATTTCAGTTTGAGGTGAAATTTTCTCCTATCCCTAATCTTCTGCACAGCATACCCCCTCACACCCATCAAGAAATGGACCGCTACTTATACACCATAGTGGACCGGGCCTATAAATATGCAGGCCACCATTTCTTCGACTATCATTGGGCTTTCTCTGCCAAAGCATCTCTACAGACCGCCACCACCTCTCAGCAAGGTCCCTCTCCTCAAGTAGTCTACCCAGCCAGTACCCAGAATAGTCCTATGCCATTTCCACCATGTGATAAACTCGGTAGTCCAATCCATCGTGGATCATCACCGATATGTAATAATTTTAATTCCAAAGGTTGCTTTTTCAGAGGGTGCAGACTTCTCCACATCTGCTCCCTCTGCTCTAAGGCCCATTCCATATGTCCAAGATTTTCAGCTAATAAGTGACTAGAAGTGAGTAACCTTCCATATCTCCAGTCTGTTCATTCTCAGCACTCCATCACACATCTTACACAATTTCTGTTGTCAGGCGTCTCAGAGGAGTTCCATACAGCATCATAGCCAGTCCAACCATGGTACTAGAATGCCATAACCTCCAATCCACCCCTCAAGGAGCCCGAAGTCATGTCATCTTTGCTAGCTAAGGAATTGTTACGGTTTTCAGACACTCAGACACTGGTTGAGTAAAAACATAGTTTTATTGAAAATGAAAATGAATGAACAGTGCCCCTAGGGGCCAGCAATGGTAATGGTGAAAACAAACCCAATAGTATAGCAGTGATATATAGCTAAAGTGAGCCCAACAGATACAGGGTTAATAGAGGAATACACAGGTTTAGTAATCTGATTGACCAACGCCCAGAAGTAGATATCAGTCTCTAGATGGTACAGAGAAGGGTGTAATGTGAGCCTGAACTAATCACTCTCAGATACTTTTGCACATGAAAGCCCAGATTGACCAGCGAATGCCCAGAGCTGAGCCTAGACCACCTTAGTGGAATAATCAAGGGTGAAGCCACTGCAGGAGCAACGGACCAGAACCTGAATCGCCCTTAATAGTATTACCGAGGTAACCCTGCGTGTGCCAACGGGAGGAAAGCCGTACACACCCCTTGGGTGCCACAATGGAGTAATCACTGCACAAGTGATACTGAGTCCAGTAATGATGATACGGTAGATGGATGGAACACAGAGCACTTGGAAACCAGAGCCGGGACGCCCTTCCTGTGTCATACAGCGCACACACTGAAAGAGCCAATGGAGGTACCAACGCCAACCAGCGCGGTTGCGGCGCACAAGCACCGAGGAGGACAACAGCTCTGCTATTGCGAAAGGTAGGCTCGGTCGATACTGCCAAGGCTCAGAATGTGTTAACTGGCTCGATCGGTATTCTCAGGCTTGGCAAGCGAAAGTGAACAGGTACAGATAATCGGAACGACCGGCACAGCTAGGGTTAAGGCAGGTTCGCAACGGAAGACTACAGCTCAGCAGTGCTTTGGGGTCAGGCTCAGGCAATAGCTCAGAGGACAGAGAGAGGATTAGCCAGAGCAACACAACACGGTTCAGAATGTCACCAGCCGGCGACCAGGATACACAGGAACACAGGAACAATCATGGAGCAGGAATCCAACCGGAACCGGGTCAGTACTCGCAGCAGAAACATCAGCCACAACCAGGTCAATCACGGAGCAGGAGCGTCAGCCAGAGCCGGGTCAATCACGGTGCAGGAACGTCAGCCAGAGCCGGGTCAATCACGGAGCAGGAACGTCAGCCAGAGCCGGGTCAATCACGGAGCAGGAACAACGGAATGGTCAGGCTAGCCGGGTCGGTACACAGGAGAGCAGAACACAGCAACAAGGCGCAGACTCAGGAACACCACGAAAGGGCACTGACAAGTGCCCATAACACAGTGTATAAAGGAATACTCTGGGCGGGCCAATCAGCCTCCTCCAATGCACAGGTAACACTGCAAAGATTGACAGGGGATCACTGGGACCGGGATAGGAATATGAGAAAGTATTCCTGTTAGGCCCCTTTCTGTCCCCCCATTCCCTACGTGGAGTGTAAACCCCTTAAGCGTAGCAATAAGGAACTTTTCTCTCAAAAAGAGACCCCCTCACTCCCCCCCATCCCCAGCATCAATTCCCCTGATTCCCTCAGAAGCTTTTTCTCTACAATATTCCAACACTGATAACACCATCGTGGTAATACACCAAACCAGTCCCAGAAGTTGGTAATCCAAATCCGACAGATGCAGATGCATGTAAACTCCTGCCAGTGCATCCCTCCTTATGGCACCTGCAGGGGTTTAAATAGCATGAGCAATATTACTTCTCAACCAGATTAATCTTGGGATTGAAAAGTAGCCCAAAGCTTACCAGTGGCAACAGGCAAAACAAGTAGCCCTTCAACCACTGTTGAATTTCTATGCATAGAACTAGACTATGAAAAATTAGAAGCCAGATGGCCTTTAGACAAACTCATTTGAATCAGAGAGCTCATTCACTCTTTTTTCACACAAGTATTCTTCACAAGAAACCAGCTTCAGTGCCTGTTAGGTCATTTAAACTTTGCAATACGAATCACCCCACAATGGCGATTCTTCATTTCCCACATCATATCTCTGTTATCAGCTTCCACAGATTCGGTCGCACCTATCCAAATTAAATTTGCTAAATCCAATCTAGCAATGTGGGCCCAGTTCCTTCAAGAATGGAACAGCTATGCACTTTTTCCTCCGTCCCCCTCCATATCCTCCCCAGCAGTTTTTACAGATGCAGAAGCAGGGTATGGTTTTGCCGCCATTCACAACAAAGTTTGGTTTTCAGAACCATAGCCACAAGAAGATTTAAACCTCCCTCGTTTGCTCTCCACATCACCACTTTTTGAAACACATCTGATAATTTCCTCAGCAACAAACCTTTGGTCCAGCAAAGAGGTAACCTTTTACACAAACTGGCAGAATGCCATATTATTAACAAAGGCCACTCCTGCTGCCCAACAATTATGATGTTCCTCTGGAAGCTGACATGGCCTTCAGTACAGTACATGTTTTTTTGTTTTCCCAGTGTCATTCCAGGCCAAGAGAATGTAGCAGCTTATGCCCTTTTTCATTTTCAATTACAGGTTTTATACAACATCAACCCATCCCCATATCCCTAAGCTTCCCAATCTGCCAGATTCAAAGAACTAATCATGCCTGACTTCATTCATTTCACATGCCCTCACCATCATCCACAAAGCTTTAGCCCCCAGCACTCGTAAAACATACAAACGTGCTTAGATTGTAAGCTCTACGAGTCAGGGGCCTTTTATCCTAATGTATACTTACCTGGTGTTCCCCTTATTTCAGCCCTCATAAGACGTAATATTACAGTGGGAAATGTAGTACCTATAGGAAATATAGGCAAAAAAATGTGTTAAAATAGGTGAAAAGGAGGACATTTTTGCATAATCGGAAAGGCAAAATTTTTCACGGGAAAAGCGAAAAATTGGCACATTTTCATAAAAAGTCATGCAGGAAATTTTTCACACTTTTCACCCACCCCTACTCTTTAGCTAGTGTTGGAAACCAAAAGCCCTAAACTCAAATGGAGGACCTCCATTTACTTCAAAAGTATGGCAAGAGTGGTCTTATGCATTATGGTATTAAATGGGATATCAGTACACATAACTCATCTCAAAGTAGTGGTGTTGTGGGGTTGAGGCAGGAAAGGCTCACAGTGACTGCTATCACTATGAGCAATAATAATAAAAGGAGGAGCTGGACCAATTAGTTAGAGGAGAAGGAAATTACCACTACCAACATGAAAGGGTCTGGATGCTGGATGCTGGATGCTGGATGTCCAGACCCAATGATGGCCAATCCCCCACATCAGCCCTAGGGATCTTGGGGAAATCTGTCTCACAGGAGGAAGAGGAGGATAGTAGTGTGAGCAGGACAGGTCAGCTACCTGTGCCTGCTGTCAGTGTGTTTTGTGATTCTCAGTGGGGGGGAGATGATACCAAGTGTGGTAGCAGGGGACCCTAAGTCAGACTTGCCATCCCCAAGCAGTCCGGAAACTAGTACTACTACTAAGAAGGACCAGCAGCTTGTACAGACTCAGAGTTTTAGGAGTGAGGGAGAGGGGTATCATACTACTAGTGAGGAGGAAGACTCAAGGACTGAAATTGATGTGGATGGTGTTAGTAGTAGGTAACAGTGATGGTGAAGCAGCTGGTGGGACTAACGTTACTACAGTAGATGCTCCAGCAGAGCAGACAGACTAGCGGTCAAAAGAGGCCACAACATTCCCCTGACCCTGGGAGTAGGGATGGGCAAAAATGTTCGCCTCAAACTGAAATTGGTGAAAAATAGCAAAACATTTTTGGCAATGGGAGAAAACAACAATGATTTTAAGGGCTTTATTTAAAGCGGATTTTCCCATGAAAAAAGTGGACAACCATGTGGTTTACACTGATTTTTTTCAGCGGAAACACAACGGGACCTTTCACCCATCCCTAGTCTTAGGTCCCTCACTTTCAGTAACAGTTAAGGCACTCATCATAGGTACTACTTTGAGGACAGGTGTTTTTGTGCTTCTTTGTCTCACTGTCAAATGGAAAAGTTGGTTGATCTGCTACACCTTCTTCAATTACTAGAATGCAACTCGTTGTTGTCTTCAGTGTTTTTAGATTTTTGTATTAGTACTGGCAATGGTTTTGGTGGTAGAACATTTGGGTGACCTTCACAAACTGCATACTTATACAAACTAGAATGTGGCAGATGTATAGTAGTGGTGGTGGGGGACTGGCATGGAGTGATTGTTGGGACCTTGACAAACTGCACCCACCACAGGAGAGGGATCACCATCATTTATTGCACATGCTGCAGTAACAATGGGTGCAGTCAGTTTTTTAGACTACCATAAGTCCGTGCACTGCTCCTACTCCTTTCCCCCTTACCCTGACCTTTGTGCTTTTACTGTACGTTACTCAGCTACTGCATGTGTGTGTTTTTACTTTAAGGTACACAATAGAACTGATGGAGTGTGATGTCTTGCCTTGGCCCTCTACAAAATACTCAATCTCATCTAGTATCAGTCTGCCTTAGTCACACAGCTCATGATCCCTCAAGATCCCTGTCACTTATAATTTTTTTAACTTTTCGTCCCTCTTATCCTTATCACAGAAAACAAATAAAAATAAAACCCTGTTCAACTACTTCTTTCCCTAAGTTCCTGCAGCACAGATATAATAACAGCTCCCTTTTCATAACCTCAGACACCACAAGCACAGAACATCCTAGGGGTTACAGATACATTATATCATAAAAATCAAATTAATCTTATGCTAGCTTTAATGACATTGTTTGAAACATTTCTCACTTAACCCTTTAAGGAACAACCGTGTGGCTGCGTAGCCCACACTTAAGGACCACAGGGCATTTTTTTTCCATGATCGGATTCAGGGCTCCATGAACGGCATGCAGCAGTATGGACAGTCCTGAATTCCATGATGTGCTAGGACCATCGCTGGTCCTTAAGTGCAGGACAACAGTGATGGTCCTGACACTTCATGGGTCCTTAAGGGGTTAATCAAGAGATTTTGTAAGATTGCATTTTTTTAAGTGTTTGATTAGCACTGCAACACCCACCCAATATATACGCATGGAAATATGTGGGTCCCCATGCACATGGGGACATACATGAACAAATGGCTCCTAATGCATTTCTACTGCTAATATTTCAGATTTAGAAAAAGGGACGTTCCAATGCATAATCAAAAAAGAAGTGACATAGGAATTGAGTAATACACAGTAATGTGTGGTCTGGCATCACTGTTGTGTTTGTTTGTTTGTTTGTTTTTTGCTTTCCTGTCTTTAAAGGTCTAGTACCACATTTTTTCCCTGATTTTGTAAATAGGTACATTTTCAGACAGTTTACCATTATTTTTTTGTTGTATATCATGTAAATAAAGTTATCTGCTGGTGTGTATTTTAAGAATGCCTTATCACCCATTCTGAACTTGGCTTTGCCCTTACTTAACTGAAAGATAAAACCAATGCAGATATATAGTGATAGGGAAAGGCTAAAAAGTTCAATCTGTTTGAACATGGATCTATTTCAACCCATCAGATTTCATTAAAGCAGTAAGTGGTGACATAATCCCAAATCTATAATTTCTAGGGTTTCTCTTTTGCTGTCTCTCATGAGTCTGACTTAATAGCACAAAATGACATATCTTACATTATCTGTTGACAGCCTATTTTAAGTGGCATGCTTCTACATTGTTATGAATGGTGTTCATAATTCTTTACTTTGTTTCTTAATTTTGCCCTCATAAAAATAAAATGTGTATAGTGACATTCCACATGTATTTAACATAGATCCTTAAAAGTATGCATCAAAGTTACACATAAAAATGAATTAGAAAACCAGGTGCATTGTATCCACTAAACATTCAGTATTTATACCAGTAAAGATGAGAACAAACAGGTATAAACAAACTTGTGCAATTAAGAATATATAACATGGATATAGAAAAGACACATTGAAACAATAATAAAAAAAAAACCTTAAAATGTGTGAACACTGCAAAATGTCTTCCTGTTAGTAGCTTACATGAAAATTATATAAAAATTCTATACATTTTAGAACCAAATTATTCTTGGCAGTACCACCATTACTGCCTTTACCACTACCACCAAATTATAGCAAATCTGCAGATGTGATGATCTGTTTTTCTCCATCTACTCCACCTTGTGTAAAGCACTGATCACACATAACATTGTGGTGGAGAACAATTTAATGTATGGGATCAGGAAGCATCTGCAAATGGTCCACCACACCTGAATATGCCAATCTGATGGCAGA
Organism: Rhinophrynus dorsalis; assembly: GCA_037306005.1. Lineage (NCBI taxonomy): Eukaryota > Metazoa > Chordata > Amphibia > Anura > Rhinophrynidae > Rhinophrynus > Rhinophrynus dorsalis. The sequence goes on from CM074721.1 coordinate 323,701,015, forward strand.
AATGATTTATTATTTTTATAGTCTTTTCGTCCCCTGCCTCTACCCTGTTGCTTGTCTTCAGTGGAGTGGATGCATCAATTGATCTTTTTGGGGAGGGATTAACATTGCCAACATAAACGTCAAGGTCGTAGTTATAGCTGTGCTTATTGCTTAATATGAGAACATGTATCAAGTGTGATTCTTCCCAGCCACTTTCATAATTTTTCCCCACACACTGCACATTGCAGTTGCTGATAATAACTGCACAGCTTCTTCCTGTTCTCAAAGCATATAATAATACTCCGATACACCCATGAACTTAGAAGAAGTGCAGGAGGTTTGTTGTGGCTCTGCCACTGCTGCATCAGGGCTAGTGGAAAGTGGATCCATCATATTACCACCACCTATTCATTTCACTTCTGATTATCTGATTCCCATGTAGCAGCCTAATCCTGATGATCAGGTTACTCAGCAGCAGCAAAAGCCATAATGCTTCTTGTGAGTGCCAATGGGCGTCATAAAGTTTCTGATGGTGGTCAGTACTAGGGTTGGGTGAAAAGTGAGAAAAATTTGCAGCATTATTTTCGTGAAAAACTGACGATATTTCTTTTTTTTGCAAGTTTGCTCCTTTTTTCCAGTGCAGAATGTTCCTCCTTTTTACCTATTCCAGCAATTTTTTCACCTATTCCAACACAGTTTTCTCCTATTTTAACACATTTTCTCCTATTCAACACATTTTTCTCCAATTCCAACATATTTTTCTCCTACTCCAACACATGTTTTCCTAAGATTGCTATGGTGCAATATTTCCCAGCACAACATTACTTCTTCTGAGAGCTGTAATAGAGAAATAAGTAGCTGGCAGTCAAAGTTGTGAGTCCTACAGCAACATATACCTTGAAAAATGTAGTGGCGTGCATAGTGCATTTGTCTTTTGCTCTCAACACTAACTTCCTGCATAAGTGACACTGGCACATATCCATGATGATGTCAAGTGATAAAAAAAAAAAATAATAAAATACAACCTACAATATGGCAGATGCGTATGGTAGTGGTGGTGATGGACTGGAGTGATGTGATTGGTGGGACCTTGACAAACTACATACATCCCGGGTGGAGAGGGATCATCATTTATAGCACATACTGCAGCATCCATTGTTACAGTGAGTTTTTGAGCTACCACTTTACTCCCACAACCCTGCACTGCCCCATCTTTCCCCCTCCCACTGGTGCATTTGTGTCACGGTTGTGACTTACCTTACGGCTGGTAGTGAGAGGGCCGGCTGCATCCATGTCCTCTCACATTGGTTCGCTGCGTCTGTGTGGTTGAGTGGCTTCCGCATCCAGTCTCTCCAGTGGGTGCGCGTCAGCTGGCAGCTGTCCAGTGACGTGCACACTGCTCTTAAAGCTACAGCACCAGTTGTGTGCTCCACCTCCCTGCAGGGTCATGTAGTATTTAAACTGCCTGGACACCATGTCAGTTGCCCTTATGTGGTGTTCCAGTCCAGTAGCTTCTTGTCCTGTATATTTTATCTGGTTTGACCCTTGCTTGGTTTCCTTTGACTCCGGTGTCTTGACCCCTGGCTAAGCCTGACTACCCATTCTGGTACAGAACTGTGGCTCTGTCTGATTATCTGTTCCATGCATGACCCCTGGCTAAGTCTGACTAACCACTTTGGTACTGACCTGTGGCTCTGGCTGCCTATCCACTACATGTGCAAACCCTGGCTAAGTCTGACTACCCACTCTGATGCTAACTTGGGGCTCCAGCCTAGTATACTCCGTTGCCTTCGGGCCTTTTCACTGCTATCTTGCACAAGCTCTTGGCTGGGTCATAACCTGGGACTGGTGCTGTTCTCGGCTACCTTCTGTGTTGAGACCCTCCTGAGCAGTCTCCTATTCCTGGTAGGATCCTCTTGCTCTGTTTATGGGTCCGAGCTCACATTGAGGGCTTTATCTGCTTTGCTATTTCATTCTGCTTGTTCATATTTAATAAAGGTGGCGTTCTAATACTGTACTTGTTTTGTGTATCATTATTGCCAGGCTGTGGCACTTTGCTGGACATTACTCAACAACTGTGTGTATTTTTACTCTCTACAGTACACAACTTATGGAGTGTGATGTCTTGCCTTGGTCCTCAACAAAATTCTCAATATCGTCTGTTGTCTATTTAGTCTGCCTCAGTCACAGAGCTCACAACAGGCTCCCAGTCAGCTGTTTGTCACCTAATATATTTATTTGTTTAAATATTTATATGTTAATGTTTATAATTTTTTTTGTCTACCCTATCTTAGTACAGTCAGACCAAAAAAAATATATTACTAAAAAACAAAATCAACAACTTCTTTCACCAGACTTCCCCAGCACAGAGACAAGTAAAATCAGCAAGTAATTTGGACCACAGCTGCCTATGTCTCGCCAGTCAGTCACACCAAGTTTTGGGGTATTTAGGGTAACAAAAAGAAAAAAAAAAATCGGGAAAATGGCACTTTTTGCGGGAAAATTTTCACCATGAGGAAAGTTCCATTTTTCACCAATTTTGGTTTGAGGAGAAGGTTTTCGACCATCCCTAGTTAGCACTGCTGGACTAAGCCGTTAGTGTATACAATTCCTTCAGGGCTTGGAAAGTATGTGGGACCATGAAGGAACAAAGGAGATAAGATGTGTGAGAGGTAGTGACATGGTTGACCTGGACTGAAGATCAGTCCCACTCAAAGTGAATATCCTAGAGCAAGTAAGCCTCTTTAGAATGTGAGTACCCTTCAAATGGTTATGGGACCAAATTGTACCAAACATTGGAATTTCTATTACTGCACATAGATTTGGGTTGCAGTATTCTGTTTTGGTTATTATGTATGGTTCTTCATCTACCAGTGCATTGGAGGCTGTGGAGGAAAAGCTGCACTTTTCTTGGGAATTCACACCAAAGGCTAAAAGTGCCATTTTCTCCATTTTATCTTATGGAGTGAAACATTTCTCACATCCCTAGTCATAACACTCAATAAAATAAATGTACCCTACCTGTTATGAGCTTTGCATTTTACAGCAGAAACAGAGCTAATAATTGTACAGTATTTCACATAATGTCTGTAACTTTCTTTTTTACGTAAACAAAGATTAAAATGGCTTAACTCAGACTATGTGGAAACATCTGTGCTTAACAGATGTATATTAATTCAACATGCATTTATATCATTAACCCAGTATTATTTAGTAAAGGCTTTTTAAAAAGATATAGAAAATCTGTTATATCACCAATATGCACTAGATGGCCCCATAGTATCTATGTTTATGAGTCACATCATCAGAAACAGCTTCAACATGTGTTTTAAATACTTTCTTCTGAAAGAGCTCATTTACAAAGTCCCTTTGATACCTTTTTCAATTTGTCACTTCACTTGAAGGTCAATCAAAGAAGAATTAATTATTCCCACTTTGATATCAAAATCAGTTTGAATGGAAAATATTTTAAAAAAGTTGGCTAGCAGAGAAATAATTTTTCTTGCAACATGGTAAAATGATTTAAATGTTTAAGATAAACGGAAGCAATTTATCTATATAGAAAAAAAGTTTTCTTTTTACTATTTCTCCAGGTAAATTAAGATACATAATTAAATTATTACTTATTATATATTGGCTACAAGTTGTTTAATTATTGCACTTGAAGATAAAAGTAACTTTGCAGACAAAGCATAGTTTAAATAGCCCTTTTTCAACTAAAAAAATACTTAATTCAAATGTTCCATAATTACAACTGTGGGACAACAGAAGCTTTGAAAAATATAAGCAAGAGAAGATAAATTAAAAGACAAAGATTAAACCATAAATGCTCAATTTTTTTACTCTTTCTCACTAAATCCTTGGATTAATTAAAGGGATAGTACTGGATCAATTGTATAAAATTTGCAAGCACACTTTGTAGACCATTCCAATGAAGTGTTTCTTTTTAAATGTCGCTATTTCAGCTCTGCTGTAGAGCCTCCGCCGGTCCTGGGACCAGGATCTGCCTCTGTCAGCTAGAGCGCTGACGTATGAGAAAGGGGAGGGAGGGGAGAATTTTAGCTGTGGTTATCTCTCAAACCATAAAGGTTTGAGAGATGGGACTGGCATTGTTTGATTTATTTTTTTAATAGTGACAAGATGACATTTTGTATAATTGATCCAATACTATGCCTTTAACCCTTACATACTATGAAGGTGGGAGAACTCATTGCTTCACAATGCTTTGCACACCCACCTGCTTGCTAAATGGCTGATATGCATACTAAAAGTAATAGTTGGTACCTTATGGTGATGGTAGATAAAACCTTGTATTGGATTTTGAAATTGCCTTCCTTGGCAGCTTGGGTTTTTGGAAAGTTTTGTGATATAAAAATGCATATGCTTACTTAAAGGGATAGTAATACTTAAAATGTAAAAAAAAAATATGTTGTAGAGTTTATCCCTCTGAGTAAAACAGAGGTACTCCCACTGTTGAAAGGTGTTTCATTCAAAAGTTATTAATTTTCAAAGTCTAATTTTTTTAGGTGCAATATCACAGTGGCCTGAAATTGTACAGTGGCGCTGTTGCTACACGATCCTATGGACAGCTCTGGTCAGTTGACCATAAATCTCCATAGGATGGTGTAGCAACAGCGCCACTGTACAATTTCATGCCACTGTGATATTGCACCTAAAAAATTCAACTTTGAAAATTAATAACTTTTGAATGAAACACCGTTCAACAGTGGGAGTACTCTTGTTTTACTCAGGGGGATAACCCCTACAACATATTTTTTTTTACATTTTAAGTATTACTATCCCTTTAAGTGGTTTAGCTTGATGAAGCACAAGCAGTGTCCACTTTAGTCATATATAGGGATGTGTGAAATGTTTTACCTCAAAAGAGAAACAGGCAAAAAATAGCACTTCTCACTGAAGTATAAAAGGTGTCAGGTTCCTGCAGCATGTTATTCTGTTTTTGAGAGATAAAGAAAGCACCTTATTTTTGTTCTAATTAGGATAGGCAAATAAAGCAAAGTTGGATTGTAGTTTAGTGAGTCTTGAAGGCAGGAAATATGTTTTCTGTGTTTGGGCAGTCTGTACTCTGGAAGCAGTTTGGGGCAGTTCCTTTCTGCTGACTGTCCTCTATGTAAGGGGAGTTTGGGAGGGGAGGTGAAGAGAGCGAAAGGATATTTACCCCCAAATACCCCAAAATGTTTTTGTGACTAAAAAGACACAGAGAGCTGTTATTCATGTTCAGTTCTACTGTCTGTTCTCTGTGTTAGGAGAACAAAGGAGATTTACCCCAAACACCTCAACATTTTGTGTGACTGAGAAGACACAGAAAGATGTGATCTAAGTTCCTTCCAATTGGCTGTTCTCTGTGTTTCGGTGATTTTAAGGTGTGAGAATAGAGCAAAGCAGATTTACCCCGAGCACCCAAAAATCTTGTGTGACCGACTGGGAAGACACAGGCAGCTTTGATCCAAGTTATTTCCAGCTGCCTCAGGGGAATGTTTTTTTTTTTTTTTTTTTTGCAAACAGTAGAAGCGACAGGTAATACAACAATGTAAAATAAAATATAAAGAAAAGTAAACAAAAAAAGTGAAAGGTAGCTTGAATGTCTGTGGATGCTCCGTGATAGCCTGCATTTGATTGCTCTCCATTACATTGCCATTTGTAAAAAATCCAGTGCACCACACAGTGTTCAATGGGTAGGCACATTCTATCAGATCCTCACATCTAAAGACTCCCTATCACCTGGAGGAGGAGGTAATGGAAAATAAGGTGGCATACCAAAGGAGGAGGTAGAGGACCCTGAGGCTTGGACATTTTCCTGCACCCAAATCCTGCTACAATAAGATGATGATGATGATGATGATGAAGTGTTACCTTCATCAATAAACTTCCAGGCTGGGTTCTCATGTCTTCCTCTTGGATATTTATGCCCATTCTTTTTGCCCTTGGATAGTGACAGGGGGCCCAGTGGCAGAGGCTCTTAATTTCTTTTTTGGGGTTTTGGCTTTCATAAGCTTGACATGAACTTTTGGTATCTATCTTGCATGTGTTTAATGAGGGCACATGTGCCAAGGTGTGTCCCTTCCTTTCCCCTATGTTATCACACATAGTGCACAGTGCAGTCACTAATAACTGATGATGGCATTTTCTGGACTCTAAGCTGCTTTAGCTGGTAATTAAAGTCTTTTTATTGCTTGGCTCTCTATAGATTGTTTTAGGATTATCTCCGTTCTTACAGCTTCCCAGTTTGCCACTTTTATGGACCTAGACCCTGCAGCCAGACACACTTTAAGATTGGGGGGGAGGGTAAATTAGATCAGAAGGTTTCCCTTTTTATTACTTGAAAAAGAGTGATAGCTGGCTGATTCAGGCTATGCTGTGTTTTTGCAGAGCTGCCAACATCTCAGGGGTTTTAGGTTCAAAGACAGCATGGGGAATCTGGATGGCCTTTGATAAGCCTGCAATGGAGGTCAAGAAGATTTGACATGACTGTTGTTGGGATCAGTTCCCTCAACTTCTTCAATGGATCTCTTTCTTTTGATCAAGCAGGCAGTTATGCAAGGCTTTCAGGAAACCTCTCATTCAAGTAAGAGAACCAGGTCCCCAGGCCAGGATAGTGGTAATTCCCTCTCAGAGGATTTGGATCAGGAACCACACCACCAGAGGGAGGCACTGGATCTTCAGGAGACTCAGGAAATAAGTATAAACACAAATTATTCTCATCATTAAAAAAGAAAGTAACCACTTTCTTTCTTCATGAAGTTATAAGGGATATCCTCCTCACTAAATGGAAGAAAGGGAACAAGAGGTGGAAACCTTCTTCCATTCGTGCAAGAATGTAATCCTTTTCAGACATGGATTCTGAGTTATAGGATAATCCACCTAAGGTTGATGCATCAGTGGCCAGATTGGCCAGGAAGACTATGCTTCATCTGGATGATGCAGCATCCTTTAGAGATCCACTATATGGGAATGGAGACAGACCTTAAATGACTATTACTTTGGGTGATGCAAGCAAGCTGGTGATATTTAGAAAACGTGGAGCACTCAGTTTCATGAGGGGAAAGAAGATCAGCCATTGTGGACTTATTGACAGAACTGAAGTTGGCTACTGAGTATTTCATGGATTCCTCTGTAGATTTTGTCAGACTTCAGTCAAAATCCATGACCTTATTTGTCATAGTTAGGAGGACGCCTTGACTTCATCCCTGGTAGTGATGAGCGAGCGTGCTCGGCCGATGCTCGGATCGGCTCGAGCATCGCTCTGCTCGGCACATGGCGGTACTCGTCGAGTACCGCCATGTGCTCGCCCGACATGTTCGGGTGGCGGGGATCTGTGCCGGAAGAGGCACAGATCCCAAGAAGCTCCGCTGGACCACCAGGGACTGGAGGTACGGGGGCATTGCGGAGATGAAGGGGGCATTGCGGAGATGAAGGGGGACATTGTGGAAGAGGGGCATAGACTCTATGCCCCTCTTCCACAATGTCCCCCTTCATCTCCGCTATGCCCGTCTTCCACAATGTGCCCCTTCATCTCCGCTATGCCCCTCTTCCACAATGTGCCCCTTCATCTCCGCTATGCCCCTCTTCCACAATGTCCCCCTTCATCTCCTCTATGGCATAGAGGAGATGAAGGGGGACATTGTGGAAGAGGGGCATAGCGGAGATGAAGGGGCACATTGTGGAAGAGGGGCATAGCGGAGATGAAGGGGCACATTGTGGAAGACGGGCATAGCGGAGCTGAAGGGGGACATTGCGGAGCTGAAGGGGGCATTCGGAGATGAAGGGGGCATAGCGGAGATGAAGGGGGCATTGACCAGGCACCCTCCCCTCATCAGAGCAGGGGGTGCCTGGTGTTGCCCCATTCATTTCAATGGGGCTCGGGTGCTCGGCCAGGCACTCGAGCCTCAGGGGGTGCTCGGTCAGAGCACCCGAGCACCCGAGCATCGTGGTGCTCGCTCAACACTAATCCCTGGAGCACTGATAATCTCTCCAACAACAATCTCTGTTCTCTTAATTTTAATGGACAGATGCTTTTCAGTGAGAAATTATATTAGATAATCATGAAAGCCTCTGGTGGAAAGAATGTCTTCTTACCCAAGGAAAGAAGAAACAGAAGGGCTGAGTTTATGATTAGGAGGCACCAAAAGGAAAAGCAGAGTTTCAGAGAAGGGAGAGACTCTTCAAGAGCTCTGTCCAACAGAGGTAGACAATTGAGATTTTCCTTCTCATTTAAAGCAGCAGATAAATTCTGATTGTGTTTAGGTCCAGGTCTCTGTACAAGGAGGATATCTAAAATATTTAACAGAGGCCTGGGACAGAGCCATACTAGATTATTGGGTCAACCACGTGTATAGGAATATATTCAGTTATCTTCTTGTTCAGAAGGCAACAGGAGATTTGTAGCCAGTGCTGGATATGAAAAAAGCAAATGTGTCACTCAACCTAAGAAGGTTCATGATGAAATCCTTGTACAATATAATTTCAGTTGCCCAGCCCATGCGCTAGTTAGTAACTATAGACTTACAGAATGCTTAACTGCATGTTTCTGTCCTGTTGTTACATCATAGGTTCCTCAGGAGTCTACACTTTCAGTTTAACTATCTTTCCTTTGGGTTGGCTAAAGCTCCCAGATCCTTCTTCAAGGTCCTTCTATCAGAGATTGCAGAGCTCAGATTGAGGGGAATCAGAATCCACCCCTATCTCAATGATATTCTCATCCTGAATCAAGACAAAGAGACTTTTTCTTTACATTTGCAGTGGACATTCCAATAGTTGTCTCAAATGGCTGATAACGCAAATAAAAAGTCAGTTGGCTCCCAAATAATCACTGATCTTCTTAGTGGACACCTTTATTAAAAAAAACAGTTACTGTCTCTCACTGCAGAAAATCTCTCATCAGATCAATCAGGTAGCAACCTTCAGACTACCAAGTTTGCATATGGCTAGATGTTTCATGAGGTTTCTGGACCTGATGTAATCCACTATTCCTTTGTGAAGTGAGCCAGATGGCATGAGACCATTACAACAAACACTCCTAAGCCAATGGAACAGCCACTTACATCATATGAATTACCAAGTAACACTACAGATTCAGGCCCTAGATTAATTTCTGTGGTGGGAAGACAAGGTCAGTCTTCTCTGTGGAATACCTCTAGAGGATATTCAATAGACTGTTTTAACCATGGATGCCAGTGACACAGGCTGGGGTGCCATCCTTAAGGTAAAAGGAAGGGAATATTGGCCAGATCCTTCCTCATATTGTCCTCCACTGTTTTGGAGCTCAGGGTCATTACCAAGGGAATGTTCCATTTTGCAGATGGCCTGAAGAACAAACTGTTAATGGTAGAAGTGGGCAATAGGTCAGCGGCAGCCTAAATAAAGCAGCATGGAGGAATAGGAAGTGTTCAACTAATAACAGAGGTATATCCCATAATCTCTTGAAACACCAAGGACATTCTAATTATATTCTGGGTCTATAGAACAACCAATCATACTTCCACAGAAGGTCAGCTCTGGAGGACCCAGGTTCTAGGGCCCTGAGCCTCAGGATCTTTGGTCAGATTATAAATAGATTAGGGTCTCTTATAAAAGACCTGATGACCTCTTCAGAAAACAGAAAGATACCTGGGATTTATACAAGAGCTTTTCATTCAAAAGCCCTGGCTGTGGTTGCCCTAGCTCACAGCTGGAGCAATGAGTTTAGTGACATCTTTCCTCCACTTCCATTAATTCATAGAATTTTAAAACAGATTCTACTGAACAAAGCATGGGTGGTGGAAGTCATTCTGTCATGGTGAGACCCTTCTTTCTTCTTCTGAGATGGCTATGGACAAACAAGGGTTTTTACTCCAACTCCAGGCCTGCTATCCCAGGGATCAATCCACCACCCAGTGGGATGCACTTAATGATATATCTTTGGATTTCTTGTCTACAGCCCAGTTACTCAATTTCCTCAGAGAGGGCTATAGGAAGGGACTCAGGTACCTTGAAAATCCAAGTCTCTGCCATGTCTGCATTAACAAACATTAAATGGGCTAAGGATGAGTTGGTCATAAGATTTTTCTGATCAATGATCAGAATGAGACTTCCAGTTAGAAATCTGGCCACGTCTTGACATTTGCCTGTGGCCCTTGAGGCTCTAAAAGGTAGGGATGGGTGAACAATCTATCAGCTTTTTTGCTAGAAATTCAGCCCTCATCAAACTCCTTAAAAAGTCTCCTTTTCACCTACACCGAACATTTTTCACTATGTTTTTCAATGGCTTCAAACTTCCCACCCATTTATTATGTGTACTTTAAATTTTTACACCAAAAACGTGACGTTACCAGTAAGTCAAATGGAGAAATAAGCAGCTAGAAAGATAATGCGGTTGAAGGCAATTCCGTAGCTTTGAATTTAGCAAAATAAGAGTAGCAGAGGCTGATAGATTTGGCTACCATTTTGAGCACCCGGATTAAAAAGAAAAGGAGGAGCTGGAAGGACCATTATGTGTCCTGTGAGTCAGAGGAGGAGGAAGTGACCACCACCACCATGGAAGGGTCTGGGGGAACCTGATTCCCCAGACCCAACGATGCCCAGTCCCCCTACATTGTCTCTTGGGATCTGGGGGAAAAATACTGTAATCATCAGCAAAGGAACAGAAAGAAATGGGTAGCAGTTTGAGCAGGACAGGTCATCTGCCTGTGCCTGCTGCTCTTGCTACCACTGTAAAAAAACAAATGGATGAGTATGCGGACATAATTTGCCTTGAGAAATGGCTTGGGGATTGGTGCAACTGGCAAAGAAAGTCACTTAAAGAGATGTGTCACAGAATTGAGGATGTTTTGAAGAAGGAAGCAATGCCCTCTTATCCCAAAGCACAAATGTGCATCTTTTACCAAGATGTCAATATGCCAATATGTCCACATTCTCATCCAGACAAAACAAATGGGTTGATAGGGCCAAGATGCTAAGTTTTAATGTATTATGGAATTTCCTCCAATGCATCTGCCTCTAATAAAGTGATACAAGAGGACGAGTGCTAGATTTGCAGTTATCTTTTCTTCCATTTGTTTTGTATCCATTTCCCCTTTAGCACCACCTTAGATCTGTATAGGCTTCTGGTACATTTGTGCTTTGGGATAAGAGTGCACTCATTCCTTCTTCAAAACATCCTGGTGCCAGTGTGAATTTTGATAATCAGGAGGAGGAGAAGATGATGGCAAGTGTGACAGTGGGGGTCCCTAATTCACAATTGTCATCCACAAGCAGTCATGCTACTGCTATACAGCAGCTAGAGAGTGGTGGGGGTGAAGGAGGGGGTGGTGGTGATAATGATTGTGAAGCAGCTGGTGGGACAAGCTTTAATGTTGATCCTTCTGTTGCTGAGGTTGGAGGAGAAGTGATACCTGAAGTGGTGGCAGGGGTTAGTTGTGCCTCAGGCACATCACTGGAACTAGTGGAATCATAATCACCTGTCTCATACCACTGCTGTACATACCATTCCCTTTGAGATGGCTAATCATCTGACTGCTTAGACAACTCAGCAGCAGCAATAACAGCACAGCAGTCAAAAATTCTGCTATGTTACCACGGGATTGTCCAATAGACACTGGGCCACCATAACGTGACCTGCTGGCATTAAGCCAGCTGGGCATAATTTTGTGTATTGGTCTCAGGTAGTGTTGAGCGAGCGTGCTCGGCCGATGCTCGGATCGGCTCGAGCATCGCTCTGCTCTGCACATGGCGGTACTCGTACGAGTACCGCCATGTGCTCGCCCGACATGCTCGGGTGAAGAGGATCTGTGCCGGAAGAGGCACAGATCCGAAGACGCTCCGCTGGACCACCAGGGAATGGAGGTACGGGGGCATTGCGGAGATGAAGGGGGCATTGCGGAGATGAAGGGGGACATTATGGAAGAGGGGCATAGACTCTATGCCCCTCTTCCACAATGTCCCCCTTCATCTCCGCTATGCCCGTCTTCCACAATGTGCCCCTTCATCTCCGCTATGCCCCTCTTCCACAATGTCCCCCTTCATCTCCTATGCCATAGCGGAGATGAAGGGGGACATTGTGGAAGAGGGGCATAGCGGAGATGAAGGGGGACATTGACCAGGCACCCTCCGCTCATCAGAGCAGGGGGTGCCTGGTTTAATGCTCGAGTGCTCCCATTCATTTGAATGGGGCTCGGGTGCTCGGCCGAGCACTCGAGCATCAGGGGGTGCTCGGTCAGAGCACCCGAGCACCCGAGCATCGGGGTGCTCGCTCATCAGTAGTCTCAGGGCTTGTTCATGGCAAGCCAGGGGCCTATTCAAACCTATTTTCTGAGGCTTGCTGTTTCTAACAGCCTAAATCCTACAAATAAATTTTCCCTCAGGGCTTGGGCCTCTTATAAGTCTAAGTCCTACAATTCACTGTTCTTCAGGGTTTGTGCCTCTAAAAAGGCTAAATCCTACAAATCTCTGTTCCCTCAGGGCTTGGGCCTCTAACAAGTCTAAGTACTATGTTTTATCGGGGTTTGGCCCTCTAACAAGTTTAAGTCCTACAAATCAATATGTCACCAGGGGTTAGGCCTCTAACTAGTGTAAGTCCTACAAATCAATGGCTCATCACGGCTTCAGCCCACTAATAAGTCTTAATCCAACAAATCATTGTTTCCTCAGGGCTTGGGCCTCTAAAAAGTCTGTGTACTACAAATCAATGTTCCCTTAGTGTTTTTACCTCTATTTCGGCAAACAACCTTTAAAAAAAAAAAAAGAATACACTTTTCAGCAAATTCGTTATATAACAAAACTATTTAGACAAAGTTGTATAGGGGTGATAGATCCCCTTTAAGATGTGTTAGGGAACTCTGCGCCCACAAAAATTGGGTGCAGATTTTCACCCGTTGAAGTGGGTCACTTAAAGCATGTTAATGCAAATGTATAGTATTGAATTGCAAATTCCAACATTTTTTAATGTGCTTTAATGGGCACAAACGGGCAAATTTAGCACCCAACGTGCTTTTTTCTGGCTGTATTTTTTTAAAATTGCAGGTAATTGAATTCCTTACCATGCTTACGGGTGTATTTTTTTTGGTGTCAGCCTCAAGTAAATTGAGGCCTATGTATTTATTATGTAAATTTGAAATACAAGGCTTGTAACCTTTGAACTATTTGAGTGCCAGGGGATATCTTAACTACAGTTTGAATGTGAATACATTTGCTGGTTAAAAATAAAGTACATTTTTGAGATGTTTGGTGAGTGACTTCTTAACCTGGAAGTTCTAGAACTCAAATGGTTAACCTTTTTTTTACTTTAATTTTCAATATTGTAATGCAAAATAAATAAACAAATAAAATATGTAGCTACAAATCCAAAACATCAGATACACAAAATTATCTAACTAAAATGTGTTAGAGTTTAATCATTAAACGCTAACCAATTCTTATTAGCTCATTTTGCTGCCTCAGTCTCTGATGTCTGCTCTGCTACTGGCACTGCCAATCATTTCTTTTGCATGGAAAGGGCACAGGAGTTATTTATATTTGGATGCCGGCCAGTGACATCAGATGTAGCAGCAGATCAAAATCTTCGCACCGGCACACCCCACATTGTCAGCAGTCAGTGAGTTCTCCTACTCCTACTAGGCGCCAAGTGCTTCTAGCCTTCTACAGACACTGTACAAATGTTAAAATAGGCCATGAAGCCAAGTCAGGCTGCATTGCTGGGGTCGACTGGAGTGATGGGCCCGGTACCTTTTCTGACCTCTGAAACTGTGGTAATTACACCACTGATTACACTGTATTACAATGTAACATAAAAATTGCAGAGGGTTCAAGTTGAACCTGAAGTCAACTCATCATAAGGCCACATGCCCACAGGCCTTCTTCCTCCCTTCTGCCTGGAGGAAAATGTGGCCCACTGGGAGAACAAAAGGCGGTGGCCTGGCCTTCCCCCGTATTGTGGGAAGGTAAAGGGGCTTGTAGGAGTTAGGGAGAGGGGGAAGGGATATAAAAGGGATATAAATGGTGGCTGTAGGCTCTAGGGAAATAGATTTACCTTCGTTTTTCTCAACTGCAGCAAGAGTAGCGTCTGGCAAGGAAGAGATTCACACATAGCCAAGCTCTCTTCCTGGGTAGTTACTATCCCACTTTAAGGCTGTCAAGTGGTGCTCCTGGGCCCAGCCAGTGTGGCATAGCTCAGATGGTTCCAGTGCAGGGGACTCTGTGCACAGGTCACCTTTAGGGCACTGAGGTATACATGGAGGGTAGGCTGGGATGGAATGGCAACATCCAAATAATCTCCTCTGGACTGAGGTAGCCACCACTGGGGATTAGGATTGTGGTGGACACAAGGCATGAGAAGTTTCCTCCTCCTCAGCAGTCAACAGAAGGGTAAAAGAGTTGGCCTGAGGCTCCACATAAGGAGGTTTTGGGAGGGTTTTCCTCTGGGGTCAGTTAAATAGGTCAAATCAATCTAATAAAAGCTTTGACCTCTTTATTTGACACCTTTATTTGTGTCTGTGTTCTTTCAAATTACGAAGGTGCTGTGGTATTATGTTGCATGTGGTTGGGGAAGGTAGGGCTAGGGGAGGGTGCAGTGGGAGTGAATGGGTTGGAAGGAAGAAAAACTCTGGCCATTGGGGACCTTATAATCACAATGTTATTTAAAGCTCCATCTGTCTAAAGGGGTTTACTAACAAAATGTTGTTGAAAAACTACTTTGCATATATATTAATTTAAATGAAAACTCAAAAATGTTAACAATGTTATTTTCAATGTACAGGATTTGAGGCTTATGTCATTGTCTTGGAATATGAATGACATTTTGAAAAATGAATGACCAGTTATCTTAATTATTACATAAAAATGTTCATTAAAATACCTCTTGCCTTCTGATGAAATTTTGTTCATAATACTCCATGTACAAATTGTTCAGTAATTAAAACTACATGTTTTAACTTTAGTAAACATTTTGATCCTGTCTGAAAAATATGTTTGTGCTCAGTATTTGAATCAATGTCTTAACTTCAGGGCTGAATTTACATCCCAGGAATGCTTGGTGCCCTTAGCTCTGCTCATGGACACACACCCACTCCTCACATGGCCTGGCCCCCAGTCCCATACGCTGTTTCCTGATACAGAAAATACTCTTGGTCTATAACATGCAAAAATGAAAGATATTTTAATTCTTTGGTTTCTAGAGACATCTCTAACTCATTGCACCGCAATGTGGTGAAGTTCTCTCTGGCATCAACAGGAGTAACTAATGTCTTGTAAAGGCATATAAAACTGATACAGGGACAGTAATATTGCTCTGCATTCTGCACTGTTGTGTGATTACAACAGCAGAGGCATTCCTCAAAATTTGGAGTTCTATGCAGTTGCCTACTCTGCCAATCGGGAAATCCAGCCCTGCTTAATTTAAAAACAGTTTAAATGTCTAGAAAAGTAAAACAACATATAATACAGGCTGTATGCTTCTTACCAAATAAAGATGACAAGGTGCAAGATATTTTAAAAGGATAATCTTCATTTTTCTTTTAATTTATGTGAGATACTGATTTTTGCATTTTCTATTTTTTGAAAAAGTGTTTTGTCATCATCTCTTTCTAGTCAAAATTATTTCTATATTTAAAAGAAAATAAACAGCTCTAGGGTATTACATTTTTGTCAAATTAATTATATTTCTCATGCTTATTTAAACAGGAAATTATTGTTTATCAACATTTTATAATATTGTCTCAAAATAGAAAACTTGCATGATCCAATCCTATTTTCTACACTGAAGCATTTTTTTTAGTAGCTATGATTTATTTATGATTCCATTTACTCCTACATCATGTTACAACATGGTATAAAAAACAAATCATCAGCAGATTTTGAGATACAAACTGTGTGGTTTTGTCCATGTACGTTTTCTGATTCTGTTGATAATTTGCATCTTCTAAATCACTTTTTTGTACTTCCTTTACAAAAGATCAAAATGTAGATTGAAAGAAGGGGGAATAATGTTGTAATGAGTTTTTACTTTACTTTTTAAGCTAAACTGCTAATTTAATAGTATACAGAACATATCTATTTATGTACCTATCTATATATCTAAGTTTATATCTTTCTTAAATTATACAGTTATTAATTGCTGGTCTTAGGCAACTCACTTTCATAGGGAAAAAGCAACAAAATAAAACAGCAATATCTCTTTACATAATTATACAATATATTACCATAAAGCAAAAGATCAACAAACCATTACCCGTTATTAGTGATAAGCAAGAAGAATTCTGCAGAAAATGATGTTTCACCTTCACTGGAAATTCCAGAGAAATTTGCTGTTGCTAATATTTTCCTCAAACTGTTTTCTGGAGGGCTAATGTATGTGTTTTGTTCTGTATGGCAAAAAAGTTTGCAAAACTGTATCCATCATGTTTCCAGCTGAGCATTACTATAATACATGAGATCAGTTGTGTATTAGTTACTGGCAAAAAAGGGGGGGAAAGAGCTATACAGGTAATCTCTGTGACTCCCTCCAACACCAAATCACCTGTAGTTAGTGTGCGACACTGAAGTGTGTTGCTAAGGTGCACTGACTTCCTTCAGCATAGCCTTGCTGTGGCCTAAGCCAGAATAAAGGTGCTGATCTCAAGGTCAGATGCTAACCACTGGTTTAGCCAGTGGTTGGTCAGGATGACTGTATCAGGATAGAACATGACAGATGATTTTGGAGAGAGGCCCATAAAAGTAGAATCACAAACAGGAACTGGAGGAAGAAACACTTGCTCAATACTATGAGAATTAACCTGAACTATAAAAGATACTGTATGAAAATAAGAGAATCTGAATACAGTAGTGACTGACAGGAAGATAATCTAAAAGGGAAAGCCAGCAATAATAATGGTCATCAAGTGGAGAAGAACTAATTAGGCAAAATTGTAAACCCTAGCAAAAACTGATTGATACAGAAAGATATCTGCAGAATAAATGTTCACCAGACGGGGATGCAGAAGCATAGGGGATGACTAGGGTATCTGCCTAGCAACCCTTGCTAGAATAGTAGTGCAGAGGAAATTAAACAGCAGGCAAAGGAAGTGGCTCTGGCAAAGAGGACCAGAAAGGCACAGGATTATGGAGTCAACAAGAGATGAGGACAAAAGAACTTGAATCAATGAAAGTACAATACCTGAATTCTGGACAAACTGACTGGTAGAGGCAGCACTGGAGTGGAACAGAACACAAGGAAGAAGAGTCAAATCAGATAAGTAGCTGGATAGGTAACTTGAGTCCCAGGAAGACAAAGAATTTCTAGGAAGAATGATTGACCAGATTAATAAGTAGGTTGGCAACTGGTGTCTCTGGAAGGCACAGAATCACTAGGCAGAGAAAATAACCAGATGAATAGCTAAGTCTGCAAGTTAAGTTTCTTAAAGATGCAGGATTGCTTAGGTATAATGATTGACCAGATAAATAGTTGGTTGGACAACCTGAGTCTCTGAAAAGTGTAGGACTTCTTAGACAGAACATTAAACCATTTGAGCAGGGATGGGCAAAATTTTTTGCCACAAACAGAAATCGGCGAAAATTGGCACTTTCTGCTTGGTGAATAATTCCCTGCGAAAAGTGCAATTTTTCTGCTTTTTCCCGCCTTTTCTCCCCATTGAAATCAATGGAAAAAAAAATATTTCTCCACCACACTAAAGTTTTCTACAGGCATATAAAAGGTTGTCAGGCTCTCAAAGCATGCCATTTTGTGTTTGTGGGAGGAGAGAGCAGTACGGTTTTTTGAGCTAAAGAGAGGAATTGAAGTTTAGGGAATCTTTCAGGTAGGACATTTGTTCTGTTAGTAGAGTCAGTGGGGCACTCTGAGGCGAAGAAGTGAGGAAGGAGGTTGACCCCAAATACTCCAAAATTCAATGTGACTGACTGACAAGATACAGGCATCTAGGGACCTATTTGCTTGCTGATTTTGCTGTAATTGTCTCTGTGCTGGTTGGGGAAGTCTGGGGAAAGACATTATTGATTTTGTTTTTCAGTTATAATTTTTTTTTTTGGACAGACTGTGGTAAGACAACAGGGTGGACAACTTAAAAAAAAGTAAAAAAATAAAAAAGAATAGAGAACTAAATATATTAGGTGACAGTGACAGACAGCTGACTGGGCTTAGGCAAGGCATCATACAGCTCCATCACTTGTGTTGTGTACCGTACAGTAAAAAAACACAGTGTAGTTGCGTAAGGTCCAGCAAATGCACAAGGGGAAGGGGGAAGGGTGGAGCAGTGCAGGTACATGAGAGTAAAATAGTAGTTCAAAAACTGACTGCAGCAATGATTGCTGCAGACTGTGCAATCGATGATGATGATCCCTCTACTCCAAGGGAGGATGCAGTTTGTCAAGGTCCCAGAAAAACTAGTTCCAGCACCACCAGTGCCAATAGAAATAAAAAAAACATATAAGAAGAAAACTGAAGATGAAAACAAGTCGCATTCAAGTTTTGATGATGCTGGCAATAGCATAATAGAGGAAGGTGTAGCAGCTGAGCCACCTGTTGCATCAGACAGTCAGGCAAACAAGCACCAAAACACCCATAGTAGGGAACTTTGTTACAGTGAAAGTAAAAAGAAATTGTTTGGACCTCCAAAAGCTTAGAGGAATATGTAGTAGTAGTTGGCACAAACTGTCAAGTGATTCTGATGCTGTTGAGGATGACCTTATCATGAAGCAGATCTAGAATATATCCCTCCAGCATCCTTATCTTGTTCAGATACAGATGAAGTTGAGAGTGAGGATGATGACAGGGCTATAAGGTTAGCAGAAAGTCAAATGCTGAATCTTCCACCACTTTTTAAGGTGCACTGTGTCTGTCTATAAACTGTTTGAGAAAGCTATTGGAAAGTCTGACCCTGGACAAGCACAGATGTCAAAAAGCACACAGTCACCCTATCAGTCATCATCAGCATTATTGCCTCTTCAAAGTCCAAGTCCCACTCAGCAACACACCTGTTTTGAGTACCCAGCAACATCAACACAGATTAAGATCCACAATGTTAGATATGACGAGTGCCTCTGCTGCTGCTGCTGTAAGTGCTACACCTTTAACATCTAGTAGTAGTGGCAGTAGAATTACATCAACATCTAGCCCCAGTAGAAGTAGTAGCAGCATCAGTACCACCTCAGGTACCCCTCATTCCATGAAGTCAATAGTATGGAGATACTTCACAAAGGATCCTCAAGCTAAGCATGTTGCTATCTGTTGTCTGTGCAAAAAGCACACGAGCAGTGGTAAAGCAGGTTCACACCTAGGTACCTCCTCTTTAAGATCTGACCTGAAGCACAACCACAGGTCTGACTGGAGAAACACTATCAGCAGACCAAAGGTGCCACAGCTAGCAGCAGCAGAAGCACTTTAAAAATTTTCCAGGGCTGTAGGGCAGAAAAAAAAGTAGTAAAGTTATTTATGTGTCAGTGAGTGTGCTACTGTCAGTGCCAACAGTTAGTTGAGTCCAAATAAAACCCATGGCTCCTTCTGCAGAGGAGTATGACAGACAAAGCCAGGACAAAATATTAATAGCAGCACAGATGAGGAGGTAGAGGATTGATTTGAAGAAGGATTGCCACCATCTACCCCACTTGGGACCATTGTTATGACCGATAGGTAATGTGTGTCAATAATCTGAGAAGAAGGGTAGCATATGACAATGGTAAAAAAAATATATATACACAAATCACACCATGCCAGTCCTCCACCACCACTACCATACACATCTGCCACATGGTAGGTTGTACTTTAATTTTTTATTACTTGAATAGCAAAAGGGGCACGGCGTTGCCCTTGGGGATTAAGTCTTGAGTTTTTCAGGGACACTGACATCCAGGTAAATCCAGAAAAAGAAGACAATGTTCTTAGAAACTGTATTGACTGTATTGTGTGTGTGTGTATTGCGGGCATGTGTGTTGTGCATGTGTGTATATATTGTATGTGTGTATTTTGGGCATGTGTGTGTATATTGTATGTGTATGTTGTGGGCATGTTTATTGCGGCCGTGTGTATGTTGCGGGCTTGTTGTGTGTTGCGGCCGTGTGTCTTGAGGCTGTGTATGTTGCGAACGTGTGTGAGTTGCGTGTGTGAGAGAATGTGTGTTTGTTGCGGGCATGTGTGTTGAGTGTGTGTTGCATGTTTGTGTTGAGCTTGTGGGCATTCGTGTGTGTGTTGTGCACATGTGTGTGTTACAGGTATGAGTATGTGTTTTGCGGGCATGCGTGTACATTGCGGGTGTGTGTGTTGCAGGCATGTGTGTGTTGTCTGTATGTATTGTATGTATTGTGTGCGTGGTGCATGTGTGTGCCTGTGTGGTGCGTGTATTGCGTGTGTGTATGTTGCGTGTGTGTATGTTGAGGGTGTGTGTGTGTTTGCCCGCATGTGTGCTGTCTATATGTATCGTGTGTGTGCGGTGTGTGTGTTGCGTGTGTGTATTGAAAAAGGCCCCTGCAATCCCTTACCTTATCAAGTGGCAGAGGGAGGAAATGGCCTATTTGTTTTATGAAAGAGGGGGAGGGTTACTTCTTGAAGATGAAATCACCAAGAGTTTGGTTAGTCACAGAACTGTGAGTTCCATTCAGGTCCAAGTATGGGGTGATTCCAGTTTGCACATTTTCTTTTTTGCTGAGGAACCATGAGACCAGTCTCTCACTTCTGGGTTCTCGGTACTGTTTGTGTGGCAGGCACAGTGTAAGGTAAGGCATTTGTAATTAATGAGTTGGGGAGCAGGGTAGAAGAGCAGCATGTAACCCTTTTAAGACAATGTTATTAATGACTGGATTGTTGAATTTGTATTGTATTGTGTTGTGCATGTTTGTGTGTGTGTATTGCGTGTGTTTTGCACACTTGTGTGTTGTGGGAATGTTTTTTTGCAACTGTGTGTTGTGGGTGTGTGTTTTGTGCACGTGTATGTTGCAGGTGTTTGCTTTGCTGGCCTGTGTTTTGCACACGTGTTTTGATCATGTGTGTGTTGCGTACATGTGTGTTGCACGTGCATATGTTGCGAGCGTGAGTGTGGTGCGCTCGCATGTGTGGTGGGCATGTTGTGGGAGTGTGTGTTATCTGTGTGTGTTGCGGGCATTTCTGTGTATTGTCTGTGCGTGGTCATGCTAACTCTTTGAGTGCCACAGTGTTGAACATGGCATTACTTTGGAACCTCTTTGGCAGTTAAAGGGTTAAGGCACAAAATATGTATTAATGGTGTAGATTAGTGTAACAGTGGTGGAATGTGCTGAATGCACTCCATGTGATTTTTGGTGAGTGCTGCAGAGAAAACAGCACTGACACAGTGTGTGTATAAGATATGCTAATGTCCTCCTAGCTGCTCCCTGGGGTGTGTAAGTTGGGCTATGGCAGTCTATAGGAGATCTACATATGTGCTCTTATGTGCCAGCCCTGGGGTGTGTGTATTATAATTGAGTGAGTAATACTGGGCTTTGGCAATAGAGGGCAATGCAAATCTCCTCCTAGCTGCCTCCCTGGGGGTGTGTATGGCACGAACTTAAAATTTGTGGTCACCTGACCACTTTTTCTTTTATAGTATAGATATCATGAATATGTGCCAGTGTCACTAAAGCAGGAAGTTAGTGTTGCGTGCAAAGAACAAATGCATTCTGCATGCTAACACATTTTTCAAGCCATATGTTGTTGTAGGACTCACAGATTTGACTTTCAGCCACTTATTTCTAAACTTCAGCCCTCAGAAGAAGTTATATTACAGTAAGAATTGTAGTACTTATAGGAAATAGAGGCGAAAATGTGTTAAAATAGGGGGAAAATGTGTTACAATAGGCAAAAAGGAGGACATTTTTGCATAGGAGGAAAGGAAATTTTTCACGGGAAAAGTGAAAAATCGGCAAGTTTTCATGAAAAGTCATGCAGGAAATTTTTCACACTTTTCACCTACCCCTACATATACGCAGGAGATCAGCAACAATAAATCTTCTATACAGGATACACTTGAGTCTGTGACACTAGGAGACTTGGTTTTGAATATGCACTAAGGAACCAAGAAGGGGAGGAATTCTGACTAGAAATTGGAACACAGGATATCCTATAACTGACATAGTTCAGTTGTGCAGTTTTATGTACCAGTGCAGTAGGAGTAGGTTGGGACTAGGAGGTCAGCAGGTGTGTTTCTATGGCTATCATGAGACAGTGCTGGGGGTCAGTTCATGTGATTCTATGGCTACTAGTGGTGTGGTAGGGGATCAATATGTATGGTTATGTGGCAGTGGTAGGAAATATAAGGCCCTCCAGCCAACTCCCATCATTTATGATGGATTTTGTAGTCTGATAACATCTGAAGTGCCTCACATTACCCATTCTTATGACTAGCACAGCAATGGGTAAAGGCTAGTGAAGGGGGGCAATGTATGTGTGATTCTATGGCAACTGTGGGACAAGGCTGAGGCTGAGTATGTGTTGTCCTATGACTACTAGTGTGGAGAAACAAGGTTAGGGGGGGCGGTGGGTGTAGTTGCTTGGTGGATCTATGGTTAAAAAAGGGCACATTTATGGGAAATTCCCATGGACATTTTGCACTTTTCTATTTAAGGCAAATGTTTTCACTCATCCATATTTAGTGCCATCCAAGGTCACACACCCACTTTTCATTACCCCCATCACTGGCCTAATACGCTCTTGCTTAGTAAAAATATATTTCATGTGCAATAATAAATTTAAAAAAAAAACACCCACAAAATAGTTCTTAGCCCTAGGCTGCTAAAGATGTCTCCAACAGTTTGTTTGGTATTGGATGAATACCTCTCTGGCATCAAAGAGTTAAATAATAGACAGTAAAATGGAGTATATACTTTAAATTGCTAAGCCAGCCATGAAAATAAACAAGAGCAAGTATTAAGTGCAGAGTCATTATGCCTGTTCTGGCCACACCCAGAATGTGAGAAGGCAGTGACCTACTGAAGCCCCGTATGGGACAAGACGAGTATTACATTTGACATAGAAAGCAGTACATTTGAGACAATGACACCTTACATGCTAACGCACTAAGATAATACACATATATAGACCTATGCACACACATTCATATTAATTGCATAAATATCCTGACTAGCAATTAGCATCAAAATTCTCCAGGTCAATCAGGAGGACCTGGAGTAAATGACTGTTTTTCCAAATTGGCTAGTAATTAAATACTGAAAAATAAGGGAGAAGGTACCAGGTAAGGAAGGGACAGGGGAATGGGGTAATAGAGGAGAGTGCAGATGAGAATTGGAGACCAAAAAGGGGGAACGAGTATGATGGTAGCAGATTATGCTAGAGAGGGCTGTACACGAGAAAATAAGAAGGCCCAAGTGTAAGACAGGGAGAGTGGGCCAGAGCATGGAATGAAAGGTCATTACAACTTACATTTATTGAGTGTGGGAGTGACTGAGAAAGGGGCTGTGATAGATAAAGAGTGGGAGAAGTGGGAAGAAGAAGATGGAGAGAACAAGGGAAAACTGGTGTGATTTTCCAGAGACCTGTCGAAAGAAGTAAACCAGACAAGCACTGTCTGGAACTGATGTCTAAAGGTAAGTGAACCTGTTTTTTTATGTTTACATAAGCTGAATGTTTTCCCAGCTGCCAGATTGGTTAAGTAAATAAATGAAATACAGAAACTCCTGTTATTCGAATGAAAACCATAAATTACAGAATAGTTTTTTTTTTAAATATATTTTATCAGATCACTCCATACACATACAAAGAAAAAAAAGGTACATGTAAGATCTTTCAAGTGCATCAAGAGTATGCAAACATTTATAACAATAGAAAGAACATATGCATGATAATAGGGTGTACAGAGTCAACCTGAGGTTTTTATGATAATTTCAACCACGAAAAACCCAAACTCCAAACATCTAACCTAACTGAACTAAGACTAGACCCCTCGATCCCAGTTCCTCTCTCCCCCGAGCCCGCAGCACCCCCCAACCCCACCCACCAGCCAGTGATTTCACAGAATCCCGTTATGTACAGGAGTCATACAGAAAGGTGCACATCAAATATATGTCACAACCATCCACACGGCAAGCAGATATGATCTCGGTCAACCATCTCCAGAGAGTTGCACAACGTCGGGAGCTACAGTAGTATCTGCTCTAGCTGTCCACCAGGTCTGCCATCATCCCCAGATCTTATCAAACTTAGCCGGAGTAACTTGGTGTAAGTAAACCAATTTATAATGCGGAAAACACTGTGAAACCAGGTTTATCCACGCTGTACAATTGGGAGCCCTGTTTGACATCCAGTTCAAGGCCACCACCTTTCTCGCCATCACCAAGAGCTCACGCAGAAGAGATTTGTCATTTGCATTCTCAATCTCATCGGGGAAGACAGACAGTAAACAAAGCTTTGCAAATAGTATGCAATAGTACTCTTACATTGCACTTAGTCACTCAAAATTCCCCCCCCCCAAGGGAATTTACTTCTACCCATGTGAGGTGCATAACACATGCCTCTGAACTTCTTTGCCTGTCACACTTCTTATGTGTGGAAGTAAGTGCCCAGTGAGGGTTCATATCAGTAGAACTACCCCTCTCTCCTCTTTGTGGATGTTTTTGAATATCCAGGAAGTGGTGTCATGTCATGAATATCCATTAAGATCAATTAAGTCAGTGGATCTGCCCATTGAACAAACCAACATGTTTTGCACAGATTGCCACTTCAAAGGCTGGTCACTTATATTTTAAGTGTGCATATCACTTGGATAAAAATGATGGAGGGTGTACAAATATCATTGAAGCCAGTTAAGCTGTAGGGCCCTCCTGCTTTCTTTCCACTCATTGTGATGGCAAGATCCTGGAACAAAGGAAAGTGGACTGGCCTTCACAATTAGCAGGAAACCAGGGAGAGAGAGATAGGGGTTTTAAGGTATAAAAGAAGGCCACCTGTATATGTATACTACTATTTTTGTTTTACTCCCCCTCATCCAGACTTAAGAAATCCTCAGATCCTGATGTCAGACAGAGGTCAACACCCTTTCCCATAGAATTTAGTTTATTGAAAGGTCAGTAGTGTGTTGTTTCTGGTCACTCTTCTGGAGTGGCATTCCTGTAAGTGTCGGTCAAGTTTAGGTATCTGGTTATATGACTAATCTATCTGGAGTGAAAAGCTTTGTTCAGATCTCTACAACAATGGCACAAAGTGGGGCGCTGCCATGGGCAGTAGGGGTTGTCCTACGAATGCCTAGTAAAAGGCCTTCCCACTTAGTTTGCTGCCCTGGCTGGGGTTTTGCAGGTAGTGTTATTCCCATGCCAAGACTCCATGGCACTGGAGTGCCCCATTATGTGGGAGTGTTCCAAAGGTATAGTAAAACAGGCCTTAATTAACCATGGCCTCCATTTCCCACTAAAATGTTATAATTTGTCTATATTTAAATTTATATTGGATTTAAATAAAAAATATCTCCTGCTAGGAAGGGTGTGTATGTATTATTAACCATTGCACTTGGATTTTAATGTTGGCTGGAGAGAAAAGGAAGGTTGGGCAACTACACTATTGACATTGCTGCAGTACAAAGTATTGAAGGTTGGTTCTGAAATAATGTAAGGGTCTGCAATGACTTAGGGGCAGTGTCACTGTTGTTCCAGGTCAGTAGCGTTTCTTCAGTCAGATGTGTGGAGTTGGAGATGTGCTGATGGTGTATACTAGAAATTTACTGGAGATGTTCCAAATGTTCCAAAATTCTGATTGATTTTAAATGGGGGTTTTAACAGGTATGGATGAAAATTCCTGTTCTGTTCTCACAGGAATTTTCCAAAAATAGCATAATTTTCTGTTTTTCCCACCAGAATTCTTGCCCATAGATAAACCCATAGATTTTCTGCCATTTCACTAACACCACAGAATTTCCTGCTAGACCAGATCTATTACCACCTGTTTTCCCATCGTGGCAAAACCACCTAGATACATAAAAACCCAGAATTTCCAGACAGGCAGCGTGGTCTAGTTAGGCAAGAAAGAAAATAGAAGCAGGAAGCTAGAGAGAGACATATTAAACTGAAGGTTAAATGAAAATAAAAATGTTTAGCTCTGGCTAGCACTATGACCAGCTATATGGACAGTGCTGCAGCTGATACAGACATGAAGGAGGGAGTCAGCAGCTGTCAAGAGAGCCCACATATCCCCGTCCCCGCTCAAATTGTAAATTTGGGGTAGTATTCTAATAAATGCAGAACTGGATAGCATGAGCCTGCTGCTTCTGCTGCCACTATGCCTGTCTTCTGTGGAGGTAAGTGTGACATCAGGGGATGCTCTTTTACATTTGTCATCCCCAACCAATTCAGAAGAGAAGCAAGAGACTTTTGGTGGTGTTGGTGGTGATGGTGATGAGAGGCAGATGGGGGAGTAGCCTGTGTGCAGGAGAGTATGAGAGTATTTTTAATGGAAAGCAATAAGGAATGGTAGAATGATATGCAAATGAGGACAAGCATCACTGCCACCACCAGCAGTGACATTTAGGAGTTTGCTGCCAATGTAATTCCTGTAAGTGAATCATCAGAATTAGACACTCTTCCATCACAGCAGAAGGATGATGATGAGAGGGTTAGGGTACCACAGTCCACCATGGGACTGGGTTCTTCAAGCAGTGATATGGGACTAGGATAGACTCCACTTGCCACCAATATTACTAGTCCTATCTCTATAGTGCTTATGAACATCCCAGCCAATCAGATTTGAGTGACTGTGCTTTAAACTGATTGCCTGGGATATGCATAAGCACATCTCAGCCAATGGCTGTGAGGGAATTGGATCAGAGACTGCCCATATTTAAAGGCAGTCTCTGTTCAAATTCCCTCATTGTCAGTCGGGCATCGGCCCGAGAGGGAGAGGAGGGGGAACCCGTGGCACACAGCATTGTCTCTGATGCCACCTCTGCAGCCGCACACAGCAGCAGAGACAGTTAAAAAAGCTAAGCATAATATTATTAGATATATTTTTGTTTTACATATCTTATTGGTGCACTTTTTATTAGTATGATGGTTTTTTTAAGACACGTAATGGCGATTTATTTATATATTCCTGGGCACTGAATACATTGTTTAACCCTTTGAGCCCAGAGAGGTTCGCGCTGCCACTCAAGGGGTTAAACAATGTAATAATTTATATGTTCTATTAATACTTTTTTTTATACTTACAGCAAGAAGAAAGAAGACTGAAGAGAAGGCAAAAGATAGAAGAAAGAAGAGAAGAATGAAGAAGGACAGAAAAGGACCAGGAAGCTGAGGACTCCGCTGGACATCAGTATTAATGATAGTGTAACTTTGAATGGCATGTTGTTAACCTTATGAATGCCAGTGGGGTAATTATACTGCACTGGCACTCATAGGGTTAATTCTACTAAGTTTTGACACATTTTTCATACTTTGGACGTATTGATATGGGGCTTAGGGCCCCATATCAATACATCCACTGAAGACTTAGTTTTTTTTTTACTTTTTTTTTCATTCAAGTGTCTGCTTCGGCTGTTTGAAGAGCCGATAAGGGACTGAAAAAAAAAAACCAAAAAAAAACCTGGGTCTTAACTTTCCTGTGATAACTTGAGTCTCTTATCAGATCTTCATGGTTAATGCAGACATTTGAATTGATTATTACAGTGTTTTCATCATTTTATATGGGTGAAAACACCTCTTAACTTCATCACACAAGGGGTCTTTTTTCCTGGTGTCTTTTCACAGCACAGGCATTTGACTAGCTTACAGTGCTTGAAAAAATGCCATTGGCAGAAAAACCAGCCGTCTTGAATCAAGTTCATAGTCTGTACTCTTCCCACTTGTCCACATATCTGTTCACAGGTTTCCAGCCCTTTGCCCACCACATTAACCACCTGCTTGAACAATTGTGGCAGGAAAAACAACTGTAGCTTTGTATATGCCAGCAGGGTGCAGCACATGACATCAGTACTTCAAAAGTGAGAAAAATTTCCTACGTAACTTTTTGGGAAAAACAGACAATTTTTCTCTTTTTCTGTGAAAGTTTTCTCCTTTTTGCCAATGCAAAATTTTCCTCCTTTTTGGCAATTCTCACAAATTTTTCGCCTATGTTTCCTATGGTGCAACATTTGCCACCACAATATTATTTTTTCACAGGACTGCAGTGGAGAAATAATTAGCTGAAAGTCATAGTTGTAAGTTCTACAGCAGCATATGCTTGGAAAAATGTGTTAGCATGCAGATTGCCTTTGTCCTTTACCCACAGCACTAACTTCTGCTTAAGTAACACCAGCACATATTAATGATTATGTCAAACGATTAAAAGTGCATCCTGCAATATGGAACACGTGTATGGTAGTGGTGGATATGCCAGCGTGGAACTTAACACAACATCAGTTCTCTGAAACCTAGGTTTTCTACAAAACAATATGTCAGGATGTCCACTGCCAATATTTTGGCAACCTTGTTATTCCATAGGCATACTTTGGGATTGTTTTTTGTGATGTTTTTGATCCTTCCCAGGAACTCAATCAGTATGGGTTGGCAGGACATGGCAGAACAACCATGTTACATGTGTGCCTCGGCACACAGCTCACATCAAGCTCCCAGTCAGCTGTCTGTCATCTAATATATTTATTTATTTATTTAATATTTTATTTTAAATTGTCCACCCAATCTTATCACAGTCTGTAAAAAAAGAAATCAACAACGTCTTTCTGCAGACTTCCCCAGCACAGACAATAACAGCAAGATCAGCAAGGAAATTGGACCCCAGCTTCCTGTGTCTTGCCATTCAGTCACACCATATATTGGGGTATTTATGGTCAACCTCCTTTCTTCTCCCCCAAATTGCCCCCAGACACCCCTAATACAGAGAACAAATGTCCTACCTAAAAGA
Source organism: Rhinophrynus dorsalis (assembly GCA_037306005.1). Lineage (NCBI taxonomy): Eukaryota > Metazoa > Chordata > Amphibia > Anura > Rhinophrynidae > Rhinophrynus > Rhinophrynus dorsalis. Next base: position 323,729,825 of record CM074721.1, read on the forward strand.
CACTCTAAACTAAACTTCTATTCCCCTTTATTTGCCTATCTTCTCTAGCTCAAAAACATGCTGCTTTTTCCTCTCACAAACACAGAATGGAGTGCTGTGAAAGCCTGGCAACCTTTTATATGTCTACAGGAAAAAGATGAGAAAACTGCCATATGTTGTAAAAAAATTCAGTTTCCTCATTGACCTCAACTATAATGAGTAGGGGTGGGTGAAAAGTGAGAAAAATTTCCTGCGTGACTTGGATGATTTTTCTCTTTTTTCGCGAAAGTTTTCTCCTTTTCTCCAATGCAAAATGTTTCTCCTTATCACCTAGTCCAACACATTTTTTCTCTTATTCTAACACATTTTTCTCCTATTCCAACACATTTTTCGGTGCAACATTTCCCAGCACAATATTACTTCTTATGAGGGCTGTAGTGGAGAAATATGTAGCTGGAAGTCAAAGTTGTGAGTCCTACAGCAACATATACCTTGAAAATGATTTAGCTTGCAGAGTACATCTGTCCTTTGCCCACAACACTTACTTCCTGCTTAAGTGACACTGGCACATATTCATGATTATGTCAAGTGATTAAAAAAAATAATGTACAACCTATATTGTGTCAGATATGTATGGTAGTAGTGGTGGGGGACTGGAATGGTGTGATTGGTGGGACCCTGACAAACTGCATCCACTCCAGGAGGCGAGGGATCATCATCATTTATTTCACTTGCTGCAGTCAGTCTTTTTACTACCACTTTACTCCCACGTCCCTGCACTGCTCCACCCTTCCCTCTCTCGCTTGTGCATTTGCTAGAAAAAGAAAACTAAATATATATATATATATATATATATATATATATATATGAAACAAAAAAAAAAATAAAATCAACAACTTATTTCCCCACACTTCCCCAGCACAGACAATAAAGACAAAAAAACAAAATCAGCACTCAATTTGAATCCCAGCTGCCAGTCAGTCACAACAAGTTTTGGGGTATTTTGGGTCAACCTCCTTCCTCCCTTCTACTCCCCCAGAGTGCCCCCAGACTCTCCTAATACCGAGAACAAATGTCCTACCTAAATGACTCCCTAAACTAAGCTTCAATTCCCCTTTATTTGCCTATCTTCTCTAACTGAAAAAACATGCTGCTCTCTCCTCTCACGAACACAGAATGGCTGAGGTGAGAGCCTAACACCCTTGTATATGGCTGCAGAAAACTAGAGAAAACTTTCGTGTGATGGAGAAAAAATTTTCTTCCCATTGATTCCGTTGCAATGAGCTAGGTGAAAAAAGTGGAAAACTGCACTTTTTGCAGGAAATTTCCAAGTGGAAAGTACCCTTTTTCACAGATTTCAGTTTGAGGTGAAAATGTTCATCCATACCTAATAATGAGCTAGACGAAAAAAGCGAGAAAACAATACTTTTCAATGGAAATTATTTACCAAGTGTGAAGTGCCATTTTTCACTAATTTTGGTTTGAGGTGAAAGTTTTGGCCCACCCCTAATCATGATCTCTGCTTTATACAAAAAAATAAGACAGTGTGTCAACTGCCAACATCTCTGCAACTTTTACATTCTATAGTTACACTTTGGTATTATCTCTGTTAAGTTTTTGTCTCTTTCCCAAGAACTCAGAAAGTGTGGTTTGGCAGTACATTGCAAAAATGTGTCTATTACTTTTACAACATGACTTGAGGTGGTGGTGAATCATAATCCTCCACAGCAGGAGACATAGGTGTTATTGTAAATAAAGGAAATCTTGGCACATTCTCTGACACATCAACATAATTTCGATTACATGTCCCAGAGCTCCAGGAACTCTTAGATGTGCTTCTGATGTTGCTAATTATGGCACCTCTAAAATGTTGATGGTTTGTCTCCCAGTCAGATGTGGGTTGTGCTTCAGGTAGAATCTCATTGAAGAGGTGCCTAGGCGGGATAGTTTTTTACCCCCTGCTCACCTGGTTCTTGCATAGACAACATGTAACAACATGCTTTGATTTTTGATTGTCAATTAAGTATTTTCATACTTTAGACTTTATTGACTGAGGGGTCTCTGATGGGCTACTACTACTTCTGGGGCTAGATGTTGCTGCAATAATACTAGCAGTAGGTGTTAGTGGTGCTTCAGAAGCACTCATCATAGCTAGGCTTGGATGTTGATGATGACTTATGTTGCTGGTGGTTACGCAACACAAGTGTATGTGTAGCTGTGTGGGGGTTTGACTTGGAAGTGGTGATGATGCTGATGATGATTGGAAGGATGATTGTGTATTGTTAGATATCTTTACTTGGCTAGAGGCAGACTTTCCATTCCATATATCCAAGAGTATATAAACAGGAACAGCACTTTTTCTTCCTTGGTGGAAGACTGAGTCTTTGCCTTTCAGCTAAATTTCTGGCCAACTCATCATCTGGCCAAGTGAATGCTGGAGGGATCTATTCTAGATCAACATCATCGTCAATAATTAGATCATCCTCATCATAGCTTGCCGCTTCTTCCCCACTAATTGTTTATTCATCTAGGCTTTTTGAAGTCTCACACAATTTCTTTTTACTTTCCCCTTACAGGGATTTTGACCACATTCTCCAGTAAATTGAGGACTAGTGTTTTTATTATCACTGTTAGGCACAGCAATTGGTTGAACTGCTATACCTTCCTCCATATGCCATCAACTCTAGAAAGTGTCTTGTTAGATTAACTTGTTGCTATATAATCATGTGTCACATCCTGGTCTATCTGCAGAAATAAATCATCACTCGAGTGGATATATGTTAATTTTATCTCACCGCTTTTTGTCTCCTCTGCACTATCATTCATACCGGGTCCAGAAAATAGCCAACGAGCACTTCACCTTCAAAGGAGACACAACATCTGATGCTGGTTCATGTGTTTGGAGTTCCGTCATCTTCACCTTTGTCGGCATTCATTAGTGATGATTTATGATGAATTATTATTAGTGATGAGTTATTTCTGCATCTAGCCTGGGATGTGACACACGATTATATAGCAATGAGTTAATCTAAGTCTTTCTATTGACTAACTGGTTATATTGGCTTGAGATTTCTGCCACTTTTCTGCTTTGCTATTTGGGCTCATTTGATGTATCTGTTGCTGATTGTTTACTTTACTCAGGATCTGGACATGTATTAACCTTCCATAACACAGTATGAACACAGAAAAGTTTATGGATAACTAACAAAGGTGCACTTGAAGATGCGAATGAGCATTGATTTATATGTGTCTGCAAGCTTTCCTTATTAATCCACTGAGCGCTAGGCCCAGCTCATATATATATATAATGATTTTGCATAGCATGGTAAGAGGATGTGTTAGGATTGTTTTCATTTCATTTCATTTCAATGGGGCTCGGGTGCTCGGCCGAGCACTCGAGCCTCAGGGGGTGCTCGGTCAGAGCACCCGAGCACCCGAGCATCGGGGTGCTCGCTCAACACTAGCAGCTACTGCTTCAGAATCAGCAACTAGGACCAGGAGTATTGCTGCTGGCAAGTGGAACCTGTCCTAGTTTTGCATCACTGGACCCCATTCCCATTGTTCCTACAGTGGTCTGTGTCACACTGTCTGCTCCTCAGCATCCTGCTGTCCTTGCATCTCAGTAGCAGCAGGAATTACAGCAGCAGCAGCAAACTCCGTACATTCCAACAGCTCACTGATGGGGGTGGTGGCGATGCCCATGCCTGTCCTTGTCTCCCATTGCTTCTCAGTTTTGTCTAAAAGGGCCATTAATGTCTCTTCCACCCCAACTCAGGTTGGAGGAAGCAATGAGAAATGTGACAGAGGGTCTCTTGTTGAGATGAGGAAGGCAGACTAGCAGCACTAACAGCAGGCACACGCTGCTGATCTGTGCTCATGGTGGTAATGGTATTATTGCTGCTAGGCAATAATTCTGTCTTCTTCAGGATCATGTTCCATCTGAACAATGCTGTGAGGGTAAAGGGACTCCCAGAGTCAGGGGAATGTTGTGGACTCCCTTGACTGCTAGTCATCTGGCTGCTCTGTAGTACTTCCCCTACCACCTCAGAATCGGTAGGAGGATCTACTGTGGTAACACTAGTCCCACCAGCTGCTTCACCATCACGCTTATTAATAACACCAACCACATCATTTTCAGTCCCTGAGTCTTCTCCTCACTAGCAGTATGATGATCACACCCTCCTTCACTCCTAACACTGAGTTTGTGGGTGCCGGACTTTCTTAGTTGTAGTAGTGGCAGAACTGCTTGGGGATGGCAAGTGTGACTTAAGGTCACCTGCTGTCACACTTGGCATTATCTCCTACTCCCACCTCCGATAATCACAAGAAACACTAGCAGGTGCAACACTTGCACAAGACACAACAATGGCATCAGGCACAGGCAAATGACCTATCCTGCTCACACTTCTACCCTCTTCTTCCTCTGTGCATGAGACAAATCTCCTCAAGATCAATAGGGGTGATGTATGGGAACTGGCCATCACTGGGTTTGGGGAACTAGGGCATTCAGACCATCTCATATTGGTAGCTGTCACTTCCTCCACCTCAGACTCACTGGATGAATGATGGTCCCTCCAGCTCCTCCTTTTATTATTCAATTTGCTATGAGCCTCTCCTGCCTCAATTTTGCTATAAACTGACAGAACAACAGCTTAGCACCTCTCTGTCTCTCTCTGTGTGTGTCTCTCTCTCTCTCTCTCTCAGTAGCTGCTTGTATTTTGTTTCACTTCCTGGAAATCATCACATTTTTACAGAAAAGGCAAGAAACAAGTAATTAAAGGAGCAAAAAGTTTCTAACCATTGAAAAGATAAGGAACAATTTTTGACAATGGGCAAAAACGGCAAAGATTTTAAACACTTTATTTAAAGTGGATTTTTCCATGCAAAAGCAGACAACCATGTGGTTTTCATGGACTTTTTTCACAAGAACATGATGGGACATATTGCCCACCCCTACTTAACATGTTTGACCAGAACATCCAAAAAAGTCTATTCCATTATATTCTGTTATACCTTGTTATACCCTTTGTGCATGTTATAATTCACTTCATCATCTTCCCCATTCTACCTCATCTCTACCTCATCCCATTTGAGAAACTGATACGTGACTATTTGAATTTCTATTAAAATTTTATATCTTTTATTCTGTCATTTTGGTTCCACTCCCATTGATAACAGTTGTATTGATATCACTGATTCTCAACTCCAGTCCTCAGAAAACAGCAACAGGTCAGATTTAAGGCACTTAAGCACAGATAAATCAATCAAAATAATTAAGCCTCTGATTGCCCTCCTGTGAACACCTTCAGGTATCCAGAAAATATGAACTGAGATGAGTTAGGTACTGAAAGATAAGCAGCTTGGTATCTGTTCGAAATGATGTATTGTGGAGGAGCAAAACAGTTAATATTAGTCTGACAAATATCATCCTATGGCAAAGACAATGACACAGTCTGTTTTAACACACTATCCATATTTGTTGTGGTTGACATATATTGGAATAAATGATTATCGAGACATCCTTATTTACAATAACTTTTGGTTCATTTATTCATGAACTTTTCATAAAAGAATATATATATATATATATATATATATATATATATATATATATATATATATATATATAATGTATATTTTATGCCATTGCTTTATGGGGCCCAACTATTGTGTTAATAAATTGTCATATCTTATATTTTGAGGTTTTTAAGATTTATATGTATGTAAAAATTACTCATTGCTCATTATGCAGACATATATGTGCATGCATAATGAGAGATGGCTCAGTTGGTTAAGGCACCAGCTGTAGAATCTGCTCAGACCGTGAGGTTGCAGGTTCTAGTCCCGGCAAGGTCAGCTCAGCCTTTCACCTTTCTAAGGTAGATAAAATGAGTCCAGGACATACTTGAAAACGAGAGACAATCTCAATGTATTCTTCCTGGTAAAAGACTTTCACAAAAAAAAAAAAAAAAAAATAGTGGTATGCGCTTTGGATATTCTTAAGTCAGGAGACGAGGTAGTAAGGAATAGCTCCTTATTTGTTTTCATTTTAAGTGTGCATGTAGTCAACAGGCTTCATTTATCTTTGTGAGATACATTTCTGCCACTTTAGTTTACCCCTGAACTAGTAGCCATCTATTTTAATATTTGTTTAGTGTCCTGTCTAAGTGAATCTAGATTATATTTACAATAGGAGAGGTCCCTGTGATAAGAGTTAGGGTGATATATGTAACTCTAGAGTGCACTAAAGTGCTCAATTAGCAGATACAGTATCTATTGTTTTGTTATCACATTACATTTTTATGTTCTTTTTTATTTCATTTGAATGCTCTGAGACATGATATTATAATCTGTTATTTTATTACGGTTCAACAAATCCTTAGGAGAACATGTGAAAGGAGATATGGCAAGATCAGTATGTATATGGGTGTTTTTACTTCTTCGCCCCTTATTTTTTCTTTTTCTCTTTCTTTTTCTTGTTCTTTTTTGCTTCCATTTCTTTTTGTTTTGTGCTATGGACTGTTATTTTTTTTATCCTGTTAATTCTTATCATTCTACCTAGTACGGTAATAGCTCAGGATACTACTTTTATTCTTGACTAATAAATTAATAAAGTAAAATAGACATGGTGTCCAGTATTAAAATAGTTGAACATTTGGAAAACAGTGATCACAACATGGTTTCATTTGAGATCAGTTTGGCAAAGCAAAACTGTATAGATTCAACCAAAACTCTTAATTTTAAAAAGGCAGACTTCTGATTGTTAACGGCATCAATGCAACTCATAAAGTGGGATAACTTATTTAAAGGAAAAAATACTGAGGAATAATAGTCAGAATTTACATTTAGGCTGCAGAAATATATTCAGTAGTATATACCATTGGGGAACAAATGCAAAAGATGTAGATCACAACCAGTGTGGTTAAATACAAATGTAAAGAGAGAAATGGCAATGGGAAAAAAGGCATTTAAACTATTTAAGTCTGAAGAAGCAGAAAATTATTTCTTGAAATACAGGAAGTGCAAAAAGATTACAAAAAGGCAATTCGATTAGCAAAAATAAATAATGAAACTGAAATTACAAGGGAGAGCAAGACTAATCCAAAAATATTTTTTAAATATATAAATAGCAAGAAACTTAGGAAAGAGTACATTGAACCTTTAAAAAAATGAGATTTGTAAGTTCATTATGGGGGATAAGACAAAAAGAAACCCTGCTGCACTAGCACACCTGCAAAAGCTAATCACTGTGTTATCAAGGTCATAAAGTAATTGGAAATTGAATTGTTGCTATATGTTGAGCTATTTATAAGCTAATACCAGGAAGCTATTGGCATGCCGGAATGTGCCCTGGCCTCATATATCAGCTGTCAGGAGAGAATTATATCTACATTTAATTAATTGACCTTAGCTATCTATTGGAACAATCTTGATATGTTCCGATTTATTGGTGTTCCAACTAACGATTAGGTACACCTTAGTAGCTGATCTACCTGAAGATTTTTTAGCTCAGGTCTATTTGTCTTTATTCCCGATGACTTGTTCTTTCTTTAAAGGGGTTTAACTACCTTAGTGTTCTTTAAATTAGCAGTGAGATTAGTGGTCATCAGATTAGTGAGAGTTTGCAGTCTAATCATCTGTACCTCTAATCAAGACATTCATAGCGGATCATACCTTTACAATTGCGATGCATATATCATACATTTGTAGCAAATATACCGAGATGGCAAGCCGGATAATGCCCCGGCAGTACATGAACTAACCCCTGCCATTTAAATTGGAACTATTCTGTGTAGACTAGTACTCCGTCTTTTATTATTCTTTTATTTCAATTGAATAAAAGTTAGGTTTTATTTCCAATTACTTTATGACCTTGATAACACAGTGATTAGCTTTTACAGGTGTGCTAGTGCAGCAGGGTTTCTTTTTCTCTCTTCTATTTCTTTGTGTCTAGATATGTGAGACTGACCTATGTAGTGGAAAAACTGCTAGATGGGATTATATTCAGGACTACCCCTCATAGAATAAAATTATTAACAGGAATCAACATGGTTTTATGAGGAACAGATCTTGCCAAATGAATCATTTGAGTTTCTATGAAGAAGTAAGTAGCAGCCTAGATATTGGTAAAGCATTACATGTAGTATATCTAGATTTTGCAAAATCATTTGATACAGTGCCATGCAGAAGGCTGGGGTATAAAATAAAGAAATTGCAGCTAGGGGAAAACCTTTGCAACCAGATAGAAAACTGGTTGAAGGATAGGTTACAGTGTGTTGTTTTAAATGGAAAATTCTTCAATACAATTAAAGTTGAGTGGAGTACCTCATGATTCAGTAATTGGTCCACTGCTTTTTAACATGTTAATAAATGACCACGAAATAGATGTAGAAAGCAACATTTCAATGTTTGCAGATGACACAATTATGTAGAGTAATACATTCAGAAAAGGATGCTTGTTCTTTACAGAGAGATTTGCATAAAATAGAAGTGTGGGCAAACTAATGGAATATGAAGTATAATGTGGGAAAGTGTAAAATTATGTATTTTTTAAAAAATAAATCCCATTGCTACTTATTAATTGAATAATTTTAGGAGGCAAAGCCCTATCTTACATAAAGAGGGGTATTGAATGAATAGTGGATAACCTAATTTTGCCACTGTACAAATCGCTGGCAAGACTTCAACTGAAATATGCACTGCAGTTTTAGACAATAGTTCTGAAAAGGGATATTCTAGAACTGGAGAGAGTACAGCGAATAGCAACAATATTAATTAAGAGAAAAGAGGACTTTTCTTATGAAGAACTTCTAGAAAATCTTGGTTTATTAATTACTAAGTGGATATCTTGTTACAATGTATAAATATATGTGAGGACAATACAAGGATCTCCCTAGGAAGCTTTTCATTCCAAGGCCAGAACAAATAACTAGTGGCCACCCTTTAAAAGGAAAGTAATGTTTCATAATAAAAGCAGCTTTAATTAATCATCATAGTATTTGTGCCTTGGAGAGTGTTATTTCAATTCTGTCAGAGTTGTAGTTCAAGAGTAATTGAATGATAAAGTATCCCCTTCCATCCCAATATGTGAAAAACATTTTGAAGGTAACTAAGAATTGTTCTACATAAGTCTGTTAATATGGTCAAGCTGAATTTCTCTAAACCAAGCCCAAAAATAGAATCAGTTTACAGAAGCAGATGTTTTCACCATTCACCATAACAATATCTGCATAAAAGCATCTGTTTTATGATTATGAACATACTGGTCTTTACATAATATTATTGATGCACCAATCACAATGAAAGAAATCATATGCTCTCCATTTTTTGCCTTTGGTCCTTGAGAACTAGACCAGACCCAAGTTGCAAGTTTAGTGGATAATAAATGCAACCAATTGAATCATATACTGAGAAGGGAATCCCTGAACCAAAGAGATTACAGTCAAAATAGTAATAGTAAAAATATACAGAGACATGAAGAGGATGAGACGTAAAAGTACAAGGTGGTTTTATGGACATTGTGATGTAAATGTAGGTGAAGGGAAAGCAGTTAATAAGATGCCTCCTTGAGCAGCTGGGTAGAAGTTGCATGAAGGTGGCAAGTGTTGCTACCTCACAATTGATGTTTATGTTCATCCACTTTTAATGCATAAGATAGTCTTGGGTTTACAGAAAAATATAAGGTGATTATCAGTTAAGTGTACTTATAGTGCATGAGTATTCACTGATTGAGATAGTTTTATAAATTTGCATTCAACTTCCAGCTTATACCGGTCACAATGTATACCTTACTAACTGATTTTATCTAGTATGATTTTATATACATTATGTACATTATTATTATCATCTTATCAAGCACCACCCATTTACATAATAATTCTAACTGGCAGAATCATTATTTGAGTGCACTTGTTTATTTATTAGCTGCGTGTTGCAATTGTGTCATATTCTAATAAAATGTAATATTGCTTCCATTTAAAGATGCAGTTTTCAGTTTCTTATGAAGGCTAGTTTGCATTTGGAATTCAGTCGCCAAATGAGTGTTATTTAAATATTTATTTCTCTTATAATCCATATTTAATTTATCTGGATTTAACATTTTTCATTTTTGTAAATTATAGTGTATTTTGATAATACGGAACTTTAAGTTCTTCAAATAAATAGTTCTAACTATAATTTGTACTGAACTACACTGAGGTAACATTACACAGTATGTATGACTCTACATTACATTAAAAGGCAAATACCAAAAATAGCCCATTCCATTCTATTAAAACAAAAACAAATTTGTGAGGTTCTGTAGTTGGAAAATTAATTTATTTTTGAGAAATGATTCTCCATATAAAGTCTTCCTTTTTGGCAGTTTATAATTGTTAAGGTATTTTGGTAATTAATATTCAAAGATTAATCTAATTAGAAAACATTAACCTTATGTAAACTCCATTACAAACAATACAGGTCTTAATTTCATAATTTAATTACAATGTATTTGCTCATGCTCTAGTAACCCAACAATTAACAAGGTTCACAAAGTATGAATGAAATAAATTATACCAGCTTAAGCTATTCTGCTGATGATATATGCTAATGGTAATAATACAGAATATGGTTAAAATCAGTAATATATGTATGTATGTATGCACACCTCTATTTTTCAAGCTACAATTTATGTAATGTGTAGAAAATGTTTTATATAAATTACAGTTCAATAACAAAATGTTTTTGGCAGAATTCAGTTGATAAGCAATATAATTAATATACACTCAAGCCTTAATATTTGACTTTATTGAGACATAACCATTGATCTCTTGCATTTGTAATAAATATTCTATTACTGCCTTGATAAAGTATTGTGCAATCATTTATATAAGAGAATAGGGAACATTGTAAGTTAAGGTATGATAACTGTAAATATAATCATGGCACAATAATGTTTATGATCAAATTAAAATGTGATATTTAATTGATTTAAAAATATCAAAAAACAATACTAAAGATATGTTTTTAAAAAGTCCTTCATATTTTTCACACAACCATTTTTAAATTATACACACTATGCACATCTATTTATTTTGCAACTCACATTACACCTTAGTTTTAATTAATAAAATAGAGTTTTAATTTATTTTGTCAATTAGAAAATCACAATGAGTAGAAAGACAACTGTTTGGTTGTATTATACCTTATGACCTCTCAGATAATGACCTGACCCTTTCTTTAGACCTCTGCATAATTACCTTTCTTATCTTTGTGTTGCTTAGTTGTTATATTTTGCATTTTGTTTCCATTAAGCAGCACAGTTCTGGCCACAGTCAATGTCATGCTGACCTTGAACAGGCTGCTTCAATAGCACTAACAAGATAACCAAATAATGACATTTCTTTCATTACTTTGACAAGTCATTGTTAAACCTTCTCTTACTAATTTTAACATCTGACTCATTGCTGATTAACTTCTCTAACTTTTCATATGAAGTTAATATGTTGTATGCTATACAGCATTAGTGTTTGTAATTATTTTAATTCTGCTTCAACATAATAATAATAATAATAATAATCTTTATTTATATAGCGCCAACTTATTCCGCAGCGCTTTACAATAGGGGATAGACATACAGGGATATTAAATAGTACAAATCATATGTGGAGAACGGAAGGATCAGAGGGCCCTGCTCGTGAGAGCTTACAGTCTAGAGGAAGGTGGGTAGGACACAGAAGGTGTAAGTGCTATTGAGTGTAAGTGCCTCCTGCTACATGAGCTGCCAGTCAGTGGGTGGGAGTGAGAAGTGCTAGTGAGTGCAGTGGTCCATGGAATGGTTGGTTCTTGGTGATAATATTTATGGAGGTAGTTGATAGGCTTCCCTGAAGAGGTGAGTTTTCAGGGAGCGTCTGAAGATCTGAAGGCTAGGGGAGAGTCTGATGGGGCGGGGGAGGGAATTCCAGAGCTTGGGTGCAGCACGGGAGAAATCCTGTAGGCGGGAGTGGGAGGTTGTAATGAGAGATGTGGAGAGGAGAAGGTCCTGTGCAGAACGAAGATGGCGAGTGGGAGTGTATTTGGAAATGAGAGATGAGATATAGGGGGGTGCAATGTTAGTAAGGGCTCTGTAGGTGAGCACCAGGATTTTGAATTTAATTCTGTGTGCTAATGGGAGCCAGTGTAAGGATTGGCAGAGGGGACTGGTGTTGGAGAAGCGGTTGGTTAGGTAGATTAGTTGTGCTGCTGAGTTCATTATGGACTGTAGTGGGGTTAGGCGGGCAAGAGGAAGGCCAGTTAGTAGTGAGTTACAGTAGTCAAGACGGGACATGATGAGTGTTTGGATTAGAATTTTAGTGGTATCTTCATTAAGGAAGGGTCGGATTCTAGAGATGTTGCGGAGGTGGAGGCGGCATGATTTGGAGATTGACTGGATGTGAGGAATAAATTATAGGGCGGAGTCGAATGTGACCTAACATATTTACCAGATTAATTTAAAATCTTCCACTAGTAGTGATGAAATGTATTTATGTATATATATATATATATATAATTGATATTTTAGGTAATTCAAAATACACGTAATTAAATTCATTTCTGGAGATGACTTTTTCCTCCAAAGCAAACTGCAATTTTGTTATCAATTTCTTTTGAATCAGATCACTAGGGTTATGATCACATCACTCACACTAGTGTTTATCCCTTAGTTGTCTGTATATCTTCATGATAGAAAGTTCCCCACTCATCAAAATAACATTGCCCCCTTTATCAGAGGGCTTGATTATGATTTCACTTTGATCATATGCTCTTTCAAAGCATTTTATTCTGCTGTAATTAAATTATTCAAAGGCATTTGATCAAAGGACATACAGACAATATCATGTTCTACGAAACCAGCAAACACTTTTATATGTGAATTCCAGCATAAGGGTGGAATACATTTATTCTAGATTTTAGGTCAGTAAACATTTTTATTTTTTGGGTGCTGAGCCAGTCGCAAGCTGATTGTTTTTCATACCGTCACTCTCTATCAATAACTGCTCCAAGTTTCAGCATCTAAATTATTATCAAACTGAGGTCTGGAGTGCAGATATTTTAACAATACCTTTCTTGAAAACAAATGAAGATCTTTAATTATCTTAAATCTATCATTACAGAAGGGGAGAAATTTAAAGGGGAACTATCACCCCAAATAAAGTCCCACCCCAATAATCAGCCATATAGCGATAAGTTTACAAATAGTATTCTTATCCAGCATAAGTGCTGCGTTATTCAGAAATTCTACTTCTTTTGAGACTGTCGGCCAGGCTTTTTGCTTTAGAGGCACATGCTTGCCTGTGTCGTCTTCTTTTACCTTATGGTAGCATGCATTGCCTCCTAGAGGAGACTGGGATGGACATCACAAGAGCGCAGATGTCTCTAAGCCAAGATGTCTGCGTTGATGTTGGGCCGTCAGTCTCAGAAGAAGTAAGATTACTTAATAACGCATTACTTATGCTGGATAATATTACTATTTGTAAGCTTATCGCTATATGACTAACTAGTGTAAAAGCCCATGTACATGGGTCAAGGTCCAGGTAATGTTAACCCTTTGAGTGCCAGAGGGGTATGCAACACATTGTTTTGCAATGTGCACCCCTCTGACACTCAAAGGGTGAAGAGGTCAGTCCTGCTCTGCGTACTGCCGCTACCTCACTGCTCCACGTGATGCAGTCATGCGCCGCCTCACTCATGCGATGCAATTATGCGCAGTAGAGACTGCTCGAACGCATGTACCCCTCTGGCACTCAAAGGGTTAAGAGGACGGTCCTACTCTTCATACTGCCGCTACTTCACTGCTCCACGTGATGCAGTCATGCGCCACCACACTCATGCGATGCAATCATGCGCAGTAGAGACTGACCGAACGCGGGCAGTCTGTACTGCGCATGACTGCATCTGACAAACATCCTAGTGTTTTATTATTTAGGATTATTGGGGGGACTTTATTTGGAGTGATAGTTCCTCTTTAATCTCTTTTTAACAATTAAATATAAACATCACTTAATTTAAAATCTGTCAAACTATCACTTTATCTGCTAACAAAATCAACATTAGATAACACTATTCCTTTGGTTTGGATATCTTTTTGTTGTTTCCATCCTGAGTTCCCACTAAAAAATGGATGAATTCAGAATAATTCTCCTGGAAATTAGAGGTGGGAGAAAGGTACCTTTGTGTTCACATGAAAAAAATCATGGTGGTTCACTTTTTCACAGGGAAATCTGCTTTAAATAAAGCAATTAAAATATTTGCCATTTTCACCCATTGCCAAAAATGTTTTACTATATTTTCAATGGCTAGAAAGTTTTCACCCCTTTAATCACATTTTTTATGCCTTTTCTCTATAAAAATGTTCTGTTTTCCTGGAAGTGAAACAATATAAGCAGCTACAGAGAGAGAGAGAGAGAGAGATGCTATACTGTTTGTTAACCCTTTGAGTGCCAGAAAGGCATCTAATGCATTGAGCTGCAATGCACTAGATACCTCTCTGGCAATCAAAGGATTAATAGCAATATTGAGGCAGAAGAGGCTCTATAATAATGATAATAATGATAAAAGGAGGAGCTGGAAGGACCAATATGTGTCAAGTGAGTCTGAGGAGGAGGAAGTGACCACTAAGAACATTGAAGAGTCTGGATGCTCTGCTTCCCCAGACCCAATGATGGCCAGTCCCTCTACATCACCACTAGGGATCTTGGGGAAATTTGTGTCACTGGAGGAAGAAGAGGGAAGTAGTAGTGTGAACAGAACAGGTCAACTACCTGTGCCTACTGCCAGTGCTGCGTCTTCTGCCAGCACTGCATTTTCTGCCACTGTGCCTTGTAATTCTCATGGGGGGATGATACCAGCAGGGGACCCTGAGTCATACTTTCCATCTCCAAGCAGTCCCGCCACTAGTACTACTACTAAGAAGGTCCAGTAGCTTGTTCAGAGTGTTACAAATAAGGTAGAGATGATCATATTACTAGTGAGGAGGAAGACTAAGGGACTGATATCAATGTGGTTGGTGTTAGTAGTAGTAACAGTGATGGTGAAGCAGCTGGTAGGAATAGTGTTAGGGGAGTGGTAGGGGAAGTAATGAAGAGCATCCAGACTAGTGGTCAAGGGAGCCCACAACATTCCCCTGATCCTGGTACTCCCCTTCCCCCCATGGCATTGTCCAGGTGGAACATGATCCTGAAGAAGGCAGAATTGTTGCCTAGCAGCAATAATACCACCACTAATAGTAGCACAGATCAGCTGCCTGTTCCTGTTGCTAGTGCTGACAATCTCTCTTCTTCAGGTCAACAACAGATAGCAAGTGTGACATTAGGGGCTCCTCTGTCACATTTCTCATCACCTTCTCCAATCGGTAAGACGTTTGTAACAGAGCTGCAGCAACAAGGAGGAACTATTGGTGCTGGTGATGATAATGATAGTGGTGAAAGATACATTAATGGTGTTTTTAGCCCAATAGGGACAGGGATGGGGATGGGCATCACCACCATCACCAGTAATGAGCTTCTGGAATTTGAGGAGTTTGCTGCTGATCTAATTCCTGCTGCTGCTGAGTTGCTGACATGTTTTGTGTTTTACTGGAATCTAGTTCCAGCTTTCTGATGTTGCATTTGGTTTCTTCCCCCCCCCCCCCTGTCTCTCTGACCCTTTATCTAGCACTGGCATTTTGCTCCTGTACTTACTGTTACCGACCTGCTTATCGACCCTTCTCTACCAGCACTGTTGTATTCTCTTCATACGGCTCCTAGTATCTGGTTCTACGACCTTTGGCTACCCATTGAGTGTGACTATAACCCACCTTGTTCGAACTGTTCAAGTCCAACTAGTCGTGCGTCATTGTGTTCAACCCCCAGTTGTTGGTTCCTTTGGCCTCCTAGATCGAAGCGTTCCTGCTCGAATCCTTAGTTCCCATTTTGTGTTCCTATGTTTGCGATAGAGATAAATATAGCTGCGGGTAGGTTCAACTCGGTTTCCTGTCTCAGTGAGTAGCTGTGAGTATCTAGAGGTGTCATCCTGCTATTAGGCTTCAGGCCTGCACCTTTAACCTGGCCTTGGCAGCAGCAAGGAATTTCTAGAGCAGCCTACACTCCCAAGCATAGTGCCTTGTCACCTCTTGGCAGGATCCTCTTCCTTACCAAGTTTACCTAGCAGCTTACAAGGGCATTTCCTGATCTGAGCCTTACAGTTGCAAGTGAAGCAGAATACTGAGGAGCAGGTTAGTGTGCCACAGACCACCGTGGACATAGTGAGAATGGGGTTTAGTGATGCAGGACTGGGACAGGATCCACTTGCCAGCAGCAATACTGGTCCTAGCTGCAGTGAAGATTCTGAGGCAGTAGCAGCAAGAGCAGTAACATTATTCTCTGCCCCAGCCAGTGAAGTGGAATCTGGAGGAGAAGGAATAACAAAAATACCTCATTATCTCAACGATAGAAGAAATGGTTACAATTAAAGGGATAATCCAGGTCCCAACATGACACAACTAGAATTGTATCAGTCCACTCAGTATAGAGATTAACCCAAACTAGAAGGTCCACTAATACTAACTACAATGGCATACTATCTGTAGTACACAGACAGATGCAGTTCATGGTGTTTGCTGTTTGCGAGGACGCAAACGGTCAGCAAGGTTTAATGTCAACCGTTGAGTAAACCCCTCAGCAAGCCGCAATTGGACTACACCCGTGGATCAGATAGTATGATACTAACGTTTGAGAAGATAACAAGCCTAAACTGTCATTAGGAGAACCTGGTACCCTATATAGCGTTGTTTTCCATTTCTATGCTAGATAAAGTTATAAATAAATTTACCTCTGAAGAAGTCCAATAAGTGGACGAAACTTGTTAGGCTATTCAACACAGAAGTCTGACTGCATTAAGGGACGCTTTCTACATTTACAGTAGAAATTTATTTTGGCTTGCTGAGGTGTTTACGCAATGGTAGACATTAAACCTCACCTACCAATTGCATCCCCGCAAACAGCAAACACCGTGAACTGCATCTGTCTGTGTACTACAGATAGTGTGCCATTGTAGTTAGTGTTAGTGGACCTTCTTGTTTAGGTTAATCTCTGTACTGCGTGGATTGATACAATTCTAGTTGTGTCATGTTGGGACCTAGATTATCCCTTTAACTGTAACCATTTCTTCTATTGTTTAGATAATGAGGTATTTTTGTTATTCATTATACTCTATACATAATCTTGTTTATCAGATTATATATTGGACTATAGCGCAGTGGCTCTATTGCACTTAGAGATGTTTCCTAGGTTAGAAATAGTGATCCACTATATCTAGCGTGGATACGGATAGGAATGCAACATTGGGAATCGGGTTTTCCTAATGAAAGCATATGTTTGTTATTCTCCTAAGAGGTAGTATCATAACAATTAACCCGCCGGTGTAGTCCTTCTTTGGCTTGCTGAGGGGTTAACGCAACAGTTGACTTTAAACCTATGCTGACCAATTACGTCCCCACAAACAGGAAACATCACTAACGGCACTTGTCTTTATACCACAGATGGTGTACCGTTATAGCTATTATAAGGGGACCTGGCATTTTGGGTTTACCTCTTTCTAAGTGTATTGATACTATCTAACTGTGTTATTTTTTGGGACCTTGATTTTCCCTTTAATTGGGAGCATTTCTTTCACCCCTTGGATATAGTGGGATCTTTTGCCGCGTATTGTATATTATACATAATCTATTGTCCCAGATTAAATAGTTCAGCCTGCTGCGTTGAATTATAATACGCTTTTTTCCTTTTTTTTAATAAAAACACTTATTAGGCTCTGCGCCATTTAGGGATTAGTATATGTTCAATACAGGTGTGAGTGCCTGGAAGTAGTCTTCCATTTCTTTTTATAGTTATTTGCACTATATTATCACTGAAGGGCACTACCCTTCTGTTTACCGTAAAATCTCAGGTATAATACACACAATTTTACCCCACTTCACCTTATGTGAAGTGGGGGGGTATATTATACACTAGAGTTTTTTGGGGGATTTAATTTGTAATGCTGGCGATCCCTTCCCTCCCTCCCCCAGCTCTATCCACTGTCATAATGATGCTTATTGTGTTCTACTGAAGTCCCCGCTGTACTGTAAGCAAAAGAAGAGAAGCTTAAAATAAACTTCCTCTGGGCAAATCTTCAATGCCGGCAGCATGCTTGCATTTGCTGGCCACCTGCTTCTCATCAATGGGCTTTCAGGACCTTCCGCCTCCAGCCAATCGTAATGCAAGCATGCCACCGGCATTGAACATTTGCCCAGAGGAAGTTTATTTTAAGCTTCTCTTCTTTTGCCTACAGTACAGCGGGGACCTCAGTGGAGCACAGTAAGCATCATTATGACAGCGGATAGCGCTGGGGGAGGGAGGGACGGGATCGTCAGCATTACAAATTTTTTTTAGCAAGGGGGAAAACTAGGATACATATTATACATAGGCACTCTTGTCTTCCCCTAAATCTTGGGTATAATATACACCTGCTTATTATGCACAGGTGCGTATTATACCTGAGATTTTACTGTAATAATACGAGTGGTAAGGGGTATCACCTTCATTAAATGTAAGGCAGTGCTGCTATTTTTCCTATACATTCTTTTTTCTATTATAAAGTCATCAGAACTCTCCCTTTGTACCTTATGGGTAGATGCTTGTTCCATTGTGAGAGAATTTTGAACAGAGACGGCCTTTACATATGGTTCCTTCAATCCCACGCTCTAAGCTTACTGGCTGAGAGGGAAGTAAGCACACAGCCCAGCAAATAGCTCTGTGACATTTTGAACAGATAATGCCCATATATTTGGGCAGTCTTTGTTCAAAATTCCCTCACAATCAAACAGGCATCAGCCCATATGGTACAAGGGGTGGGGTGTTTCTGATGATTTGCCCTTTCTTCACCACCACAGCTGCCAAGAGCAGTAGAGAAGAAACTGGGGCCATAGGAATTTT
Organism: Rhinophrynus dorsalis; assembly: GCA_037306005.1. NCBI lineage: Eukaryota > Metazoa > Chordata > Amphibia > Anura > Rhinophrynidae > Rhinophrynus > Rhinophrynus dorsalis. Next base: position 323,748,772 of record CM074721.1, read on the forward strand.
GTAAAATTTATTTGAGCACTTCAGTTAACATTATCTGTCCAGAGCACATTTGCCAGTACACAGGATTTATGGGTCTTTTTATGAATCCACTATCTACCTATCCCTGTCATCTGTGCATTGTTTAACTCTGTAACTGCCAGAGAGTTACGTTACAGATTGCTGTGCAATGCATTGTGCACCGCTCTGGCACTCAGGGGGTAAAATTATGCACAGATGACAGGGTTATATTTGGACACACAACGTTAAATATTCTTTTATTTTTTCACAGACATGACAAAATGACAAAGAAGAAAGAAGAGAGAAGAAGGAAGAACAAAACAGAAAGATTAGAAAAAATAAGAAGGGAAGTAGTAGACGAAGATGGACAGTAGCTGACCAGGGAGCCAAAGACCCTGCTGGACATCAGGATTAATGGTAGGTGTTTATTTTCAGGGGATGTTCCTTTGTAACTTAGTCAGATTAACCCTGTGAGTACCAGTGGGGTAAGAATACCCCTCTGGCACTCACAGGGTTAATCTGACTAACACTGGACACATTTTGGAGTGCTTTGGATGTATTGATATGGGGCTTAGGACACCATATCAATACATCCATTGGGGACTCAGGGTTTTTTTTTGTTTTTTTTTACTTTTTTTTACTTTCAATTGTTGCATTGGCTGCTTTAATATCAGATACTGGACTCTGCGGCCAAAAAAACTTGGTCTTTTGGGTCCCTTATCGGATCTTAAGGGCTAACGTATTCAATTGAATTGCATCTTGCAGTGTTTTAATTTTTTTATATGGGTGAAAAGGCTGCTAATATTATTGCCCATCAGGGGGGTTTTTTTGCAGGCATTTTTTCATAGCACGGGTAACTGAATAGCTTCCTGTGCTTGAAAAAAATGACATGAGCTGTTTTTTCAGCTGTCGGACCTAAAGTGTCTTAGTGCTCTGAGTGCTATGTGCTATCTTTTTGTTCTATTTTTTTCCATTGTATTAGTATACAGATGCAGGGAGTTCATTGCTGAGGTCATAAGTATTGAAAAGGTGAAGATGAAAAAAAATATAGGCAATCTGATTTCACATATAATGCATAATCAAAATTAGTTTATATCACTTTATGGAAACTAATTATTGTAAAATTAAGACTTCTTGTAAATGGGTGACTGCAGTTTCAAGGACAATGTAAATGAATAAGCTAATATATTTTAATGATATGTAGCACCAAAACAAGTAGACTTCATAAAAACTTCAATTATTAAGGAACTAAAATATAATCAATTTATATTTTTCAAGTTAGAGAGTTTTCTTTAGTTTTGATAAAGAGACTCAGCAATAAGAGATGATAAACCTCTCATGCCTATGTAATTCTGTTTATTATATGGCGCCAATGAAATTTTATATACTAACAACTAAATTAACTTTTACTCCTTCAGAAATAGTTCCATTAAATTGAGGCCACTCATTAAACTGGAATCTTTTTGGTGTGGATATTTCTTTTTCCCTTTGTTCATATGTGTAACTTGTGATATTTCCTGTGTTTGGTATAATGTTCGATGTAAATATGCTTTTAGGGAAAAGTGCTGCGTGATTAGCTGGCTCTGCTTAAAAGTAAAATAAAAAACATTGTGAATTATTAGAACGGGTAAATGAATTGAATGGTGTTAAGCTTATCTACTGAGTATAGTTATGAAAATACAAAAGGCATAAGAAAAATGACCAGTGTACAACACAACATTAAACAGCTAATATATCAAGTTCATATTTTGCACCACTTTAGCATATGTCCCAAGTAGAGCAAGTACAACATTACCTTACAATAAATGAAATTAAATATATTCAGAGGGGGTATGCAGAAAGCTAAAGGGGAGAAAATCAAATGAATGATGGAGGACAAATAATTATATCCAAAACTCTAATTCATCATTTTTTAGGAAAGTACATTACCAGGAAGGATATTTTGAAATTGTCTGTCATGTGTGTGCTGGGTACTCATTTTGTGTCTACTTCAGAAGAATGAAAGTCCCAGATGAACTTGCCTGCGACCTTCAGGTTTGAACAGATTCTGCATCTGGTGCATTAACCAACTGATCAATCACACTGATCTCTCCAGAACTTTGCTGTACCATTTAAATATAGAAATTTCCATTGTTTTTATAAGAAAATGGTTCTATTTCCCACCAATATTTTACAATGGTGGTGAAATTTCCCAACTCCATACTATAAAATCCCAGAATTTTCCACTATGCAGCATGGTATAGTTTAGGAGACAAAGAAAGTGGAGGCAGGCAGAGCGAGAGAGAAATAACAATAAAATTTAAAATACAAATAAAGTTATTTGAAGGGCTGGCTAGCACTATGACCAGCAGCTGGAGACGCTGGATGGACCCTGATGCTGCTGATGCTGCTGATACAGAGGTGGAGGAAGAAGTCAGCAGCAGTGGAAAAGAGAGCCCACATACCCCCAACCCAAAGATTCATGCAGTATTTTCCCTCTGAGAAAGCATAATGAAGAAGGCAGAGCTGGCTCGCAATGTGAACAGCATGAGCTGCAATTGCTGCCAGAGTGCCTTCTCCTGTGGAGATGGCAGGTACAACAGCAGCTGAAACTCTGTTATTCTTATCTTACCTAACCAGTTCCAAACAGCAACAGAGGACTGGGGGTGGTGGTGATGAGAATTAGGGTGATATTGAAGCAGCTGGTGTGAAGGAGAGTGTTTTTAGTTGAAAGCAATAGTGAATGGAAGAAAGAGAAATGAGGATGATCATCACTGCCAGTGAGACCACTTAGGGAGAGAGTGAGAGACAGCGAGAGCAAGTATGTTTGTATACTTTATTATAGTGTAAAACTATGTTAAAATGACAGGGTGTTAATGTTAACAAGTGCTCAGGGCTAGTGGTATAGGTTTATGAGACCTATTGCTTGGGCATAACATGACTACAAAACATCCACAAGTCACAATGCACATTGTTACTCAACCTTCAACTTTTGTATAGGGAGTGTAATGATAGGAAACACTAGCAATCCTAGATACACTGTGAATAGTATACCACTATATAATTACCTTCTGATAACAGTGTGCAGAGATCAAGCCCACACACACCACAATGTACTTTACTGACTCGGAACTAATCAATGCTCACTGATGAGATCTAATCAGTATCAAAGATGCTACAATTGAGGGTTGTCAATAGGCTTCCCCCAAATCGAAGCACTTTTATAAGAGTTGCTAACAGTGAAGTTAACTATACAAGAATCCTCGCTATTGAAAATAAAATATTAAAGGAAGTTCATGGTGAGTTTCCCTCACATTGCAATGCACACATAGAATATACAGTGTGCCTATAATATATGCAACACCCAGCCTACCAAATTATTAAGTTAATGATACAAATACATTTTGTATGGTTGGGATCTTAACTTAATGTAAGGGAATAATGTTCTTGGGATTCTAAAGTATAGATGACTGTCCGGGTAGACATGCGGGTCTCCCTCGCATCACAACTCCAACAATTTAAGCAAATTAAAACAAAGTATTGATGTCTCTAAGCAGACAAATGGTCAGATTTTGATATAGTGATTATGGATGAAACATGCAGTAGGATTGCATTAATATCAGCAGGAAAGAATCTCAAATAAATGGGACATACACCTGTGGTACATGTAGACTCTGTCCACATATTTTACATCAAAGAGAAATCAAATACCGGTTCAATCACACACATCACATTGGTACTTTCATGAACTGTAAAACTGTAAGATTAGTATATTGTCAGGAATGTTCATGTCCAAAAAGATATGTGAGCCTGACAACCAGATTCCTGAAACAAAGGGTTCTTGAACATTTTAAGAAAATAAGATGTGCCCCTTTGGATGCCCAAAAAGAAACAAAGTATAACAGGTATTTAACATCAGTATCCAGACATTTTTTTAAACATCATAAGAGTGATACATCAGTATTAAAATGCTGGGTAGGGGTGGGTGAAAAGTGTGAAAAATTTCCTGCATGACGTTTTGTGAAAACTTGCCAATTTTTTTGTTTTCCTGCGAAAAATTTAATCTTACCGCCTATGCAAAAATGTCCTCCTCTTCACCTATTTTAACAAATTTTTCACCTGTTTTAACACATTTTTTGCCTATTTTAACACATTTTTTGCCTATATTTCGTATAGGTACTACATTTCCCACTGTAATATTACTTCTTCTGAGGGCTGATGTTTAGAAATAAGTGGCTGAAAGTCAAAGTTGTGAGTCCTACAGCAACACATGGCTTGAAAAATGTGTTGGTATGCAGAATACATTTGTCGTTTTGCCCACAAAACTAACTTCCTGCTCAAGTGACACTGGCACATATTCAGGATGATATCAAGTAATAAAAATAAATAAAGTACAACCTACAATGTGGCAGATGTGTATGGTAGCGGTGGTGGTGTGGGACTGTCATGGTGTGATTTGTGCATGTATATTGCTTTTACCATTGTCATATGCTATCCTTCTTCTCAGATTATTGAGACACATTACTTATCGGTCATAGCAGTGGTCCCAAGTGGGGTAGATGGTGGCAACCCTTCTTCACATCCCTCCTCCACCTCCTCATCTGGGCTGTTGTTAATATATTTGTCCTGGCTTTGTCTGTCATACTCCTCTGCAGCAGGAGCCATAGGTGTTATTTGGAGTGAACTGACTGTTGCCACTGTCAGTAGCACACTTTGACACATAAATAACTTCACTGCTTTTTTCTTTTTGCCCTAGTTCCCTGGGAACTTTTTAAATTGCTTCTGCTGCTGCTAGGTGTGGCACCATTGGCCTGCTGTGTATCTCCAGATTAGACCTGTGGTTGTGCTTCAGGTGGAATCTCATAGAGAAGGTACCTAAGTGTGATCCTGCACAGACAACAGATAGTAACATGCTTAGCTTGAACATCCTGAGTGAAGTATCTCCATACTGTGGACTTCATGTAATGAGGGGTTCCTCAGGTGGTGCTGCTGCTACTACTACTACTACTACTGGGGCTAGATGTTGATGTAATTCTACTGCCACTACTACTAGGTGTCAAAAGTGCAGCACTTACAGGAGCAACAGCAGAGGCACTCATCATATCTAATATTGTGTATGTTAATAACCTGTTTTGCTGTTGCTGGGTACTCAAAACAAGTGTGTGTGGCTTAGTGGACTTGGACTTTGAAGAGGCGATGATGCTGATGATGACTGATAAGGTAACTGTGTGCTTGTCCAGGGTCAGAATTTCCAATGGCTTTCTCAAACAGTTTATAGACAAGCACAGTGCTCCTTAAAAGTGGTGGAAGATTCAGCCTTTGACTTTCTGCTAACCTTATAGCCCTGTCATCATCCTCACTCTCAACTTCATCTATATCTGAACAAGAGAAGGATGCTGGAGGGATATATTCTAGATCTGCATCATCAGTCATAATTAGGACATCCTCAGCAGCATCAGCAACACCTGACAGTTCTTGCCCACTACGACCCTTATATTTCTCTAAGCTTTTTTTTTTTAACTACTACTCATGTCCCTGCATGCTCCACCCCTCCCCTTACCCTTGTGTATTTTCTGGACATTACGCCGCTACACTGTGTTTTTTTTACGGTATGGTACACAACACAACTGATGGAGCTGTATGATGCCTTGCTTAAGCCCAGTCAGCTGTCTGTCACTGTCACCTAATATATTTAGTTATTTATTATTTTTTATTTATTTTTAATATCTTTTATTTTTTTTTTTTTTTAAGTTGTCTACCCTGTTGTCTTATCACAGTCTGTCCCAAAAAATGATAACTGAAAAACAAAATCAACAACTTCTTTCCCCAGACTTCCCCACCCAGCAAAATCAACAAGCAAATAGGTCCCTAGCTGCCTGTGTCTTGCCAGTCAGACTATCAGTCACATGGCATTTTGGAGTATTTGGGGTCAACCTCCTTCCTCCCTTCTTCTCCCCAGAGTGCCCCACTAACTCTCCTAACAGAACAAATGTCCTGCCTAAAATATTCCCTAAACTAAACTTCAATTCCCCTCTTTGTCTTCTGTAGCTCAAAAACAAACATACTGCTCTCTCCTCTCACAAGCACAAAATGGCATTCTGGGAGAGCCTGACAGCCTTTTATATGGCTGTAGAAAACTTTTGTGTGGTGGAAAAATATTTTTCTACCCATTGAGTTCAATGAGCGAAAAAGTTGGGAAAAAGCGGAAAAACATCACTTGTTGTGGGAAATGATTTGCAAAGCTGAAAGTGCCATTATTCGTAGATTTCAGTTTGAGGTGAAAAATTTCACACATCCATAATGCTGGGGCTTAGAATCCATTCATATAGGCATTAAAGGTGGTGATGTAGAGCAAGCATTGCTAAAAAAAGAATGCTGATGGATTTTTCTCCTGAAAACAGTTCATGAATATATCAGTTATAGTATGTTCCTCTAAACAGTAGTAATCAATGGAATTGTGTATATATTTATATTTTTTTTAACATCTGATATTTTCCTACCTCCAAAAATAGATTGGATAAAATTTAAAACAAATATATATTAAAATATAATTATATGATAGATTATAATTATAGTGGGTATTTCATGAATCCTTTAGGCTTTATTTATAGCCTATGAGGCTTTGATCTTCCCAATATGGTGTCCTTCTGGATCCATTCACCTCATTTTGGATCTGGGACGTGTGGCATATAGGTATAAATATCTGTAGATCTGCCCCCCTTGCTAAATCTCTGAGGAAGGCAGTTAGCCTGCCAAAATGCGTTAGGTAGTTTAGATCACCTGTCTAGGGGGTCTGTGGTCATGGCTTTGCCTGTCTAGCCACTCTCACTCCTAGGCTTAAAGGGATAGTAATGTTTCAAAATAAAAGCAGCTCTAATTAATCATCATAGTATTTGGACTTTGGAGAGGGTTATTTCAATTCTGTCAGAGTTGTAGTTCAAGTGTAATTCAATAACAAAGTATCCCCCTCCCGCCCCTTTTACTGATGTAACATTGTTCAGCCAGATCAGAAGGGAGGTGCCCAGGTAGATTGCAGAGAGGGACAATCTTCAATTAAGATAAGGGAAAAACCTGGGCCTTCATTGTTGTCATATGAAGAAGATTGTCCCCTTCTGGTATGTGTCTAGTCTTACAACCAGATTCCACATCTGAGAAGAAATGGCTTACACTAGGTTAAAGGGGCAGGAGGGGAAACTTTGCTTGTGAATATCTCTCAAACCATAAAATTTTGAGAGATAAGACTTATATCGTTCTTCATGTTTTCTCAATGCCTACAAAATAAAATAAAGTTAAAACAAAGTATTATTATCCCTTTAAGTACCCAGTATGTGTGGCTCCCCTGATTAGCATTGTCCTTTTCAGTCAGGGGAATGATTACTTTTTTCCCCCTCACCAGTTGGTGAATAGGAGTATATTTTTTAGGGACTTTTCTATGTGCTCAGATCCTAACAGGTTTTTTCACAAATATTATCTTTCAAGGGACAGGTAAAGGAAATTTACATTTTTTATGTCTGTGCCACTTATTTACTGCAATCCTACTGCCTGTTTCATCCATAATCACTATATCAATATCTGACCACTTGTCTGCTGGTGAGCTGGCCCTATATAAAAATTATATCACTGGGCCCGCTGGTGAGCTGGCCCTATATAAAAATTATATCACTGGGCATATGGAAGAGAGTCAACCATATACCCGTTTTTTGGGTGGAAGGGGTGAATGGGAATACAGAGTATTCCCATCATTGTAAATAACATATATAAAGTGACTTTATGTTCCCCCGGGGCTTTCCTCCAGTGGAGTGGAGAAGTCAGGGGAAATCCAGGCCTTGTTCATTTTTATAAGTGTCAACCTATCAGCATTTTCGGTGGAAAGGCGGATACGCTTATCTGTTATGATGCCACCAGCAGCACTAAATACCCGCTCAGACAGAACGCTGGCGGCAGGGCAGGCCAGCACCTCCAAGGCGTAGAGTGCCAGTTCATACCACGTGTCCAGCTTGGACACCCAGTAGTTGTAAGGCACAGAGGGATCATTGAGGACGCTGACACGGTCTGCTACGTACTCCTTCACCATCTTCCAAAACGTTTCCCTCCTTGTGACACTAGGCTGCGCATCAGGGTGAGGGTGCTGGCGGGGTGTCATGAAGGTGTCCCACGCCTTGGAGAGTGTTGCCCTGCCTTTGTCGGAACTGCTGTGTGCTCCCCTTTTCTCCCCTTCTCGGTTGGCCAAGGTAGCACGTACTCTGCCGCCATCGTTGTCAGATGGAAAATTTTGGAGCAATTTTTCAACAAGAACCTTCTGGTATTGCACCATTTTGCTTGTCCTCTCCACCGGAGGAATGAGAGATGAGAAATTCTCTTTGTAGCGGGGGTCCAGAAGGGTGAACACCCAGTAATCCGTGTTGTCTAAAATGCGTGTAACGCGTGGGTCACGGGAAAGGCAGCCTAACATAAAGTCAGCCATGTGTGCCAGAGTACCAACAGGCAAGATTTCGCTGTCCTCACCAGGAGGATGACTCTCAATCTCCTCATCCTCTTCCTCCTCTTCTGCCCACCCACGCTGAAGAGATGGAACTAAAGTTCCATGGCTACCCTCTGTAGCGGAGGCAACCGTGTCTTCCTCCTCCTCCTCCTCCGCCTCCTCCAATTGTCTCTGAGAAGACGAAGTGAGGGTGCTCTGGCTATCACCTTGTGTAAGCTCTTCCTCCCCCATTTCCACCTCTTCCACATGCAAAGCGTCGGTTTTAATTGTGAGCAGCGAGCGTTTCAGTAGACACAGAAGTGGGATGGATACACTGATAATAGCGTTATCGCCGCTCACCATCTGTGTCGATTCCTCAAAATTGCGTAAAACCTCACAGAGGTCTGTCATCCATTCCCACTCCTCACTTCTGATTACAGGAAGTTGAACGGAGAGGCGACGACCGTGTAACAGCTGGTACTCCACTACTGCCCTCTGCTGCTCACAAAGCCGGGCCAACAGGTGGAAGGTGGAGTTCCAGCGTGTGCTCACGTCACACAGCAGCCGGTGAGCTGGCAATTGTAAGCGCTGCTGCAGCTTCAACAGGCCGGCTGAAGCTGTAGATGACTTACGGAAATGTGCACACACGCGGCGCACCTTGGTCAAGAGATCATGCAAATTGGGGTAGGTTTTTAGAAATCGCTGAACCACTAAATTAAATACATGCGCTAGGCATGGTACGTGTGTGAGCTTGCCGAGCTCCAAAGCCGCCACCAAGTTACGCCCATTATCACACACAACCATGCCTGGTTGCAGGTTGAGTGGCGAGAGCCATTGCTCGGTCTGGTGACTAATCCCCTGCAACAGCTCTGAGGCCGTGTGTTGTTTGTCCCCAAGGCAGATCAGCTTCAGCACGGCCTGTTGACGCTTCCCCACTGCAGTGCTACACTGCTTCCAGCTGCCGGCTGATGGGTGAGTGGCGCTGCGCGCAGAGAATTCGGAGGTGGAAACGGAGGAGGAGGAGCCAATAACGTAGGTGCTGGCGGAAACCCTGATGGAGGTAGGGCCCGCAATCCTCGGCGTGGGTAGCACCTGTGCCATCCCAGGGTCCGAGTCGCTCCCAGCCTCCACGACATTCACCCAGTGTGCCGTCAGGGAAATGTAGCGTCCCTGGCCACAAGCACTTGTCCATGTGTCAGTCGTTAAGTGGACCTTCCCAGTAACTGCGTTGGTCAGGGCACGGGTGATGTTACGGGACACATGGTGGTGTAATGCGGGGACGGCACACCGGGAAAAGTAGTGGCGGCTGGGGACTGCGTACTGAGGGACAGCTGCTGCCATCAGGCTGCGGAAGGACTCAGTCTCCACAAGCCTAAATGGCAGCATTTCGATGGCCAGTAATTTGGAAAGGTGTGAGGTTAGTGCTATGGCCTGTGGGTGGGTGGCTGGGTATTTTCACTTGCGCTCAAATGCCTGGGGTAACGACATTTGGACGCTGCGCTGGGACAGGAAAGTGGATGTGGTCGCTGATGGTGCTTCAGATGGTACAGGTGCAGGGTGGGAGGTATGCGGGCCTGCGCCTTCGACAGGCGATTGGCCAGCACCGAAAACAGGGGAAGAGGAGGCAGTGCTGTGGCCTGCAGACACAGATTGGCGATCCGGGCGTTCCTCCCACTTATTACGGTGCTTGGATGCCATGTGTCGGATCATGCTGGTGGTGGTGAGGTTTCTAGTGTTCATGCCTCGGCTCATTCTGGTGTGGCACAGGTTGCAAACTACAATTCTTTTGTCGTCCGGCCTTTCCTTAAAAAAACGCCATACCGCGGAACACCTAGCCCTTGGCAAGGGAGATTTACGCAAGGGGGTGCTCCGTGGAACATTTGCGGGCCGGTTTGGTGCGGTCCGCCTTCTTTCTGTAGCCACACCACTGCCTCTTCCAGCCTGTTGCGGTGCTGCAGATGGCTCACCCTCAGGACTGCTGTCATCGCTCGGCTCTCCACCTTCCCAGGTGGGGTCAGTCACCTCATCGTCCACCAAGTCCTCCTCCACTTCCTCACTCTGATCATCCTCCTCATGTCTTGATCCCACCACATACTCAGTCATTGACAACTGTATATCATCCTCCTCATCAAGGTCTTGAGACAGTAATAGTGGTTGATTTAATGACAACTGTGTCTCATCATCATCATCATCCACTTCCTTTGACCTTAAATGCCGTTCCCCTCTGTCATCTTCTTGTGATTGGGTACCCTCTAGAGGTTGTGAATCAGGGCACAAGATTTCATGTTCCTCTGCAAGCGTGCTTGGAGAGAGGTTCAAATTAAGGATTGGTGATGAGACGAGCTCCTCACTATATACCAGTGTGGGATCACTTCTTTGACCAGACCCTCTATGGTGGGAGGAAGGATGATCAGGGTGAGGATTATGTTGACCAGACTCTTGGCTACTGAGAGTGGACTTGGTGGAAGACAGGGTGGTGCTTAACCGACTGGAAGCAGTATCACCTGAAATCCAACCGACCACCTGTTCGCAGTGGTCTGACCTCGAGAGTGATGTCCTGCGACGCCCTGTAAACTGAGACATGAAGCTAGGTATGGTGGATGTCTTTCTTTCTTGTGCTCTGGCACCAGGCACAGTTTCTACGCGTCCTGACCCGCGCCCTGAACTATCAGGATCATGTCCACTTCCCCGTCCCTTTTTACCCGCCTTCTTCATATTACACGGAATATGTGCTGCAAATCTGCAACTTTGCACACTAAACAGAATGTGCTGCTTATCTGCGGCTCGGCACAGTGAATGGAATATGTGACTTTGATATTTTACACTTTGCACAGTAAACAGAATGTTCTCCTAATCTGCAACTTTGCACACTAAACAGAATGTGCTGCTTATCTGCGGCTAGACACAGTGAATGGAATATGTGACTTTGATATTTTACACTTTGCACACTAAACAGAATGTTCTCCTAATCTGCAACTTTGCACACTAAACAGAATGTGCTGCTTATCTGCGGCTCGGCACAGTGAATGGAATATGTGACTTTGATATTTTACACTTTGCACAGTAAACAGAATGTTCTCCTAATCTGCAACTTTGCACACTAAACAGAATGTGCTTCTTATCTGCGGTTAGACACAGTGAATGGAATATGTGACTTTGATATTTTACACTTTGCACACTAAACAGAATGTTCTGCTAATCTGAAACTTTGCACACTAAACAGAATGTGCTTCTTATCTGCGGTTAGACACAGTGAATGGAATATGTGACTTTGATATTTTACACTTTGCACACTAAACAGAATGTTCTGCTAATCTGAAACTTTGCACACTAAACAGAGTGTGCTGCTTATCTGCGGCTAGACACAGTGAATGGAATATGTGACTTTGATATTTTACACTTTGCACACTAAACAGAATGTTCTGCTAATCTGAAACTTTGCACACTAAACAGAATGTGCTGCTTATCTGCGGCTCGGCACAGTGAATGGAATATGTGACTTTGATATTTTACACTTTGCACAGTAAACAGAATGTTCTCCTAATCTGCAACTTTGCACACTAAACAGAATGTGCTGCTTATCTGCGGCTAGACACAGTGAATGGAATATGTGACTTTGATATTTTACACTTTGCACAGTAAACAGAATGTTCTGCTAATCTGAAACTTTGCACACTAAACAGAATGTGCTGCTTATCTGCGGCTAGACACAGTGAATGGAATATGTGACTTTGATATTTTACACTTTGCACACTAAACAGAATGTTCTGCTAATCTGAAACTTTGCACACTAAACAGAATGTGCTGCTTATCTGCGGCTAGACACAGTGAATGGAATATGTGACTTTGATATTTTACACTTTGCACACTAAACAGAATGTTCTGCTAATCTGAAACTTTGCACACTAAACAGAATGTGCTGCTTATCTGCGGCTCGGCACAGTGAATGGAATATGTGACTTTGATATTTTACACTTTGCACAGTAAACAGAATGTTCTCCTAATCTGCAACTTTGCACACTAAACAGAATGTGCTGCTTATCTGCGGCTAGACACAGTGAATGGAATATGTGACTTTGATATTTTACACTTTGCACACTAAACAGAATGTTCTGCTAATCTGAAACTTTGCACACTAAACAGAATGTGCTGCTTATCTGCGGCTCGGCACAGTGAATGGAATATGTGACTTTGATATTTTACACTTTGCACAGTAAACAGAATGTTCTGCTAATCTGAACCTTTGCACACTAAACAGAATGTGCTTCTTATCTGCGGTTAGACACAGTGAATGGAATATGTGACTTTGATATTTTACACTTTGCACACTAAACAGAATGTTCTGCTAATCTGCAACTTTGCACACTAAACAGAATGTGCTTCTTATCTGCGGTTAGACACAGTGAATGGAATATGTGACTTTGATATTTTACACTTTGCACACTAAACAGAATGTTCTGCGAATCTGAAACTTTGCACACTAAACAGAATGTGCTTCTTATCTGCGGTTAGACACAGTGAATGGAATATGTGACTTTGATATTTTACACTTTGCACACTAAACAGAATGTTCTGCTAATCTGAAACTTTGCACACTAAACAGAATGTGCTGCTTATCTGCGGCTCGGCACAGTGAATGGAATATGTGACTTTGATATTTTACACTTTGCACACTAAACAGAATGTTCTGCTAATCTGAAACTTTGCACACTATACAGAATGTGCTGCTAATCTGAAACTTTGCACACTAAAAAGAATGCGCTTCTTATCTGCGGTTAGACACAGTGAATGGAATATGTGACTTTGATATTTTACACTTTGCACACTAAACAGAATGTTCTGCTAATCTGAAACTTTGCACACTAAACAGAATGTGCTGCTTATCTGCGGCTCGGCACAGTGAATGGAATATGTGACTTTGATATTTTACACTTTGCACACTAAACAGAATGTTCTGCTAATCTGAAACTTTGCACACTAAACAGAATGTGCTGCTAATCTGCAACTTTGCACACTAAAAAGAATGTGCTGCTAATCTGCAACTTTGCACACTGAACAGAATGTGCTGCTAATCTGCAACTTTGCACACTAAAAAGAATGTGCTGCTAATCTGCAACTTTGCACACTAAACAGAATGTGCTGCTAATCTGCGGCTAGGCACAGTGAACGGAATATGTGACTTTTTTTTTTTAAATCTCTGCCCCCCCAAACAAAATAAACTGCTGCCCCCACACACAGTAGTCCTAAAAAGGACTTTTGGGTCTTTTTTTTTTTCAAAATCGCTTTTCTTCTCCCTACACTGACTTTCCCTTCCTATCCTCATCTCTCCCTGGCTAAGACTGAGCCGAACTCGCTGGTCAGGTGCTATACAGCACCCGATCACGGGTTCTGGCCAGCCAATCAGTGTAATGCCAGAGCCTCCCTGCACGTTTATTGGCTGCGCAGCAGCCGCGAAACGTGCGGGGAGGAGACCCGAACATGGCGGGCGAGCACATGCGGTACTCGTACGAGTACCGCCATGTGCCGAGCAGAGCGATGCTCGAGCCGAACCGAGCTTCGGCCGAGCATGCTCGCTCATCACTAATCACTAGCTTAATAATTTGGTTGGCTGGGAGATTCACATACATTATAGGCACACTGTATATTCTATGCGTGCATTTCTATATGAGGGAGACCTGCTATGGTCTTCCTTTAATATTTTGTATAGTTAACTTCACTGTTAGCCACTTAGATTTGGGGAAAGCCCATTGACAACCCTAAATTGTAGTGTCTATGATACTGATTAGATCTTATCAGTGAGCTTTGATTAGTTCCGAGTCAGAGAAATACATTGTGGTGTTTGTGGGCTTGATCACAGCACACTGTTATCAGAAGGCAATGATATAGTGGTATACTATTCACAGTGTATCTAGGACTGCTAGTGTTTCCGATCAGTACACTCCCTATACAAAAGTTGAATGTGGAGTCACAATATGCATAGTCAGGTTATGCCCAAGCAACAAACCTATAACACTAGCTCTGAGCACTTGTTAACACCCTATAATTTTAACATAGCTTTACACTATAATAAAGTTAATAAAGCACCTCTAATATACATTTCTTCTCCTCTTTTCTTTTGTTTGTATATTCATTAAATGTATAGGTAGCACCTTGGGGGATTTAGTTGTATTTACAAAACCTAATAAAGTTATCAAAAATCTATTGTTATTTTTCCTTTAAATAGCACATTAAATATAATCCACTGATTGCGATTTCCATTTTTGTTGATGTTTGCATACTTATTGATGTGAACACTGCAGAGAAGAAGGCATACAAGGGCTAGGGATCACCATTAACTTCCAAGCACACCTGTTCAACAGCCTTCACCTGTTGCAAGTGAGGAGGCACTGGCTGAAGAGCCACACAGACGCCCATCCCCACCTTGAGGACAACACTTGCCAGAAGGACCCCAGGTGCTGCAACAGGATGTCCACCAGCTCCCACAGCTTCCACAGGGACCTGTGGAGCAGGAAAGGAATGACAGATGACTGCCAAGGCCCAAGATATACTGCAAGAGGGTCACACTCCTGGGAATGATAGATGCTGAAGTAAGAGACAGCTACAGGTTGGTATCGCAAAGCATCATTGACCTATCTGAGGTCATCAAAGATGACATTGACCCCATTTACAGCACCAACCATGTCCTATCTGGATTACAGAAGCTCATGTGTGCCAGCCATGTTATGGCAAGTGGATCCTTCCAGTTCACAGAAGGGTATGTATCTTGCATGTCCCATGCCACATGTTCAAGGGCACTGGCTCAGGTGTTGGCAGCCCTCAACTGGAAGGCCAGTACCTATATCCACTTCCCCACAACCGACATGTAGTGGACACATGTTAAACAGGCCTCTTACACTAGGGGAGGAATACCCAGGGTCATGGGTGCCATAGACATAGTGTGAATAAGGGCTCCAGCACAAGTGATACATCTGTACATTAACTGGAAGAACTTCCATTCCATCAATGTACAGATGGTGCATGATGCCAGCATCCTCAACCCTGCGAGGACTTTGCATCACCACCAGGGGGAGAAACATCACAAAGGAGTGAGGTGTTGACTGGGGGTACAAACTTCCCCGCAGTCCATGTATTCTGGAACCCTCACACCTGCCCCTCAGCACAACTCACCACCACCACCACCACCAGAAGAAGAAACACAGAACCTTGAGGAACTGATTGTCCAACAAGAGGAGACTGAGGACATTGGAGAGGCATTCCCATCCCCACCATACACTCCGACCTCACAGGTTACAGGTAGCCATACCATTTTGATGAATGAGGAGTCAGCACTGGAAGGCCAGAAGATCAACCACGTAGCAGCGGGATGTGCAGCGCAACACAGCTACCCTCAGAGCCATTGAATAACAGCAAGCAATTCTCATAACAGAACTCAGGCAGTTTAGGACTGGGATGCTGGACATGTTGGAGCAAATTCTGGTTGAGATGTGAGAGACAAATTGCAGGGAGAACCAGCGGATGGAGAGGGCACAGGCATCCACAGGGGGGTCCACAGCTACCCCCCACCAGTGTGACCTCAACAGAAGCCCCAAGACCAGTGAGAGCAACACGAGAGTGTGAGTGCATCCACCTCTGCAGCCCCTCCCAAAGTCCCCCCCAAAAATAAAAAAGCCCAATTTGTGAATGCCATGGTCACTGGAATTTGGATCTTTTTCAGCTGGATGTGGGGACACAGGCAGGCTCCTGCTGAGGCTTCATCTACTTGTGTGGCTGTGGTCTGGCAGTGGGGCCATATGACCCATAATGTGGTGTGGTCACCCTGCTAGGCATCCAGTGCCTTCCCGGTGGTAGTGGTGATGGTGGGAACATCTAATACCTGCCTTGGGTGGTTGGAGGCAGCCACCTCCCAGGAGGCATCCAGTCAGTGGCAGTGGTGGCTAGCAGAACATAGTCTGGCAGGATGTACTGGCGGAGGGGTGCTTGGAGTCCATAATCTGAAGGTGGTGGTGGTGGTGAGGTGCTTGGAGTCCATATCCTGCAAGGGTTGGTGGTCGTGATGGTGGCAGCAGTGACATGGCAGTTGGTCCCTCTTCTGGCTCCTCAGGGGCTGGGTCACTGGGTGAAAAACCATAGGGGTCCTCCTCGCCCTCCTCCTGCTGTTCTGCAGGCATGAAAGCTGTGTGGTGAAATGGCATGATGTAATTAGTCATCTAAGCTTTGACAGGAGTGCTGCCTGACTATGCCATTGATATGTGAACTCTTGAATTTCAAGATGTTATCCATTGCATTGCTTTGACAAGACCCAGTACATTGATTTCACCAACCTACAGTGGTACAGCTTTAGTTATCTTATGTATCAAAAGACAGTATTTATGAACAGTATAGTAGGTGTTGACTTTCCAAGTGAATCGCTATTAATGGATAGTGTATACCATGTAGGAGATACACTAAGGTGTGATAAAGGAGAGATCATGTCTCCAGTGAGATATTGGGGGGGGGGCACTAAGGTTTTATAAAACGGTGATGACCTCTCCAGTGATAACACTTCTCAAATTCCTATGTTATAGAAATGATATCACCGGAGAAGTCATCTCCACTTTATCATCTCTTTATTACACCTTAGTAAATAACCCCCCAGTTCTCTAGTCTATCAAGCTTATACATTAAGATTTCTCAAGTGGGAGAGATCTTGAATGGGTTTTACAAAATAATTTAGTATTTCGAGAAGTGATATCACTGGAGATGTAATCTGCACTTTATCACCTCTTTATCACACTTTAGTGCATACCCCCCCATGTATTTCTGCCTTAATTATCTAACAGCATAAAAACCATACCCAGAACTTGACAAAGGTAGGCTGTTGCTTTCAAAAGTTTGTTCTGAAGATTGAATGTTAGTATAATAAAAAAGTATTACTACATACTGAGATAGTAATTAATTTCCCATTTGCACCGCTGGACTAACAAGACTATCCTAATTTTAATATAAATATATCCCTTGCTGATCTGTATTCCTTTTGCACGCCCCCTTTCCTTTTTTTTTTTTTAAACCTTTTTTTAATTCAATCTTAAATTTATTTAAAATGTATTCATTAAATAATTCTATAGTTTGGTGAGTAAGTACTAGGTAGTGTTAAATTAGAAAAGATAAGATTTTACATGGGTTAGGGTAAGGTTTAGGGTTAGGTTCATGCTTAGTTAAATAAATAAATAAATAAATAGTTTTTATATAGAATTGTTGACCATTTGGGTTTTTTTTCTGCACATATCCTGTGCTTGAAATCCATAGCAACATTGTAATATACGTACGAAAAATGAAAAAAACAAAATATTACTATTTGGTACAGATTGGTGCACGAAAAGTTTAAAAAATATATTGAGGAATTTACCTATGATTTCTACTTTTCAGAAATATATACTTTTGTGGGGAATTTTAAACTGTTAACTAAGCTGTGGTCCTTGCATGCCAATTTTTTTTTTTTTAAATTACAGGTTGAAAATGGTGTTGCTCAGCTTGTAATATTTACCCTGTAAATTTGAAAAAAGATTAAACTCCAAGGCATGTTGGGTACTCCCATATTCAGGACAAGTAAGTGGATATATTTTGGGGGATTTTTTTCAGATTAACTAATTGTGTTCAAATCATGACAATCAAATGTTTTCTCTTTTTTATATTTTAATCAAACTAAATTATGGGCTATACATATAAATATCGCATAAAAAATCCCCACTTACCCTTTAAAAAACAGTATATAATTTGTGTTGGTATTCAATATGAATTACAGGGAAAACATTTTTGGTCAATGAATAGAGGAACAGTCATTGCTTACTGATGTGTACCCCTTCTTCTAGTTAGTGATTGGCTAGAATGTGAGGTTACTCCAGGGCACATTCATTTTCCTCTCTAACCATACCTTGCATCCAGTGGAAGCATGGAAAATATTTAAAGAGGCATTGGCCATATATAAGCCAATCACTTTTTCTTAGTTTAGAATGGCCTGTGCAAATGCCCAGACATGATCTTGGGGTGATTTGTCTATTTATTTATAGGAGAAGGAGCCTCCTCACTCTCCTTCTTTGTAGTAGAGGGAACCCCTTATATGTACTTAGAAATATAGGAAGGCTCTGGACCCCAACTTAATTTAGTAGTACATCCTCTCCCTTTGGTAGAGATGGTATGCTATAGATTAACATGAGAGCTCCAGATCCCATATCAATATATTTTTTTAATCTTCCTTTACCATAGGGGAAAAAAACATTTTTTCTGATTTTGTTGCCATGAACGTCCATCCAGGAGTAAGAAAATCTAAATACAGCCCTACGTTTCTTAAATAGATTACTTATTATTGCTACATATTTAAACAGACCCTACATTCTTATCATAAACCTGAAGCACTGAAAAAGTTATCATCTCCTTTTTCATGGAACACTTCATATTCACTTCCTGCATGTAAGAGTTTTAAACTAAATGTTTCCTTGATAAAGGGTCCTGATGTGAGCTGAAATGATGACCTCTATGTGATATAAATTAAACCAGAACCTTTCTTTTCCCCTTTATAATTGTACTAACACCACTTTTGTACTGGATGGCACCCAGGCCAATATCCCATGTTATCAGGAGTATTTTGCTTATATTGTCTGTCTGTCTATCTGTGTGTGTGTTGTGTTTTTGTGTTGTATCTGTGTCTGTGCGTGTGTGTGTGTGTGTGTGTTGCATGCCACTCTTTTTATTTTACACTTTTAATTTCTAAGCCCTTGCCAGATGAATACCAATTATCCACCTAATTATACAAAATAACCACAGCTGATCATTGTGCTACAAGATGAGTTTTCTGAGAACTGGTGTGGCAAAACAGTGTTAGGAAAGTGCTTATTAAGTTGGTTGACAGTCAGTAGGTTTATTTTATGGTATTTGCCAGCTGGTTAAAATTCAATTTAGGGGCAAATTAATTAATATAGAATGTTTCCACCTCTGCAAGGCTAGGAGGCTGCTCACTAGAATTTTTTTTTATTTTTTTAAAAATCATCATATTAAACCTTGATGTTCAATAAGTATCAAATTATTGAAAGGATTAAATAAGTTAAAGATTTTTTTTCCTAGAAAGGTTACACTGAACTTCCTACAGGTAACAATCAATCAATAAATAAGAACATTGCATTTGAAGCATGTAAAAATTACCTTTTAAAGTGACAGAGTATGTGAGTTGAATAGCTCTCTGGCACTCAGAGTTAAAGTAATGGTAATGCTAAATGTTTACCTATCGTAACAGTACAAATGACAGTTAAAAGAAAAAAGCTTAAACACTTAAAGTGGAACTACCACCTGTTTTAAAGTTTATGTCATCTAATTCCCCATCTGGCAACTAGCTGCTCAGTAACTGGTTAAATAGAACGAGACCCTGCTCCAGGGCTGACAGGCAGTAGAGCTCGCAGACATCTTGCCACACTGGCGTCTTCGCGCCTGAGCTGTTAGTCCCTTTTGGAGCCGAACAGCTCCTAACAACGCCTTCTAGAGCCGGCTGGGACTGACAGCGCAGGTGCAAAGACAACACTATGGCAAGATGTCTGCACGCTCTACTGCCTGTCAGCTCCGGAGCAGGGTCTTGTTTTATTTAACCAGGTAATTATTCTGGCAACTAGCAATACTGAGCAGCTAGTTGCCAGATGGGGAATTAGATGACATAAACTTTAAAACAGGTAGAAGTTCCACTTTAAGTCCTTTATGACCATCAAAATAGTATAGATAAGAGTTTATAGTATGAGTTGGTTTATTATTAATGCAAGTTGTCTCCTATTAAGATTTCTCTATTGGGAACTGACTTAATCAGTTTTCAGAAGACAGAAAAGGACTATGCTGTCACTTTCAACGTTATCCCCTTCCAGGTCACATACATGGGCACACACTCTCACAGCTGACAGTACTTTTGTCATGGTAATCAGAAAAATAAGGACAGGCACAAAGATAAAATATAACCACCTTTATTTATAATAACAACAATAATGGTAGAGCCCACACAGAACCCCAGACATATGTAAATAGGACCCAAGGTCCCTCCAGAGCTGCACACTGTTCTGTGCACTGCAATACTCAAGATCTCGAGACTAGGGAAGCGGCTCAAGTGGGACAACAGAAGAAGTCACCACTTGGTCTGCAAATGGAAGCAACAGAGAGCAAGAGTAGAGCAGAGCCAGGAGGCATCAAGACTACAGTTCAAGCAAGCAAGCAGGTAGTATAGGGAGCGAGTAGGCAGTCAGAGTCACAGGTCAGACAAGTCGGGGGCTACACGGTGTGAGAGTAACCAAGCCTCTGGTCAGGAAACCGGAGACTATGCTGAGCGAGTAGGAGCCAGGGCCACTGGTCAGGCAAACCAATGACTACAAGGAGCGAAAGTAACCAGGCTGTCAGGAAAGGCAACTGGAGGCTATACTGAGCGGGTAGTAGCCAGGGCCACTGGTCAGACAGGCCAGGGTCATACACAGAGCGAGATTCTCAGACAAACACAATGGAGCACAAACATAACAAGCAGGAACACCACGTAAGGGCCATGACTCCTAGCCGTAAGGAGGATTATAAAGGAGCAGAAGGAGGCTGGGCCCAATTAGGCCACCCAGAGTAGGCCCATAAACAGGCATCCAAGCCAGTGCCTGTAACAGACATAGTAATGCAGAGGTGGCTGCAAGGATGCTGGCCGACTATCACGGTGCCCGTGATCTCCATCTGTCACTCTCGCTTGTGCTGTGCTCCTATTGGTTGAGCCTGTTTGGCCCTCCCCTGGTGACCTTTTTATGCTTGGCCATTGGCACCTGTCAGGTGCCCTTTCGTGGTGTTCCTGAGCCAGTAATGTTGTGCTGTGTTCCTGTGTTCCTGATTCTGGTATACCGACTTGGCCTGTTTAGACTACGCTCCTGTGTTCCTGCTCCGTGATCCGACCCGGTCTGGCTGACGTTCCTGCTTGTGAGATCTGGCTTGTCTGAGAACCCTGCTCCGTGATCCAACCCGGCCTGGCTGACGTTCCTGCTTGTGACCTGATCTGGCTTGTCTGAGAACCATGCTCCATGATCCGACCCGACCTGGCTGACTTCCTGCTCTGTACCGGCTTGCTACTACCCCGCCAGCGTTCCAGCTTTCTGCTGTCACCGAGGTGACATTCTGACTATCTCCGGTGGTTGTGGCAGGGCTGATTGTGTGCCTCCGTTAACCAGTGCAGAGCTGTACTCCTGCTGGCTGAGCCTCCGTTATCCATGCAGAGCTGTACTCCTGCTGGCTGAGCCTTCGTTAACCCGTGCAGAGCTGTGCTCCTGGTTGCTGAGCCTCCGTTTACCGTGCAGAGTTGTGCTTCCATTACTGAGCCTCCATTCACTGGTACAGAGCTATAGCTTACTCTTACACTTGCAGAGCTGTTACCTTTCAGACGCTATTAATGCTGAGCTGGTCCATCCTAAGCCTTGTGAGGCGACGGTTCATTCTACACCTTGCAGTATAGTCGGTCTTCGTTACCGCGCCTGTAGGAGGTGCCATTGCCCTAGCTCGTTCAGTGCTATTCTGCGTTATACGCCCGGTGGGGCTATTAGCTCAAGCTCTTGCAATCCAGTTGCTTCCGTTATTACGCCCTTGGGGGCAATTGGCTCAAACTCTTGCAATCCAGTTGCTTCCGTTATTACGCCCGTGGGGGCTATTGGCTCAAGCTCTTGCAATCCAGTTGCTTCCGTTACTACGCCCGTGGGGGCTATTGGCTCAAGCTCTTGCAATCCAGTTGCTTCCATTACTACGCCCGTGGGGGCTACAGGCTCAAGTCTCTGCAGGGTTCTGGTCTCAGTTCCCTTCTGCTGAAACAGTTATCTCTGTTTTATGGACTTTAGGTGTTGTATCAACTACACCACTCACTGCCTCATTACCACCTTGGGCGTGCCAAACACCACAACAGAGACTGACTGATTACTTGTGTTAACCCTTGTGTTCTCTGCCTTCAGTACCTGTTATGTGAATGTCTCTGTAAAGTTTATTAATCTGTATACTGGGCATCTACAGCCTATATGCTATTATTCTGTGCTGCCTATAGAGGGCGATCCTTTCTGTGTTTAATAAAACTGTGTTTTATTTTAACCTACTGGTCTGAGTGTCTTGAAAACCTTTACACCGACACACCACAGAAGAAGGAAGCACAGATTTCAAAGGTAGACTGTGATAGCTCCCTTCCATCCAGTTGCCCATGCGATCCTCTGGATCACAATAGCTAACTTAAAATAAGTACAAACACATGATAGCCCAAGTGTCCTGCTAGTGCAGAGTCAGCTATCATAAGACAACTACTCTCATCTCCTGCACACAGGCATGGAAACCAGTAGTCAATGACATAGACAAATGGCACAATGGCTGAAAGCCTAGCCACTTGTGCCATGTTTACTATTTACTAAAATAAAGAAGAGCAATATAAACTTTGTGGAACTTTTTAGAAACATAGAATTTGACGGCAGATAAGAACCATTTGGTCCCATGTAGTCTGCTCATTTTCCTAATGTAAAAACCACAGACTTTATTTGGTCCTTTTGTCTTTTCTTATGTTAAGCACGGCCTTATGCCTATCCCATACATGCGTAACTTCTGTCACTGTATTGACTTCTACCACTTCTGCTGGTTGGCTATTCCACTCATCTACTACCCTCTCAGTGAAGTAAAACTTTCTTACATTATGTCTAAACCTGTGTCCTCTTGTCCTAACATTGTTACTCCTTTGAAATGTAATTCCCTCCTCACAATACTCTAGGTGAGGTCTAACTAGAGATCTATTTAGTGGCATGATCACTTCCCTTTTTCTGCAACTAATACCCCTAATTCCTATGTTATTGTGTGGAGCCTATGCACTAAGATTTCTTCAACTTTGCAGATCTTAGTGAATAGGCTCTATAGAATAACATAGGAACTGAAGAAGTGATAAACTGGATAAGTCATCTCCACTTTATCACCTCTTTATCACCGCTTAGTGAATCTCCCCCAAGGAGAGAAAGACATTTGAAATTAAGATGATCACTTACTTCAACACCAACACACTGGATTGAATAAATACTTGGGATTCTTCTTATAGTATCAAAATATTATGTAATATTTCCTTCTATTTATTCTGTTTTGATACATGTTTTACTCATCTTTAACTACATTGTTTTGACTTGCATCTGTGTACTGTCATTCTTTCTCTCTCTCTCCCCTTTTCCCACATCCTGCCATGCCAGCTACCACCATCACATTTCTATTCACTCCCTATCAGCTCCTAACTTTCCTTTACATTCTTGTTGGGGGTTTTTTCTATTATTTCCAGTATGCTTAATTTCTGTTATTTTCAATATGTCTATCTGAGTTTATCTCTCGAAATATTGTCTTCATAAAATGTAAAGTTAGTCCAATAAAAAAGCTATTAATCATTCACTTGACCTAAAGATAGATGTAGATATATCCAAATATTTTGCACTTTTTGTATCTTAGGTTTGAAGCACTGTATCTTATTTAACCGTCTCTGCAAGTAAAAAAGTTGACATATGATAATTGCTAGATAATGAGGATGATGTACTAGGAGGAAATGGGGGATAGGAGATGCAGTAAGGAGCAATAAGCAGGTGATAGAGTGGATACCACTTCTTCATTGTAATAAACTCTCCAGCCCATGGGGGGAGATGCACTAAAGTGTGATAGTTACAGGGCCGGATTTACATCTCAAGAGCCTGCAGGCACAGAAATCTGAAGTGCCTCCCCCCCCGGCCATGTCTACTGGACACCTCCATAATGCTCCTAATCTCCTCATTGCCCCCATCATCTCCATATTGCCCTCACATTGCCCCCATCAGCTCCAACTTGCCCCCCATCAGCTCCACATTGCTCCCACCATCTCCATGTTGCCCTCACATTGCTCTCCATTGGCTCCAAATTGCTCCCTCATCAGCTCCACATTGCCCCCACCATCTCCATGTTGCCCTCACTCTGCCTCCCCTCCCCCCCCGTTTTCCATTTCCTACCTCCCTGGCAGGAGTGATCTGTCATCTGTACCTCTTTTGGCACAATCCTGTAGCTGCTGGAGCTCCTGTGCGATCTTCTCTTCAGGAATGCAGAGTGCTGGGAGATGTCTTCTCCCAGCGCTCTGCATTACTAAAAAGCCAGCGAGGGAGCTCAGCAGCTACAGGTCTGTGCCAAAAGAGGTACAGATGACAGATCTCTCCTTCCAGGGAGGTAGGAAACAGACAATGGAGGGGAGGGGGCAATGTGAGGGCAACATGGAGTGGGGGGAATTATTGTTATTGCCAGGCTAATTAAAAATAAATAAATAAATAAGCAATCCAAATGACAGGCGCCCCTCTACGGGGTGTGCCTGTAGGCAGATGCCTACTCTGCCTTATTGTAAATCGGGCCCTGGATAGGTAGATGATAAAGTAGAAATTATTTCTCCAGTGATATCACTTCTCCAATTCCTGTGTTATTCTACAGGGCCAACGCACTAAGACTTCTCAAGTGGCAGATTTTAGTTTATATAGGTCCATTAGAATAATATAGAAATTTGAGAAGTGATATCACTGGATAAGTCATCTCCACTTTATTTCCTGTTTATCACATGTTAGTGTAACCCCCACAGTGTTCTTTGGAGCCAATCCACTAAGGCTTCTCTAAAATGAGATATTTATGGGAACAGGCTTCATACAATAAATTAGGCACTGTAATGTTTAAAACACTAGAGAACTAATCTCTTCTATCACCTCTTTATCATACCTTAGTGCATACCCCACCCTGGAATAACTTATATCGACTGCACTACAGAACAAAGTACAATCAATTTAAATGGGGCTAGTAATCCACTGAATGCTTGAGAGGTCTCCAAAGCATTGTAAAACAATGTCTCAGAAACCTCTAGAACATTCAAATGGTTAAAACCGCATTTAAATCAATAGACATTGGGGATGGATTATTTGTACCCTATGGTTCAATTCAATTGCTCCAAAATTACTCCTGGGGAAAGATGCGCTAAGGTGTGATAGAGAGATGATAAAGAGCTGATAACTTCTGCAGTAATACCAGTCTTTCACTTCCTATTCGGTTCTCTGGAGCCTATACACTAAGATTTTCAAGTGGGTGAGACATTATTGCATACACCCTAGAATAACATAGCAATAGGAGAAGTGATATGACTGAAGAAATTCTCCTCATTATCTTTGATTTATCACATCTTAGTGCATAACCCTTCAGTTGTTCTTAATTAATCAGCTTCAGTATCTATAGCTTATGCAATCATTAATTCTTTGAATGCCAGAGGGGTATTATTATTCTTTATTCATATAGCTCCAACTTATTCTGCAATGATGTACAATCAAGAATAGACAAACAGAGATATTAAATAGTACAAATCGAATATGGAGTACAAAAGGATCAGAGGGCCTTGCTAGTGAGAGCTTACAGTTTAGAGGAAGATGATATGCAACGCATTGCTTTGAAAATGCACTGGCAAAAATTAATTTTCTAAATAATGGAAAGTGGTGTGTGTGTGTGGGTGGGTGGGTGTGTAAATAGGATAATTGCGTGAAATCAAATAGTTATTTCCAGGTGAAAAATAGCAAGCTGTGAACTAAACACATAAGTAAGCTTCTCTTATAAAGAAAGTCTACTGCCCTCAGGGCTATGCTACTTTTGCCAGAGATACATGTTGCTCATATTTCTTAAATTAAATTATTTCAGGCAGCTTTTTGGCATGCCATATAGCTTCAGAGGATACATAAATCATACAAATTATCATTGCAATAGAGAAACCGTAATTACCCACAAACCCTGACATGTCAAAAGGTGTTTTAATTTGATAAGTTAATAAATATTTCACTGTTCAGTGCTGTAATTACTTCTTCAAAAGTGACACTAACCATCTTGATGTCACATGCCAAATCATTCTTCATTTTGTTTAATTCAAATTAGATTCCCTGCCATTTAATCCGTTTTGATTTCAATGAAGAATATATTACATATCAATAGCTATATCCTAGGTTTGCATACGTTTCACCCTACTTTTCCCCTACTGCACATAATTTGTTTTTATTACTAAAAAAACACTCTAACAATGCTCTGAACATATTTATAAATATAATGTAGAATAAGTATAGAGAGTGAAACATTTATAATATCCGTAAAATGTAACTATGAATTGTTTTTTTATTCTAGCTACACACAATGAAAAAATTCGGAAATTCTGTGGATAGCAGTGTTTAAGATATGTTGATGATACATGCAACACCCACAGATGGTATATGTCAGGGATGGCCAAACTAAGGCCCAAGGTCATTTGAAAACAAAAATGTGGCCTATTGCAAAACATACAAATTCTTACTTGATCTTTAATAATCAAGCAGATATTTAGGGCTCAATCCAAATGTTGGAGAAGGCTGTTTTTTCTGCCGACGGCATTTTTTCCAGCACAGTAAGCTATGCAAATGTCTGTGCTGTGAAAAAATACAGGCAAAAAAAGAGCCATTGTGTGATAAAGTTAAGAGGTGTTTTCATCCATAGAAAATGATAAAAACGCCATAAATATCAATTCAGATGTCTGTGTTAGACAAGAAAACCCTATAAGGGACTCAGGTTATCGCAGGAAAGTTAACACCTATGTTTTTTTTTTAACTTGAGTCCCTTATCGCCTGTTTAAACAACCGACACAGAAACTAGAAGTAAAAAAAAGCCTAAAGACCTCAGTGGATGTATTGATATGGGGCCCTAAGCCCCATATCAATACACCCAAAGTATGAAAAATGTGACAGATGTTAGTATAATTAACCTTATGAATGCCAGTGGGGTATAATTACCTCTCCAGCATTCATAAGGTTAAGCTGACTAAGTTAAAAAAAAAAATTGCATTACAAGTAACACTTACCATTAATCCTGGTGTGCAGAGGAGTCCTCAGCTTCCTGGTCCTCTTCTATCCTTCTCTTCAGTCTTCTCCTTCTTCCTGTAAAAGAAAACAATATAAGTATTACAAAGCATTAATATATATAAAATATATATATATAATATAGAAGTATTACAAAGCATTAATATTTTTTATATATATATATATATATATATATATATATATATTTAGCAGCCAAATATTTAATACAGCAATGCTAAGTGAAGTCACAGCTTATATGGTGGTCTCCACCCCTTGGTGCAGCCGTGGAAGCGGCAGTGGAGACACAGACCAGCCACATCATTGTCCCCAGTCCTCAATGGCCCAATGCCCGTTGCACTCTGAGGGAATTAGAAGTGAGCCTGCCTTTATATATGGGCAGCCTCACTTCCAATTCCTTCAGTGTGCAATGGGCATCGGCCCGTTGAGGACTGGGGTTATTGATGCGGCTGATCTGTTTCTACGCCACTTCCACGGCTGCACCAAGCGGCGGAGACCACCATATAAGCTAAGTGACTTTACTTAGCATTACTGTATTAAATATTTGGCTGAATATATATATATATATATATATATTATTTCTATGGCATATTTACACATTTGGAAAATAGATGGAGGCATTTACGTTGTACTCATGGCACAATAAACGGTATCCCTTTGAGTGCCAGTGAAGTACAGAACACATTAGTTTGCCACTTAAACGGTTAAATTATATATATGTTACTGCTTTGTAATACTTATATTGTTTTCTATTACAGGAAGAAGGAGAAGACAGAAGAGAAGAAGTAATAAAAGTAAAAAGATAAGACAGAAGGAGAAGGACAGTGGATGACAGGTAAATGTAAGACACTTTAGTTAACAGTGCTTGACAGTATGTCAGACACCGATGGTTAGGTTTTTTACTGTTAAGTTCCCAAAACTGACATTATTTAGAGGTGTTTTGGAAACTTAATGCACAAAATGGATGTTTGGACACAACGTGCATTTTGCTTTATGCCGGTAGGACATTTGAATTCTGACTAAGACATTTTCTTTTGTTGGTTGTTATTCATTTTGTCCTACTGGTATTTTTTACTCCAACATTTGGATCGATCCCTTAATGCTTTGTTTGCAAATGTATGTAGCAAAATATAAGGCATTTAGCTATGAATTTCTTATAATAGTGATTATAACCTTTTATTTTTTACATCTCTTTATTAGCATTATATTAGCAGTATGTGGCTCTTGATCGCTCTTCATAGTCTGGACATGCCTGATCTACTGTACATGATTTCAAGTATTATGGCTGCCTTGGCAAGAAAAATATATATGACTGGTTATTATTTATTACTGTTTAGAAGCTGTTTTGGAAACATTTGTTGACTTTTCCCAATGTTGGAGAGAGTTTATGCATAGTCAAGCAAAACTGACAAAGCTGAGGCTGATGTACTTAGAAAACTGGTTCAATTTGCATTGATGGGTACAAATTAAAATTCCTGAAATTCAAATTAACTTCATTGGGAAATGTAACCCCCTTTAATGCTAGAGAGGTCTTCAATGTATTGCATCACAATGCATTGGAGACCACTGTAACATTTAAGATGTTGAAATACCTATTTAACTTAATAGACATTTTCACTTCTTTCCTATGATGCAGCTGTTTTGCCTAAGAATTGTACCACTTTCACTAATACATCAGCCTCAGTGACTCTCTCTTCTTAAAGCAGCAAAGTAGACACATGCAATCTGATTAATTATAATGCAATCAGGTTAATTCAGGTGAAAGTCTGCATACATTATATAATTTTCTGTTTAATGTAAGTGATACTTCGTATAATTTATACATATATATATTGAATATTGTATTCCTCCTAATTTTGTGTATGTTATTCTTCTTTTCTCATTCTGACCTGTAAATAAGGGGTATTCAACTGTTGGACCTTCAGCTTTTGTCAACTTCCCAAAAGCCAGAAGTCCAACAATTGACTGCCTGTGCTGTAAATACAAGAATGTCTGGTTATAAAACATAACTCTTTAGCAACATCTTTATAAAAAAGACTATGATAATATATCTGACTCATAAAGGCATGGGGCTTAAAGGGATAGTAATACTTAATTTTAAATAAAGTCTTGTAAGCTTGCATTTAAAAGTTATGTACAGTGGTACCTTACTCATGCTCTGAAACACTCTTGTCTTAAAAGTGATATTAAAATAGCAATGTTCCATTAGTGTTTTATTATTTTTTGGCAGTGAAGGTACTTTTACAAAGTTAAAAGAAGCTTTAAAGGATATCCAGTGGGATGTAATTTTCAAAGATAAAAATTCACAAGAATCATGGAATGTATTTAAAATGCTCTTTGGCAAAAATACACGTCAATATATACCATTGGGGAATAAGCACAAGAGAAGTAAAGCGAAACCAATGTGGATTAATAATGTGGTTAGCAGAGAAATGAGAAATAAAAAGCAGGCTTTTAAGGTGTTTAAGTCAAACGGGTCAGATGCATCATTTAAAAAATATAAAGAATGTAATAAAATCTGCAAACAAGCAATTAAGCTAGCTAAAATAGAAAATGAGAGAAACATTGCAAATGGGAGCAAGAAAACCCCTAAACAATTCTACAAGTATATTAACAACAAAAAAGTTAAGGTTGATATTGGTCCCCTTAGGACTGAAACAGGTGAATTGATTAGTGAGGATAAAGCTATGGCTGACACCCTAAATACATTCTTTGCTTCAGTATATACAAAGGAAGCAGCAATGACAAGCTGTGGGCAAACAGACAAAACCATGGAATTTCCTCCAACATCTACATGGCTTACTGAGGACAAGGTCCAAAAGAGAATGGAAAGGGTTATAGTGAATAAAGCGCCTGGACCGGACGGTATACACCCAAGGGTACTTAAGGAACTTAGTTCAGTAATAGCAAAACCATTATACTTAATATTTATTGATTCACTTTCATCAGGCATTGTGCCCTGTGATTGGAGGAAAGCTGATGTAGTTCTATTGTTTAAAAAGGGAGCAAGATCCAAACCAGGAAATTATAGACCTGTGAGCTTGACTTCCATAGTGGGTAAGATACTAGAAGGGTTATTAACTGACAGTATTCAGAACTATGTGAAGACAAACAATATCATTAGTAGGAATCAGCATGGTTTCATAGAGAACAGATCATGTCAGACTAATTTACTTGCATTTTATGAACAAGTGAGTAGTAATTTGGACAGGGGAATTGCTGTTGATGTAGTATACTTGGATTTTGCAAAAGCCTTTGACACAGTGCCTCACAACAGGTTACTGCATCAATTAAAAGGCTTCGGTTTGGGTGGTGTTATCTGTACATGGATTGAGAACTGGTTAAATGATAGATGGCAGAGAGTAGTTGTAAATGGAACTTTTTCAAATTGGTCTAGGGTTATAAGTGGGGTGCCGCAGGGTTCAGTCCTGGGCCCAATGCTTTTTAATTTGTTTATTAATTATCTACAAGTGGGAATTGAAAGTAGCATCTCAATCTTTGCTGATGACACTAAGCTATGTAAGGAAATACATACAGAGCTGGATATTTTTTCCCTACAGAAGGATTTAGATAAACTAAGTGAATGGGCAGAAAAGTGGCAGATGACATTTAATGTAGATAAATGTAAGGTTATGCATTTGGGTTGTAGAAACAAACTTGCTACATATACTCTAAATGGGAAACAACTTGGGAAATCCTCATTAGAGAAAGATTTAGGCGTACTGATAGACAATAGACTTCACAGCAGTGTGCAGAGTCACTCAGCTGCTGGAAGAGCAAATAGAGTACTAGCCTGCATAAAAAGTGGTGTAGAAGCAAGGGATGCTAATATTATCCTACCTCTGTATAAATCCTTGGTTAGGCCTCATCTAGAATATGGAGTACAATTTTGGGTGCCTGTTCTAAAAAAAGACATTACTGAACTGGAAAAGGTGCAGAGATGTGCAACAAAACTGATAAAGGGATTGGAGGATCTGAGTTACAAAGAGAGACTAGCCAAACTGGGTTTGTTTACATTAGAAAAGAGAAGTCTAAGGGGTGATATGATTACCATTTACAAATACATTCAAGGTCAATACAAAGAACTATCCAATTAATTATTTATGCAAAGAGCTGAGCTAAGAACAAGAGGTCATCCATTAAGAGTTGAGGAAAGGTGCTTTCGACTAAAACACAGGCAGGGATTCTTTACAGTAAGGGCGGTAAGGCTATGGAATTCTTTGCCTCGGGATGTTGTGCTTGCAGATAATGTAACTGCATTCAAAAAAGCAATGGATGCCTATCTAGCACAGAACAATATTGACAATTATGACAGATGGCTTCAAAGCAAATAGGATATTGATCCGGGGAACTATTTGACACACACACACACACACCCACACACCTACATTGGAAATTGCTCCAGAGGGCTTTTTTGTTGCCTTCCTCTGGATCAACAGGGATGTTATTGGCATGGGCTGGACTTGATGGACGCATGTCTTTTTTCAACCTTATCTACTATGTTACTATGTATGTTACTATGTACTCCTGGGAGACTGTCTCCCGCCACATTAGAGACTGGGGAGACGATCGGCTGGAAATTCACTTCAAATAAACAAAACGATGAAATGGCTGCTCCCAAAGACGTATAAAACGTTTAATATATAATTAATTTAAAAACAATTAAAATGAACCTGACACCCCTTTTATATTACACCTGTGGGAAAATAAGGGAAACTTGCAAAATGGTGGGGAGAAATTAATTATTCCCACTGATTACAATGCAATGAGTTAGGCAAAAAAAAGCAGAAAAACGTTTTACAGGAAATTTGCCGCTAAGCAATAAAGGCAATTTTTCACCTTTTTCTCTTTTGAGGCTAAACCATTCACCCATCCCTACTCCCATTCTCTTCCTGCACCTCCTTTAACAACATGGTTGTGGTGCAATATGATTTTTTCTCTTCAGATCAAGAAGGGACTGTGTCTTTCATCAAACATTGTGAGATAGAGGAAGGACTGATACATTAGTTCTCATATTAAACAACTGCAGCTAAACATCTTTACACTAACCATCCCCCAAGAAATTAAGTACTGATGTCACCTGATGTCACTATGGCCTTTGCTAGTTCCGTGACAAGTGATGACAAGAAGACTTAAAAATAATGAACCCTCCCTGCCACCAGCTTAGCATATTAAGTGGAATGAAATGTCCACAAATGATCCCTGATACCCTGAATTAGATTTCTTATGATCAGATTGCCATGTGCAGTCAGTCAGTGCACCACACAATGTGCAATGGGTGGGCATGAACTGCCTGATCCTCAGGGGAGGACTGGCAATTTGTGGCCCCGGAGGCAAATACATTCAAGTGGCCCATTTCTATTATCGTTCTAGCCCACTGTTCCAGCCAACCCCCTTTTTAAAATTGGCATTAATTTTGTGACGCAAGTCAAGTGATACCACATAACCTTACAGTTGAAATGGGGCTACACTAGTGCGCCACTACAAAGCTTGCTATTTAAGTAAAGCTTACCTAGTGATACTATAGACCTTACAAGGGAAATGGTTTATGCTACTAGTTTAGCTGCATTTGAATTGTACCTCTGTGGTATCATTTATGTAGCTCCATTTCAATTGTAAGCTCTGTGGTATCACTAGTGTCGCTCCTTTTACAGCAGCAATTGGGAGATTTAGTGAGGTGCAGTGGCCTACCAGCCCAGATATATGACCAGCCCAGGGGGCAATTGCCCCCCTGCCCCCCAGGCCAGCCCTCCCCTGCTGATCCTCACATCTACAGGACTTGTTATCAGCTGGTAGGGGAGGTAACAGAGACAAAGGTGGTACAAGAAGATGATGACATAGTTGTTATACTCAACATTGAACATCCAGGTTCAGGCTGGGTTTCTTTAGGCTTCCTCTGGGATTTTCTCCCACATTCCTTGTGCCATTGGGGAGGAACAGAGGGCACATAACATCAGGTCTTGATTTTTTTTTTGGGTTTTAATGTTCATATGCTTATCATAAATTTCAGAGTGTTTATGTTGCATGTGCTTTATAAGGGCTGTTGTGCTTAGGTGTATCCTCTCCTCTCCCCTTCTCACACATAGTGCTCAGTGCAGTTGCTGATAACTGCACTGTGTCTAATCCAAGAGAAAAATATATCCACAGCCATAAATAAATGAGGAGAGAAGTGGAGAAGAATGGCATTCTTCTTCTTCTCCATATTCACCTACACTGGCTTGCCCATGTGATGTTGTTCCTGCTGTCTCAGCACCAGCATTAGAGCTAGGACCAAGGGTATTGGTGGCAAGTTGAACCTGCCCTAGTCCCATATCACTACTTTCTGATCCTAGTCCCATGGTGGTGGCCACAGTAGTCTGTGGCACCATAGCCTACTGATCATCATCCTTCTGCTGAGACAGATGAACCCCTTCCTCTGATTTTTCAGCAGCAGGAATTGCAGCAGCAGTCAGATTCCACAATGTCACTACTTGTGGTGGTGGTAATTAGGAATGGGTGAAAGTTTTCACCACAAACTGAAATCGCCAAAAAATTACACTTTCGTCTTGGTGAATAATTTCCTGTGAAAAGTGCCTCTTTTCCACTTTTTTTTTGCCTAGGCAATTCCATTGAAATCAATGGGAACATATAAATTACACACAACACATAACAAATATTATTTTATTTCCCAAAGGGATAGTATAAAAGGGGCATGAGGTGCCTGTGTTGGTGGGGTGTGGGGAAAGAATCAGTTGAACAGGGGATGATTTTTGGGGGAGTTGTTTACTGGGATTGGGGGGGGGGTCAGTTAATAAAAAATAAAAAACCCATAAGCCATGGTATAAAAGGGGTCTGAGGATGGTGCCTGTTTGTGGGTGGAGTCTGGGGAATGAATCAGTTGAACAGGGAATTTGTTCTCGGGGGTGGGTTCTTGACTGGTATTGGTGGGGACAGTTAATAAAAAACTAAATCAGTAACATAAAATAAGAAATTTGTATTTAAAGTGATAGAGACAGAAACCCACTGACATAAGCTGCCACTGGGGTGGACTGATACTTGACTTGATAGAGTATTTTGTAGAGGATGATCTTTTAGAGGCACAAGCCCTAAGGAAACATTGATTTGTAGGACTTAGGCTTGTTAGACACAAACCCCCCCCAAAATAGTTTTTTGTAAGACTATATATTTTTTTAATTATTTATGTTTTTCCTCAATGCACAAGCCCTGAAAAAAACATAAATGTCCCACTGTCCTATTACCAGCAGGTCATGTTGGCCAGTGGCCACTGGCAGTTGTCAAATGTACTCCTGAGTCCATAATTGCAGAATTTGTAACTGATGTTCTTGCTGCTGCTGCTGAGTTGTTTAAGCAACAGGATGATTAGGCAGCTGAAGGGGAATGAGATCAACAAAAGTAATAACATGAGTGATAGAAGATGAAGGTTCCACTTGCCATGACTATCTCCAGTGATGCCCCTGAGGCAATAGCAGCACAATAACTAGCCCCCAGTCTATGTGGAGAAACGAAGAAGTTGCCCCTCCTCCAAAATCATGGGTGTTGTTATTAGAATAGAAATGTTTCTCTTGCAAGCAGGAACATCTGTGGGCACAACTGTATCCAAACACCATGACACCAGAACCCAAGTACTTCCGCTGTCACTGTACCCCTTGTCCAGACCCTGCTAAGGACACCTGACAACTTGCTGACAGTTTAATAGTAATGATGAACCGTCTCTGCCACCATCTTAGCATATTCTGCGGAATGGAATCTCCTCAGATGCTGTTTGATGACCTGGTATCAATTTTCCTCCACCACACTGGCATGTTTGGTCAGTGCACTACACAGTGTACAATGGGTAGAGACAAACTGCCACATCTTAACATCAACAGAGTTGCTACCATTTGATGGGGGAGTTAACGAAGAATGAGGTTGACTGGCAGAACATGATTGATGTAAATGGCATGATGTCTGTGTTTCATGTGTGATATCAAAGAGGTTGTGCCAAGGTGTGTTCCCTCTTTTCCTCTTCTCACTGACTTGTCACAAATTGTTCACAGTGCCATTGGTGATGACTGCACAGTGCCTGTCCCAAGAGAAAAATAGTCCCACACCCATGACTTCGGGGGGGAGGGGGGAGGTAGAGAAGAATGGCCTCTTTCTTCTTGTCCTACCACATTCCCCTTCACTGTCTGTTGTGGTAGCCGATGATGTTGTTGCTGTTGCTGCTACTGCCTCAAAGTCAGCACTGCAACTAGGACCAGAAGTATTGCTGGCTCTGGCAAGTAGAACCTGTCCTAGTCCCGCATCACTTATTGACCCCATTCCCACAGTGTCCACTGTGGTCTGTGGCACACTAGCTTGCTCCTCAGCATCCTGCTCCCCTTGCATCTCAGCAGCAGCAGGAATTAGAGCAGATGCAAATTCAGCAAATTACAAAAGCTCATTGTTAGTGGTGGTGGTGATGCCCATCCTCATCCCTGTATCCCATTAATTTTTTCCAAGCACAGTAGGCTATTCAATTACCTGGGCTATGAAAAAATACCAGCAAAAAAACCCTGCCAGGTAATAAAGTATGAGGCATTTTAGCCGACTGAAAAATAAAAATAGGCCACAAGTTGCAATTCAGTTGACTGCGCTAGCCATTAATATCGATAAGGCACTCATTTTAGCACTGAAACTTAAAACCCAGTGTTTTTCTGACTAAAGTCCCTTATCAAATCTTTAATCAGCCAATGAAGCAATTGAAATTAAAAAAAAAAACTAACTGGATGTATTGATATGGTGTCCTATGCCCCATATCAATAAATTTAAAGTACCTAAAAAATGTGTCCAATGTTACTAGAATTAACCCATTGAGTGCCAATGGGGTATAACCTGAATAAGGTACAACACAACAGCCCCTGCAAACTAACACTTACCTTCATCTGTCTTCCGTCTTCTTTTCTTTTCCCTCACTGTGGAATGGGCATCGGCCCGTAAGGTAAACGCGGGGGGCTCTGCTACAACTTAGTTTCACCAATTGAACAATTGCAGGAAATTTTTATTTGCAACAAACAGGGGCACAATTTATTAAACTCTTGGGGCATGTTACTAAAGTGGAACTACCACCTGACACAATCTTTTTTTTTTTTTTTTTTAAATATATTTTATTATCAGATTGCTCCATACATATCACAAATACAGAAAAATACATATAAAATAATTCAGATACAGGAAAAATATGCAGACAGATGTGACAATGAAAATAACATAAACATATCAATAGGGTGTACAGAGCCAACCTGAGGTTTTATTGTTATGTAAAAACCAAAACCCCCAAAAGAACTAACCTAGCTTAACTTTTGCTAAACTCCCCTACCCCATTTCCGATTCCTCTCTCTCCCGAACCCGCAGCATCCCACCAGCCAGCAAAGCCATAAGATCTCAATAAGTACAGGGTTCAAACACAATGCCATGCATCGACCAAGTTGCACATCATCAAGTTCCACATGAGCATCAGCTCTATGTGTCCACCAGTTCTGCTATCGTCCCCAGATCTTGTCAAACTTGTTTGGAGTGCCCCAATGCAAGTAAACCAATCTATAATGTGGGATGCACTGTAAAACTAAATTAATCCACGCCCTGCAATTGGGAGCTCCGTTTGACATCCAGTTAATGGCCACCACCTTTCTTGCCAACACCAATAGCTCTCTCAGCAGGGATCTGTCAGCTGCATCCTCAATCTCATCAGGGAAAACAGACAATAAACACATTTCTGGAGTCACAGGAACAGGTCTCCCCAGCACCAGGACCACAATATGCATTATTTCTTTCCAAAACCTCCCAACCCCAGGACAATCTCAGATCATATGAAGGCATGTGCCCAGAACATTATCACACCGGAGACAACTGTCGGTACCAGAGTTCCCCATTCTATACAGTCTGACCGGCGTATAATAAATTTGATGTAGGATATTCAACTGTATCATCTGGTGTCTAGTCGACGTTGCCACCATTGCTGGTCCTACCTTGGCCATATCCCAGTCCTCTAACGGACCCACGTCCATTTCCCATTTATTCCGAGAAGGGAACTCCTGACACCCTACATAAGATTCCAACCACTGGTAAATGAAAGAAAGAGGTCTCGAAGGCTCGAGAAGCATCAATCTGGCAAGAAGCGGGAATGTAGAGATCATCGGGGTCTGATCACCTCACTGAGCACTAAGAGCATGTCTAATTCACAAATATGAATAAAAAAGATTATGTGGTATATGGTATTCGTCATGCAAATGTGAAAAAGATTTCAGCCGACTATCCTGATACAGCTGTCCAAGGTTGGTAATCCCGAATCTGGCCCACAAGGGGCCAAAGTCGCAATCAAATAAGTGACGTAGCCCCGCGGCGCCCCATAAG
This sequence comes from Rhinophrynus dorsalis, assembly GCA_037306005.1. Taxonomy (NCBI): domain Eukaryota; kingdom Metazoa; phylum Chordata; class Amphibia; order Anura; family Rhinophrynidae; genus Rhinophrynus; species Rhinophrynus dorsalis. Next base: position 323,786,482 of record CM074721.1, read on the forward strand.
GGGGTATCAGGGTCCATTGCAACATATCCCAACAGCCCTTTCACCTCCACCCACACCTCGTATAGGGTTGCCGTCAGCAGAGTTCGAATTTTAAAAACCGCAGGGCCTCCGTGCAAGAACTGGGACATAGGCAGGTCGCAACAGTAATGTATCTATCTGAGTAGTCTGGTATCGAGGCTGGGAAGAAAGTAGATCCAACACATATCGGCATTGCGCCGCTAAATAGTACCTATAGAAGTTGGGCAAAGCAATTCCCCCCTCACGTTTAAATCTCATGAGGGTAGTCAGCCTGATCCTAGCCCGACCCCCCCGCCACAGGAAATGTAAGATAATTTTATCTATTTGTCGGAAATATTTTTTAGGTATAGGGACCGGCGTGTTTTGAAAGACATACAAAAATTTGGGCAAAAAAATCATTTTAATAAGATTCGATCTACCAATAACGTTTAAAGGCAGGTGAAGCCATGAAGTTGTTTTGTCTTGAAAGTACTGAATACTGGGTATCAAATTCATCTCCAAAAATGAGTCCGTCGTTGCAGCCACCTTAATCCCCAAGTAAGTGCACACATCCACATATGAAAGCAGGATATTAGTCAGACAAGACTCCCGCAATTTATTATCAATCTGAAGCAAAGAGGACTTAGTCCAATTTATTTGGAATCCAGAGTAAGAGCCAAAATCGTTCACCAATTTCAAATGTGGTCCTCAAGGAATTATCATCATTCAAAAAAAGCAGGATGTCATCAGCGTAGAGTGCAAGCTTTCCCTCTCTGTCCTCCACCGTGAGTCCCCTAATCAATGGATTTGCACGAACGAGAACAGCCAGGGGTTCCAAGGCCAAGGCGAACAGGCCGGGCAAGAGTGGACAGTCCTGCCTGGTACCACGATGTAAGGAAAAGGACTGTGAACACAATCCGCCCATCACCACAGAAGCCCTGGGACTACTATATAAGATATGTATCCATTTAATAAAGGATGGGCCAAACCCAAATCCCCTGAGTACCTGCCAAAGATATGGCCACTCGACAGAGTCGAAAGCCTTAGATGCGTCGAGAGATGCAATCAGCCGAGACCCCATGGTGTCGTGAGAAAGCTGCAGATGCATAAATAGCCTCCTAAGATTGTGTGATGTTGATTTACCTGGGATAAAGCCGGTTTGATCGTCGTGTACTAAAGTCCCTAGTACCATATTTAATCTGGTAGCTAGGATTTTTGCCACAATTTTGGCATCTGTAATCAATAAAGAAACTGGCTTATAAGAATCACATAACTCCAGATCTTTACCTGGTTTGGGCAGTACAATAATGGAGGTGTTGTTCATAGACTCCAGAAGGCAGCCATCATCAATAGCAGCATAGAAGGTATTTAACAAGTGTGGGGCTAAGACATCCACAAATTCTTTATACCATTCCGCAGGAAGACCATCCACACTCGATGCCTTGCCCACCGGCAAACCACGGACAGCCTCCACAACCTCTCTCAGAAGTATAGGAGCATCCAAAATCTGCTTATGTTCAAAGGAAAGCTGCGGAAGGCCACAGTCAGAGAGAGTTAGAGCGGGTCAGGCGGGATCCGTAAAGTCTAGAATAGGAAGACCGAAATTGTGAATTAATCAATTGTGGATCAAGAACCAGTGCACCCCCAGGGTCCCTGAGCGAGGAAACCGACGAAGATGAACCATCAGCTTCCCCGCCTTATCTCCATTTTCAAAAATATTTTGTTTCAAGTAAAAAATGCGACGGGCATTCAGGTCAGATTGAAAGGCGGCGGGATATAAACATTCAGTAGAACAAACAGAGCTCCCTGCAGTTTACATGTTAAAAAAAGATAGCAGCCCTGGGGGTCTGATTTGAGGTCAATGAATTCAAAGGAAACCAATTTAGTAATAAATATGGAAACACCTCTTGAGTATGTGGAGTATGTGGCATGATAATGACTTTGTATCCACTGCCTCCTAAGAGACAGAACTCTACTTGCAGAGAGATGTGTCTCCTGCAACATGGCCACCCCAGGAGTCTGTTTCTTGACGTGGTTCAAGTCCAAGGATCTTTTAACAGCATCATTCAGGCCACGCACATTCCATGACAAGAATTTGCAGTTTAGTGCTGTCATTACAGAATCAGAAGTTATCCGTTACAACCCCGACCAGACGGTTAGGTGAGCCGAGGGTGAGAAGCGCCCAGCCCAGAAGAGAGAGGAATCCCGGAAGCCTAACCCCTAACCAAACAACTTACCCAATCTCTATTTCCCCAAACCTGACAGAGATTTTATCCCAAAACCAACCCATAACCGCGGCCTGGCAGCCAAAACATCCCCCCCCACCCAACACACAAAAACCAAGTAACCATTGATCAATTGATCACGTACGATCCCATCTACACCCCCCACAGCAACAAAATAGAGCAAACACTAAATGCAGCATCACTTTGTAGCAACAAGTAAAGAAGAACAGAGCAACCCCATCACCACAACAGCCCACAGAACACAACATCTCCCACTTAGTAATAAGCCAATCCCTCGGCTGTAACTCCAACAGTACATCCACCCATCCCCTTCGCCTGTCACGGTTTTTGAAGACTCTCAGACTTAAGGTTTGGTAAAATTTAACTTTATTAAAAGTTAAAGGCAGTCCCCGTAGGGTAAACATACATAACAATATAACATCAATAGAATATACACAAGGTTCTACCGGCCTTGCCTAAATACCGGGCAAGGCAACCCAAGTGACAATATTAATGACAGGCTCTACCGGCCTTGCCTATACCGGGTAAGGCAACCGTGAGATGATAATTCCGGTTCTACCGGCCTTACCAATACCAGGCAAGGCAGCCCAATGGGATGCTGAATGTAGGCTCTACCGGCCCTGCCAATACCGGGTAAGGCAACCTTTAAGATGGAGAGTTACAAGGTTCTACCGGCCTTACCAATACCGGGCAGGGCAGCCCAAGGAGGTACTGTAGTAGGCTCTACCGGCCCTGCCAGTACCGGGTGAGGCAACCTACAGGATGGTGACGTCAAGGTTCTACCGGCCTCACCAATACCGGGCAGGGCAGCCTGAGCAAATAGACCAGCTGTTAGGTGACTAAGACAGCAGAGAGCATAAGTCTAGAGGTCTTACTCAGCAGAAGTCTATAGCCAGGGATAATCAGACAACTGCAAGGAAGTGGACAGCGACTGACCACAGTACGGGATGTTCAGGAGCAAACCAACGTCCGCATGTTGGAACTAATGGTAAATAGCGCCACCAGGTTTAAGGAGTAAACCAGCGTCCTCACGCTGGAACCAACAATGTATATTGCAACCAGGTTTAGTGGAGCAAACCAGCGACCGCACGCTGGAACCAACAATGTATATCGCAACCAGGTTTAATGGAGCAAAGCAGCGTCCTCACGCTGGAACCAACAATGTATATCGCAACCAGGTTTAGTGGAGCAAACCAGCGTCCGCACGCTGGAACCAACAATGTATATCGCAACCAGATTTAGTGGAGCAAACCAGCGACCGCACGCTGGAACCAACAATGTATATCGCAACCAGGTTTAGTGCAACAAACCAGCGTCCGCACGCTGGAACCAACAATGTATATCGCAACCAGGTTTAGTGGAGCAAACCAGCGACCACACGCTAGAACCAACAATGTATATCACAACCAGGTTTAGTGGAGCAAACCAAGGTCCGCACGCTGGAACCAACAATGTATATCGCAACCAGGTTTAGTGGAGCAAACCAGCGTCCGCACGCTGGAACCAACAATGTATATCGCAACCAGGTAGTGGAGCAAACCAGCGACCGCAAGGTAGAACCAACAATGTATATTGCAACCAGGTTTAGTGGAGCAAACCAGCGTCCGCACGCTGGAACCAACAATGTATATCGCAACCAGGTTTAGTGGAGCAAACCAGCGTCCGCACGCTGGAACCAACAATGTGTATGCAATAGCGAGGAGAACAATGTCGCCGGAGCGACAGCTGGAGCGCGAGACTCAGGAACTCATACAGGTTAACCCGCGTGGTGCTGGAGCACAGGAACCCCGGAATACAGGCACACCGGAACGCTGGAACACTGGAACACCGGAACGTTAGCATTCAGGAACACTGGAACGCTGGAACACCAGAACATTAACGTACAGGAACACTGGAACACTGGAACACCGGAACGTTAATGTACAGGAACACTGGAACAATGGAACACCGGAATGAGCATACAGGAACACTGGAAACAGGCCCAGAGATCTGACAAGCAGGTCAGGCAGAGTGGAGTCAGAGACACCACGAAAGGGCAACCTGGGAGTGCTCAACCTGGGTTTAAAAAGGCTGTGTGAGGAGGGCTAATGACAGACAGCCAATCACGAATACCCAGCAGGTGATAGACACAGAGCAGCACGAATCACGGGCACCGTGATAGTACCCCCCTTTCAAAGACCCCCTCTCCTAGAGTAGGGTCCAGGCTTCTGAGGGTATTTGTCATGAAATACTCGTAGTAATTTGGGTGCATGAAGGTCCTTACTGTCAACCCAGGAACGATCCTCAGGACCATAACCTTTCCAATGCACCAGATACTGTACCCCTCCTCTACCTCTGCGGGAATCAATAATGCTTTGTACTTCATACTCCTCCTGCCCCTCGACTTCAACAGGACCTGGCATCACAGGTGTGGTAGTATAACGGTTACAAACCAGAGGTTTAAGGAGAGACACATGGAATACATTATGAATGCGCATAGAAGCAGGCAATTCCAAGGCATAAGAAACAGGGTTAATTTTGCGAATGATCTTGTACGGACCAATGAACCGAGGTGCCAGCTTATTAGATGGGACCTTGAGTTTTAGATTCTTGGAGGACAGCCATACTCTATCCCCGACTTGGAAGGAAACCGCTGGAAGCCTTCTGCGATTGGCATGACGCTGATGTCGCTGAAAAGACTGGCCCAATGCCCTCTGAACTTGTGCCCATGTGGAACGGAGTTGCTCTATTTGCTCATCCAGAGCTGGAATCTGCTGTGATTGAAAGGAATCCAGGAGCAGACAGGGTTGGAACCCATAATTGATCAAAAACGGAGAGTTCCCAGAGGAAGAATTAACTGCGCAGTTCCTGGCGAACTCTGCCCAAGGCAACAAGTCGGCCCAATTATCATGATGGTCAGTCACAAAACATCGCAGAAACTCTTCCAATCCTTGATTTGCCCTCTCAGCGGCCCCGTTAGTCTGGGGATGATATGCCGAGGAAAATGATAACTGTATGCCCATCTGTTCGCAAAATGCCCTCCAGAATCTGGACACAAACTGGCTCCCCCTGTCAGACACCAGCACCCTGGGTACTCCATGTAACCGAAATACTTCTCGAGCGAATACCATTGCCAGTTCTTTGGCCGAAGGAAGGCCATGGAGGGGTACGAAGTGTGCCATTTTAGAGAACCTGTCTACCACCGTCAATATGAAGGAGTACCCTCTAGACCTGGGCAATTCTCCCATAAAGTCGATAGAGACATGAGACCAAGGGCGTTCACCATTAGGCACCAGCTGAAGCAAGCCCACAGGGAGATGTCTAGGGGTTTTGGCACGGGCACAGTTGGCACAGGCATTCGTAAAATTGGCACAATCAGCTGTCATGGAAGGCCACCAAAATAGCTGAGAGAGAGACCAGAACAATTGATCCCTAACAATATGTCCCGCAGCCTTAGAGGAGGGTAGGTCTCAAGTAATCAAGTACGGAATGGCTCAGCGACAAAACATTTGCCCACTGGAGTCTCATGAGGAGCAGAGGCTTGGGATGCCAAAATCTCCTCCCCTAGTGGTGAAGTAATACTATTACGTATGGTAGCCAATATTCGATCAGGTTGAATGACAGGTGCTGGTACCTCTTCTCTGTCAACCTCTGCTTCAAATTGTCTAGACAGAGCATCAGCCCTAACATTCTTTGATCCCGGCAGGTATGATACAACGAAATTGAATTGGTATAGAAACAGTGCCCATCTGGCCTGGCGAGAAGAGAGTCTCTTGGCCTCAGAAAGATAAGTCAGATTCTTGTGATCAATTAGAATCAAAACGGGGTTTTTTGTGCCTTCAAGTAAATGATGCCATTCTTTGAGAGCTAGGATAATGGCCAGTAATTCTCGATCACCAATCTCGCAATGACTTTGAGCACTAGTCAATTTTTTTGAGAAGAATCCACAGGGTCTGAGTGTACCGCCTTTAACCTGTGGCTGAGAGAGCACCGCCCCGACCCCAATATCTGAGGTATCAACTTCCAAAGTAGAGGGGAGTATTGGATTAGGGTGGGACAACACAGGCGCTTCAGCAAAGGCTACCTTCAACTTCTCAAAGGCCTCTTCAGCAGCCACCGGCCAGAGGGATGGGTTAGCGCCCTTATGCGTGAGGTCAGACAGAGGTTTCACAATAGAGGAGAAGATTTTAATAAACTTCCTGTAATAATTGGCGAAGCCCAGAAATCGTTGGATGGCTTTGAGGCTCTTGGGTTTAGGCCATTGTAAGACAGCCGTCAATTTCTCTTTATCCATGGCAATGCCATCTTTGCCAATTATAAACCCCAGAAACGATACACTGGTTTTGTGGAACTCGCATTTCTCCAGTTTACAGAATAATTTATTTTTTCGTAAGCGCAGCAAGACTTCAGACACATCCTTGATGTGTTGTGACATGTCTTTGGAGTGGATAAGTATGTCGTCAAGATAGGCTACAACACAAGATTGTAACATATCTCTAAGAACATCATTAATCAGTTCTTGAAATACTGCAGGAGCATTACATAGACCAAATGGCATGACTAGGTATTCGTAATGCCCAGATCTCGTATTGAAGGCAGTTTTCCACTCATCACCGGCTCTGATACGTATCAAATTGTAGGCTGCCCTTAGGTCCAATTTGGTGAAAATCGAGGACCCCTTAAGTCTATCAAACAGCTCGGTGATGAGTGGGATTGGGTAGGCATTCTTTGCCATCAGCTTATTCAGCCCACGATAGTCTATGCAAGGTCGCAGTTCGCCACTTTTTTTCTTAACAAAAAAGAACCCGGCACCGGCCGGAGAAGTAGATTTCCTTATTATCCCTCTACTAAGGGCATCTGCTATGTATTCCTCCATAGCTTGGTTCTCCTCACAAGACAATGGATATGTGCTTCCCCTCGGTACTGCTCCAGGACTCAGTTCTATGCGACAATCGTATGGTCTGTACTGAGGTAGGGCACCAGCCTCTCCCTTACTGAAAATGTCGCTAAACTGCTGGTAGGCATCAGGTAGTGAAGGGGAGGTGCACAAGACCTTAACAGGATGGGTAACGCACTTATCCATACAGAACTGAGACCAAGCAGCAATCTCACATTTCTGCCAATCAAATTGTGGGTTGTGCAACTGTAACCAAGGAAAGCCCAAAATCACGGCATGGTGAGGAGAATTAATCAATTGGAACTGCTGCTCTTCCTTGTGAAGAGCCCCAATAGTCATGGACAAGGGCATCGTTTCAAAAGTAACTTGGGCGGGTTCCAAAGGTCTGCCATCAATTGCCTCAATAGCAAGAGGGGTTTCTCTCTGAATCCGTGGTACCCCATGCAATTCAGCAAAGGTATTGTCCATAAAGCACCCAGCAGCACCAGAATCAACCAAGGCCAAAACCTCAACCGAGCGTTGTGCCCATGACAATACCACCTGTATGGTAGGTTTAAGTGTGTCCAACAATGGGGACAATTGGACACCACCTAGGGCCTGTCCCCCAAGGTACCCTAGGTGTGTTCGTTTCCCGGACGTACCGGACAAGATCTTAACAGGTGACCATCTTTACCGCAGTACAGACATAAACCTTGTGTCCTGCGATACCTTCTCTCCTCCTTAGTTAACCTAGTGAAACCCACCTGCATAGGTTCACTTGGTTCCAGAATAGGTTCACTAGGTTTGGATGTCAAGGGAGGGTTGGGTGGGCAAAATATGCTACTGGACCCATTATTTTTTAACCATACTCGTTGCTGTCTGGTGGTTAATCTTTCACGTATTCTGGAGTCAATTAGAATCACGTATTCGATATAATCATCTAGGTCAGTAGGTAAATCTTTTGCTGCGATCTCATCTTTAATCTGGCCACTCAATCCTTGAGCAAAGGCTGCCAACAGGGCCTCATTATTCCATCCTACCTCTGCTGCCAAGGTGCGGAATTCAATAGCAAAATCGCCAACCATGCGCCTGCCCTGTTGTATCTCTATGAGACGTTTAGCAGCAGAGGTAGTTCTACCAGGAGGCTCAAATACTCTCCGAAAGGATTGCACAAAATCACAGAAATTCTTTGTGCAAGGTTTAGCGTTTTCCTAAAGTGGGTTGGCCCAAGCCAATGCTCTGCCAGTCATCAAGGATATCATGAGCCCAACCTTGCTGCGATCACTAGGAAATGCGTGTGCCGTCAATTCCATAAATATCTCAAGTTGATTGATAAACCCTCTGCATAGTTGAGGGTCGCCGTCATATCTCAGCAGCAAGGGTGCAGAAGCCGTTAACCCTTTGACTGTGGCCCCTGAGGGCCTAGACTCATTCTCCAGTGTCATAATTGGCGAGACCACCGGGTTAGCACTTGACTTATCTGCAAGTACCGTGCGTTCAAGAATAGTTTGGATAGCCACCGCTAGCTGATCCAAACGTTGCTCAAGCGTATCCATCCTCCAATGGATATTCTGTGCGATACCATCACTCTTAGTGTCTGAGGTCATGGCCCTTTCGTACTGTCACGGTTTTTGAAGACTCTCAGACTTAAGGTTTGGTAAAATTTAACTTTATTAAAAGTTAAAGGCAGTCCCCGTAGGGTAAACATACATAACAATATAACATCAATAGAACATACAAAAGGTTCTACCGGCCTTGCCTAAATACCGGGCAAGGCAACCCAAGTGACAATATTAATGACAGGCTCTACCGGCCTTGCCTATACCGGGTAAGGCATCCGTGAGATGATAATTCCGTTTCTACCAGCCTTACCAATACCGGGCAAGGCAGCCCAATGGGATGCTGAATGTAGGCTCTACCGGCCCTGCCAATACCGGGTAAGGCAACCTTTAAGATGGAGAGTTACAAGGTTCTACCGGCCTTACCAATACCGGGCAGGGCAGCCCAAGGAGGTACTGTAGTAGGCTCTACCGGCCCTGCCAATACCGGGTGAGGCAACCTAAAGGATGGTAACGTCAAGGTTCTACCGGCTTCACCAATACCGGGCAGGGCAGCCTGAGCAAATAGACCAGCTGTTAGGTGACTAAGACAGCAGAGAGCATAAGTCTAGAGGTCTTACTCAGCAGAAGTCTATAGCCAGGGATAATCAGACAACTGCAAGGAAATGGACAGCGACTGACCACAGTATGGGATGTTCAGGAGCAAACCAACGTCCGCACGTTGGAACTAATGGTAAATAGCGCCACCAGGTTTAAGGAGTAAACCAGCGTCTGCACGCTGGAACCAACAATGTATATTGCAACCAGGTTTAGTGGAGCAAACCAGCGTCTGCACGCTGGAACCAACAATGTATATCGCAACCAGCTTTTGGTGGAGCAAACCAGCGACCCCGCGCTGGAACCAACAATGTATATCACAATCAGGTTTAGTGGAGCAAACCAGCGTCCGCACGCTGGAACCAACAATGTATATCGCAACCAGGTTTAGTGGAGCAAACCAGCGACCGCGCGCTGGAACCAACAATGTATATCGCAACCAGGTTTAGTGGAGCAAACCAGCGTCCTCACGCTGGAACCAACAATGTATATCGCAACCAGGTTTAGTGGAGCAAACCAGAGTCCGAACGCTGGAACCAACAATGTATATCGCAACCAGGTAGTGGAGCAAACCAGCGACCGCACGCTGGAACCAACAATGTATATCGCAACCAGGTGTAGTGGAGCAAACCAGCGTCCGCACGCTGGAACCAACAATGTATATCGCAACCAGGTTTAGTGGAGCAAACCAGCGTCCGCACGCTGGAACCAACAATGTGTATGCAATAGCGAGGAGAACAATGTCGCCAGAGCTACAGATGGAGCGCGAAACTCAGGAACTTGTATAGGTTAACCCGCGCGGTGCTGGAGCACAGGAACCCTGGAATACAGGCACACCGGAATGCTGGAACACAGGAATGTTAGCATTCAGGAACACTGGGACACTGGAACACCGGAACATTAACGTACAGGAACACTGGAACACTGGAACACCGGAACGTTAATGTACAGGAACACTGGAACACTGGAACACCGGAATGAGCATACAGGAACACTGGAAACAGGCCCAGAGATCTGACAAGCAGGTCAGGCAGAGTGGAGTCAGAGACACCACGAAAGGGCAACCTGGAAGTGCTCAACCTGGGTTTAAAAAGGCTGTGTGAGGAGGGCTAATGACAGACAGCCAATCACGAATACCCAGCAGGTGATAGACACAGAGCAGCACGAATCACGGGCACCGTGATATCGCCGTAGCTTTCCTCGGGCAGATCGGAGGCATCACCAAACAAGCAGACACCAGTATCCTCAGGGGACCCAAGTGCCGAATCGCGGCGGCATAGCATCCGATCACTGCCCAAAACATGCAGGACGACAGCAGCTTATCAATATTAATTTGAAACTGGAACCCATAATCTCAAATAGAGACATGAATAGACATTCAAATACAGGCAGATACTTGGCAATAATAACAATACCAAAACCCAATAACAAGTTAAGTCTTCCCGAAGGTGCTAGATGAACCTTCCAATTTCTCTTCCCATCTTAGCACCCCCTGGGTGGATCGGAGGCGTCCTAATCTATATGAACAAGGCCTAGTAACTTCAAAAAAATCAAAATGCCAAATCACGGCCATATAGTATCAAACCAAGATGTGCAAGACAATATCAGGAGATTGAAACATTCCAGAACAGCATCTATAATGGCAACAGGATGGGAAAAAAAAAAAAAAAAAATATATATATATATATATATATATATATATATATATATATATATATAATTCTTACTTTTCCCACATGGGTAGGTACAGAAACATATACACTGAAGTATATATGGGCAGGAATAGTAATAATGCAACCCAACAGCATAACCAATCCCCCCAAATCAATCGAATATTGCCCCCATTTAACCATCCCGTCACAGCAACCCCAGGGCGGGTCAGAGGCGTCATATAGTATGTGAAAAAAATCTAATAACGTCGAAGAAGCCAAGTACCGAACCATGGCAATACAGCATCAAACCACCGCCCGAGGGATGCGAGACAGAACCAACAGATTAATAACAGTTCAGAAACGCACACAAAAAAAAAAATACATATACATAAGCACTCATATAAATGATAATAATAAGTTTTCAACAGGCATTTAGATTTATGTGTGACAGTATAGCATGCCATTGCTCCTCCAACCTCACTGCTCCAGAAGAGATCTCAAAGCAGTTCATCACAGAATCCAAACCATGCAGAAGCGGATCCCAGTGTCAACAGCGCTCCGCATCCACCTGACGCAGTGCCACGTTATCATGTCCCACTGAATCCACCCCCATCCAGACAAGTCAGCAGGGGATGGAGCAGTTCAAACAAGTGCCATGTTCGCCGAGGATCATCCCAGGAACATCGTGAACCAGAGAGATAAAGTAAATGAAGACACAGGAATTGGAGACCTCGGTAGTAGTATCATGAATTGGGGAAGTGATGAAATGGCTTTAATGAGTGTCCAACCAATCTCTAGCCTCCGAATCCGAGGTGTAAAAGATGGTGTTGCCATCATGGACAATTCTCAATCTAGCAGGAAAGAGCATAGAGTAGGAGATGTTTTTCTCTCGAAGCTTGCGCTTTACCTCCAGGAACTTACGCCTCTGACGTTGAACATCAGCCGAGAAGTCTGGATAAAACAAGACTTGGTGATTTTCGAAGAGAACCTGACCTTTCATCCTGGCCATGCGAAGTATGGCATCTCGATCCCTGTAATTCAGGAGTTTGACAATCATCTGGCGGGGAGGTGATCCGGGAGGCCTAGGACCGGTTGGTAAACGATGTGCCCTTTAAACAGTAAAGGATGGTGAGAGACCTTCTGTGCCGACATGTTCCTTTATTTAGGTCTCCATGTATTGCTCAGGGGCACGACCCTCGCGGCCCTCCTGCAGCCTAATTATATGGACATTATTGCGTCTAGACCTGTTTTCAAGATCATCTACTTTGGACTGCAAAGAACGTACTTGATTCTTTAATTCCCCCACCACAGGGGGAAGTGTGTCCTCCACAGTAGAGATACGTTGTCGAAATCGGTGATGCTTTCACGCAGAGTTTGTTGGTCTGCACGTAAAAGGTTTATTTCTACCTGCACAGTGCCAATTTTGTTGGTCAGGACTGCCTGGCAGGTAGCGATTGCAGACATTATTTCCACAAATTGGGATTTCGAATCATCTTCCTCAGAAGCTGAAGACTGAGCCGGAGAGGCAACCGTAGAAGGGGCCTCCAGCATGGCCGTGACCTCCTCCGCCGCCATAGCTCTCCTAGCAAATTTACTCAATTTCTTCCTGTATTCTGATGATTTTTTAACCATACTGAGATTGAGAAAGCAGGTGTAGGCCTGATCAACACAAGTCAGGATCAGCGTAGGGTGGACAGCAGCTGCTGAAGCAGGTAGGTGCAGACAGGACCCCTCAAAATGTAAATGACACGCATGATACGTCCCATATTTTTACATTCAGATTGAAGTAAATGAAGAATAGCCAGAACATGTGTAGCTCATTTAACTATACACGGGGCAGAGGAGGGGAACATATACAGGAAAGGTATTAAACAAACATGGGGAGTCCATATCAGTTCAATGGTTTTAGTTGAAGAGTGACAAAGCAATCAGAAATCTTCCAAGTACCCTCGTAGTATTCCACATATGTGAAGTAGAATAAGCAAGCAACAGTCAGAGATTTAAATGGCATGTATAATGCGAACTAAAGTAAATGTAGAACTGCCGGAATCTAGGGAAGTAGGGACTCCCAAGACTTAGTTGTGAGAACTCAGATATACATGGGGCAGAAGGGGAAAACATATATTGAAAAGGTAACAAACAGGGGAAAATTGCTCCTCTGATGATAGAGGTAGGCCTAATTGATAAGACCTATGAGCATTAGCCACAATTGAAGAACAGAACATCATCAGTAGACTCCTCAGCCACCTTTGTATCTTTGATGTATAATAGATTGATGGGACTGTGTGATTAATCCTCAAACATGGGGTAGAAGAGGTGAACATAAACAGGAGAGAGAACAGACAGGGGAATCCACAGCACCCAAGATTGAATATGGCCTTGTAGAAGTTGTGTTGTATACAAAGGGTATGTCAGCAACAAGTGGTCCTCCAGTTGTCAGCAGCAGCCTTGTACAAAATATAGTTGCAGAGTGGGAAAGAGGATATTCGGTCTGCAGGTGTCAGCCTCCTCCGATCTTAAAAGCACTGCGGCTCGTCCGTGACACCTCACCCAGAGCGGGCCATGCTCAGATCCCCAGGCTCGCTCGCAATAGAAAATCAAAGTGGAGGGGATGCCGCCCGCCTCTTCAAAGCAGCCCCGGACGGGCCAGACGCAAGGCCGCGGACTTGCGGCCTAGATCAGAAGCCGCCACCCTCAGCATAGAGCCGGAGGAACAGACAAATGATGACAGGTTCAGGTAGTCCCAAGCACAGACAATGTTGTCCCATGAAAAATTTGAAGGTAGAATAGGTTTAAGTATATAGATGGTTGTGGAATATCGTACAAAGACACGGAGCAACTCCAGTGTGTGTCCGTTCAGTATGGCTGCCAGGCCACGCCCCACCTGACACAATCTTTAGCTTCACTAAGTCTCCACCTGGCAACTAGCTGCTTATTAGCACTAGTCTTCACAATAATTACATTATTTAATAGATTTCTGCTCTTTTCCCTGGCTGATAGGCAGGACGGAGAGTGGACATCTTGCCATTGTGACGTTCATGCGCCTGTGCTGTCAGTCCCAGCCGGGTCTAGTAGGCGTTGCTAGGAGCCATTTGGCTCCGGCTGGGACTGACAGCGCAGGCGCTCGGACGTCACAATGGCAAGATGTTTGCGCTCCGTCCTGCCTGTCAGCTGGGGAAGAGAGCAGAAATCTATTAAATAAGGTAATTATTCTGGTGACTAGCGCTACTAAGCAGTTAGTCGCCAGATGGAGACTTAGTGAAGCTAAATATTGTGTTGGGTGGTAGTTCCGCTTTAAGTTTTTACCCACTCACCAATACATAGTTTAACTCTTGGAGTCCCAGAGAGGAACACAACACATTGCCCTGTATTTTGTTTCTTACCCCCTGGCACTCAAGGTGTTAAACTATGCATAGATGTGTGGTTTATATTCAGGGAACATTTATTTATGGATTTTTTTTTTTTTACAGATACAATAAAAGAAAGCAGAAGACAGATGAAGAAAGAAGAGAAAAAGGAAAAGAAAAGAAAGAAGGATAGAAGGAGAAGCACAGTGGATGACAGGTAAGTGTAACACAGATAAGTTAATGATCAGCGCTTGACAGTATGTCAGGACTGATCTTTACCTTTTTTCCTTTGATGTTCCCATTATTGCCACTATTTAGATGCATTTTGAGACTTAACACACAAAATGGATGTTTGGCCACAACACCATTTCTGTGGCTAAACATCCGTTGAGCTTTCAGCTCGTAGGGCACTTGAATACTGACTTAGACATTTTCTCTTGTTGGTCGGAATCCATTTTCCCTACCGGCTTATTTAGGTCAGGTTTTTGAATCAAGCCCTATCTGTCCAAATCAATTCAAATCAGTCAATAATTAACACGATACATCAACTTCAATGGAAAAACATAACGGTGTATGTCATCTAGGGCTCTGAACATTGTCAAGACAAGTTCAAACTCAAAGCCAATAAGAAAACACCAAAGTATCAACTGTATACAAATACACCTATGTGTGTATATATATATATATATATATATATATATATATATATATATATATATATATATATATATATATATATTACACACCCAAATAGCTGACAAAATGTGTGCTCCATCTCTTAAAAACTCAAAACTCAGACATGACATAATTGAAATGAACAGTAAAGTATAGATGCCCTCTCAGGCCCAGTATACAGAGAAATAAATATATACTGTCACAGGACAGGCATTAGTAACATAAAGGGTGCTCAATGGTTAAAGTACATAGAAATCAATCAGTCAATGTTGTGGTGTGATTGACACACCCATAAGATGGTAAAGGAGCGGTAAGTGGTGCTAGATGGATAAACACCAGTAGTAGAATAGGACAGAGACTACTGCTTATGCTGAGCAGGAAACTGAGGCCAAAATACTCTGCTAGAGCTGATGAGCTAGAGCCACTAGCACCCCAACCGGTGCATGAACAGAGAGCAAGTGCACTGCAAGAGCTAAGGATAATAGAGCCACTAGCCCCCACAGGTGTTGTAACGGAGACTAATTACACTGCAAGAGCTAAGGATAATAGAGCCACTAGCCCCCACGGGTGTTGTAACGGAGACAAATTACACTGCAAGAGCGGAGGATAATTAGAGCCACTAGCCCCCACGGGCATTGTAACAGAGACTAATTACACTGCAAGAGCTGAGGATAATAGAGCCAATAGCCCAAACGGGAGTTGTAACGGATACAAATACACTGCAAGAGCTAAACTGACTGGAGCCAATGGCGCCTCCCACGGGCGCAGTAACGGAGACCGACTTCACTGCAATTGCTTAACTGGAAAGAGCCAATGACACCCACACGGGCGCTGTACGGTAACCAAGGCTCGGCAAGTATAGCGGAAAGCTCAGGGTAACGGCTCTGCAAGTGTTAATGGAGGCTCAATGAACGGAAACAACTGCTCTGCAAGTGTTAATGGAGGCTCAGGGAACAGAGACAACTGCTCTGCAAGTGTTAACGGAGGCTCAGAGAACGAAGACAATTGCTCTGCAAGTGTTAACGGAGGTTCAGAGAATGGAGACAATTGCTTATAAGTGTTAACGGAGGTTCAGTGAACGGAGGCACGGCTCTTCAAGTGTTAACGGAAGGCACTGTGCTCTGTAAGAGTAAACTGAGGCCCAGAGTAACGGAGGCAGCAGGCTCAGCTAGAGTAAACGGAAAGGCCCAGTACACAGGAGGCAATGACACAATCAGCCCTGCCACAGCACAGCGGAAGTCAGAATGTCGCCCAGGCGACACTAAAGCAGCAAACAGCAGGAACACAGGCAGGGTCAGCAACGAGCCGGTTCAGATCATGGAGCAGGAACATCAGCCAGGCCAGGTCAAATCACGGAGTAGGATCCTCAGACAAGCCGGGTCAGGTCACAAAGCAGGAACCAAGGAGCATAGTCAGACAGGCCAAGTTGGTACACAGGAAGCAGGAACACTGGAACACAGCTACACAGCAACACTGGCTCAGGAACACCAGAAAGGGCACCTGACAGGTGCCAAAGGCCGTGTATAAAAAGGCCATAATGGGCGGGCCAAACAAACTCAGCCAATGGGAGCGCACCACAGCAAAGAGTGACAGAGAAAGATTACGGGCACCGTGATACCTTTCCGGGGTTAGGAGTGGGGACAGTGTACAGTCCACTACCAGGAGCTGACACTGAACCTCAGCCAGACAGAGGCACCAGCTAGGAGCGAACCAAAGTGAGAGCAGAACCACTGAGGTAGAGGAAAGTGGGAAGCGTGCTCTAATAACAAAACAGCAAAACCCTAGAATGTTAGGGTTACAGAACACCATGCACCCTAGAACGCTAGGGGCACAACAACCCCGGAGGACTTAGGTGCTGCTGCACTACTGACAGGACTTACCCAAACAAGGACTGATAATGAGAGCCTGCAAGGGGCTTTCAGGTCTCAGGAAGCGACAGTGACTATATAGCCAATGGTCAGACAGTTTGGGTAGTCAGACAAGCCAAAGTACTTAGCACAGAGTTGGAAATCAGACAAGCCACAGTACTTAGCACGGAGAGGGTAGTCACCCAGGCTAGAGGTCATACATGGAGCGGGTAACCGGACAAGCCAAGGTCAGCACGGAGCAGTTAGTTAGCTGGGCCAAAGGTCATACACAGAGCATGTAATTGGACAAGCCAAGGTCAGCACGGAGCAGTTAGTCAGCCAGGGCAAAGGTCATACACTGAGTGGGTAGTCAGACAAGGCCAAGACCAGTACGGAAAGGACAAACAGCTAGTCAAAAGGTTCAGTCACAAATAGTTAGTCAGACAGAGCCAGGGTCATACACAAATCAGATTCAGCAGACAGGAAAGGATCTCAAAGAAAGCGCTCACGTACACCACGAAAGGGCACTGAGGCAATGATAGAATGCAGCTTATAAGGCCTTTCTAGAAGACAGAGTCACATAGGTCAGAAAGATGCACGAGTGACCAAGAAGCAGTCACCCCCCATGCTGTTGTCAGGCAAACATAGAAAGTGAACAGACCAGTAAGAGCGCCAGAATCAAGGGCACCGTGATAATACACCTTGGCACATTTTGCATACACGCATTCAAAAACTAAAACAAGCACACTCACACATATCGTTTTTGTTTGGCACATATAACATATATTTATCTTCTACTTTGACAGTGTGATTCAGTGAGTGCACGGGAGTAACAAAGAGTCTTATCTAATGTGCCTGTGGCATCTCTGACACTTAACCTGTTAGGAACCAGAAACACTCACATTACTGGGATGAATAAGTGCTATTTAATAAGTGCTATTTAATATGGGGGAAACCACAAATGGGGCTTTTTAATTTTTTTTTTTGGTGGGAATCTTTGGAAAGGCTGCAAAGGTGGATGCCCTCACCTTCACTCTGGGGATTCTTGGGTTTGGTACACGGGTCACACTGCAGGGCAGAGGTTGTTGTGGTGGACCCCTCCATGGATGCTCCCTCTCCATTCACAGTTTTTCCCTGTGATTGTTTTCCTGCATTTCAACCAGCATCTGGCCCATCATGCCCATCACTGCTGTCTGGAATTGGTGGATCTCCATTGTGAGTATGGCCTACTGGGCTTCGATTGCCTAAGAGTGTCTGCGTTCCTCTGCACATGTTTCTGCACCCTCCTCATGTACCTGTCTAATCTAAAGGACTCCCTGAGCTGTCTTCTCTTCTGCTTAAGCACTCCATTCCCATGATTTAACTATATGTGGATGGGGATGTGGCCAGAGATGTTGGACTTACAGGTGCTGGGGATTGTTCAAAACTTCTTCTGCCACTTCCTGTTGGGATGCTTCTAAGATATCCAGATAGCACTTATTCGTACCATTAAAGGGATAGTAATGTTTCATAATAAAAGCAGCTCTAATTAATCATCATAGTATTTGGACTTTGGAGAGTGTTATTTCAATTCTGTCAGAGTTGTAGTTCCAGAGTAATTCAATGACAAAGTGTCCCCCTCCCACCCCTTTTACTGATGTCACACTGTTCAGCCAGAGCAGAAGGGAGGTGCCCAGGTAGACTGCAGAGAGGGACAATCTTCAATTAAGATAAGGGAAAAACCTGAAAAGCTTGTCAAGGGGGGCAGGGATTTAATTGTTTTCATAGGAATTAAAGTGTCCCTTTCTGTTATCTGTCTGGTCTATAGACTGCATTCCACATCTGAGAAGAGATTGCTTACACTAGGTAAAAGGGGCGGGAGGGGGAAACGTTGCTTGTGAATATCTCATAAACCATAAAGGTTTGAGAGATAAGACTTATATCGTTCTTCATGTTTTTTTAATGCCTACAAAATAAAATAAAGTTAAATCAAAGTATTACTACCCCTTTAATGTCTGTGAGTGTTTCTGGTCCCTAACAGGCTAGGTGGCCTCCAATGAATTGCAAAGCAATGCAGTGAACACTACACCTGCACATATTACTTGGTTGTAAGGCTTTTGAGTAAGGGTAAGCACACACAGCAAATTCAGTTTTGTCTAATTTCAACATACAATCCACCTAGCAAAACAAAACAACATGAATGTGTTGTTTGTCCATGATGTTAGTTGAACTTGAACAACTGATCCCTACCCCCTAGAATACTATGTGCCAGACTGTCCACTGGTGTGGTTATTAAGGTGTTAGCCAACCATATTTTTTAGTTAATTATTCACTGACAGGATAGATTACCAAAACAATCATATGCTGGGATTCACACTCTGATGAGGGAAATCCAGCACAGTAATGCAAGGTTAATTATTGAGATGAATGTTGTGTTTGGCAACAGGATAGGACCAATCGGGTAAATTGATTACACCATTGAGTTAGAACATCATCTCCTTGCAGCAATAAATATCCAAATCCATTCATGGTCCCTGTAAAAGACCCCTAAGATTAGGGACATGCCTTCATAAGTTTGACAGATACATAACTCATAATTATTTTGCTATCCAAATAAATGACTAATATGACATCATAATCAACACATATATTTGTTGTTAATAGGCTTCCTTTAATGTACTAAACAATACATTAAGGCATGTTTGTATTGTACCAAAATGCTTTCAAGACTTCTAAAAGCACCCAAAGGGTACATTTCACATGAAAACAGCATTATGAAAAAAACAAGTTGAGCTGCTCATATGTTCTCCAAAAGGCCTGTGAATTCTGAAGAGGAGCAGTACTGCTGTATAGGTATGGGCAAAAATGTTCTCCTCAAACCAAAATCGAAGAAAAATGGCACTTCCCGCTCATCAAAAAAAAGTTCCTGAGAAAAGTGCAATTTTTCCACTTTTTTCACGTAGCCCATTCCATTGAAATCAATGGGAACATTAAATTTAAACATAATACATAGCAAATGTTATTTTATCTCCCAAGGATATAGTCTAAAAGGGGTATGAGGGTGCCTTTGTTGGTGGCCTGTGGGGAAACAATCAGTTGAACAGGGACTTTTTTGGGGGGATTTGTTGGGATTGGGGGACAGTTGATAAAAAATAAATACAATTTAAAAAAAAACATAAGACTAGGAATGGTGAAAATTTCTGCCTCAAACTCAAATCTGCAATAAATGGCACTTTCCGCATGGCGAAAAATTTCCCTGGAAAAGTGCCAATTTTCAGCTTTTTCCCGCTTTTCTCACCTAGCTCATTCCATTGAAATCAATGGGATCATTGAATTTATGCACAACACATTGCCAATATTATTTTATTTCCCAAAGGCATAGTATAAAAGGGGCATGAGGGTGTCTGTGTTGGTGGGGTATGCGGAAAGAATCAGTTGAACAGGGGATGATTTTGGGGGGGTTGTTTACTGGGATTGGGGGGCAGTTAATGAAAAATAAATCCTAAATAAAGTAAAAAAAAACATAAAACATAGTATAAAAGGGATGTGGGGAGGGTGCCTGTGTTGGTGGGTGTAATCTGGGTAATGAATCAGTTGACTATGGAATTTGTTTGGGGGGGTTTCTTGACTGGTATTGGGGGTACAGTTAATAAAAATAAATACAATAAAATAAGACATTTGTATGTAAAGTGATAGAGACAGGAACCTCCTGACATAAGTTGCCACTGGGGTGGAATGATTCTCACTACACCCCTTCCAGTCCCCTACGGTCTTCTCAAGGGTTCTTCCTGTCCTCTCCCTACACAACTCGAGCCATCTCTCAGCTACAAGCTTTTTCACTGGCTTCCCCTCGACTTTGGAATGTCCTCTCTATCACCATTTGTCAGTCCTCAAAACCCACCTGCTCAGGGAGGCATCTCAATAGCAATATCCTCCTCTTGCACACAGATAGTCACATCAGAATCCTCCTGCACTTCTTTCACCACACCTTGTACTTGCACTTATAATCCTTCTCCTACTGTCTCTGCAAGTCTTCATGAATTATCATTAGATTGTAAGCTCTTTGGGGCAGGGTACATTTCCTAGTGTATGATTCACTTGCTGCACTTTCCCCCACAATTAATGAAATGAATGCACTTAAGCTTAATGCTCTTAACCCAGATCTATATTTTTGTATTGTACTATTTCAACTTCTGTTAAGCGCTGTGTACATGTATAGTGCTATATAAACAAAGATACATACATACATGCATACTTGACCTGATAGAGTATTTTGTAGAGGATGATTTGTTAGATTTGTTGTTAGAGACGTTTGAAGGATTTAGACTTATTAGAGGCCCAAGCCCTGAAGAAACATTGATTTGTAGGACTTAAGCTTTTTTGGCACAGGCCCTAAGGAAACATTGATTTGTAGGACTTGTTAGAAACAACCCCCCCAAAATGTTTTGTTTTGTTGTAGGACTGTGTTTTATTAATTTATTTTTTCAAAACACAAGCCCTGCTAAAAAAAACAAAAATGCCCTTCTGGCCTAGTGTCAGCAGATAATGTTGGTCAGTGGCTGCTGACCATTGTCAAATGTCCTCCTGAGTCCATAATTGTGGAATTTGCAATTGCTCTTCTAACTGCTGCTGCTGAGTTAAGCAGCAGGATGATTTGGCACCTGAAAGGGAATAGGATCAATAATAGCAGTAACATGGGTGATGGATGATGAAGGTGACATTTGCCACGACTATCTCCAGTGATGCACCTGAGGCAGTAGTAGCACAATAAGTAGCCCCCAGTCTATGTGGAGAAAAGAACAAGTTGGCCATTAAATCTTCTCCACCTGCCCCTCCTCCAAAATCATGGGTGTGTTGTTATTAGAATATATTTTTTTCCCTTGAGTCAGCAACTGCAATGTGTACAGAGTGTGTGTGTGTGTGTGTGTGTGTGTGTGTGTGTGTGTGTGTGGTAAATAACATGTGGGGACACAACTGTATCCAAACACCATGACACCCGAAACCAAGTACTGCCTCTGTCCCATACCCCTTGTGCAGACCCCGCTAAGGACACAGGACACATGACAACTTGCTGACAGTTTAATAGTGATGATGAATCCTCCCTGCCACCATCGCAGCATATTCTGCAGGATGGAATCTCCTCATATGCCACTTGATGCACCGCCTGAGATTCTCCTCCACCACATTGGTATGTGTGGTCAGTGCACCACACAGTGTGCAATGGTTAGAGACAAACTGCCACTTCCTAACATCTACAGAGTGGCTATCATTTGGCGGGGAGGTAATGATGAATGAGTTGGATTGGCAGAATATGTAGTTACCCTAGAAGGTGATGGCAAGCTAGTTGTTTCACTCATCATGGAACTTCCAGTCTCTGCCTGGGTTGCTCTATTCTTCCTCCTCTTTGATCTCCGCCTCTCCTCTTGTTGCCTTTTTGGAGAGTCAGGGAGTACAGCAAAAGCGGTGCTTGATTTCTGTGGTGGGTGTGTGTCTTTAACATGTTTGACATAGATGTCATGGTGTCTGTGTGTCATGCGTGATATCAGAGAGGTTGTGCCAAGGTGTGTTCCCTCCTTTCCCCTTCTCACTGACTTGTCACAAATTGTGCACAGTGCTATTGTTGATGACTGCACTGTGCCTCTCCCAAGAGACAAATAGCCCCACATCCATGACTTCAGGGGATAGGTAATAGGTGAAGAAGAATGGCCTCTTTCATCTTGTCCTCCACATTCCCCTTCACTGTTTGTGACAGCGGATAATGTTGCTGCTGTTGCTGCTACTGCCTCAGATTCAGCACAGAAGTATTACTGGTGTTGGCAAGTAGAACCTGTCCTAGTCCAACATCACTTGTTGACCCCATTTCCCACTGTGTCCACGGTGGTCTGTGGCACACTAGCCTGCTCCTCAGCATCCTGCTGCCCTTGCAACTCAGCATCAGAAGGAATTAGAGCAGTTGTAATATCTTGAAATTTCAAAATGTCACTGCTAGTGGTGGTGGTGATGCCTATACTCATTCCTATCTCCCATTCCTTCTCAGTTTCTTCTAAAAAGGCCAACAATGTATCTTTTACCCCATCTTCTCTTCTTTATCCCATCATCATCACCACCACAACCATAGCCCCCTACATATTGCTGCTGCTGCTGCTCTATTACAGACATCTCACCGCTCTTTGGAGGAGGTGACGAGCAATGTGACAGAGGGTCCCCTAATGTTACACTTGCCATTTTTTGTGACGTGAAGAAGGCAGACTGGCAGCAGCAGGGACAGGCAGCTAATCTTTGCTCCTGCTGGTGGTGGTATCAATTGTGTGCCTGCTCTCCCTCAACATCAGTTCTGGCCTCTTAGTCTTCAGAATCATAATCCACTTGGAAACTTTAGTGAAGGGAAGGGGAGGACTCCCAGTCCCAGGGTCAGAGGAATGGTGTGGACTCCCTTGACCACTAGTCTGGATGCTCTAAAATGTTTCCCTGTCACTCCAGCTGCTTCACCATTACTGCTACAACTACTAACACAAACCATCAAGTTCAGCCACAGAGTCTTCCTCCTTAGTCTCACAGTCACTAGTAGTATGGGGATATTGCTGTTGATTACCGCCTCCTACACTACTAACGCTAACAAGCTGATGGACCTTAGCAGTAGTAGTAATACTAGCACTGGCGGGACTGCTTGGGGATGACAAGTTTGAATTAGGGTCCCTTGCTTTCACACTTGGTATCATTTTCTCCCCCCCCGAGTACTACAAAACACACTAGCAGCAGGCAAAGTATTGTGGCAGCAGGTACAGCACTGGAGGCAGCAAGGGCAGCACATCTGGCAGCAGGTACAGCAATGGTGGTCGCAGGTACAGCCATGGTGGCAGCAAGGGCAGCACGTCTGGCAGCAGGTACAGCACTAGTGGCAGCAGGGGCAGCACATCTGGCAGTAGGTACAGCAATGGTGACTGCAGTTACAGCAATGGTGGCACTGGCAGCAGGGGCAGTACGTCTTGCAGCAGGCACAGGCAGCTGACCTGTCCTGCTCTCGCTAGTACTACCCTTTTCTCCCTCCCTTCCCATTCCTTTTTCTCCCTCCATTCCCATTAAATTCCCCAAGATCCCTTGGGGTGGTTTAGGGGGACTGGACATCATTGGCTCAGTACTGCTAGTCACTTCCTTCTCCTCCTGAGACTCAGTGGACACATAATAAGGGTCCTTCCAGTTCCTCCTTTTACTGTTCATAGTGATAGCAGTCACCAAAAGCCTCTACTGCCTCAATTTAACAAAAAATTCACAGCAGAACAGCACAGCAAGTCTACCTCGCTCTGTAGCTGATTCTATTGTGTTTCACTTCTTGGAGTTCATTTTTATAGCGAAAAAGCAAAAACAAAGTAAATCAATGGGCGGAAACATTCTAGCCACTGAAAAATTGGTGGGTAATTTTGGCCAAGGGGTGTAAAACGCAGAAAATTTATTTGCAAAAAAGCTTACAATAAAGTGGTTTTTGTGGAATTTCTCGTGGGAACACGGCGACAACTTTCACCAATCCCTACATAAGACATGGTGTAAAGGAGTCTGAAGAGGGTGCCTGTGTTGATGGGGGAGTCTGGGGAAAGAATAAGCTGCAACTCGGGCAGACTGATACTTGATGGGATAAAGTATTTTGTAGAGGATGATTTATAGGACTTGTTAGGGGACCAAGCCCTGAGGAAACATTGATTAGTTGTAGGAAATTAGACTTGTGTTGGGCCCAAACCCTGAGGAGATATTGATTTGTAGGATTTAGACTTGTTTGGCACAATCTCTAATGAAACATTGATTTCTAGGACTTAGGCTTGTTATATTTTTTTAATTTATTTTTTTTAAAGAACAACCCCCGAGGAAAGAAAAATATGCCCTACTGGCCTAGTGCCAGCAGGTCATGTTGGGTTGGCCACTGGCCATTGTCAAATGTCCTCCTGAGTCCATAATTGCAGATAGTAGCATCAGCAGAAAGAACATCAGTTGCAGACTTGTTTAAACAGGCAGCTCAAAAGGAATGGGATCAACAACAGCAATAACATGGGTGATGGATGATGAAGGTTCCACTTGCCACGACTAACTCCAGTGATGCAGTAGCAGCACCATAACTAGACCCCACCATTTTAGGTATATGTAAAAAGAAATTGGCCAATAATGCTTCTCCACTGGCCCCTCCACTAAATCAGGGGTCTAGAAGATAATTTTTTCCCTTGAGAGCAGGAACTGTGTCTCTCATCAGCAACTGCAATGTGTACAGTGTGTGTGATAAATAAGGGAAGGACTGGGAATACTGAGCACATCTGGACTCACATCAAACAGCTGGCATAACTGTAACCACACACCATGACACTTAGGGTCCCCAATGTGAAATCCTCCCAACAGAAACTAAGAACTGCTGCTGTCTCTATGCCCCTTGTCCACTCTCCACTAAGTACACGTGATAACTTGCATACCGTTTAATAATAATTATGAACCCTTCCTGCCAGCAGTTTAGCATATTCTGCTTGATGGAATCTCCTCAGATTCCAACTTATGCCCTGGTTGTGATTATCCTGCACCACACTGCCAGAAGTGGTCACTGAAATGGTGCAATGGTCAGAGATCATGAGTAAGCATCTTGAACGCAAAATGTGTGGATCTATTTCATGAGGTGTTTTTTGGATCTTGCTGGTTGTCTAGTATTGCCAGTCTCTCCAACATCAGTGTGACCAGAAGATTGTAAGGTATTTTTAATTGAAGTAATAAAGAATGTCGATTTTATGAACAGCCTTCGGTTTATTCCTCTGAGTGGAAGTGCTTGAATTCACTGTTCTTCTTTGGTATGTTATTGAGCCTGTAGGGATGCTCCTTTGCTGCACCCACCCATGATCTGAAGTGTACGCTTTGCCAGTTATTACATTCAGCTGTCTGTTTATTATTGAGGCTGTAACTTTTTATATCATCCTACATTGAAGTATGAGCCAATAATATAGTGTACTACATTGGACACAAACTGCCAAATCCTGACATCTTCTGAATGGTGGGGGAGGTAAAGATGAATGAGGTGGATCACCAGAAGATGTAGTTACCCTAGAGCAAGAAGTTGATAGTGAGGCATGTATTTTGCTTGCCATGGAACTTTTAGCATCTGGACGGGTTTCTCTATTCTTCTTCCTTTTTGATCTCCACCTCTCCTCTTGTTGCCTTTGGGGAGAGTCAGGGGGTCCAGCAACAGTGTTGCCCTATTTCTTGGGTGGGTTTTTAGCTTTAACAAGTTTCACATAAATGTTATGGTGTCCGTGTTTGATGTGCATTGTCAAGGCTGTTTTGCCAAAGTGCGTTCCCTCCTTTCCACTTTTCACTGCCCCAAAAGAAAAATAGTCCAACACTCAGGACCATGGGGGGGGGGGGGGTTTGAGAAGAATGACCTCTTTCTTCTTCTCCTCCACATTCCCCTTCACTGGCTGGGGTAGAGGATAATGTTGCTGCTCTTGCTGCTACTGCCTCAGAATATGCACTGCAAATAGGCCCAGTAGTATTGTGTCCATTGTGGTCTGTGGCACACTAGCCTGCTCATCAGCATCCTGTTCCCTTGCAACTCAGCAGCAGGAATTAGAGCAGTTGCAAATTCCAAAAGCTGGTGGTGGTGATCCCCATCCCCGTCTCCCATTCCTTCTCAGTTTGGGCAAAAAAGGCTATCAATGTCTCTTCCATCCCAGCTTCTCCACCATCATCACAATAGCAACCACTAGTCCATCCATGCTGCCACTACTGCTCTGCTGCTGGTTGGAGGAGGTGATGAGAAATGTGACACTTGCCACACTTGCCATTTCTTGTGAACCCGAATAAGGCAAACTGGCAGCACTAGCAGCAGACACAGGCAGCTGATCTGTGCTCCTGGTGGTGGTAGTATTATTGATCCTAGGCAACAATTCAAGATCATGTTCCACCTGGATACTGCTATGGAGTGAAGAGAACCCCCAGGGTCAGGGAAATGTTGTAAGCTCCCTTGACTGCTGGTCCATTGCTTTGCAATGGGTTGTCCTTTTAGAACTAAGGAGATGTTAACCAGCCACATGTATATGTGTAGCAATACATCATCTAGTAAATGAAACAGAGGGTGTTGGAATGTCAATATCATTGTGCTGCATGCACACACAGATCAGCATGGTGGACCTTGCAAACTGACTCCCAAAGATTTACTCCAATGCTATAGACAACACTAATACAGTATATCCATCCCTATTCTGCCCAATTTGCATTGCACAACTATTGTTCTCATGCTTACTACAATACTACTTTAACACCTGGAATGCCAGAGTGGCATCCAATGCATTTCATGTCATTGCATGGGATATCTCTCTATCACACTAAGGGTTGTATGGTTGATATGGCTATGTTCAACTCAATATATGTTGTTTGCTGTCTGTTCAACTCAGGTATGTAATGAACGTGGGCATTATGGTGTACCTTTGTTTTTAGGATGATATCCTTGGCAATGTCATCATGGCTGAAGGAATGGCAGATGCCAGTTGAATTCACACCCTCAATATCATACATTCATGGAATAGCTTCTGCATGGCTTTGATACTGTAGCAACTATGTGATTGTGATGTTGCAGCATCCAGTTTGAGGACTATGTATGTCTGTCATCCTGTGGAGTGAAACAGATCATTATGTGTTTTGTGAGTGTGTTTGCACACATTCCCCAAGCCTGATCATGGACATACATGCATTGTATTGTGTTATAGTCATAGGTGAAGCGGTTCCTGAGGAGCCTGTCTTGTATCTCCACCTCTCTCAGGGTCTCCTCATCCTGTGCAAGTGGAACAGGTACTTCCACTAAAGGTAGTGACTCAATCTCGTCCATTGGATGTGTGTTGACAGCTATGTTGTGTAGGATGGCACACACTAGGATGATGTTGCATTCCTTACCTGGTGCATATTAAAGAGCTCCCCCTGAGTGATCCAGGTACCGAATCTTGATTTGAGTAGGCCAAAGATGCACTCAATGGCATTCTTTGTTTAGACTTGTTCCTCATTGAAATGCTCATGTGTTTGGGGATTTGGTAGTGGTATGAGGAGCCATGGTATAAACCCATACGCGGCATCACCTGTGGAAAGAGAGTGACATGGTGAGACAGGGACCACATGTTTTGTGGATGATATTGTGTGAGGGGGACATACTACTTGTGTGTGATATCCATGCTAAGGTGTGTTTACATTAGTCATGTGTACATTAGTCATGTGATTGCACCTGGGGATGTGGTGTGATGTTTGGATTATTGACTTCCCCAAAAGTCATCCTCCTGTATAGTCTCATTTTCAAAGTCCCTGTAGATGGAGGACTGCTTGGGGATGTATGAGTCATGACAGCTACTGGAGTAGGAGGAACAAACATGTTTATCCTCATGTTAGCATCACACACCATCTGTACGATGATAGAGAAGAAATTCTTCCTGTTGATGTAAAGATGCCCCTCATGCTTTGGAGGTCTTATGTGTACATGTGCAGTCTATGGTACCCATGATCCTGGGTATGCCTCCCCTTGTGTAGAATTCCTGATTTACATGTGTCCACTCCATGTTGGTGGAGAGGAAGTGAATTTAACTCCTGTCCTTCCTCGTTAGGGCTACCAACACCTGAGATTGTGCCCTTGAACATGTGACCTGGGACATTCCAGATGCATAGCCTTCTGTGGACTGGAAGAATCCACTTGCCATATAATGTATGGCACACATCTGATGCTTCAAGCCATATAGGGCATGGGTTGTGCTGTATATGGGTTCATGGTCATCTTTGATCACCTCATATAGGTTGATGATGCTATATGATGTCAACCTGTAGCTGTCTCTGACTTCAGTGTCTGTCATTCGAGAAGCGTGATCCTTGTACAGAATATCTTGGGTCTGTGTGGTCATCTGTCATCCCTGTGCTGCTCCACAGGTCTCCGTGGCAGCTGTTGTAGCTATGGGTGATCTAGTTGCGGCATCTGAGGTGCTGCTGCCTGTTGTGGTCCTCCAGATAGAGATGGCTCCAGTCTGGCTGTCAAGCTGCAGCATTAGGTATTGCATCAAATGGAATCTGTTCAGCAGGTGTGCTTGAGAGTTGATGATGATCCCTAGCCCTCACACTTCTTTGTCGCCGATGTCTTCACAGGAATAGAAACATACTTGTTGTAATCTGTCTCTCTCTCTCTCTCTCTGTATGTCTGTAAAGACACCATATTTGAGGATGGTGAGATGTCCCTTTAAGACAGTGGTGGGGTGTTGTCCAGGTGCAGTCATGAGGCAGGGAGTGATCAATAGGAAGGTATGTGTTGTCCAGGTAAGTGTTTTGTGGTGTATCTGTTTTTGTTTGTGTGATTTGTTGTACTTGCTGTGTACCTGTCAGGAGCATGTTTAATATTGTCAGATGCATGATCGGTCTCTATTGTCTGGTAATGTTGCACAGGAGAGCTTGGGTTGCTTTGGGATTGACAGGTGTGTGTCTTACATAGTAACATTGTAACATAGTAAATTAGGTTCCATTTTGAAAGAAATATATCTAATCTTCTCTTAAATGTATCAATTGTATCTGCCATAACCACATTCTTGAGCAAGGAATTCCATAATTTATCAGACCTTACTGTAAAAAAAACCCTTCCTCTATTGAAGTCTAAACCTCCTTTCCTCTAATTTCAAGGGGTTATGTGTATTATGTGTACATATGTGTTGTTGTTTGTTAACTCCTGTTGTTTCGGGGTATGGTGTGTGGGATTGTGTTGGATAGCTTTGTCAAGCCCTTTTCCTTGGGTGTTGCTAGGTTTTTGTTGTTTGTCCAGGACTTGTTTGTAATGCATGTCCATTTTTCATGTGCTTGCTTGGCTTTGCAAGGGTTAATTTTCCATTGCTGTGATTGTGCTCTGTGATGGGTGTTGTGTGAGCTGATGTTTCCCTGCTTTCTTTTGTCCAACTGTCGGGTTTTTTGTGCAGATTTTCACCCATCAAATGTATAATTTTATCATCTGTAGGCAATACCGCACAAATAGTTCTTGGGTATAGTTATTCCATTGTTCTTAATGGGAAAAATAATATAATCCATTGTGATTTTAAAACTTCTGTAAGCTGTTTATAAGATGGCTAATTGAATGGATTACGGCGCTTAAAAAATTGTTGTAGTTTTTTTTGGCATTGGAAATAATTGAATCAAGGCCATAGACCCATATTTATAAAAGCAAACTGGAGTTATTCTTTAGTAAACCAACTGCACTGTAGGGGACAAACAAAAATTCCCAAATTCCAATGAACATGAATAGAGTTTCTTAAACCCCTGAATGCTACAGAGTTCTCCAATTTAAAAGGAATTTGTAGTTGTCCCCTATGGCGTCCCCTATGTGTTCTTGAATAAATGTGGGCCATATAACAAGAGCGTTTTAAAATGCTTTATATATTGACTACATTATTTCCTAGCAACAGTCTAATATTTAAGTGTTCAAATTACAGAATCAATGCATTTTTAATTTCTTAACCATGAAATATCAGGGACATGGTATGTTTACTCCAAAGGACCACATGATGGCAGAAGATGTTTTATTTCCATATGAGAGCAGTGCATTATTTTATATATAAAATAAAATATGACAAGATAATAAATGCTTCAGATTTGTGAAAGCTGTTCTAATTTTTCACAGGACATGCCTGAAAGTAATACATATTTCCAAGCAGAGAAATTAACTGTCAATTTAAAATAAACAAACCAAAACAGTTTATGATCAAAATATAAGAAAAAAATAACTAAAATGCAGCCTACATCATTATAGTCCTTAAATAATTCTATCACTAAATTCTAAAAGATATATATTCAAAAGCAAAGCAGGAGAAAACTACACTCCCTGATTAAAAAGCTGGAAAAAGTGGCATGCCCTGCTTTTTTTCACCTTTGTCATTACACTGAAATCAATAGGAATGTATCCCCCATGTAGAAAGTTTTCACATGTATTCCCACCATGCTAGTATAAGAGGGGTGTCAGGTTCCTGCATGTTGTCAGTCAGAGAGAACACAGGATTTTGATGCGAGAGGAGATATACAACAAGAGTAAAAATGGAGTTGATTTTTAGGAGTCTTGCTGGAATCCAAGTCACTCTCTATGTGTGGGGAGTCTGAAAGGAAAAGGCGAGAGATAGCTGAGTTGCAACTGACTTGACTGACAGATATACCTTGCAGAATGACACACAACAGAGAAGTGCAACTTACTTGAAGGAGAATCCTATGAGAACAAGAAAAAGGACAATCACATAAATCAGTGGTTCTCAATCTTTTTTTTGCTCGAGGCACCCCAAACATATTTAATGTACTTTATCAAGGGCATAATAAGGGTACAATACATAAATATACAGTTATTATTAGGTATTATAATCATAATAACAAAACTAAATATATTGTGCATAACAATTTCTATAAATGTTTATTTAAAAGTCCATTTTTGTTGGTCTTCATAGAAAACATGGGGCACCATAAGCTGATGTCTGTGGCACACCAAAGTGCCACGGCACCCTGGTTGAGAATCACTGGCATAAATAGTAGTGAGGTTGAGAGTTTGAAAAAGCTGCTGGTGAAATTTTGTCACTAGCTAAATGTACAAGCAGATAGGCAAAAAGTGAGAGAATGAGTCACAGCTACATGGAATGTGAATGTGATTTTTTGTAGACACTAGACAGTGACAGACGAGCAAAATAAATAAGGCAAAAAAAACCTTTTGACTGGTAGGTGACAGAGACAGGCAGAGGAAGAGGGTGACAGATATGTATGTGATAGTGTATTTTTTTTAGAAGGGAAAGACATAATTCCACGTGCAAACAGTTCAGTTGTGTATTTTACTGAAACAAAGAACACTTCTTTGTTTATGTCCAACAAATGTACTGGGCCAGAATTAAAGGGAAAGAAGAAAATGGAGTGCAGAGAAATCGGTGTTTCCTCATTAACCCTAGCATTCTAGGGTTGTACCGCTGCCTAACCTTATCGGTGTTGCCTCCTTAACCCTAGCGTTCTAGGGTTGTACCGCTGCCTAGCCCGATCGGTGTTGCCTCGTTAACCCTAGCGTGCTAGGGTCCTCTCGTGGAAGAGTCCTGCCCGTGTTGCCTCCGTTAACCCTATCTGGGTCAGTTCTCTGCCAGAGTCTTTGTTGCCTATACTCCCCTAGCCCACTAGGGGTTTGCCCTGCAGCTGCCCTTCGCTTATGCCACCTATTGCGGAGTAGGGCTGTTGAGGAGTTCCTGGTTCCTGCTTGCTGTTGTATCCTGCCTGCTAGTCCTAGCTATTACAGTTCTGACATATTATTTCTCTGTGTATTTTTCTCACCCTGACCCATGTCAGATGTGGAAGGTACTTGGTATGGACCTCATCTGGAGTTGAGTGGGGTACTTGCTTATTATTTCTCAATAAAGCTTTTAACCTTACCTGACTGTCTGAGTGTTCTTTACAAAAACCGTGACACACAGGGTATGGTCTATTTTTCATTTGTGGTACATGTGCAAGACAGTGTCTTTGCAGGAGTTTGACCTCCCTTTGGTGTTGGAGTCCAACAAATCACTAATCCAAGAGGACTTCTGCCTGTAACAAACCTGAGTCCAACAAATCTCTAGTTCCTCAGGGCTTATGTCTAATAAGTCCTACAAATTAATGTTTTCTCAGGGCTTGGTCCTCTAACATGTTTAAGTCCTATAAATTAATGTTTTCTCAGATCATCCTATTTGCTCTTGCAGCAACTGAGTGACTCTGCACACTGCTGTGAAGTCTATCGTCTATCAGTACTCCTAGAACTTTCTCTATTAAGGATTCCCCAAGTTGTTTCTCATTTAGAGTATATGTAGCAAGTTTATTTCTACAGCCCAAATGCATAACCTTACATTTATCTACATTAAATGTCATCTGCCACAATTCTGCCCATTCATTCAGTTTATCTAAATCCTGCAGATAAAAACATCCTGGTCTGTATGTATTTCCTTACATAGATTAGTGAAATCATCAAAGACTGAGGGCTAGATTTAAAGGCAGCCGTTAGTAAAAAAAAATCACTAACAGGTGCGTTAAGTGTCATGTAGCAATTCAAAGATCCGTCTAAAGAACAGCTAACGGCAGTTTCAGAATCCTTACGGTCAATATACTTACGTGCATTGAGATGCATGGAACAACATTCCCCAGAGCCAAAGGATTGCGGTACTGATAACGGCTGAAAAAAAGATACACCTAAAGGCAAAAAGATAAGACCCACTTTTCTCAGACGTTAGACACTTAACGGGCAAAACAAAACACCCGTTACATAGGAAAATACACAAAATGCTTACTGCACAAGTATGTAAATGGAAAAATGAACCCGTGCAATGCCAAAACAACACAAAAACATGGACAGACAACACAAATCACTGTCACACACAACAACAAGCAACACCACAGGGACAAGGACCCCCAAAAAAACAACAACACAACATGACATGCAATAATGGGGGTTATCACACAAAGCGGACACCTGCAAATACAAACTCACCTGTGCAACATCAACACGTGACCTGCACCCCACAACTACACACCCGCAAATGGCAGACACATGCCAAGCACAACACACCACATCTTATAACACACACACACCTGCAAACACTTACCTGGACAAAAACAATAACCTAAACAACAGAAACTAAAGAAGATAGACAGATCAAGAATAGACTAGCTATTCCAAGGGAGAGACCAGTTCAATACTGTAAACTAATGAGACACCTAAGCGTCTTCAAAACCCTACACATAACACTGATAAAATGTAATATCTTTATTTAATAGCTCATTAAAATAAATGAATCCCAAATCTCTTATTGACAAGGGATCCTAAAAAATTCCCATATAGGTGAATTAACAAAGAGGCATTCTCACGTATAATCCCAATAGCGCTAAGAGCGAGTATTTCTACATAAATGCTACAAGTACGTTATTTAGTTTCTTGACTAATCCAATAATGAATACATTCCCTCTGTTGTAGTATAAAGTAAATAGTTTCCTCATACGAACAAATAAGGTGATTAAACCTAAGTTAACCTCTCCGTTTTTCAGTTCAAATAATAGACAGTTACTACTACAAATTTCTAACCCTTTAACTGCCGTTTGCTCGGAGAGTACTCTCACTCATTCACATCTAGTATTTAAGTTGTTTTATAATTGCTCCTATACAACTACTGTTCTTATTTTAACTGCTAATTTGCTAAATCAGCTGTCACCCTCTTAGTTTGAATTGGGTAACTTCCTCATTCAATCCGGGTGAGAACTTGATTAATTTCTAACCCTTTAACTACCATTTGCTCGGAGGATACTCTCACTCATTCACATCTAGTATTTAAGTTGTTTCATAATTGCTCCGATACAACTACTGTTCTTATTTTACCTGCTAACTTACTAAATCAGCTCTCACCCTCTTAGTTTGAATTGGGTAATTTCCTCATTCAATCTGGGTGAGAACTTGATTGCATGACGGGCTAACTTTCTAAGCCCTATCTACAAGTATCAGATATATCTAAGATGCTAGTGCCTAAATCGTATCTCACCCTCTTAGTTTGAATAGGATAATTTCCCATTCAATCCGGGTGAGAGACTGATTATCTGACGGGCTAACTTAATAAGCCTCATCTAAAAGTATCAGGTATATCAAAAGAGCTAGTTACCTAGGTCGTGTCTCACTCAATTAGTTTGAACTGGATTCACATCTTCATTCAATCCGAGTGAGAGACGGATATAGCAAACTTCTAGCCATTAACGTATTAACCCTCGCTATGCCGTTCAAAAACTATTATTTACAACACAACATTCAAACTCGCTTCTCAACGTTACTGGCAAAAGAGAATGCCCCCACTATACACATAGTAGCCCTACGCGTTTCACTGGACTAGCCAGCTTCCTCAGGGGCACTTAGTGGTCCACCGCTTCCATTAGTGTTATATACAGTGCAATTAGGTTGTGACATCACACTTGCCATTTTTCAATGACTATTGGTTAGATAATAATCCAATCAAAGGGCTTCTGATACAATAGTTAATATTTATTAACTCCTTGTTACCTCATGTATACACACAGTAACTCAGAGTTAGATACCATCTGCAAAAATTAAATTAATAAAAATCTAAATTAAATGATAACCGCCTTAGATTTCAGTTATTAACTCTTTGTTGACTAATCTATATATACTGTGACTATGGGTTAGATCACAATTTCAATTTTTATATTTTCACCTTTATATTATCCATGTTAGTTTTTATATAAGGACAAAAACAACTCTCCATTGGTCAGCACTCACCTCATCACCACACCTACACAACGCCCTATCAAGTACTTAAAGGGACAACTCACCACACTCACTTGTGGCTTGTTTTCCACTCAGGGAGGGAGAGAGAGAGAGATAGAGAGAGACAGAGAGCGCAATCGGTATGTTGGGATACATATTGTTGTGAAGACTGCGGAGAAGGCGTGCAAGGGAGAGAGCTAGGGAACATCAGCAACCCCCAGGCACGCCTGATCAACAGCCTTCACCTGTTGCAAGTAAGGAGGCTGTGGCTCAGCAGCCACACAGGAGTCCATCCCCACCTGGAGGACAGCACCTGCCTGCAGATGCACAGCTGCAGCAACAGGATGCTCCACAGCAGCAGAGGATGTATAGACGACCACCAAGGCCCAGGGTATACCGCCCAAGGGTCACTCTTTTTGGAATGACAGATGATGAGGTCATTGATCGCTACAGGTTGAGGCCTGACAGCATCATTGCCTTGTATGAGGTCATCAAAGATCAGGTGGATCCCATCTACATCCACAACCATGCCTTATCTGGTCTGCAAAAACTACTGTGTGCCATACACTTCATAGCAAGCGGGGCCTTCCAGTCCACTGAGGGTTACGCATCTGGCATGTCACAGGCCACATTCTCCAGGGTGCTGGCCCAGGTCCTGCCAGCCCTCAAAAGCAAGGCCAGTACTTATATACATTTCCCCACCACCGACATGGATACAAGCAGGCCTTTTACGCAAGGGGAGGCATGCCCAGAATCATGGGTGCTATAGATTGCACCAATGTCCGTATTAAAGCCCCAGCACGTGACGCACAGCTATTCATCAACAGGAAGAACTTCCACTCCATCAACGTGCAGATGGTGTGTGACAGCCATAAGAGGATAATGAATGTCTGTGCAAAGTATCCTGGCAGCTCACATGATTCATACATGCTACAAAACTCCTCAGTCCACAGAGATTTTGAGAATGGAACTTTTACAGGGGGATGGCTAGTGGGTGAGTTCACAATACAAAATCACAACACATACACAGGCGTACACACAACGCTGCTCAGCATGCACTTGACCCACAGCTAGTACGTCCACCACACAAAACATCATTCACACAACATGTGCTCCCTGTCTCACCATGTCACTCACATTACACAGGTGAAGCTGGCTATGGCTGCAAGTCCTGGCTACTGACCCCTGTGGCCAATCCCCAAACACATGCCCAGGAAAGGTACAACCAGGCTCATGGCAGAACGAGGAATGCCATTGAGCGGACCTTTGGCCTCCTCAAGTCAAAATTTAGATGTCTGGACCACTCGGGGGGAGCACTGCAGTATGCACCTGCAAAGGTGTGCGACATAATTGTGGCATGCGCAATACTGCACAACATCGCAGTGGACACCAGGCTGCTGGATCACATCCAGGACCCCCCCATACCTGAAGTGCCCATGGACATCGGCCATGTGGAGGAGACCTTGAGAAGGGCGCAGATCAGAAACACGCTCATCACGGAACACTTTACCTGTGAGTATAACACAGGCATGCAAACAATCCATGCAAGTCCCCCATCAGTCCTGTGACACTAACCACACTGCACATTATGTTCTGTCTCACCACACAGGAACATTGACACAGCACTGCACTGGCAGCAGCATGGCCCCAAACATCAACCATACCATGGACGTGGCAAATTGTGTGTGTGGATTCAAAAACCATCCTCCATTCCACTCTCCACGTTGACATACAGACCCCAAGGATATCATGCACACCCCCAGGAGAAACAAGGTACAACATATAACCCATGTTCATCACCTTACAGGGCTTGATTGACAGCAACTAACTTGATATGCCATGATCATAGCCTGAGCAACCATGCTAGCCCAGTAGCGAAAGAGTATTATCCAATGCTATACTCCGTCACATCAGGGGTTAAAGTGCCATTGGACTCAATATGGGACCTGTACTGTGCTAGAGCTGAGAAGAGCAGCAGAGGGGTGGATGTACAGTGGTACTGTCACACAACGTAGAGGTCATGAAACGTAGATCAGATTACCAGGGACTCAATGCTGACCTGTGAGTGTGCAGTCCAATGTGCCCCTGACATGAATACACACATCAACAAATATGTCCTAACAGTTCCATAGAACAAATGACATTGGGCTGCCACTGTCACTTTCACAGTGGCAGCACAATGTCATTACTTCCATGGAGCTCTCAGAACAGTTGTTAATGTGTGTATACATGTCAGGGGCACATATCCATAGTTCTGGTGCACATGTCCTTAGTTCCCCACAGAATTGGTTACAGATGAGTACACAACACATTGTCAAGCAATGGTTTGTGTACTCACCTGTAATTGAGAATATTGAGGGGATTATAAAGTCGAAATTGTTGTTGCTTGATGATCAGTTCAGATCTACTGCTCCAAATCCTGTCCTCTTGTCCCACAGGCATCCATAACATGATCCATCCTTGAACTGAAGATCTTCCATGTGACTGGATTGATGTCTTGACCACACCTTCATGAGGATCACCCCTTGCTGTTTCTGGTGATGTTGTTGGTGATGCAATGTTTGACCTGAGGTTCACACAAACCTCTACTGGAACATTCTCATATAGACACAGAAAATACAAATTCTAGAGTGTTATAACCTGTACAGTTAGGATGCTCATCTACAGAGTTGTCAAACCTTGTGGACAACACATGAGCAGGGCAGCAGTGTTACTAAAGTAGTACGATTTAGTTTCAAAGTACATTTAGTGTTCTCATACAAGTGTTCAATGCATATAGGCAATACACACATAAACACAAGTACGTTCTAATGTACTTTGAGACACAATAAAGATGAACCATCACTATTCAATCTGTGTCTGTATGAGGATATATTTGATTACACATTTGTCAATGTGTAACCACACCCAGGATAGAGTATCCCCCATACATGGAAAGGCATCACCCACATCACAAGAGTCCACCACTTGTTTGCCAGTGAGTGGACTCTGTGATGTATTCATGCAAACAGATGATGGTGGCAGTGATACACTAATGTGTTGTGGGAGTGATAAAGAGGTGATACAGGGGACATACTTCCACAGTGAATTCCTGGCCACAGTATCTGTGTTGCTCAGTATAATCAATGTTCTGAGATTTTGATCCACTTTGACATATATCAGTACATGGGCTACATCAACGAACAACCAGACACAAGTGGACATGTGTTATCACTGGTGAAGTCTGTTACACCCTTAGTGAAACAACAACTCAACTTACTCGAGACCCCAGTGCTCACTCCAGGATATCAATGTGTGTGCTACACATTGAAATCCTAGGTTGACAACATTGGCTTCCCCAGTAAGTCAGTTGCACAATGAGTGTTTGAATCCAAGACAATATTGATGCATGTCCCATTTATCTGTCCTGCTTGTTATGTCCCCGCTAAGTCACATAGCTGTTTGGTTATCCCATTAACCCTCTGAGTACCAGAGTGGTCCTCAACGCATTTCTTTGCAATGCGTTGTCTACCACTCTGGCACTCAAAGGGTTAAACACAACAAATGATGTAGACGAATGTTGAATGTTGTACCATTTGTTGTGCTAAGGGGTATGTTTTGTTGTTCAAATTCAACACACAACATCGCCATATAACACAGGGATGTATTTCCAGTTGAATTTGTGTGTGAACCCATGTTGTAGCATCCCACAAACATTTCACCCAGGCAGAGGTTGTGTTCACTGCATTGTATGGCAATGCATTGGAGACAACCCTGCCACCCAATCCATAACTGAAGACACAGCAAATCAGACAGGAATCCAAAAAAAGATATCTTTATTGAGGGGAAAGTTAACAGGTTGGGCCTTTCATTTTTTTCTTGTTTGGGTGGGGGGGCCTTAGCCTGGGTGCCAGAGGTGGATGCCCTTGTTGATCGCCTGGTCACCCTCTGCCCCCTAGGTGTGGCTTCAGGGGTAACACTGGAGGGGGTGGTGGTTGCAGTAGACCCCTCCATGGAACGCAAATTCTCCCTCTCCATCCTCAGGTTCTCCCTGCGGTTGATCACCCTCAACTCCACAAGTACCTGTGTCAACATGTCCATTAGACCAGTCCTGAGCTGGTGGAGTTGTGTGTTCCCCCTGGCCACCTCCGACTCCAGGGCTTGGATTCTGGTCTCCAATTGGACTATGTTCCTCTGGATTGCCTTCTGCTCCTGGTAATGTTGCTATCTGTACTCCTGTTTGACCGGAGTAGTCTCCTCTGAAGGGCCATACACTCCGCCTCCATCCCTGTGAGGCATGCAGTGCTGGAGGGGGATGTGCCCGGTGTCCCTGGTGCTGCTGTGTCTTCTGCTGCTGAGGGTGCTGTTTCCTCTGCTGCTGAGGGTGCTGTTTCCTCTGCTGCTGAGGGTGCTCTTTCCTCTGCTGCTGCTGGAGGTGCTGTTTCCTATGCTGCTGGTGGAGGTGCTGTTTCCTCTGCTGCTGCTGCTGCTGGAGGTGCTGTGGCTGCGTGACAGCTGTTGGAGTGGCTGGTGCAGATGATGGGCATATGCCCACCACATCAAGTGATTCTAAGCTGCCCAATGATGTGTGTGCTGGTGGAGGTGTGAATATGTCCCTGGGTAGGGGGCGCTGGGGCTCACCAATCAGGCCCAGGTGTGGGTAGTCCAGTGGCCAAGGGTCATATGGTGGCCACTGATAGGTGCTTGGACCCCACCTGGGATCATACCTTGGGACATGCTGTTGAGCCATCCAGGAGGGTGGGTTTATCTGGGAGGCATATGGCCCATATTGGGTGGTGGCCACTGTCCCTGGCAGCCATTGCCTCCCTGGCGGTGGTGGTGCTGCTGCTGGAGGGTAGTAGCTGGTGGAGGTGGCTGGATACGTCCACCTCTCCTCCTGTTGCATCCAGCCACTGCACTGGGGAGGTGCAGCTTGGATGGGTGCAGCATGTGGTGGTCCAGCTTGGAGGGGTGCAGCCTGTGCTGGTCCAGCTTGGAGGGGTGCAGCCTGTGGTGGTCCAGCTTGAAGGAGTGCAGCCTGTGGTGGTGCAGAAGGTGGTGGTGCAGCCTGTGTTGGAGGGGATGCGGATGGTGGGTATGGTGACCACTGGCTGGTCCCCTCCTCTGTGTACTCCTCACTGGGGGGTGACATAGCCTCCTCCACTGTTTCCCGCTGGGCTTGAGGGCCGTAAGCTGTGTGGAGAAATAATATGTTGTGATTAGTGACCTTAGCCATATGTTTGTGGAGACAGTTATACTTTGATATGTGGTGAAGAAAAATATATGTGTTTGGGTTAATCCCCCTGGGTAAACAAGGGTACTCCCACTGTTGAAAGGTGTTATTTGAGTTATTACGGGTGAAGGTTTCATTTTGAGGTGCAATATCACAGTGGCCTGAAATAGTATAGTGGGGCTGTTGCAACACCCTCCCATGTAGATATCACCACTGTACAATTTCAGGCCACTGGGATATTGCCCCTGACATATCCATGTCTGAGATGTGATACCTTTTGAATCAACACACCTTTCAGCAGTAGGAATACCATTGTTTAACTCGGGGGTGAATCCAACAACATATATTTGTCTTCACAACTTGTAGGGTTGGCTATCCCTCCAGGGGGATAGCAAAGGTTAAGTCCACTTTGATGTCAGATTGTAGACATTGTGAAAACATATGTTGTTCGCTGTTAGTCCTATCCCTCCTACCCTCATGGTTGTTCAGATATTGCTCTGTGTGACAGATGTAGATTTCAGTCATTTGTCCACACGAGGGCTCTTCAGCAGAGCCAAAATCGCCCCATTTAGAGAACAATACTTAATTGGAATGGTGTACAGAGTGTGCATGGTTGGCAAGCACACTCTGTGGACCATTCCAAAGAGGTATTTATATCAAAATGTTGCGACTTTGGCTCTGCTGAAGAGCCTCCGTGTGGTCAAATGACAGATTTCTCCACCTGTCACATAGACCAATATCTGAAAAACCATGAGGGTAGGAGGGTTAGGACTAACAGCGAACAACATCTGTATAACCATGAGTGTTGGAGGGATAGGACTTACATCGAGACACATCTTTTTACGATGCCAATGATATTACGTCATGATGACATTACCCATTGCTATCCCATTACAGTCACACACAAGTAGAAATGGTCATATATGTATGTGGATATGTACCCTTCATATGGATACAGTAATATCCTTCCAAGACGTGAAGCCAGAGAGCAGTTCAGTAGGTGTGATTGCCTTACTGGCTATATATATGTACCCATCCAACAATACATTGGATTGATATGATGGATATGAACATACCTCATATATCTCATCTACATAGAGTGTGATATACTATGTATGTGTATTTGGATGGTAGCAATGTAGGTTGATTTGTGATGGGTGCACATATCTGGCCAGTAAGGCAACCATATCCAGTGAACTGATCTCTGTGTTCCCATCGTGTTGGGACATATTTAGAAACATTTGAATCCTAAGGGCAACAATCAAGCCAGTAGTGAGGTATATCTTTGATTGAGGCCTGTTTTTTCTCTGTGTATGAGCCCATCCATCCTTCTGTGTGAGGCAACCTTACTCAATCCTAGATATCCATCAGTTATGGCCTGTTGGTGACCAAGGTACAATGGTTGCTATTTGTTTCCCATGTGTATCCTGCAAACAGCGGCTGGTGTACCATCCATCCATGGCATCAGCACCCCTGTGGATCCATGTGGGAATCAGATGTGGGATATGTCATTTCAAGTTAGAGTAAATGATTGCAGCCACAGCACCAAGGCCTACTTCATCCACCTTTAATTCTGTGGAATAGTTTTCGGCCTGTGTGTTGCACATACAAGCATTTATTCTCTGGGACACTGTGATGTGTGAC
The DNA here is from genome assembly GCA_037306005.1 of Rhinophrynus dorsalis. NCBI lineage: Eukaryota > Metazoa > Chordata > Amphibia > Anura > Rhinophrynidae > Rhinophrynus > Rhinophrynus dorsalis. The sequence goes on from CM074721.1 coordinate 323,828,369, forward strand.
CTGATCCACCCTTTTTGTGATTCAGTAAGCGGTGATGTTGAACTGATGAAGTGAACATGATGGTGACTTCTCCAGTGATCTCCTTTCCCCATTTCCAGTGTTTTCCATGGAGTCTGTACAATGGGACCCTATCAACTTGATTCTTGTTTTGGCATATTCTCCATAGACTAACACTGGTATTGGTGAAGTGATGGTGTGTGAGGGTTACTTTGTCTCCATCATCTCTTTGTCACCGCTTAGTGAATGTCCCCTGTGTAGCATGTGATTGTTGGCCTATTGACTTGTTTATTGTCTGGTTAACCCTTTGAGTCCCAGAGGGGTTGCCAAAGCATTGTTGATCGATACATTGATAGTCCATCTAGCACTCAAGGGGTTAGGTGCTGACTTCCCTGTGGGGACATGGGTGACACTGTGTGTGAACAGTGATGATGTTTAACAGACGACATTTTGAACATCATGGTTTGTGTATTGTGTGTGATGAGCACAGCGACAGGAGGGTTGAAGTAGGACTTTGACAGGTTTGTCCCAAGTTGGACCTTAACATTTTTCCTGGTGTTGTGTCCTGTTTTTAACCTTCAGGTTGCTGTGTTGGTGCAGTTGTATGGATGAGTGATGGGCATGTTTTGAGGTGTGACTGTGTGTGCAGCTGGTTGATGTAGTGTGTTGTTATGTAGTGTTGCACTTACCGGTAGTGTGGAGGCTCCTCTCATCCCCAGTGTCAGCTCCTCCAATGACCCCCTTGATCAGGGTTGGGGACATGGTCTGCCGCACCATCTCCTCCCAACCGCAGAAGGTGATAGGGACGGGTGGGCCACCTCCAGTGCCTTGGGCATGCTTGGCGAGCTCTGTCATTTTGTTCTACATCACCCTCCGGCAGTCGACCCACCGCTTTTTGATGGACTCCACGTCACGCCTGCATGGAGCCACCGTGTTCACCAGACTGCAGATCTGGCTCCAGGCTGCCTTCCTCCTTGCTGACAGGCCAGGGACCTTCGCCATAGGGTGGCGAACACTCTGCCTCTCCAGGACAGCTTCCACGAGAGCCATGTTCTCCTCCTCTGTGTATTTGGGGTCCCCGATCCTGCCCTCGTCACCTCCGGCATGGGATGATTCAGAGCCGGAGTGCCCTGCCTGGTCTGACCTTGACTGTGTGGCGTGCTCCCCAGCAACTACCCCTCGTCCCACTGCAGGTTCTGTCCCTGTCCTGCATGTGCCTGCTCTTGTTGGCCGGGTCCCCCTCCGCCCTGCGGATCTCCCTCTCCCACCCCTGCCGAGGGATACCCTCCTGACCTTCTTCCTCCTCCACTACTCTCCCCATCCCTCTCTCCCGTCCTCCTCTCCTTGCCATCACTCACCCACTCACACCCAGGCACTCCCACAGGCCCTCACAGACACACTCGATCCACTCACTCTCTGTCACACACTTTCACTCACAGATTCACACTGTCAAAATAAAATGTAAAATGTGTAAGGTGTTATAAAATAAAAGAACTATGTGTATGTGTTTGTGTTTGTATGTGTGTATGTAATATGTGCAAAGGTGTGATATGTGTCGTATTATGTGCAATGCTCTCCTCTCTCCAAACTCCAAAACTCCTCTATCTCCAATGAATGCTCCTGTCTCCCTCTCTCTGATCACTATCCTCCGCTCCTGGGTCCTGATATCTAGCTCTGAAGAACTCGATAACAGACAGTGTGTGACGGTTATTTTGGGGTATATATATAGGTGTATTTGAAGTTTTTTGATACATTGGGGCTTTGTGATTGGCTGTGTGTTTGAATTTGTTTTTGCATCAATCAGGGTTGCTAGACAATGGCAGCCGTTATGTTACATGTTGTTTTGAGTGATGTTATTGTGTGATTTGGCCGCCCGTTGTGCATTAACATGAGCGACAACGGCTTTTGTGTTACGTGTTTTGTTTGTGCCTACGCGCGATAGCTATTCTCGTAGAGTACCTATTGAATCTGCCGTAACTCCTGTATTATTTGCGAGCGATGTGCCTTTTTCACTTAGCGGCTGGTTTAACGTGAGCCTTTAAATCTAGCCCTGAGACACTACTTTCAATTCCCACTTCAAGATCATTAATAAACAAATCCCACTTATAACTATAGACCAAATTGAAAAGGTTCCATTTACAACAACTCTCTGCCATCTATCATTTACCCAGTTCTTAATCCATGTACAGATAACACCGCCCAAACTGAAGTCTTTTAATTTATGCAGTAACCTGTTGTGAGGCACTGCATCAAAGGCTTTTGCAAAATCCAAGTATACTACATCAACAGCAATGCCCTTGTCCAAGTTACTACTTACTGTTTCATAAAATGCAAGTAAATTTGTCTAACATGATCTATTCTTCATGAAACCATGCTGATTCCTACTAATAATATTGTTTGCCTTCACGTAGTTCTGAACACTGTCAGTTAGTAACCTTCTGGTATCTTACCCACTATGGAAGTCAAGCTCACAGGTCTATTGTTTCCTGGATTGGATCTTGCTCCCTTTTTAAACAATGAAACTACATCAGCTTTCCTCCAGTCACATGGCACTATGTCTGATGAAAGTCAGTCAATAAATATTAAATATAATGGTCTTGCTATTACTGAACTTAGTTCCTTAAGTACCCTTGGGTGTATACCGTCAGGTCAGGTGCTTTATTCACCATAACCCTCACCAGTCTCTTTTGGACCTTGTCCTCAGTAAGCCATGTTATTAATATACTTGTAGAATTGTTTAGGGTTTTTCTTGCTCTCATTTACAATATTTCTCTCATTTTAAATTTTAGCTAGCTTAATTTCTTGTTTGCAGATTGTATTACATTCTTTGTATTTTTTAAATGATGTATCTAGCCTGTTTCTTTTTTCTCATTTCCCTGCAAACCCCATTATTAAGCCACATTAGTTTCACTTGACTCCTCTGGTGCTTATTCCCAATGATATATATTGACACGTATATTTGTCTAAGAGCATTTTAAACACATTCCATGATTCTTGTGCATTGTTATCTTTGAAAATTACATTCCACTGAATATCTTTTAATACTTCTTTTAGCTTTGTAAGATTAACCTTTTTAAAATTGAATGTTTTGGTTAAAACCTTGCTATTAGGTTTCTTATAACAAATTTCAAAGGATGCCACTTTGTGGTCACTGTTGCCCAAATGTTCCCTTACTTGTACATTGTTTATCATGTAAGAATTGTTTGAGATCACTAGGTCAAGCAAGGCCTCTTTTCTAGTTTGTTCCTGTACTAGTTGGGACATAAAATAATAATTTTCATACTTAAAAAAATTCAATTTGTTGTGCCAGTAGTCATATTGCTCCATACAATTTCAGAATAGTTGAAATCTTCCATTATAATTACCTTTCTGACTTAGAAGTCTTTTCCATTTGCAGTAAAAGTTGGAGTTCCTCCAACTCCCCAATATTAGGTGGCTTGTAGCAAATCCCCATTAACATCTTTTTATTATGTGTGCCCTCAGTGTGTATTTCAACCCACAAGACCTATACCTTTTCAGTGGACCTTCATTTATATCTTTCCTTAAACTAGGTTTTAAAGTATGCTTTACATATAGGCATACCGCTGCTCCCCTTTCCCTCCTAAAGGGAATCAGATCATACTGCCCATGTGTTGCAATCATTTCTCGTTCCCCCATCTTACCAACCAGACTACAAGCATTTGCATGCCTACTAGTGTTGAGCGAGCATGCTCGGCCGATGCTCGGATCGGCTCGAGCATCGCTCTGCTCGGCACATGGCGGTACTCGTCGAGTACCGCCATGTGCTCGCCCGCCATGTTCGGGTGGCGGGGATCTGTGCCGGAGGAGGCACAGATCTGAAGACGCTCCGCTGGACCACCAGGGACTGGAGGTACGGGGGCATTGCGGAGATGAAGGGGGCATTGCGGAGATGAAGGGGGACAGTGTGGAGATGAAGGGGGACATTGCAGAGATGAAGGGGGCATTGCAGAGATGAAGGGGGCATAGCGGAGATGAAGGGGGACATTGCAGAGATGAAGGGGGCATTGCAGAGATGAAGGGGGCATAGCGGAGATGAAGGGGGACATTGCAGAGATGAAGGGGGCATTGCAGAGATGAAGGGGGCATAGCGGAGATGAAGGGGGACATTGCAGAGATGAAGGGGGCATTGCAGAGATGAAGGGGACATAGCGGAGATGAAGGGGGACATTGCAGAGATGAAGGGGGCATTGCAGAGATGAAGGGGGCATAGCGGAGATGAAGGGGGACATTGCAGAGATGAAGGGGGCATTGCAGAGATGAAGGGGGCATAGCGGAGATGAAGGGGGACATTGCAGAGATGAAGGGGGCATTGCAGAGATGAAGGGGGCATAGCGGAGATGAAGGGGGACATTGCAGAGATGAAGGGGGCATTGCAGAGATGAAGGGGGCATAGCGGAGATGAAGGGGGACATTGCAGAGATGAAGGGGGCATTGCAGAGATGAAGGGGGCATAGCGGAGATGAAGGGGGACATTGCAGAGATGAAGGGGGCATTGCAGAGATGAAGGGGGCATAGTGGAGATGAAGGGGGACATTGCAGAGATGAAGGGGGCATTGCAGAGATGAAGGGGGCATAGCGGAGATGAAGGGGGACATTGCAGAGATGAAGGGGGCATTGCAGAGATGAAGGGGGCATAGCGGAGATGAAGGGGGACATTGCGGAGATGAAGGGGGACATTGTGGAGATGAAGGGGGCATTGACCAGGCACCCTCCCCTCATCAGAGCAGGGGGTGCCTGGTGTAATGCTCGTGTCGCCCCATTGAAGTCAATGGGGCTCGGGTGCTCGGCCGAGCACTCGAGCCTCCGGCGGTGCTCGGTCAGAGCACCCGAGCACCCAAACATCGGGGTGCTCGCTCAACACTAATGCCTACATATTATCTTTTTACCATTTTTTGTCAATTGTATTTGCCTTTTATCAGGCTGTAACAATGGTAACTCCCTATTAGGTGAACTAGCACATTCCCCCTCTCCACCCCATGCACCTCCTCTAATCTAATTTCCTCAATTATACTATCTTCCCCATCCCGTGTTGCAGCACTCCCCCCACCGTTCTAGTTTAAAGTCCTCTCCAACCCTCTAACCATCTTAATGCCCAGCACGTGGCTCCCCTTCCGCTAAGGTGCAATCCATCACGACTATAAAAATTGCCATAAGGGAAAAGGCTGCCCAGTGCTCTAGGAACCCAAACCCATCCTGCTTACACCATGTCTTTAACCACGCATTTAACTTCCTAATCTCCCGTTGCCTTTCTAATGTAGCACGTGGCACAGGTAGTATTTCAGAAAATACTACCTTAAAGGTCCTCTGCTTAAGCTAACATGGAAATTCTATACCAGTGTTTTTCAACCAGGATGCAGTGACACTTTGTTGCACCACTGACACCCACTTAAGGTGCCCCACCTTTTTCCATAAAGGCTTTGAAAAAAAGTGAATGTTAACTTTAAAAAGTTATTTATGGACATTGATATCAATCAATAAATGTATTTATATTATTCTGATTATTAAAACATAGAACAACTACATTTGTAACCTTCATGATACCTTTGACAAAAAACATTATAATTTAAGGCTGACCTGAAATTTTGTGAAAGTGTATTTGGGGTGCCTTGAGCAAGAAAAGATTGAAAAATACTGTTGTATACAACTGGAATGTGTTTCAGCTTAGAAATAATGGAATAATAATGAGAAACTTTCTAATATTACATGCACTTCATTGGTGGAAAACATTGCTTATCTCTTCATACCAAAATTGTACTGTGTAAGCAAATAAAGTAAATGTACTTGATCTGCAGATGTGCAGATAATGTTAAACCACATTATTATCAAAGTATCTTAAACAGCAATGCATGCAACAGTTATCTCTGCTGAAATCCTAGGAAATATCTACACCAAATATGATTCAGAACATTTATGAACATTTGTGCAAAAATAATATGGCAATTAATTTTAAAAAATTGTGATTAGATAATTTGTATAAAATCATACTGTTTCAGTTCTTGGTTTGACTAAATATTTCCTAGGACTTAAATAACTTTGATAGTTTTTGATTTTAGTTTAGTTTTCATTTGAATCATGTAAATTTCTGTCTAATTATTATAAATTAAATATTTTACCCTATGTATTTTTGTGATATCTGAAATAGTGATCAGTGACTATAGTAAAAAAAAACATGAGCCATCATCATTTCATAACAATTATATTTCCTTGGTGATAGTAAATACCATGCACTTGCCTGCTTATCTAGAATCTTTATGTAAATAATAGAAACTAGAGCCATTTACACAAAACTTGTAAGTCAGACTACCATGATCAGACCAGTTCCCCTACACTTCATCTCACATCTCATTACAATGGCTTGTGTAGTGCACAGATCACTGGCATTGTAGTAACAAAGATACACATTCATTGTTCTTTCAATTAACACATCCACATGTGAAATAAATATTTATAAAATTGTTAACAACTGAGTTTGAGACCCAGTGGTGGTTACATGGTAAGGACCTGTCAAAAAGGAGTGTGTTTACCACGCCACATCCACATCTCAGCATTGTGGTGTAAAGTAACAAAATAAGTAAATGAATGGGGACTTCATATCCCAAAACTTCATGCATAACACTTGCCAATATAATATATGGACCACTGCTTTCACCAGTCACCCAGAGATCTGTGGCATGAGAGGGACTGCTTACAAAACAGAGTTTTAAATTGCAAACCCTTACAAGAAAGCTGTGAGAAAAGCTAGCCTGAACCTAGGTAACATAGGAAGGGGCATTAGCAGCATAAACAGAGAGATTGTAATGTCATGTTATAAATTAGTGATGAGCGAGCACCCCAATGCTCGGGTGTTCGGGTGCTCTGACCGAGCACCCCCTGAGGCTCGAGTGCTCGGCCGAGCACCCGAGCCCCATTGAAGTCAATGGGAGGACTCGAGCATTACACCAGGCACCCCCTGCTCTGATGAGGGGAGGGTGCCTGGTCCATAGGAAAAGGGCAGAAAAAGATGGAAACACTACAGAAATGGTTCAGGGACAGCATAGGGAGGATGTCTGGATGCATCTTGGACTCCAACATCGCTGCTGGGAACGATCTTTCGCCCGTAGTACGCCATTTTTACAGACTGACCGTAAAACACACAAAAAGGAAAATAAAAATGACTTTAGGCGAAAAATTGTTACCAAACAATATTTGCTGTATATTTACTTGTATATCATCTGCAAATTATCCCAAAAATTTCCTTGATTTTCGGAAGTGAGGCCATGATTAAGAGGGAAACGTGCGCAGAGGCAAATTCTCCCAAAAATTTCCTTGATTTTCAGAACTGAGGCCATGATTAAGAGGGAAACGTGCACAGAGGCAAATTCTCCCAAAAATTTCCTTGATTTTCAAAACTGAGGCCATGATTAAGAGGGAAACGTGCACAGAGGCAAATTCTCCCAAAAATGTCCTTGATTTTATTGAACTGAGGCCATGATTAAGAGGGAAACGTGCGCTGAGCTGACCATCTAAAACATTATGGGTGAGGGTCTGCTGCAGAGCTGACCATCCTAAACATTATATGCGAAGGCCCGCTAGTGAGCTGACGCTATAAAACATTATATGAGAGGGCCCGCTAGAGAGCTGACCCAATAAAACATTATATGAGAAGGCCCGCTGGTGAGCTGACCTATATAAAAATTGGCAAACAGGGCCCGCTGGTGAGCTGACCCTATATAAAAATTATATCACAGGGCCCGCTGGTGAGCTGGCCCTATATAAAAATTATATCACAGGGCCCGCTGGTGAGCTGGCCCTATATAAAAATTATAGTACAGGGCATATGGAAGAGGAGGAGGAGGATGAGAAGATTAAGAGTCAACCATATACCCGTTTTTTGGGTGGAAGGGGTGAATGGGAATACAGAGTATTCCCATCATTGTAAATAACATATATAAAGTGAGTTTATGTTCCCCCAGGGCTTTCCTCCAGTGGAGTGGAGAAGTCAGGGGAAATCCAGGCCTTGTTCATTTTTATAAGTGTCAACCTATCAGCATTGTCGGTGGAAAGGCGGATACGCTTATCTGTTATGATGCCACCAGCAGCACTAAATACCCGCTCAGAAAGAACGCTGGCGGCAGGGCAGGCCAGCACCTCCAAGGCGTAGAGTGACAGTTCATACCACGTGTCCAGCTTGGACACCCAGTAGTTGTAAGGCACAGAGGGATCATTGAGGACGCTGACACGGTCTGCTACGTACTCCTTCACCATCTTCCAAAACTTTTCCCTCCTTGTGACACTAGGCTGCGCATCAGGGTGAGGGTGCTGGCGGGGTGTCATGAAGGTGTCCCACGCCTTGGAGAGTGTTGCCCTGCCTTTCTCGGAACTGCTGTGTGCTCCCCTTTTCTCCCCTTCTCGGTTGGCCAAGGTAGCACGTACTCTGCCGCCAGCGTTGTCAGATGGAAAATTTTGGAGCAATTTTTCAACAAGAACCTTCTGGTATTGCACCATTTTGCTTGTCCTCTCCACCGGAGGAATGAGAGATGAGAAATTCTCTTTGTAGCGGGGGTCCAGAAGGGTGAACACCCAGTAATCCGTGTTGTTTAAAATGCGTATAACGCGTGGGTCACGGGAAAGGCAGCCTAACATAAAGTCAGCCATGTGTGCCAGAGTACCAACAGTCAAGATTTCGCTGTCCTCACCAGGAGGATGACTCTCAATCTCCTCATCCTCTTCCTCCTCTTCTGCCCACCCACGCTGAAGAGATGGAACTAAAGTTCCATGGCTACCCTCTGTAGCGGAGGCAACCGTGTCTTCCTCCTCCTCCTCCTCCTCCTCCTCCTCCTCCGCCTCCTCCAATTGTCGCTGAGAAGACGAAGTGAGGGTGCTCTGGCTATCACCTTGTGTAAGCTCTTCCTCCCCCATTTCCACCTCTTCCACATGCAAAGCGTCGGTTTTAATTGTGAGCAGCGAGCGTTTCAGTAGACACAGAAGTGGGATGGTTACACTGATAATAGCGTTATCGCCGCTCACCATCTGTGTCGATTCCTCAAAATTGCGTAAAACCTCGCAGAGGTCTGACATCCATTCCCACTCCTCACTTCTGATTACAGGAAGTTGAACGGAGAGGCGACGACCGTGTAACAGCTGGTACTCCACTACTGCCCTCTGCTGCTCACAAAGCCGGGCCAACATGTGGAAGGTGGAGTTCCAGCGCGTGCTCACGTCACACAGCAGCTGGTGAGCTGGCAATTGTAAGCGCTGCTGCAGCTTCAACAGGCCGGCCGAAGCTGTAGATGACTTACGGAAATGTGCACACACGCGGCGCACCTTGGTCAAGAGATCATGCACATTGGGGTAGGTTTTTAGAAATCGCTGCACCACTAAATTAAATACATGCGCTAGGCATGGTACGTGTGTGAGCTTGCCGAGCTCCAAAGCCGCCACCAAGTTACGCCCATTATCACACACAACCATGCCTGGTTGCAGGTTGAGTGGCGAGAGCCACTGCTCGGTCTGGTGACTAATCCCCTGCAACAGCTCTGAGGCCGTGTGCTGTTTGTCCCCAAGGCAGATCAGCTTCAGCACGGCCTGTTGACGCTTCCCCACTGCAGTGCTACACTGCTTCCAGCTACTGGCTGATGGGGGAGTGGCGCTGCGTGTAGAGAATTCGGAGGTGGAAACGGAGGAGGAGGAGCCAATAACGTAGGTGCTGGTGGAAACCCTGATGGAGGTAGGGCCCGCAATCCTCGGCGTGGGTAGCACCCGTGCCATCCCAGGGTCCGAGTCGCTCCCAGCCTCCACGACATTCACCCAGTGTGCCGTCAGGGAAATGTAGCGTCCCTGGCCACAAGCACTTGTCCATGTGTCAGTCGTTAAGTGGACCTTCCCAGTAACTGCGTTGGTCAGGGCACGGGTGATGTTACGGGACACATGGTGGTGTAATGCGGGGATGGCACACCGGGAAAAGTAGTGGCGGCTGGGGACCGCGTACCGAGGGACAGTTGCTGCCATCAGGCTGCGGAAGGACTCAGTGTTCACAAGCCTAAATGGCAGCATTTCGATGGCCAGTAATTTTGAAAGGTGTGAGGTTAGTGCTATGGCCTGTGGGTGGGTGGCTGGGTACTTTCTCTTGCGCTCAAATGTCTGGGGTAACGACATTTGGACGCTGTGCTGGGACAGGGAAGTGGATGTGGTCGCTGATGGTGCTTCAGATGGTACAGGTGCAGGGCGGGAGGTATGCGGGCCTGCGCCTTCGACAGGCGATTGGCCGGCACCGAAAGCAGGGGAAGAGGAGGCAGTGGTGTGGCCTGCAGACACAGATGGGCGATCCAGGCGTTCCTCCCACTTACTACGGTGCTTGGATGCCATGTGTCGGATCATGCTGGTGGTGGTGAGGTTTCTAGTGTTCATGCCTCGGCTCATTCTGGTGTGGCACAGGTTGCAAACTACAATTCTTTTGTCGTCCGCACTTTCCTTAAAAAAACGCCATACCGCGGAACACCTACCCCTTGGCAAGGTAGATTTACGCAAGGGGGTGCTCCGTGGAACATTTGCGGGCCGGTTTGGTGCGGTCCACCTTCTTTCTGTAGCCACACCACTGCCTCTTCCAGCCTGTTGCGGTGCTGCAGATGGCTCACCCTCAGGACTGCTGACATCGCTCGGCTCTACACCTTCCCAGGTGGGGTCAGTCACCTCATCGTCCACCAAGTCCTCCTCCACTTCCTCACTCTGATCATCCTCCTCAAGTCTTGATCCCACCACATACTCAGTCATTGACAACTGTATAACATTCTCCTCAACAAGGTCTTGAGACGGAAATAGTGGTTGATTTAATGGCAACTGTGTCTCATCATCATCATCATCATCCACTACTTCCTTTGACCTTAAATGCCGTTCACATCTGTCATCTTCTTGTGATTGGGTAGCCTCTAGAGGTTGTGAATCAGGGCACAAGATGTCATGTTCCTCTGCAAGCGTGCTTGGAGAGAGGGTCAAATGAAGGATTGGTGATGAGACGAGCTCCTCACTATATCCCAGTGTGGGATCACTTCTTTGACCAGACCGTGTATGGTGGGAGGAAGGATGATCAGAGTGAGGATTATGTTGACCAGACTCTTGGCTACTGAGAGTGGACTTGGTGGAAGACAGGGTGGTGCTTAACCGGCTGGAAGCAGTATCAGCTGTCATCCAACCGACCACCTGTTCGCAGTGGTCGGACCTCGAGAGTGATGTCCTGCGACGCCCTGTAAAATTACACATGAAGCTAGGTATGGTGGATGTCTTTCTTTCTTGTGCTCTGGCACCAGGCACAGTTTCTCTGCGTCCTGACCCGCGCCCTGAACTTTCAGGATCACGTCCACTTCCCCGTCCCTTTTTACCCGCCTTCTTCATCTTACACAGAATATGTGACTTTAATATTTGAGTTTGAAAACTTAACAGTATTTCTTATTATTCTGCAACTGTGCAGAGTACACAGAATAGGCTGCTAAACGGCGGTGATACACACTGAATGGAATATGTGACTTTAATATTTGAGTTTGAAAACTTAACACTATTTCTTACTATTCTGCAACTCTGCAGAGTACACAGAATAGGCTGCTAAACGGCGGTGATACACACTGAATGGAATATGTGACTTTGATATTTGAGTTTGAAAACTTAACACTATTTCTTACTATTCTGCAACTCTGCAGAGTACACAGAATAGGCTGATAAACGGCGGTGAAACACACTGAATGGAATATGTGACTTTAATATTTGAGTTTGAAAACTTAACACTATTTCTTACTATTCTGCAACTCTGCAGAGTACACAGAATAGGCTGCTAAACGGCGGTGATACACACTGAATGGAATATGTGACTTTAATATTTGAGTTTGAAAACTTAACAGTATTTCTTACTATTCTGCAACTGTGCAGAGTACACAGAATAGGCTGCTAAACGGCGGTGATACACACTGAATGGAATATGTGACTTTGATATTTGAGTTTGAAAACTTAACACTATTTCTTACTATTCTGCAACTCTGCAGAGTACACAGAATAGGCTGCTAAACGGCGGTGATACACACTGAATGGAATATGTGACTTTAATATTTGAGTTTGAAAACTTAACAGTATTTCTTATTATTCTGCAACTGTGCAGAGTACACAGAATAGGCTGATAAACGGCGGTGAAACACACTGAATGGAATATGTGACTTTAATATTTGAGTTTGAAAACTTAACAGTATTTCTTCCTATTCTGCAACTGTGCAGAGTACACAGAATAGGCTGCTAAACGGCGGTGATACACACTGAATGGAATATGTGACTTTGATATTTGAGTTTGAAAACTTAACACTATTTCTTACTATTCTGCAACTCTGCAGAGTACACAGAATAGGCTGCTAAACGGCGGTGATACACACTGAATGGAATATGTGACTTTAATATTTGAGTTTGAAAACTTAACAGTATTTCTTATTATTCTGCAACTGTGCAGAGTACACAGAATAGGCTGCTAAACGGCGGTGAAACACACTGAATGGAATATGTGACTTTAATATTTGAGTTTGAAAACTTAACAGTATTTCTTATTATTCTGCAACTGTGCAGAGTACACAGAATAGGCTGCTAAACGGCGGTGAAACACACTGAATGGAATATGTGACTTTAATATTTGAGTTTGAAAACTTAACAGTATTTCTTACTATTCTGCAACTGTGCAGAGTACACAGAATAGGCTGCTAAACGGCGGTGATACACACTGAATGGAATATGTGACTTTGATATTTGAGTTTGAAAACTTAACAGTATTTCTTACTATTCTGCAACTGTTCAGAGTACACAGAATAGGCTGCTAAACGGCGGTGATACACACTGAATGGAATATGTGACTTTGATATTTGAGTTTGAAAACTTAACACTATTTCTTACTATTCTGCAACTCTGCAGAGTACACAGAATAGGCTGCTAAACGGCGGTGATACACACTGAATGGAATATGTGACTTTAATATTTGAGTTTGAAAACTTAACACTATTTCTTCCTATTCTGCAACTCTGCAGAGTACACAGAATAGGCTGCTAAACGGCGGTGATACACACTGAATGGAATATGTGACTTTAATATTTGAGTTTGAAAACTTAACAGTATTTCTTATTATTCTGCAACTGTGCAGAATACACAGAATAGGCTGCTAAACGGCGGTGAAACACACTGAATGGAATATGTGACTTTAATATTTGAGTTTGAAAACTTAACAGTATTTCTTACTATTCTGCAACTGTGCAGAGTACACAGAATAGGCTGCTAAACGGCGGTGATACACACTGAATGGAATATGTGACTTTGATATTTGAGTTTGAAAACTTAACACTATTTCTTACTATTCTGCAACTCTGCAGAGTACACAGAATGTGCTGCTAAACTGCGGCGAAGCACACTGAATGGAATATGTGACTTTAATATTTGAGTTTGAAAACTTAACAGTATTTCTTCCTATTCTGCAACTCTGCACAGTACACAGAATGTGCTGCTAAACTGCGGCGAAGCACACTGAATGGAATATGTGACTTTAATATTTGAGTTTGAAAACTTAACAGTATTTCTTCCTATTCTGCAACTCTGCAGAGTACACAGAATGTGCTGCTAAACTGCGGCGAAGCACACTGAATGGAATATGTGACTTTGATATTTTAGTTTGAAGACTTAACAGTATTTCTTCCTATTCTGCAACTCTGCACAGTACACAGAATGTGCTGCTAAACTGCGGCGACGCACACTGAATGGAATATGTGACTTTGATATTTTAGTTTGAAGACTTAACAGAATGTGCTCTAATCTGCAACTTTGCACACTAAACAGAATGTGCTCTAATCTGCAACTTTGCACACTAAACAGAATGTGCTCTAATCTGCAACTGTGCACACTAAACAGAATGTGCTCTGATCTGCAACTTTTCACACTAAACAGAATATTTTTTTTTTTTTTTTCCCCCCACACAAAATAACCTGCTGCCCCCACACACAGTAGTCCTAAAAAGGACTTTTGGTTCTTTTTTTTCACAATTTTTTTTTTTTCCTCCCTACACTGCCTTTCCCTTCCTATCCTCAGCTCTCCGTGGCTCAGACTGAGCCGAACTCGATGGTCAGGTGCTATACAGCACCCGACCACGGGTTCTGGCCAGCCAATCAGTGTAATGCCAGCAGCCAACATGGCTGCTGGCATTACACCGATGTCAGAGCCTCCCTGCACGTTTATTGGCTGCGCAGCAGCCGCAAAACGTGCGGGGAGGAGACCCGAACATGGCGGGCGAGCACATGCGGTACTCGTACGAGTACCGCCATGTGCCGAGCAGAGCGATGCTCGAGCCGATCCGAGCATCGGCCGAGCATGCTCGCTCAACACTATTATACATCATTTTGAGGAAAGACCAGGGCTCAATTTAATAAAGCACAGTAAGGCTAAAACTATTACCAAATGTTAGTCATGTCAGAGTAATGCAGCTATGCAGTAAGCCAATAGATTGTACAATGAGCCTAGGCCAAAAAAATACACATCGCTTCAAAACTAATGTCGCACCTTTTCTGACCTCACCATGCATTCATTTCAGTCACTAAACAACACCAGATATGTCAGCTTCAAAGGAAACAAGATAATGGTTGACATTATCTAGCAATGCTAAACGTTGTCAAGGCAAGTTCAAAATCACAGGCAATCAAAACACAACAAAGCAACAAATATATTCAAATACACCTATATACCCCCAAATAAGTGACACACCTTTCCTGTGTTTCGAGTTTCAGCGAGCTAGAACACAGGGCCCAGGAGTGAAGGATAGTGATAGAGAGAGAGAGAGAGAGAGAGAGAGAGAGAACATTGCATTAATATTTACACATAATTCACTTTGTCACATATTGCACACATGAATAGGGGTGGGCAAAATCTCTCGCCATATTCCCGTGGGAAATTCTGTGAAAACCACATTGTTGTCCACTTTAAAACTAGCAATTAAAATTTTCTCATTTTTTGCCCATTGGCCAAAATTTTTCACCATTTTTTCAATGTCTTGAAAGTTTCCACCCATTGATTTACGTTGTTTTTGCCTTTTCACTATAAAAACGTGATGTATTTGCGAAAATCAAACACAATAGAAGCAGCTACAGAGAGCGGTAGATGTGCTGTGCTTTTCTGCTGTCATTTTTTTTAAATTGAGGCTGGAGAAGCTCATAGTGACTGCTATCACTATGAGCAGGATTAAACATAATAAAAGGAGGCACTGGAAGGACCATTATGTGTCCACTGAGTCTGAGTCTGAGGAGGAAGTAAGAGCTACAGAAGCAATGTTGGTCAGTTCCCCTAAATCACCCCTAGGATTTTTGGGGAAATTACTGTCAAGGGAGGAACAAAAGGGTAGTACTAGTAGTGAGAGCAGGTCAGCTGCCTGTGCCTGGTGCAAGACGTGCTGTACCTGCTGCCAGATGTGCTGCGCCAGCTGTAAGATGTACTGTGCATGCTGTCAGATGTGCTGCCCTTGTTGCCAGTGCCACCACCAGTGCTGTGCCTGCTGCCAGTATTGCTCTTGCTTCCACCAGTGCTGTGTCTGCTGCTAGTACCGCCATTGTTTCCACCAGTGCTGTGACTGCTGCCAGTACTGCCATTGCTTCTACCAGTGCTGTGCCTGCTGCCAGTACTGCTATTGCTTCCATCAGTGCTGTGCCTGCTGCCAGTGCTTAACCTATTGTCACCAGTGCTGAAGCTGCTGCTAGTGTGTCTTGTAATACTCAGGAGGGAGGGAGGAGAAGATGATACCAAGTGTGAAAGCAGGGGACCTTAAGTCACACTTGCCATTCCCAAGTTCTAGTACTACTACTACTACTAAGGTCCAGCAGCTTGTTAGCATTAGGAGTGAAGGAAAGGATAATCAACAATATCCTCCTATTAACAGTAACTATGAGGAGGAAGACTCAGGGGCTGAAATTGATGTGGTTGGTGTTAGTGATAGTACTAGTGATAGTGATAGTGTAGAAGCAGGAGGGACTAGTGTTAGGAGAGTGGTAGGGGAAGCAATTGAGAGCGTCCAGACTAGTGGTCAAGGGAGCCCACACCATTCCCCTCACCCTGGGAGTCCCCTTTCCCCCACGGCATTGTCCATGTGAAACATAATCCTGAAGAAGGCAGAATTGTCACCATAGCAATAATACCACCACTACCAAGAGCACAGATCATCTGCCTGTGTCTGCTGCTACTGCAGTCAGTCTGCCTTCTTCATGTCACCAAGAAATGGCAAGTGTGACATTAGGGGACTCTCTGTCACATTGCTCGTCACCTCCTCCAACCAGCAGTGAGCTTTTGGAATTTCCAACTGCTCTAATTCCTTCTGCTGGTAAGTTGCAAGGGCAGCAGGATAATGAGGAGAAAGCTAGTGTGCCACAGACCACCGTGGACACAGTGGGAATGGAGTCAACAAGTGATGCGGGATTACTAGGACAGGTTCCACTTTCCAGTAGCAGCAACACATATACCAGAAGTGGTGGCGGGTAGTTATGGTGCTGCTACTTCCTCAGGTGCATCACTGGAGTTGTTGTGGCAAGTGGAACCTTCATCATCCATCAGCCATGTTATTGCTGTTGTTGATCCCATTCCCTTTCAGCTGCCTAATCATCCTGATGCTTAAACAACTCAGCAGCAGAAGCAGCAGCAAGAACAGCAGTCACAAATTCTACATCTACATCAGGGCATTTGACAATGGCCAGTGGCCACTGGCAAACAGGACATCACCTGCTGGCACTAGGACAGTATGGAATTTATTTTTTTCTCAGGGCTTGTGCTTTGAAAAAATAAATAAATACATTAAAAAAAAACATAGTCCTACAAAAAAATAAACAGTTTTGAGGGGTTTGTTTCTAACAAGTCTAAGTCCTATAAATCAATGTTTCCTTTGGGCTTGTGCTAAACAAGCTTAAGTCCTACAAACCAATATTTCTTCAGGGCTTGGGCTTTTAACAACAAATCTAACAAATCATCCTCTACAAAATACTGTATCATGTCAAGTATCAGTCCACTCCAGTGGCAGATTATGTCAGGGGGGTGTAACGGTTTGTTTGACACACAGACACAGTGGTTTAGGATAAAACACAGTTTTATTGAAAAAACAGTAATACAGTAACCCTAACAAGTCCTGTAGTATTTTATCAGAATAATACAGATACAAGACAGGTTACATATACATATGCCTACACAGGTCCAGTATAACCATAACAAAATATACTGACACAGGTCAGGTAGAATACAAAGGATTCCCAGGATATCTGTACTGCATGGGTTAATGGCCTTCAGCGAGTATAAACAGTCCCATGTGAAGAGAGGTCTGTGAAGGAGCTCACTTAGGATAGAGAGCTTAGGGATGAGTAATGCCCAGTGATAGGTTAGCAGGCAAATGTGAACTGCCAGAGCAGTATCAGAGACTGAGCAACATAGAACACTTCCGTAGCAGTAACGGAGCCCGGGCAACTTGTATTCTGCCGTAGCAGTAAACGGAGATAGCCCACTAGCACTCTGCCAGAGAAGTAATGGAGACTAGACCACTTGCACACTACCATAGCAGTAAATGGAGACTAGGCCACTTGCACTCTGCAGGAGCAGTAACGAAGACAAGGCCACTTGCACACTGCCGTAGCAGTAACGGAGACTAGGCCACTTGCACACCGCAGTAGCAGTAGACGGAGACTAGGCCACTTGCACTCTGCAGGAGCAGCAACGGAGACTAGGCCACTTGCTCACTGCCGTAGTGTTACGGTTTTTTAGGACTCTCAGACAAATAAGTGAAAATAAAACACACTTTATTAAAGTGAATAATGCACAATTACGCCCTCTAGGGGTGGTAGGTATAACACAGATAAAGTAAACTGAGATATTACAAGGGTAATAGCATAATGGACATAAATGCAAATCAGTATGCACTAGGATGAGGTTGACCCCCAAGGGGTTAAAGTCCAAATAACAGTCAGTCTCAGATGTGGAGGTTTGACACGCCCTGGATGTTAAATAGGCTGTGCTGTACAGACAATGTTCATCAAGTGCTGAGGGTCGAGCTGCCTTGCCAAGGTGTTTGATAGTAAGCAGAATGGGTAACAACTTAGCCCCCACGGGCGTAGCTACAGGAACTGCTTTCGTTTGTGCAAGTGCGAATAGCCCCACCGGGCGTAACGGAAACCGGCCTGAAATGCAAGAGCTAACAGCCTCCTCAGGTGTAATCGAATGCTGTAATACTAGAGCCAGAGCCACTAGCCCCCTCGGGCGTAATACCGGATCAGCCAACACTGAAGCCTTTCTGCCAACACTCTGTGTCAATGATATCGTCGGTAACAAATACCGGAGAGCCTTAAGCGCCCAAACGGCCCAAACTATGTGAACACTCTGCAATGTTAGACTAGAGTTGCCGACGGAGAGCGGCCAACTCAGCAGCAGTATCACTGGTAGCGAGGCTCGTACAGGAGACAGAGAGAGTGAATTCGAGGCAGCACTGCAAAGGTTAAAATGCACGTTTACTCGAGGCTTCAACGCTACTGCAAGGCTCTGCAACGATACTCGAGGCTTCAGCGCTACTGACAGGCTCTGCAAGGAGAGGAAGGCCCACAGAATACACACAGCTCTGCACTAGTTACGAGGCACAGCACTATCGAAGGAAGCACCAGGCAAGGCAGTGGCACAGACGTGGGCAGCAGGGACTGGAGAATGTTGCGGCAGCGACAACTGGAACGCAGGTCACTGGAACAAGCTGGAAGTCGATCTTCGGAGCAGGAAGTCAGCCGGACCGGGTCATACACAGGCAGGAACGTCAAACTAGCCGAGTCAGGATCCAAGGGTGGTACGCAGACGAGCCGGGTCATACACAGGCAGGAACACTGGAGAATGGTCAGGGCAAGCCGAATCGGTACACAGGAACTCAGAATACAGGAACACAGCAACAGCACTACTGGCTCAGGAACACCACGAAAGGGCATCTGACAAATGTGCTAGCCAGGTATAAAAAGGTCATCAGGAGGCGGGTTAAACTCAGTCAGCAAATCAGTGACATCCACAACTGAGAGTGACAGGAATCACAGGCACTGTGATAGTACCCCCCTCTCAAAGACCCCCTGTCCTAGCCTGAGGTTTGGGTTTCAAAGGATATTTAGAGTGAAAGCTGCGTACTAATCTCGGTGCATGGAGATCCCCCTGATCAATCCAAGAACGTTCTTCAGGGCCATAGCCCTTCCAATGAACCAAATATTGCAGCTTTCCTCTAAATCTCCTGGAATCAATAATACTCTGGACTTCATATTCTTCTTGGCCCTGGACGTCCACCGGCCCAGGAATCACTGGCGTAGTAGTATAACGATTGCACACCAAGGGTTTCAGGAGTGACACATGGAACACATTATGAATGTGCATAGAGGGTGGAAGCTCCAGAGCATAAGAAACCGGATTAATCTTGCGGATAATCTTAAATGGACCAATGAACCGGGGAGCCAGTTTATTGGACGGCACTTGTAAATTGAGGTTTCTGGATGACAGCCATACCCTGTCCCCAACTTGAAATGAGACCGCTGGAAGGCGTCTGCGATTAGCGTGCTGTTGCTGCCGCCTGAAAGACTGACTGAGGGACCTCTGAACCTGTGCCCAAGTGGAATGAAGTCATGCCAAGTGCTCGTCTAGAGCAGGAATCTGCTGCGCCTGAAAGGAGTCCGGGAGCAGACAAGGCTGGAAACCATAATTTACGAGAAACGGGGAGCTCCCGGACGATGAGTTAACCGCACAGTTCCTGGCAAACTCTGCCCATGGCAACAGGTCAGCCCAATTATCATGATGATCGGTGACAAAGCAGCGCAGGAACTGTTCCAGTCCCTGATTGGCACGCTCAGCGGCCCCATTCGTCTGGGGATGGTAGGCGGAGGAAAACGACAATTGGATGCCCATCTGACCACAAAATGCCCTCCAGAACCTAGAAACGAACTGGCTCCCACGGTCGGAGACAATCACTCTGGGCACTCCGTGCAGACGGAACACCTCTCTGGCAAAAACTATAGCCAATTCCTGAGCCGATGGAAGGCCAGTCAGAGGCACAAAATGTGCCATCTTAGAGAATCTATCGACCACCATAAGAATGAACTTGTAACCTCTAGATGCCGGTAGTTTTCCCAAGAAGTCAATGGATATATGAGACCACGGACGGTCTCCGTTAGGCACCGGTTGCAATAAGCCCACAGGGAGATGCCTAGGGGTCTTGGCAAGGGCACAAGTGGTACAAGCTGCCGTAAAAGCGGCGCAGTCAGCTCTCAACGTAGGCCACCAAAATAGTTGCGAGAGAGACCATACTAGTTGGTCCCTACCAATGTGCCCAGCCGCTTTAGAGGCGTGATAAGTCTCTAACAGGCGAATATGGAATGACTCCTCTACAAAACACTTCCCCACTGGGGTTTCAGGAGGTGCCCGTGATTGTGATGCCAGTATCTCCTCCCCCAGTGGCGAGGTTATAGTGGTACGAATAGTGGCCAGGATCTGATCTGGCTGAATGATGGGTACCGGGACTTCCTCCCTCTCAGTGTCAGAAGCGAACTGACGTGACAACGCATCAGCCTTGATATTCTTTGACCCAGGAAGATAGGATACTAAGAAATTGAACCGGGACAGAAACAGCGCCCACCTGGCCTGTCGAGAAGACAGTCTTTTGGCTTCTGAGAGATAGGTTAGATTCTTATGGTCAGTAAGAATGAGTACTGGAGTCTGAGTGCCCTCCAAGAGATGTCGCCACTCCTTTAGTGCCAGTATGATGGCCAACAGTTCCCTGTCGCCAATCTCGTAATGACTCTGGGCGCTGGACAATTTCTTAGAGAAGAACCCACAAGGCATTAAAGCGCCACCTCCCACAGGACGTTGGGAGAGCACCGCCCCAACCCCAACATCTGAAGCATCAACCTCCAAAGTAAACGGCTGGGAGGGATTAGGGTGGGACAGTACAGGAGCAGATGCAAAGGCAGATTTCAAGGTAACAAATGCGTTCTCAGCTGCCTCAGACCACTGAGAGGGAGAAGCGTCCTTATGAGTCAAGTCTGACAATGGTCTTACAATCGTGGAAAAGTTCTTGATGAACTTCCTATAATAATTCGCAAAACCTAGGAATCGTTGAATGGCCTTTAACCCCTTAGGCCGAGGCCATTGCAGAACCGCTGTCAACTTTTCCTGATCCATGGCAATGCCACTTTTGGATATAATGAACCCCAGGAATGGTACTTGAGAAGTATGGAATTCGCACTTTTCTAATTTACAGAATAACTTGTGCTTACGAAGTCGGAGCAAGACTTCTGAGACATCTTTAATGTGTTGGGCAAGGTTAGCAGAGTGAATTAATATATCATCTAGATATACTACCACAGAAGACTGGAGCAAGTCACATAAAGTATCGTTAATCAATTCCTGAAATACTGCAGGCGCATTGCATAAGCCGAATGGCATCACCAGATATTCATAATGCCCTGTTCTGGTATTAAACGCCGTTTTCCACTCGTCACCCTCTTTAATTCTGACTAGATTATAGGCGGCTCACAAGTCAAGTTTGGTAAAGATAGAAGAGCCTTTTAATCTGTCGAATAATTCTGTAATAAGTGGAATGGGATAGGCGTTCTTGGGCATCAGCTTATTCAGCCCACGGTAGTCAATGCAAGGCCTGAGTTCCCCATTTTTCTTGACAAAAAAAAATCCGGCACCAGCCGGAGATGTAGATTTACGAATGATTCCCCTCTCCAGGGCATCTGTGATATACTCCTCCATTGCCCTATTTTCCTCACAGGACAGTGGGTAAGTACGTCCCCTAGGGGGCACGGCCCCTGGAGACAAATCAATGGCGCAATCGTATGGCCTATGGTCAGGTAATGCGCTGGCCTCTCCTTTGCTAAACACGTCACTGAATTGCCCATATTCTGTTGGCACAGCTGGAGAGGTACACATAATCTTAACAGGAAGAGAAAGACAATTCTTGTTACAGTACTCCGACCAAGAGTTAACTTCACACCTTTGCCAGTCAAATTGGGGATTGTGTGTTTGCAACCACGGGAACCCCAAAATAACTGAATGATGTGGGGAACGAATGATCTGAAATTGTATCTGCTCCCTGTGACAAGCCCCCACAGTCATAGTCACTGGGATTGTCTCGAACGTAATGAAAGCAGGATCCAGGGGTCTGCCATCAATGGCCTCTATAGCCACAGGAGAGTCCTTTTTACATAACGGAATGCCATGAAACTCAGCAAAGGACAGATCCATGAAGTATCCGGCTGCCCCGGAGTCCACCAATGCTAGGACTTCTATGACCTTTTCAGTCCACGCAAAAGCCACCTGGATGGTGGGTTTAGTGGTGCAAGTCTCTAGATACGTAGCAGTAACGGAGACACACAACTGAGCACTGCCGTGACAAGAACGGACTGAGCAACTCGCCCTGAGGTTGCAACCAACCGGGAGCGTCACGAATGCCTAACCAATAGGAATGTCACCAAGGCTACACAGAGGTAACCAGAGCAGGAACGTCAGCCAAGCCGGGTCGGTACACGGAGCAGGAACGTCAACCGGGTCGGTACACAGAGCAGGAACGTCAGCCAAGCCGGGTCGGTGCACAGGAGCAGGAGAAGAAGAATGGTCAGGCGGTCCGGGTCAGTTCCCAGGCAGGAGACGAGATGCGGTGTAGTCAGGCAGGCAGGGCCGATACACTGGGAATACTGAGAGCAGGAACAAGCACTGGTACAGGAACACCACGAAAGGGCACCGGAGAGGTGCCAGAACCCAGCATATAAAGGCCATACTGGGCAGGACAAGCACAGTATAGCCAATAGAGAGTGAAGCAGAGTGTAGACTGACAGAATGTCGCAAGAGGAGCACGGGCAACGTGATAGGGGGTTCCTGTCTCTATAACTTTACAAACATAAGTCTTTTTATTTTATTGATTTATTTTTTTATTAACTGCCCCCCAATACCAGTCAAGAACCCTCCCCCCCAAAAAACAAATTCCCTGTTCAACTGATTAATTCCCCAGACTCCACCCACCAACACAGGAACCCTCCACAGACTCCTTTTATACCATGTGTTATGGGTTTTTTTGGATTGTATTTCGGATTTATTTTGTATTAACTTCCCCCCAATCCCAATAAACAACCCCCCTAAAACAAATTCCCTGTTCAATTGATTCTTTCCCCACACCCCACCAACACAGGCACCATCATGCCCCTTTTATACTATACGTTTGGGTAATAAAATAATATTTGTTATGCGTTGTGTGTAACTTAAATTTTCCCATTGATTTCAATGGAATGAGCTAGGTGAAAAAAGCCTGATAAAAGCAGAAAATCGGAAAATGCCATTTTTTTGCCAATTTCAGTTTGAGGCAAACATTTTTGCCCATCCCTACACAAACACAAACACATAGTTTACTTTTACACACACAAGACATCTTTATTTTTTATTTATTCTGGGGGAGTGAGTGGGAGTGAGTGCAAGGGAGTGACAGAGAGTGATTGTGATTGAGGAATATGTAAACAAGACAATATAGCAATGCATATATGAATCAAGCCCCATGAAACAGAGGGTTTTGCCATATCAATGTTATCGTGCTGCACACACACATAGGTCATCATGGTATGCCTGCCAACCTCCCTTCCAATTACTTACTCCAATGCTCTAGCCAACACTAACACAGTGTAACGGTTTTATGTACACTCAGACACAGTAGGTGTAGATAAAACACAGTTTTATTGAAAAAACACAGAATAAGAATAACCCTCGCGGGTCCAGTAATATATGTACACAATATAGTACTGACACAGGTCAGGTTAGAGTAATCAATACCCACACGGGTCCAGTATATTTATATATATATATATATATATATATATATATATATATATATATATATATATAGTGAAGGCATAGGCAATGGCACTCCTCAAAAAAATAAATAACCAGTAAATTCAGTAAATTCAAAAGGGTGCTCATCCCATAAAATGTATAAAGAGTGTACTCAGCCAAAGCCAGAGCAGCGAGATGGCACACCAGGATCAAAGAAGACAAAATTTATTCAAAGCATATAATCCATAAGTCCAAACGTTTTCGGTCCCCTTACAGGACCTTCATCAGGGCAACCAGAATGTACCAATTCCCCATCTTAAATACCCACAAGAACACTCACCCCTTCACGTGCATTATGGCGGATCACCACCCCGACGCTCAGCCCCACAACCGGAATAGCGGT
Source organism: Rhinophrynus dorsalis (assembly GCA_037306005.1). NCBI lineage: Eukaryota > Metazoa > Chordata > Amphibia > Anura > Rhinophrynidae > Rhinophrynus > Rhinophrynus dorsalis. Next base: position 323,852,625 of record CM074721.1, read on the forward strand.
GGTGACGTGCCGAACGGGAGGCGGACCATCCGCCCAATTGGCACGCAAACAAAAACAATAGTAAACGGCAGCGATGTTCATTAAGAAGCCGCATCAGGACCCGAAGCCAGCACTCGCATCTGCTGGACAGGTCCCTAAGAGATACAACATTACTTAAAGTGCAATCCTCCGCTTGCAACAAAATGTCACAAAAAGTAAATGCACATTCAACCATGATATTAGTTTATCTCATAACATCCCACATAAAACCACTGCAGAGTTGAATACACAATGCAATACATGATGCTGTGCCTGAAAAATTCGAACACAGCCACAATAAATGAACCTGATGAAAATAAATATTAAACAAAACATAAATACAAAGAACAAAAAAACGCACAAAACAAAAATAGACAATCAATAGTGGCTTAAAGATTAGAAAAATCAGTAGTGGCTTAAAGGTTAGAAAAATTACTGGTAAGTCCCTCTTGTGTTCATTTCAAAGTTGTGAGTCAATCTTTTAATTATGGATCAGTCTTATTAATGAACAATATATAGTCCAGGAGTAAAATAACGCTCAACTAGCGGTACTGTCCCACTCTATTAGTCCTGTCCATAACCTCAAGCCGAAGTCACTCCTTGATATTTGAGTTCCATATTATATCCACACACTTCCAAGGGATCAAGTTATTCATGAATTTGATAATTTTGAAATCCCATTAAAGGACTGGTTACAGCCTCTTGTGTTTACTCAAAAATGTGGCTGGGTGTAAAGCCTCGTGACTAACACAGAGGATTCACCTCTATGCATACCACATTCAATGAATAAAACAATAGTTATAGAAAGGAATTGAACGAAAGTTCATGATTTAAACCCCTAGGATGTAGGGTATTAAGTTTATAAATCATTCTAGCCTCCATCTGCAGAAGCAACCGATGTCTGTTGCCCCCTCTCCTGGGTACTTGAACTTGAAAGATTGGCATGAATTTAAAATCCACCATAGTATGTCCAACTTCTGCAAAATGTCTAGCCACTGGTTGGCGGGCAATCTCGCTTGAACCCAAGTGGCCCTCAAGTGCTTTTCTGATGGAACTCTTATGCATTTGCCCACAATATAATATTTTACAAACGCTTTATAGATGATGTCTTTCTGCTGTGGGAAGGGAGTGCTGGGTCATTGCGTACATTTGTTGAACATCTGAATTGTATTGACTCTACCATCCTTTTCACACTTTCATTTGATTTGAATGAGATCAATTTTTTAGATATGACAGTACATCGAAAAGATGGTAATTTAGAAACAAAAATATATACTAAGAGTACTGACCGCAATACCCTCCTGCATGCAGATAGCCATCATCCATTACCCCTTAAGAGGGGTTTACCGTACTCTCAATTGGTACGGGTTGTGCGTACCACTACTAACCCGTTGTTGAGAGTAGGTGAATTGAGAAAGATGGGTGACAAATTTATTGAGAGAGGATATGATGCAGATATGATTGAGGAGGCTATAAACAGAGCCAGTGCATTGGACAGAGAGGTTTTGCTTGAACCAAATATGAAAGATGACCAAAAAACAGGGAGATTTTGTATACAGACCACCTTTTCTACATCATCAAATAAGATACGTGACATTATGTTGAAATATTGGCCCATTTTACAGGGGGATCCCAAATTAGGTCCTCATTTAGTGGGCCCTCCATTGTTTTGTTTTAAAAGAAATAGTAATTTACGAGACTTGCTGATACAGACAGACCCTGTAGATAAATACAGTAGTGGTGCAGGCTGGCTAGTGCGTCCCAAAGGAGTGTACAAATGCAGGGGCTGCAGTAATTGTGGCAATATTATTACTGGTAAATCTTATCAAGACCCTCATTCGTCCAGAAAATATGAAATTAAAGAATATTTGGATTGTAATAGCAAATATGTTATTTACATCATTATTTGCCCGTGTGGATTATACTACGTGGGCAAGACCATAACCACATTGAAGGAACAAATAAATAATCACAAGAGTTCCATCAGAAAAGCACTTGAGGGCCACTTGGGTTCAAGCGAGATTGCCCGCCAACCAGTGGCTAGACATTTTGCAGAAGTTGGACATACTATGGTGGATTTTAAATTCATGCCAATCTTTCAAGTTCAAGTACCCAGGAGAGGGGGCAACAGACATCGGTTGCTTCTGCAGATGGAGGCTAGAATGATTTATAAACTTAATACCCTACATCCTAGGGGTTTAAATCATGAACTTTCGTTCAATTCCTTTCTATAACTATTGTTTTATTCATTGAATGTGGTATGCATAGAGGTGAATCCTCTGTGTTAGTCACGAGGCTTTACACCCAGCCACATTTTTGAGTAAACACAAGAGGCTGTAACCAGTCCTTTAATGGGATTTCAAAATTATCAAATTCATGAATAACTTGATCCCTTGGAAGTGTGTGGATATAATATGGAACTCAAATATCAAGGAGTGACTTCGGCTTGAGGTTATGGACAGGACTAATAGAGTGGGACAGTACCGCTAGTTGAGCGTTATTTTACTCCTGGACTATATATTGTTCATTAATAAGACTGATCCATAATTAAAAGATTGACTCACAACTTTGAAATGAACACAAGAGGGACTTACCAGTAATTTTTCTAACCTTTAAGCCACTACTGATTTTTCTAATCTTTAAGCCACTATTGATTGTCTATTTTTGTTTTGTGCGTTTTTTTGTTCTTTGTATTTATGTTTTGTTTAATATTTATTTTCATCAGGTTCATTTATTGTGGCTGTGTTCGAATTTTTCAGGCACAGCATCATGTATTGCATTGTGTATTCAACTCTGCAGTGGTTTTATGTGGGATGTTATGAGATAAACTAATATCATGGTTGAATGTGCATTTACTTTTTGTGACATTTTGTTGCAAGCGGAGGATTGCACTTTAAGTAATGTTGTATCTCTTAGGGACCTGTCCAGCAGATGCGAGTGCTGGCTTCGGGTCCTGATGCGGCTTCTTAATGAACATCGCTGCCGTTTACTATTGTTTTTGTTTGCGTGCCAATTGGGCGGATGGTCCGCCTCCCGTTCGGCACGTCACCACCGCTATTCCGGTTGTGGGGCTGAGCGTCGGGGCGGTGATCCGCCATAATGCACGTGAAGGGGTAAGTGTTCTTGTGGGTATTTAAGATGGGGAATTGGTACATTCTGGTTGCCCTGATGAAGGTCCTGTAAGGGGACCGAAAACGTTTGGACTTATGGATTATATGCTTTGAATAAATTTTGTCTTCTTTGATCCTGGTGTGCCATCTCGCTGCTCTGGCTTTGGCTGAGTACACTCTATATATATATATATATTTATATATATATATATATATATATATATCAGCAATAATATAATACTGACACAGGTCAGGTATAGTTCGTGTGATTCCCAAACAAGACAGCAGTGAAATGGTTACTGTTAGGCCAGGAAGACTGACAGGCCCTAATAGTGTGAGGCCCAAGACACTCACTATGCAGAGAGTGACACAATAGTGAGTAATGCCACAGGAGTAAACGGTGGCCCAGGACAAGCGGTAGACTGCCGTAGCCGTAGCAGTAACGGAGGACTGCAACTGTAGGCACAGAGGAACACCCAACTGAGACTGCAATGACTGTGACCCGATGGAATATGGCACCAACCCCGAAGGGGTTAACGAATGCTCAGACCTAGAGTCGACTGCCAGATAGTGAGAGCAGCCTGAGGCGCCCAGGAATAGACCAACCTCAGCTTGCAGCAGTAAAAGGTCAAGGGTACCGTGGTGCAACCAGATGGATCTACCACACCGGGGTGTCGGCCCACGAGACACAATAGGTGACCGGGTCACAGTAACGAGGCTACCTGAGCAGCGACGAGGTAACAGAGGATCTGTCCGTAGACAGAGAGGACACCGGATGACAGCCCCTAGCCGAATACCGGATGGGACAGCAGGCCGGACCTGATACAAGGAACAGGAATGTTCTCCAAAACCGGGTCGGTACACAGAGCAGGAACATCAGCCAGGCCGGGACGGTACACAGAGCAGGAACGTCAGCCAATCCGGGTCGGTACAAGAGCAGGAACGTCAGCCAATCTGGATCGGTACACAGAGCAAGAACGTATACAGCAGAGTAATCAGACAGTCCGGGTCGGTACACAGAGAAGGAACGGATACAGCAGAGTAGTCAGGCAGTCCGGGTCATACACAGGGATCACACGAAATACTGGAACAAGCGTTGGCAACGGAAACACCACAAAAGGGCTCCAGAGAAGTGACAGGGCTCAGTATTTAAGGACTAATACTGGGCGGAGCAAAGCCACACCAACCAATAAGAGGCATCAGGAAGTAGAACTGACAGAATGTCGCCAGCAATAGCACGGGCACCGTGATAGTGCCCCCCTCTCAAAGATCCCCTCCCCGAGAAGAGGGGCCCAGCTTCTGAGGTTATTGGGCATGAAATCTGCGCAACAACCTAGGAGCATGGAGATCATTCTGATTAACCCAGGAACACTCTTCAGGGCCGTAGCCCTTCCAATGAACCAAATATTGTAATCTCCCTCTGAACCTTTGGGAGTCAATAATATTTTGAACTTCGTACTCATCCTGACCTTGCACATGAACAGGACCAGGGACCGCAGGAGTGGTAGTGCATACGGTTGCATACCAATGGCTTCAGAAGGGATACGTGGAACACATTGTGAATCAGCATGAATGCTGGGAGATCCAGGGCATACGAGACTGGGTTAATTTTGTGGAGAACTTTAAAGGGACTGATAAACCGAGGAGCCAATTTATTACAAGGAACTTGCAAATTGAGGTTTCTGGAAGATAGCCGTAGCCTATCCCCAACCTGGAAGGAGACCGCCGGCAACCGTGTGCGATTAGTGTGACGCTGATAACACTGGAACGAAGTACTAAGGGTCCTTTGTACCTGTGCCCAAGTGGAGCAGAGCTGCTTGATATGGTCATCCAGAGCTGGAATCTGCTGCGTCTGAAATCAGTCCGGGAGCAAACATGGTTGGAACCCGTAAATAATGAGAAACGGGGAGCTTCCGGATGATGAATTAACCGCACAGTTCCTGGGTGAACTCTGCCCATGGCAACAAGTCGGCCCAATTGTCATGATGATCGGACACGAAACAGCGTAGGAATTGTTCCAATCCTTGATGGCACGCTCGGTGGCTCCGTTGGTCTGGGGATGGTAGGCAGAAGAAAAGGACAACTGTATGCCCATCTGATCACAGAATGCCCTCCAAAATCTGGACACAATTTGGCTTCCGCGGTCCGACACCAGTACCCTGGGTACCCCATGCAACTGAAACACTTCTCTGGCAAAGACAATAGCCAACTCCTGGGCAGAGGGAAGGCCAGGAAGGGGCACAAAGTGTGCCATCACAGAGAATCTATCGACCACCATCAGAATGAAAGAATATCCCCTAGACACTGGCAAGTCTCCCAGGAAATCAATAGAAACGTGAGACCAAGGACGCTCGCCATTAGGCACTGGTTGAAGAAAATCAACTGGGAGGTGTCTAGGGGACTTGGCACGGGCACAAGTAGTACAAACTGTCGTGAAGGCGGTGCAGTAAGCACGTGAGGAAGGCCACCAGAACAATTGTGAAAGATACCAAATCAATTGGTCCCTACCTATGTGCCCAGCTGCCCGAGATGCGTGATATGTTTTGAGTAGGTGGGTACGGAATAGCTCAGCTACAAAACACTTGCCCACTGGGGTACCAGGGGGTGCAGCAGCTTGGGTAGCAAGAATCTCCTCCCCCAGTGGCAAAGTGATGCGATCTGGCTTAATGATGGGTGCAGGGACCTCATCTTTATCCATCTCTGGACCAAATTGCCTAGACAGGGCATCTGCCCTAACATTCTTGGAACCGGGCAGGTAGGATACAATAAAATTGAAGCAGGACAGAAACAAGGCCCATCTGGCCTGTCGAGAGGACAACCTCTTAGCCTCAGAAAGATACGTCAGGTTTTTATGGTCTGTCAGGATCAACACCAGAGTCCTAGTACCTTCCAGTAGGTGTCGCCATTCTTTAAGAGCAAGAATAATTGCCAGGAGTTCCCTGTCCTCAATCTTGTAGTGACTCTGGGCACTAGACAACTTTTTGGAGAAAAAGCAACATGGTCTTAGCACACTCCCCGAGTCCAGACGCTGTGACAGTACTGCCCCTACCTCAGTCTCAGAGGCATCAACTTCCAAAGTGAATGGAAGGGAAGGGTTAGGGTGGGACAGTACAGAGCGGATGCAAAAGCAGATTTCAGTGTCACAAAGGCTTGTTCAGCTGCCTCAGACAGAATAATTTGTTCTCACTTAATCTGAGCAGAACTGCAGACACATCCTTGATGTGTTGCGACAAACTGGACGAATGTATGAGTATATCATCAAGATAAACCACTACACAAGACTGTAGCATGTCACGGAGGATGTCTTTAATAAACTCCTGGAAAACTGCGGGAGCGTTACATAGCCCAAAAGGCATCACTAGGTATTCATAGTGTCCAGATCTGGTATTCAACGCTGTTTTCCACTCGTCACCGGCTCTTATTCTGATCAGGTTATATGCAGCCTGTAAATCTAACTTGGTGAAAATAGAGGAGCCTTTCAACTTGTCAAACATTTCAGTGATGAGTGGTATCAGGTAGGCATTTTTGGACATGAGCTTATTCAGGCCACGATAATCGATGCAGGGTCGTAACTCACCATTTTTCTTTTTCACAAAGAAGAAACTAGCCCCCGCGGGCGAGGTTGACTTCCTGATAATACCCCAATCTAGGGGATCCGAGATGTATTCCTCCATGGCCTGATTCTCCTCGGAAGACAATGGGTACATGCGATCCCAAGGAGGAATGGCACTAGGAGGCAAATCAATAGCGTAATCGTAAACCTAACGTTGTGTCAAATTGCTAGCCTCTCCCTTACTGAAAACTTTTCTGAATTGATGACATTCAGCCAGCACAGAAGGAGAGGTACACATGATCTTGGTAGGGTGTGAAATACAATGTTTAATACAATATTCAGACCAAGCCGTTATCTTGCAAGTCTGCCAGTCAAACCTAGGGTTGTGTAGATGTAACCACGGAAACAGGGCCGGATTTGCCATTAGGCAAAGTAGGCACCTTCCTACAGGCACACGCCAACGAGGGGCGCTTGCCATTTGTATTTTTTCATTTTACTTTTTTTAAATATTCTTTTAAAAAAGAAAAAAAAAATAGCCGCCTCTCTGGCTGCGCCGGCGGCACCCACTCACATTGCCCGCCCCCCCAGTCTTGTACCTGATGGAGCTCCCTCTTCGCCTCTTTAGGAATGCAGAGCGCTGGGAGATGACATCATCTCCCAGCGCTCTGCATTCCTGAATAGGAGATCACGCGGGAGCTCCATCAGGTGCAAGAATGTGCCAAAGGAGGCACATACAGATCTCCTACCAGGGAGGTAGGAAACGGACAATGGGGGGAGGCAATGTGAGGACAATGTGGATCTAATGGGAGGTATTGTGAGGGCAATGTGGAGCTGATGGGGGGCATTGTGAGGGCAATGTGGAGCTGATGGGGGCAATATGGAGCTGATGGGGGCATTGCGAGAGCAATGTGGAGCTGATGGGGGCATTGCGAGAGCAATGTGGAGCTGATGGGGGCAATATGGAACTGATGGGGGGCATTGTGAGGGCAATGTGGAGCTGATGGGGCAATATGGAGCTGATGGGGGGCATTGTGAGGGCAATATGGAGCTGATGGGGGGCAATGTGAGGGCTATGTGGAGCTGATGGGGCAATATGGAGCTGATGGGGGGGCATTGTGAGGGCAATATGGAACTGATGGGGGGCAATGTGAGGGCAATGTGGAGCTGATGGGGGGCAGTGAGAAGGCAGTATGATATATGGAGCTGATGGGGGCAGTATGGAGCTGATGGGGGCAATGTGAGGGCAATATGGTATATGGAGATGATGGGGGCAATGTGAGGGCGATATATGAGATGATGGTGGCAAGCTGGAGCTAATGGGGGGCAATGTGGCAATGATCGGGGCAATGTGAGGGCAGTATGGAGATGATGGGGGGGGCAACGTGGAGATTAGGAGCATTGTGGAGGTATCCAGTGCAGATGGCCCACTGGGGGGTGCTTCAAATTTCTGTGCCTACAGGCTCCTGAGATGTAAATCCAGCCCTGCACGGAAACCCCAGGATGACCGCTTGGTGAGGAAACTGGATAATCTGGACACACTGTTTCTCTGTGTGGAGTGCCCCAATACGCATAGACAGTGGCACAGTTTCCATGGTGATCTGAGCTGGCACCAACAGTCTGCCATCAATGGCCTCGATAGCCAAGGGAGATTCCCTTTCGACCAGTGGACTCTTGTGTAGCGCAGCAAACAAATTATCCATAAAATATTCGGCTGCACCGGAATCCACCAGGGCCAGAACCTCCACCGAGAGTTCTGCCCAAGAAATTACAGCCTGGGCAGTGGGTTTCTGATTTACCAGGTCTAGGGACTGCTGAACGCCACCTAGGGCCTGTCCCCCAAGGTAACTTAGGTGCGTCCGTTTCCCAGCCAGGTACGCAGCAAATGTCCGGCTTGGCCACAATATAGGCAGAGGCCCTGTCTGTGGCGATGAGCCCGTTCCTCCTTGGTCAACTTAGTGGACCCTAGCTGCATTGGTTCACTACTCTCAGGAGGCATGGGAGGCAAGGGAGGCATGGGTGGGAAACTTTGACTTGCCTGTCCAAAATTTCTGGCCCACTGCCTGAGGTCCTTGGCCCCAATTCGCTCCCGGATGCGAGAATCAATTAATATAGCAAAATCAATTAACTCATCCAGATCGTTTGGCAAATCTCTGGCTGCTGTCTCATCTTTAATACGATCAGAGATTCCCTGAGCGAATGCTGCCACCAGCGCCTCATTGTTCCAGCCTACCTCTGCTGCCAATGTATGAAATTCAATAGCATAATCCGCCACTGTACGAGAACCTTGTTGGATTTCCATTAATCTTTTGGCAGCAGAGGCGGCTCTACCTGGGACTTCAAACACTCTGTGAAAGGCACGCAAGAACTCCCTGAAGTTCTTCGTGCATGGTTTTCCTGATTCCCACAAGGGATTGGCCCATGCCAAAGCTCTGCTCATCAGCAACGACATCATAAAGCCTACCTTACTTCGGTCACTAGGAAAGGCTTGAGGAGTTAGCTCCAGGAAAATCTCCAATTGGTTAATAAACCCTCTACACAGGGTGAGTTCACCATCATATCTTAGAGGTAATGGAGCAGTGGTGGTTAACCCTTTGTTCGAGATCGCTTGCATCAGGGATTGAGCTCTCAGTGTCGTAAAGGGGGAGACCACCGGGGCTTGTACCGGTTTATCTAGATGAACGGTGCGCTCTAATATTGTTTGTACGGCCAATGCCAACTGGTCCAAACGCTGCTCATGTAAATCCATCCTCCAAGGGATACTTTGTGCATTACCTTCACCTATACTGTCTGAGGTCATGGGCCTTTCGTACTGTAACGGTTTTATGGACACTCAGACATAGTAGGTTTAGATAAAACACAGTTTTGTTGAAAAAACACAGAATAAGAATAACCCTTGCGGGTCCAGTAATATATGTACACAATACAGTACTGACACAGGTCAGGTTACAGTAATCAATACCCACACGGGTCCAGTAGATATATATATATATATAACAGCAATAATATAATACTGACACAGGTCAGGTATAGTTCATGTGATTCCCAAACAAGAGGATTTCCAGATGTCAGTTGAATTCACGGCCACCAGTATATCCAAACATGGCATGTCAGCTGCATGTGTTCATTACAATGCCAGCTATGTGCTTGTGTTGTTGAAGCAGGGAATTTCAAGGTTGAGGCTGATATGCATCTCAGTTATTCTGTGGTGGGAAATATATCATTATGTCTTGTGTGAGTATGTTTGCACACATTCCCCATGCCTAATCGCAGTCATACATGCATTATGTTTGATTCATATATTGCACTGAAGAGTAAAGAAGTCCCTGATGAGCCTGTCTCATGTCTCCAGCCCTCTATGGCTCTCCTCATCCTCAGGCTGGGGAACAGGCACCTCCACAATGGGTTCTGGCTCTACACATGTGTCCACAGCAAAATTGTGGAGCATGGCACACACTAGGATGATAGTGCATACTTTCCCTGGTGCATATTGAAGAACCTCCCCCCCCCCGAGTTATCCAGACACCAAAATCTTGTTTTCAGGAGTCCAAAGGGGCACATTCCTGGTCCTGACGTGAGCCTCATTATAGCATTTCTGTGCAGATGTTTATGGATTTTGGAGAGGTATGAGGTGCCATGGTTTGCTGCCATATCCAGTATCCCCTGTGCAATAGAAATTACATTGTGACACATAGACCACATGGTTATGCAGATGATATTGTGTAAGGGGGGATATACTAATTGTATGTCATGACCATGCTAAGCTGTGTTTTCAGTAATCATGTGCATGCTCCTGTCCTGGTAGATGGAGGAGTGCCTGAGGATGACAACTGCCAGGATAGAATTCTGTCAGATAACCAGTACAAAAGAAGGTCAAACACAGGTTAATTGAATTAAAACCACCATTATTGATAATACACAATACTATATATAAAATAATAATAGTCAGCCAGAGCCACAGAATAGAACCGGTGTCATACACGGGGCGAGTAGTCAGCTAGAGCCACAGGGCAGAACCTGTGTGCATAGTCAGACAAGCCGGGGTCATACACGGAGCAAGTAGTCAGCTACAGCCACAGGTCAGAATTGGTGTGGATAGTCAGACAAGCCGGGGTCACGCACAGAGTGAATTCGGGAGCCAAGCAAGGGTCACAACAAGATGGAGCAAATGTAATGAGTCCTAACAGGAACACCACGTAAGAACAACTAACACTAGACCCTGGGAAGTTTAAATAGGCCCATACAAAGGCGAGAATCAATTAGGCAAATTGAATAAGTGTGTATAAACAAGAGCAGCGTCCTGAGACAGCAAAGCGCGCCTGTACCCATAACCACCAGATAGACCTGAGAAGAAGCACAAGGGTAACTGGCAGCATGGATGCCAAGGTACACTGTGATAAAAGCACATACATGGGTGATCCTAGTGACACCATCTGAGAGTTAATGGAGTGGAAATGGTTGTTATTAATGTTGAGGTGTCCCTCATGGAAAGGAGCTCTTATGTGTGCATGTGTGAAATCAATGACCCCCATGTCTCTGGGTATTCCTCCTCTTGTGTAGAAGGAAGTGGAAGTACCTCCTGGCCTTGCTATTCAGGTCTACCAACACCTTGGACAACACTCTGGAACATGTGGGCTGGGACATCACAGATGCATTCCAGATAGTACACGGATGGTGGTGTATATGGTGTCTACTTCATCCTCGATCAACTCATATAGGTGCAACATCAACCTGTAGTGGTCTATCACTTCAGTCTCCATGGTGGTTTGAAATCTTGCAAAATATCGTCAGTGGCAAAAAAAAGACAACATTTTGTAGTGTCAAAAAGGAGAAAACTTTCACACAAAAAAAGCAAGCATTTTTTGTTTTTCACAATAAAAGTAATGCAAGAACATTATTGCCCACCCCTAGCTTCAGGCAGGTTTTGGACTACAATTTTACTCACATGTCCCTGCACTGCTCCTACTCATTACCCCCTCTCCCAGGCCCTTGTGTATTTGCTAGACATTAATCAACTATTGTGTGTTTGTTATTACTGTAAAATACACAATAGAACTGCTTGAGTGTTATATCTTACTTTAACCTGCTACAAAATACTTGATCTTGATAGGTTGATATCATTTATATATTTTATGGTTAGGACTCATTTTTTTATGTCTGAATATATCAAGAGTTAACAACATTGTAACTAGAGTCCACAGTAGCTAGATGTTCCAGGTTTCCTTTTTATCCCCCTGAGTACATAGGTGAATAACGTAACATCGGACTGGCCACTAAAATACAAAATGCCACTATCCCTAATGACATTCAGATTTGATCCCTTAGGAAGTATCATTTCAGATAAGAAACATCTAGCATCCTTAACCCTTCTTGGCAGAAACTTTGTATCACAGAGCCACTTTATACCTGCATCTTCAAAGCAGACTGTGAAAATTTTGCTAGGCAGGAAGTGTTTTACCTGGTGCATATTACAGGCCCCTGCCCACTACGGGAGTAGGAAGTCCATATATAGGATCCACACCAGCTGACTGTTTAAGACAAGAGGCGGGAGAGAAGCCAACAAACTGCACAACACCTGCACACTATCTCAAGATACTGGGAAACAGATCTGTCTACATGATGGATGTTTGCTATGATAGAGGTTTTAAGCTGTGAGCTCATGTGATTTTTAGCAATATCACTATTTTATAGCACTATCTAGGCTTTGTTTGCTACTGAAGGAACATTCTTGATAATTTGCATATAAGTTTTATATGTTATCTGTTTTATATTAAATTGTTATATTATATTATATTAAATAAAGTTTCCGGTGCTCTTCTTACATATCTAGTCTATCTGTCTATATTTTTGGGCCCTGTACACTAAAAGCACACCAGGATAGTAGTGATTGTTTACTGTATGTTATAATAGATCAGTCTTCTTTGGGATACAGAGATTGGTAGGTGCAATTATGTCCAATTATTTGGTTGTTTTGTATATATATATATATATATATACATACATACATACTGGAGGAGTGCAGGTTTATTGTCTGTTCTATATATATATATATATATATATATATATATATATATATATATATATATGTAAAATAACAAACAAAATAAGTATTTTGTAATACCTTTTTTATTGGACTAACAGAATTTTGGATTGACAAGCTTTCGGGAGAACCTCCCTTTCTCAAGTCTAAAGCATTTCACAAATGCTTTAGACTTGAGAAATGGAGGTTCTCCCAAAAGCTTGTCAATCCAAAATTCTGTTAGTCCAATAAAAAAGGTATTACAAGATACTTATTTTGTTTGTTATTTTACATCTGCATCACTGGACTAATACAGCTACAATCTCCACTATATATATATATATATATATATATATATATATATATACATATATATATATATATATATAGAGAGAGAGAAAATATTAATAAAAATAAAATTGTCAATTTGTGATTTTAGCATCATGAGTCCCCATGTTTATGAGGACTGTGCATGCATGCAGAAGTAGCCTTACTCATTGCATAGAATTTCCCTTTCTGCATTAAGTAAAAAATAAAAACCTAAAGAAGTCAATGACAGTTACATAGCAGACTGATATTTCTAAAATATATATAGTTAAGAGTACCTGTAACTGACAATTTCTAACCTTTCTGTAACACGTCTATGCAGAGTATACAACCATGTGCCCTGTTTTAATGGATCCATTAATTGAGGTATGGTTGTGCACACAAGTTATTTCATGCTCAATACAGTAGGTTGTTCTTGTAACTAATAATTATTCTGTAACATAAATCAGCATTAATGTACATAGTGTTTAAAAACTTGTACCTTATCTGAACTCCAAAGAAGGAAAAAACAAAATCTACCATTTTACTGACATAGTTATAATGGTATCATCTCTATATCTGTGTTTCTAAAAACTGATAATGAGCTTTCTGTCATATTATTACACACATCAGCTCAAACACCAGTGTTGCTAAGTACTGGGAAAGAATTGAACAAGCTTTTGTAATCTATGATCTACATTTCAATCTACTTTATCCCTGCCGGGGCCAGAGAGATGTGCCAAATCTTTGAAAAGCAATGCTCTGGTCTTTAAAGCATTATTGATACTTTCTATTATTGAAAATGCACAGAAAACAAGATGGTCCATAGTATTCTAATTGAAATAACGACTGAAAAGGATACAATTCTTTACAATGGTTTTATTACTCAGTGCTTCTAACATTTTCAGTGCCAGAGAGGTGGCCAGCACTTAGCAAAGCAATGTGTTAGGCACACCTATGGCCCTAAAAGTGTTAATTTAATTTTTATTAACTTAAAAAGTGGTTTACAAACCTACAACCGATTCTAATTTTATAAAATACTGGGTTGTAAATTCTTAGGAGGTCAAATGAAACAAAAAGCAAGTTCATTTTTATCCTGCTGGGGCCATCAGTGTTTCCAACAGGTTTAGTTTCTGGACTGGTCATTTAATACATGTTCACAATAGTTATTATTTGTGCAAAAGAGCTGAACTGGGCTATGATAATAACAGAATATCCTATATAATAATTTGCTAAATCGTGTGTAACGCCACAACATGCGCAGTAGACACTGCTGCATGTGCTGCAGTCATGCATAGTAGAGACTGCCCGCGCCACGGCTGATACAGAGTTGGGCGCTCCGAAGGAGCGTCCAGCTCTGTATCAGCCGTGACGTGGGCAGTCTTTACTGCGCGTGACTGTCCCGCGACCGGGTGGCAGTGGCACTGTGACCCGTGTAATGGGCTGTTCAACTAGTCTATCAATATTCCACAAAAACAGTAAATGACAATAGAATATGTGACATTAGAACTTATTCAATAAAATAATCCCAGGAAGAGTTATTGACTTGTAACTACACCCTGTTCCAAATTATTATGCAAATGATAGTTAAGTGTCACAAAGATTAAATATTTTGTTTTTCAGTTTAACTCATGGATGGCATTGTGTCTCAGGGCTCTTTTGATCACTGAAAACAATCTCGGACACCTGTGATAATTAGATTGCCAGGTGAGCCCAATTTAAGGAAAAACTACTAAAGGTGTGTGTTCCACATTATTAAGCAGAGCACCATTTTCAAGCAATATGGGGAAGAAAGAGGATCTCTCTGCTGTCGAAAAGAGTGAAATAGTTCAATGCCTTGGACGAGGTATGAAAACATTAGATATTTCACGAAAACGTAAGCGTGATCATCGCACTATTAAGAGATGTGTGGCTGATTCAGAGCACAGACGGGTTCGTGCAGGTAAAGGCACATTGAGGAAGATTTCTGCCAGATCCATGCATCAGATCAAGAGAGCAGCTGCTAAAATACCATTACATAGCAGCAAACAGATATTTGAAGCTGCTGGTGCCTCTGGAGTCCCACGGACATCAAGGTGTAGAGTCCTCCAGAGTCTTGCAACTGTGCATAAACCTTCTATTCGGCCACCACTAACCAATGCTCACAAGCAGAAACGGCTGCATTGGGCAGAAAAATACATGAAGACATTTTCAAACAGTCCTGTTCACTGATGAGTGCCGTGCAACCCTGGATGGTCCAGGTGGATGGAGCAGTGGATGGTTGGTGGATAGCCACCCTGTTCCAACAAGGCTGCGACGTCAGCAAGGCGGTGGTGGAGTCATCTTTTGGGCCGGAATCATAGGAAGAGAGCTGGTTGGCCCCTTTAGGGTCCCCCAAGGTGTAAAGATGACCTCTGCAAAGTATGTGGAGTTTCTGACTGACCACTTTCTTCCCTGGTACAGAAGGAAGAACTATGCTTTCCGTAATAAAATCATCTTCATGTATGACAATGCACCATCTCATGCTGCAAAGAATACCTCTGCATCAATGGCTGCTATGGGGATAAAAGGAGAGAAAGTCATGGTGTGGCCTCCATCCTCCCCTGACCTCAATCCTATTGAGAACCTTTGGAGCATCCTCAAGCAAAAGATCTATGAGGGAGACAGTTTACATCCAAACAGCAGCTCTGGGAGGGTATTCTGACATCTTGCAAACAAATTCAAGCAGAAACTGTCCAAAAACTCACAAGTTCAATGGATGCAAGACTTGTGAAGCTGCTATCAAATAAGGGGCACTATGTTGAAATGTAACGTGACCTGTTAAAATGTTTAAAAAGTTAAAATGTTGTTAAAAGTTTGAAATAGCTTTTGATTTCAGTAAATATGCTGCAAACACAACCAATGACAATTTTCAGTTCTTTACAACCTATAAAGTGTTTTGAAACTTACTGTGTGTAATAATTTGGAACAGTGCATTGTAAGTAGTGTTGAGCGAGCATGCTCGGCCGATGCTCGGATCGGCTCGAGCATCGCTCTGCTCGGCACATGGCGGTACTCGTATGAGTACCGCCATGTGCTCGCCCGCCATGTTCGGGTGGCAGGGATCTGTGCCGAAGGAGGCACAGATCTTACAGACGCTCCGCTGGACCACCAGGGACTGGAGGTAGGGGACATGTGGAGATGGAAGGGGGCATTGCGGAGATGAAGGGGGCATTGCGGAGATGAAGGGGGACATTGTGGAAGGGGGACATTGTGGAAGGGGGGCATTGCGGAGATGAAGGGGGCATTGCGGAGATGAAGGGGGACATTGTGGAAGGGGGACATTGTGGAAGGGGGGCATTGCGGAGATGAAGGGGGCATTGCGGAGATGAAGGGGGACATTGTGGAAGGGGGACATTGTGGAAGGAGGGCATTGCGGAGATGAAGGGGGCATTGCGGAGATGAAGGGGGCATTGCGGAGATGAAGGGGGACATTGTGGAAGGGGGACATTGTGGAAGGGGGACATTGTGGAAGAGGGGCATTGTGGAGATGAAGGGGGGCATTGACCAGGCACCCTCCCCTCATCAGAGCAGGGGGTGCCTGGTGTAATGCTCGAGTCCTCCCATTCAATTCAATGGGGCTCGGGTGCTCGGCCGAGCACTCGAGCCTCCGGGGGTGCTCGGTCAGAGCACCCGAACCCCCGAGCATCGGGGTGCTCGCTCAACACTAATTGTAAGTTTTTTATGTTTAAAAAATACTGTTATTATTAGGAGGTTTGTTCAATAACATTTGAATTGTACTCTTAATAGTTGAAAACATGAGAATTATGCTGACTGTTATTTACATTAATTATTTAGGTAAATGAGAAAATATGTTATAGTTTCAATTACTTTGAGGTCCAATAATTAGAGAAAAATGATGAAAACACTCTTACAAATGAATTTATTATTTTCAAGCATAATGTCTATTGGAAAGAAGATCCAAAACTAATGCACAAACCCCTGTGGAAAGTTTAGGCACCCCTAATAAAGCTATATAGTATATAAAAATCTACCACCTGGGTGCTACTCATCAATGTATGTATACTTAAAGAAATGGTATAAAACCATGAGACAAGTGCACACACAGGACTTGTGAGAACAAGTGCTAATTTATTTTGTCAACGTTTTGGCCCCCTGGGGCCATAAATTAGCACTTGTTCTCACAAGTCCTGTGTGTGCACTTGTCTCATGGTTTTATACCATTTCTTTAAATAGATAGATAGATAGATAGATAGATAGATAGATAGATAGATAGATAGAAAGTAAGAAGACTCAAAGGACTCTAAGTAGACTCAAAGGACTCTAAGACCTGGAAAATTGTAGGTATGTGTAATGTATTCACACTGTGAAATATGCAACAGTATGTCAACAGAGAGGATTTTAGTTCCTATGTAGTCATTCTAAGAGATTTAAACATTAAGACAATTTAAAAACACTTGTAATTAGTTAGTTTCTCCATTGCTATAGCAGGCAGGTAGATTATAGCGGACTTACACATTTTTCAACTATATTTACTATAGATACTACATTTCCCACTGCAATATTACTTCTTCTGAGGTCTGTAATTTAGAAATAAGTGGCTAAAAGTCAAAGGTGTGAGACCTACAGCAACATATGCCTTGAAAAATGTGTTAGCATGCATAGTGCATTTGTCCTTTGCCCACAACACTAACTTCCTGCTTAAGTGATACTGGAACATATTCATGATGATGTCAAGTAATAAAAAAATAACATACAACCTATAATGGAGCAGATGTGTATTGTAGTGGTGGTGTTGGGGGGACTGGCATGGTGTGATTTGTGTATGTATATACAGCAGTTTTTACCATTGTCATGTCAACTCTTTATCCCCCTTCTCAGATTATTGACACACATTAATTATGGGTCATAGACGTGGTCCCAAGTGGGTTAGATGGTGGCAACCCTTCTTCACATCCATACCCCACCTCCTCATCTGTGCTGCTGTTAATATATTTGTCCTGGCTTTGTCTGTCATGTGTGGCTTCTGCTATCTGATACTCAGATAGTATGAGATGTTGGTTCAGTTTTAAGAATGTTAGTCTCTCAACATTGCTGCTTGATTGCCATGTCCTGTGGTCATTGACAATGTAACCAGCTGCACTGAAAATCTTCTCAGATGCAACGCTTACTGGAGCATAACTGAGGTTTTCCACTGCAGTACATGTCAATGCTGGCCACACACTGCTTTGTTTGCCAGTAGTCCATTGGGTCATTTTTTCTGAATAAGACGTAGCTATCCTGCAAGTATGCAGAAACCATCTCATGTACAGTGGGACCACTTCTATGGGCTGCAAACTGTTCCTGTGTGTCAGTTACCAACCCATACTCAAGGAGCAAGTCCCAAAGAGAATTGCTGCAACCACCACCACCACCACAAATGTTGGGTTTTTGCCTCCCCTGCTGAGACCCATGAATTGCCCAGTGTTCTGAATGTGATATTCTGGTTGATGATGTAGCTGCTTCTTCTGGTTGAAATGCTTTGCCGGCTTCCTTTTCACTATACTGTCTAGATGATTGCTGTGCCCTCACTTTCTCCCTCTCAGCCTCCACAATGCAACCCTCCACTCAATCAATAAGAATGTTTTGATATTCCTTGACAGAATCCGATTCCTCAGAGAGTTGCTGCTGATCATCATGACTCCTTGTTGTGACAAACTGTTGATGGCCCTTTGGCAGAAATTCTGAAATTTTCTGTTTGAAGCGGGGGTCTAGCAAAGTGGCAAGAATGTATTCCTTGTTGCTTTTAATGGACAGTACGTGAGGATCTTGTTCAAAGCATGCTAACATATCCTTTACCAGCTTGTGCATGTATGTGTTATCATTATGGTAAGAATGCTCCTCAATTTTCTCTGCAATACAACCATCAGTGGTAGAATTACCTAATTCCTGCCCCAATGCGACTCACCAGCATGGTTACCTCCTCAAAGGGTTTCAGCAGCTCACACACATCACACATTAGTTGCCATTGGCCAGGTGAGAAAGAGGCTCCCTCTAAAGCCTTCCAGTTTTGCATGGGGTACTCGCTAATAGCCTTATTCTGCTTGTACAAATGTTTTAGAATGTACATCATGGAATTCCACTGGTAGGGATCTCCATTTTCAGCTGGTGATGGGGCAGGTTGTGTGCACTGTAGGAGCGACTAAAATGGGCACAGATTTTGCAGGCAATAGTAAACATCTCTCTGAGGGTTTTGGATTCTGCCAGGAATCTGGTCACAACTAAATTTAGCACATGGGCAAAGCAGAGCATATGCACCATATCACTTATTCTCAAAGCAGCTATTATATTGGAGCTATTATCAGCAGACAGAAACCCAGCTTTTAAGGTGCGGGGTACAAGCCATTCCTCTGTCACCTGTTCCAGCTTACTTCAAACATCTACAGCTTTATGGGACTGTCTCTCAAAACTCTGCATGCACAAGTTGGCGTGACAATGGTATGGGCTATCCTGCTGCTGCAGCCTTTTAATCATACAGTCATAACCAGAAGCAAGATTACTGGCTTTTACCTGATGCTGTAAGCTAATGTTGTCCGCTGTTGGTGCTGGGAGGGAAATCCAGTGAGCAGATACAGTCAAATACAGGGATGGGAGAAAATTTCCCCCTCAAATTGAAATCAGCGAAAAATGGCACTTTCCGCTTGGTGAATAATTTCCTTTGAAAAATGCCAATTTTCTGCTTTTTCCCAATTTTTTCGCCTACCTCATTCCATTGAAATCAATGGGAACTTCGAAGTTACACAAAACACATAGCAAATATTATTTTATTTCCCAAAGGAATAGTATAAAAGGGACAAGAGGGTGCCTGTGTTGGTGGGGTGTGGGGAAAGAATTGGTTGAACAGAGAATGGGGGGTTTGTTTACTGGGATTGGGGGGCAGTTAATACAAAATAAATCCTAAATACAATTAAAAAAAACCCGTAAGACATGGTATAAAAGGGGTATGAGGAGGGTGCCTGTGTTGGTGGGTGGAGTCTGGGGAATGAATCAGTTGAACAATTAATTTGTTTTTTGGGGGATTTGTTGACTGGTATTGGGGGGACAGTTAATTAAAAATAAATCAGTAAAATAAAATAAGAAAATTATATGTAAGTGGTAGAGAAAGGGACCCCCTGACGTAAGATGCCACTGGGGTAGACTGATACTTGACATGACAGAATATTTTGTAAAGGATAATCTGTAAGATTTGTTGTTAGAGTTAGAGGGCCAAGCCCTGAGGAAGCAAGAATTTGTGGGACTTAGACTTGTTTGGCACAAGCCCTTAGGAAACATTGATTTGTAGGACTTAGGCTTGTTAGAAACAAGCCCCCCAGAATTGTTTATTTTGTTTTGTAGGACAATGTTTTTATTTTTTTTTATGTTTTACAAAGCACAAGACCTGAGAAAAACATGTCCTACTGGCCTAGTGCCAGCAGGTCATGTTGGCCAGTGGCCAGTGGCCACTGTCAAATGTCCTCCCTCTGAGTCTATGTCCATAATTGTGGAATTTGCAACTGCTATTCTTGCTGCTGCTGCTGAGTTGTTTAAGCAGCAGGATGATTAGTCAGCTGAAAGGGAATGGGATCAACAATAGCAGTAACATGGTTGAAGAATGATGAAGCTTCCACTTGCAACGACTAGCTCCAGTGATGCTGCTGAGACAGTAGCAGCACAATAATTAGCTCCTAAGCTATGTGGAGAAAAGAAGAAGTTGGCCAATAATTCTTCTCCGCCTCCCCCTCCTCCAAAATCATGGGTGTGTTGTTATTAGAATATAAATGTTTCCCTTGAAAGCAGGAACCGTGGCTCTCATCAGCAACTGCAATACGCACAGTGTGTGTGGTAAATAATATCTGGGGGCACAACTGTATCCAAACACCATGGCATCAGAACCCAAGTACTGCCGCTGTTGCTATATCCCTTGTCCAGACCCAGCTAAGGACACATGGCAACTTGCTGACAGTTTAATACTAATGATGAACCCTCCTTGCCAGCATCTTAGCATATTCTGCGGGATGGAATCTCCTCAGATGCCGCTTGATGCACTGCTTGTGATTATCCTCCACCACACTGGCATGTGTGGTCAGTGTACCACACAGTGTGCAATGGGCAGAGACGAACTGTCACATCCTAACATCAACAGAGTGTCTATCATTTGGAGGGAGAGTAACGATGAACAAGGTGGATTGGCAGAAGATGTAGTTACCCTACAAGGTGATGGCGAGCTAGTTGTTTCACTCATCATGGAACTTCCAGTCTCTGCCTGGGTAGCTCTATTCTTCCTCCTCTTTGATCTACACCTCTCCTCCAATTGCCTTTCTGGAGAGTCAGAGGGTACAGCAACATTGGTGCTTGATTTCTGTGGTGGGTGTTTGGCTTTAACATGTTTGACATAAATGTCATGGTGTCTGTGTTTCATGTGTGATATCAGGGCGCTTGTGCCAAGGTGTGTTCCCTCCTTTCCTCTTCTCACTGACTTGTCACAAATTGTGCATAGTGCAGTTGGTGATGACTGCATGGTGCCTCCCCCAAGAGAAAAATAGTCCCACACCCATGACTTCGGGGGGGGGGGGGAAGGTGGAACAGGTGGAGAAGAATGGCCTCTTTCTTCTTCTCCTCCAGATTCTCCTTCACTGTCTGTGGCAGAGGATAATATTGCTGCTGTTACTGCTACTGCCTCAGATTCAGCACTGCAAATAGGACCAGGAGTATTGTTGGTGCTTGCAAGTGGAACCTGTCCTAGTCCCACATCACTTGTTGACTCCATTCCCAATGTGCCCATGGTGGTCTGTGGCACATTAGCTTGCTCCTCCTCCTGTAGCCCTTGCAACTCAGCAGCAGAAGGAATTAGAACTGCTGCAAATTCCTCAAATTCCAAAATGTCACTGCTAGTGGTAGTGGTGATGCCCATCCTCATCCCTGTCTCCCATTCCTTCTCAGTTTCTGCTAAAAAGGCCATCAATGTCTCTTCCACGCCAGCTTCTCCACCATCATCATCATCATCACCACCACCACCACTAGCCCCTACGTGCTGCTGCTGCTCTATTACAGACATCTCACAGCTGCTTGGAGGAGGTGACGAGCAATGTGACAGAGGGTCCCCAAATGTCAAACTTGCCATTTCTTGGTGTCGTGAAGAAGGCAGACTGGCAGCAGTAGCAGCAGGTACAGGCAACTGATCTGTGCTCTTGCTGGTGGTGGTTTTAAATGTGTGCCTGCTCTCCCCCAACAACAGTTCTGTCCTCTTAGTCTTCAGGATAATGTTCCACTTGGACACTTTAGTGAAGGGAAAGGGAGGACTCCCAGGGTCAGAGGAATGGTGTGGGCTCCCTTGACCTCTAGTCTGGATGCTCTCAAATGTTTCCCCTACCACTCCAGCTGCTTCACCATTACTGATACTACTGCTAACACCAACCATCAAGTTCAGCCACAGAGTCTTCCTCCTTAGTCTCACAGTCACTAGTAGTATGAGGATATTGCTGTTGATTACCGCCTGCTACACTCCTAACGCTAACAAGCTGATGGACCTTAGCAGTAGTAGTACCAGCACTGGTGAGACTGCTTGGGAATGGCGAGTGTGATATAGGGTCCCTTGCTGTCACACTTGGCATCATCTTCTGCTTCACCCCCTACTGAGTACTACAAGACACACTAGCAGCAGGCAAAATATTGGTGGCAACAGGTTCAGCACTGGCAGCAAGTACAGCACTGGTGGCAGCAGGGGCAGCACATCTGGCAGCAGGTACAAAAATGGTGGGTGCAAGTACAGCACTGGTGACATCAGGGGCAGCACGTCTGGCAGCAGGTACAGCAATGGTGGCACTGGCAGTAGGGGCAGGCAGCTGAACTGTCCTGCTCTCACTATTACTACCCTTTTCTCCCTCCCTTCCCATTCCCTTTTCTTCCTCCCCTCCCATTAAATTCCCCAAGATCCCTTGGGGTGATTTAGGGGGGACTGGAAAGCATTGGTTCAGTACTGCTCACTTCCTCTGCCTCAGTCTCAGTGGACACATAATAAAGGTCCTTTCAGTTCCTATTTTTACTGCTCATAGTGATAGCAGTCACTATGAGCCTCTCCTGCCTCAATTTAACAAACAAATAACAGCAGAACAGCACAGCACGTCTACCTCACTCTGTAGCTCCTTCAATCGTGTTTAACTTCCTGAAATACATCATGTTTTTACAGCAAAAAAGCAGAAGAAAATGTAAATCAATGGGTTGAAACTTTCTAGTCACTGAAAAATTATTGTGGACTTTTGTCCAATAGGCAAAAAACACAGACATTTTAATTGCTGTTTTAAAAGCGGACAATAATTTGGTTTTCGTGGAATTTCTCACGGGAACACTGCGACAACTTTTGACCATCCCTACTCATATAGTCTGTGCTCTGCCCACTTGTCCACATATCTGTTGTCAGATGGATTTTCTTGTCATATGCATTTTCCAGCCCTTTGCCCACCACAATAGCCACCTGCTTGTATAATTCAGTCACAGTCATCCTGGAAAAATAACTGCGGCTTGGGATATTCCAGCATGGAGCTACACATGACATCAGTACTCTGAAACCTTGGTTTTATACAAAAGAATACGTCAGCATGTCCATTGTCATCGTCTTGGCAACTTTGCCATTCCACAGGCATACTTTGGGGATGTTTTTGTGAAGTTTTTGACTCCTTCCAAGGAACTCAGTCAGTGTGGGTTGGCATGACATGGCAGAGGAAGCCTGAAACTTTATTGCTTTAACAACATGACTAGAGGAAGGGTGATGGTAGAGGCAGCATGTGTGGGCAGTCTATGACTCTTGCCATCTCCTACAGCAAAGCCAGAGTCATCATACTCCTATGCAGCAGGAGCCATAGGTGTTATTTGGACTGAACTGTTGGCACTGGCACTAGCACACTCTCTGAGACATAAATAACTATACTACTACTTTTTTCTGCTCTACAGTCATAGGAACTTTTTAAAATGCTTCTGCTTCTGATAGTTGTGTCACCTTTGGCCTGCCGATAGTGTGCCTCCCAGTGAGATCTGTGGTTGTGCTTCAGGTGGGATCTCATAGGGAAAGTGTGATCCTGCTTTCCCCCTGCTCACATGCTTTTGCACAGACAACACATAGAAACATGCTTTGTTTGAGGATCCTGAGTGAAGTATCTCCATACTGTGAACTTCATGGAATGAGGGGTTCCTGAGGTGCTGCTGCTACTACTACTGGGGCTAGATGTTGATGCAGTTCTACTGCCACTACTACTAGGTGTTAAGAGTGCAGCACTTACAGCAGCAGCAGAAGCACTCATATCTAATATTGTGGATGTTAAAAACCTGTGTTGATGTTGCTTCTGCTGGGTCCTGAAAAAGGTGTGTGTGTGTGTGTGTGGCTAAGTGGGGCTTGAAATTTACAGAGGCGATGATGCTGAGGATGAATGATAGGGTGAATGTGTACCTTTTAAGATCTGTGCTTGTCCAGGGTCAGACTTTCCAACAACTTTATAGACAGGCACAGTGCTCCTTTTCAGTGGTGGAAGATTCAGCCTTTGACTTTCTGCTAACTGTATAGACATGTAATCATCCTCACTCTCAGCTTCATCTTTGTCTGAACAAAAGGAGGATGCTGGATGGATATATTCTAGATCTGCATCATTGTCAGTCATCATTAGGTCATCCTCAGCAGCATCAGCATCACCTGACAGTTTTTGCCCACTACCCTATATTCCTGCCACTACTTTGAGGACAGGGGTTTTGGTGCTTGTTTGTCTCAATATCTGATGCAGCAGGTGGTTCAGCTGCTACACTTTCCTCTATTATGTTATTGCCAGCATCATCAACACTTGAATGTGATTTGTCGTCTTCAGTGTTCTTCTTATATAATTCTTTATTTGTACTGGCACTGGTGGTGCTGGAGGTTTTGTTGGGACCTTGACAAACTTCGTCCTCCCTTGCAGTAGAGGGATCATCATCATTTATTGCACATGCTGCAGCAACCTTTGCTGCAGTCAGTTTTTGAACTACTACTTTACTCATGTCCCTGCAATGCTCCAACCTTCCCCCTCCCCCTGCCCCTTGGGCGTTTGCTGAATATTATTAAAATACTCTGTTTTTTTTTTACTCTACAACACACAACACAACTGATGGAGTATGATGTCTTGCCTTAGCCCAGTCAGCTGTCTGTCACCTAATGTTTGTAATAATTTGTTATTTCTTTATTCTTTGTTATTTATCTTTTTAATATTTGTTTTAAGTTGTCCACTCTGTCTTATCACAGATTGGAAAAAAATTTTTGGAGGTATTTGGGGTCAACCTCCTTCCTCCTTCTTCTCCCCAGAGTACCCCACTGACTCTCCTAATACAGAGAACAAATGTCCTACCTAAAAGATTCCCTAGATTAAACTTAAATTTCCCTATCTTCTCTAGCTCAAACAACGTGCTGCTCTTTCCTCTCACTAACACAGAATGGCATGCTGTGAAAGCCTGTCACCCTTTTATATGGCTGTAGAAAACTAGATAAAACTTTTGTGTGGCAGAGAAATTTTTTTCTTCCCATTGATTTCAATGCATAATGAGCTAGTTGAAAGGTGGGAAAAAGCAAAAAAACAGCACTTTTCACAGGAAATTATTCATCAAGTGGAAAGTGCCATTTTTCGCCAATTTCAGTTTGAGGTAAAAATTTTCACCCATCCCTAGAGACGGGATATATTTTAAGAAAGCTTGCTGTATTTTTCATACTGTATGTTTGTGTATTATCATTAATTTTATCTTCTCAATTTATTTTTTATTGCATGGGTATTCAATTGCTTATATTACATTAGTTGTATTACATGCAATAAACACTCTTATTTCATATTTCTAATTTTTATTTATGTCTTTCCTATTAATTGTGCCTTTAGTTTTTAACACCCATAACACATGCTACATTTATAGAATCTCAAATTTTCCTTTGTGATCCAGTCCTGTAACCTGTTATTCACTTTCAGTGTTCTTAGACTCATAGCTACTATATAAGACAATGTTGGAGTTTTCCTATACATTATATTTCGTCTTTCAGGAAAAACCATATGCAAAATGTTATCTACTATCTATTGCTGCATTAAAATCTCTCTTAGGTTACTGTTTAATTAAATTGATTGAGGTGTTCAGGATAATCTATTATGCTGTCCTGTTATATCTAATATAAGTGTGGTATGAATGGATTATGGTATTCAAAAGGATCAGATGACATGTTAATTTCTTTAAATAAAAACAACAAATAAAAGGTGTGCTCTCAGACTAAATAGAAACAAAGTTATGAAAAGAGGTAGAACAGCAAAATTCCCCAAAAACCTCATGGAATATTAAGGCATTAACCTCTGCTCCACAAATAAAATAACAAATAACTTAAATGTAAGAGACAATAAAAGGAAATAAAAAAGGAGATAAGCTATAATCCTGATGTCCAGGAGTGATATTGGACCCAAAATAAAAAAAAAAATACTTAACAACAAGATAGAAAAGGAAAAGAGTTCCTATGTCATGAATTTACTGAGAAACAAAATAAATAATTGCAAAAAAAGCAGACCATACAATGTAAAATATAAAAACAAGACTATAGATACAGATCTATATCTATGTTTTGCCTCAATATATTTCCTCAGAGGGACAATGCCATGGGGAATGTAAATCATTAAGTCAGGGGTATGTGACCTCCCTTTACTGCTGGTGCTGCTGACTTCCTCCTCCCCCTCTTTATCAGCAGCATACACAGTATCAGGGTCCATAGAGCCTTTCCTACTTGTTATAGTGCTAGCTAGCACTTGAAACTAACTAACTTTTATGTTTTATGTTTTTTTTTCTCTCTGCCTGCTTTTAGTCTCTTTCTCTCCTAAACTACAGCAGGCTGCATGGTGGGAAATTCTGGGTTTTATAATATTAAGGTGGGAACTGGAACCATTCTTGCAGGAAATTCTGTGGAAATTAAAGCCTTTTTTTGTGAAAATTCTATTGGAAACAAAATGGGGCTTTTCTCCCATCGCTCTTTACTAAGGCTGCTCCTATGAATGACTTCCTGGACTTACCAGGTAAGTCGTCTGTCACTAAGGGGTTAAGTGCCGGAGGGGTACTCAATGCATTGCAAAGCAATGCGTTGCGTACCCCTCTGGCACTCAAAGGGTTAAGACCCCCTTGTGTTTCCCTGTTGGTTCATGGGGCTCACAGCACAGCTCTGAATTTATTGTCAATGTACCATCAGATGATAGTTGCCCTTTCAGGACAAATTTATTTTAAGAAACATTCTGTTTTTATTATTACTTTATTGTTATTATTCAGTAGAGGTAAAATCAATACATTTGATGTTTCAATAAATGTGATTTTTCAACACACTGAAATAAGTGTAATCATTTAGATTGTTATTGTATATAAAGTGTAGTGCATTTTTACAGTACTGTTATTTACTGTGCAACAAAGAAAAGCTATATTGTATGTGCCTCTTTTCTACCCTGTCATATGATGGTCTAAAGTGATTATAAACTAGTAGTAATGTGGGCAGGGGTCTGAAATTGTATGTTTATTCATTAATAGTCTTGCTTGAGTGTACCTTTCATACAGCAATATTTTTTTAAAATCATGTTTAATATAAATTAAAAGGTCATGAAACTAAACAAGATAAAATCTATAAGATGTTTTTTTCTATATGAGCAGAAGCTCTTTATAAATTAAAGTTCCTACCATACACTAACACTTACACAAAGCAAATTAAATTATTATAGTTCTCACTAAATGTTTATAACTTACATAGGTTGCAAATTATGCCATTACACAAGTTCAAGCAAGCCCAATTGAATGAAATATTTTCTAATGAAGTGTAAAACTTAATGTTCTCTTTAATAGCTCGGAGATACAAGGTCAGATGTCAACTTATTCAGTTATATTTCATTATTTTATTAAGCTAACCAGTTTAATGATCATTTAATTTTATGTGTGACTGAGATTCTGAATGTATGAATATGAATTTAAGGTGTACTTGTTTTTGGGAGAGGAGTTATGATTATTTATAGACTTCCATTTCAACAAAAGCAAATCAAAACAAGGCCATGTCCTTTTTTACAGTATGTACAAATAAGGTTGGGCAAAAGGTCCCGCCGTGTTCCCACGAAAAAATCTGTGAAATCCTCTTTAATACCAGCAATTAAATCTTCGCATTTTTGCCCATTGGCCATTTTTCAATGGCTAGAAAGTTTCCGCCCATTGATTTACGTGTTTTTTGCTTTTTTGCTATAAAAATGTGATGTATTCCAAGAAGTAAAACACAATAGAAGCAGCTACAGAGTGAGGTACACATGCTGTTCTGTTCCACTGTGTAAAATTTAGGCAGGAGAGGTTCATAGGGACTGCTATCACTATGAGACAGTTTAAAAACAATAAAAGGAGGAACTGGAAGGACTAGTGTAACTACATCTTCTGCCAATCCACCTATTTCATTGTTCCCTCCCCCACCAAATGATAGCCACTCTGTGGATGTTAGGATGTGGCAGTTCGTGTTCACCCAATGCCCACTGTGTCATGCACTGACCACACATGGAAGTGTGGTGGAGGAGATTCGCAAGCATGGCATCAAGCAGCATCTGAGGAGATTCCATGCCAAAGAATATGCTAAGGTGATGGCAGGGAGGTTTCATCATTACTATTAAACTGTCAGCAAGTTGTCATGTGTCCTTAGTGGGATTAAGACAAGGGGCATAGTGACAGCAGTAGTACTTGATTCTGGTGTCATGGTGCCAAGTGTTATTTACCATACACACTGTGTACATTTCAGTTGCTGATGAGAGGCACAGTTCCTGTTCTCATAGGAAACATTTCTATTCTAGTAACAACACACCCATGATTTTGGAGGATGAGCAGGCGGAGAAGAATTATTGGCCAACTTCTTCTTTTCTCCACTTATGCCTGAAGTGGTGGGGGCTACTTATTGTGCTGCTACTGCCTCGGACACATCACTGGAGCTAGTTGTGGCAAGTGGAACTTTCATCATCCATCACCCCAGTTACTGCTGTTGTTGATCCCATCCTACTGCTTAAACAACTCAGCAGCAGCAGCAAGAACAGTAGTTGCAAATTCCGCATCTACATCAGGGCATTTGACATAACCTGTTGGTACTAGGCCAGTGGGGCATTTTGTTTTCCTCAGGGAAAAACACACAAAAAAAGTAGGCCTACTATAAAATAAACAATTTTTGTGGGCTTGTTTCTAACAAGCTCATGTGCTATAAATCAATGTTTCCTTAGGGATTGTGCCAAACAAATCTAAGACATACAAATCAATGTTTCCTCAGAGCCTGGGTATCACGGTGCCAGTGCTATGCTGACGACATTCTGTGAGTTTTGCTCCTGCTTACGCTTATTGGCTGAAGCGACTTTGTCCCAGCCAGTATTTGTCCTTAAATACTGGGCCTTGTCACTTCTCCGGTGCCCTTTTGTGGTGTTTCCGTTACCAGTGCTTGTTCCAGTTTTCGTGTGATCTCTGTGTACCGACCCGGACTGCCTGACTACTCTGCTGTATCAGTTCCAGCTCTGTGTACCAACCCGGACTGCCTGACTACTCTGCATCTCGTTCCTGCTCTGTGTACCGACCCGGCCCGGCTGACATTCCTGCTCTGTGTACTGACTCGGATTGGCTGACGTTCCTGCTCCGTGTACCGAGCCGGCTTTGCTGAAGTTCCTGTTCTGTGTACCGACCCGGTCTGGCTGACGTTCCTGCTCTGTGTACAGACTCGGATTGGCTGATGTTCCTGGTCTGTGTACTGGCCCGGTTGGGCTCCATTGACTGTGTATCAGTACTGCCTACGGCCCCATCCCGTCCTCGGTTGGGGTTGTTATCCGGGCTCCTCTCTGTCTACGGACAGTGTCACTGTGGCCTCAATATATTCCTGCAGTCTAGTCTCCGTTAACTGTCAGTGTCGCGCGGGAGACATTTCCGGTGTGTTTCTTCCATCTGTGCACCACGGTACACTTGACCATTCTTCCTGCCATAAACGCTGAGGTTGGTCTTACTCTGGGCGTCTCAGGCTGTTCTCTCGATCAGGCAGTCGACATTGGTCTGAGCTTTGTTCCGCCTTCGGGGAAGGTGCTCGATTCCATCGGCTAGCCATCAGTGCAGTCTCCGTTGGGTGCCCTTCCAGGCATACAGTCAGTCCTCCGCTACTGCTATGGCAGTTCACTAGCTTGTCCTGGGCCTCTGTTTACTATTGTGGCATTACTCGATATTTATGCACTCTCTGCAGGGTGAGAGTCTAAAGGGCCTCGCGCCGTTAGGGCCTGTCAGTCTTCCTGACCTAATAGTAACCCATTCAGTGCTGCCTCGTTTGAGTATCACACGAACGTTACCTGACCTGTGTCAGTATATTATTGTTGCTGAATTGTACATATACTGGACCTGTGTGGGTATATATTACTGTAACCTGTCCTGTATCAGTACTATATTGTGTTATATATTACTGGACCTGTGAGGGTTATTGTTTTTCTGAGTTTGTTCAATAAGACTGTGTTATATCTAACCTACTGTGTCTGAGTGTCAAATAAAACTGTTACAGTGCAAAAGGACCATGACCTCAGATGGTACAGGTGAAGGTAATGCACAAAGCATCCATTGGAGGATGGATTTACATGAGCAGCGTTTGGACCAGTTTGTGCTCAATCCCTGACGCAAGTGGCCTTGAGTAAAGGGTTAACCACCACAGCTTCGTTACCTCTAAGATACAATGGTGAACCCACCCTGTGCAGAGGTTTATCAACCATTTTTAGATTTTTCTGGAACTAACTCTCCCAAGCCTTTCCTAATAACCATAGTAAGGTGGGCTTTATGATCTTGTTACTGACGGGCAGAGCCCTGGCATGGGCTAATCATTTTGTGGGAATCTGCCAAACCTTGCACTAAGAATTTTAGGGAGTTCGTGTGTGCCTTCCGCAGAGTGTTCGAAGTCCCAGGTAGAGCCGCCTCTGCTGCCAAAAGATGAATGGAGATACAACAAGGTTCTCGTACAGTGGGAGATTATGCTATTGAATTTTGTACGTTGGCAGCAGAGATAGGTTGGAACAATGAGGCGCTGGTGGCAGCATTTGCTCAGGGACTTAAAGATGACACAGCAGCTAGAGAGGTGCCTAACGATCTGGATGAGTTTATTGATTTCGCTATACTAATTGATTCCCGCATACCTGAACGAATTGCGGCTAAAGACCGCAGACAGCGGGCCAGAAATTTTGGACAGGCAAGTCAAAATTTCCCACCCATGCCTCCCTTGCCTCCCATGCCTCCTGAGCGTACCCAGTAAAATAGTGAACCAATGCAGCTAGGGTTCACCAAGTTGACGAAGGAAGAACGGGCACATCACCGAAGACAGGGTCTCTGTCTGTATTGTGGCCAACCCGGACACCTGTTGCGTACCTTTCCTGTACAGCCGGGAAACGAAAGCACCTAGGTTACCTTGGGAGACGTGCCCTAGGTGGCGTTCAGCAGTCCCTAGACCCAGTTAAGCAGAAACCCACGATCCAGGCTGTATTCTCGTGGGCAGAACACTCGGTGGAGGTTCTGGCCCTGGTTGACTCCGGTGCAGCAAGATATTTTATGGGCAATGCCTTTGCTACGCTACACCAGATTCCGTTGGTCTAGAGGGAATCTCCCTTAGCTATTGAGGCCATTGATGGCAGACCATTGGTGCCAGCTCAGATCACCATGAAAACGATACCACTATCTATGCGTATTAGGGTGCTCCACACTGAGAAACAGCGGTTCCAGATCATCCAGTCTCCTCACCATGCTGTCATCCTGGGGTTCCCATGGTTACATTTACACAACTCTCAGTTTGACTGGCAGACTTGTGAGATAACGTCTTGGTCTGAATATTGTATGGGGCATTGCGTTTCTCATCCGGCTAGAATCATGTGTACCTCTCCCTCCATGCCAGCTAAATATCATCAATTCAGTGATGTTTTCAGTAAGGGAGAGGCTAGCGCTTTGCCTCGGGCTTACGATTGCGCTATTGATTTGGCTCCTGGCACCGTCCCTCCCCGGGGTCACACGTACCTGTTGTCGTGTGAGGAGAATCAGGCCGTGGAGGAATATATCTCAGATGCCCTCGAAAGAGGTATTAGCAGAAAGTCAACCTCGCCGCGGGGGCTGGTTCCTTTTTTGTAAAAAAGAAGAATGGCGAGTTAAAACCCTGCATCAATTATCGTGGTTTTAATAAGCTCATGTCCAAAAACACCTGTCCGATACCACTCATCACTGAACTGTTTGACAGGTTGAAAGGCTCCTCTATTTTCACTAAGTTAGACCTACGGGCTGCATATAACCTGATCAGAATAAGAGCTGGGGACGAGTGGAAAACGGCATTCAATACCAGATCAGGATACTACGAATACCTATTGATGCCTTTTGGACTATGTAACACACCTGCAGTGTTCCAAGAGCTTATTAATGATATCCTCTGTGATATGCTACAGTCTTGCGTAGTGGTTTATCTTGATGATATACTCATACACTTGTCTAGTCTGTCACAACACATCAAGATGTGTCTGAAGTTCTGCTCAGATTACGTAACAATAAACTATTCTGTAAAATCGAGAAATGCGAGTTCCACAAGTCCATGATGCCTTTTTTGCGCTTTGTAATTTATAAGGATGGCATTGCTATGGATAAGGAAAAGCTTGCAGCAGTGTTGCAATGGCCACGACCCAAAGGACTGAAGGCAATCCAGCTCTTTCTTGGTTTTGCCAATTATTATAGGATATTTATTTGAGACTTCTCCACGATTGTTAAGCCACTGTCTGACCTTACGCATAAGGGTGCCAATCATTCCCAATGGTCTGAGGCAGCCGATCGAGCCTTTACAACACTCAAGTCCGCTTTTGAATCCGCTCCTGTGCTATCCCACCCTAACCCTTCCCTTCCATTCACCTTAGAGGTTGATTCCTCTGAGACTGGGGTAGGGGCAGTGTTGTCACAGCGTCCGGTCTCTGGGAGTGTACTGAGACCATCTGGGTGCTTCTCCAAAAAGCTGTCTAGTGCCCAGAGTCACTATAAGATTGGGGACAGAGAACTCCTGGCAATTATTCTCGCTCTTAAAGAATGGCGTCACCTGCTAGAAGGTACTAGGACACCGGTGTTGATTCTGACAGACCACAAAAACCTGACGTACCTGTTGGAGGCTAAGAGGTTGTCCTCGCGACAAGCCAGATGGGCCTTGTTTCTGTCCCGCTTCAATTTTATTGTATCCTACTTGCCCAGTTCCAAGAATGTTAGGGCAGATGCCCTGTCCAGGCAATTTGGCCCAGAGACGGATAAAGATGAGGTCCCCGTACCCATCATTCAGCCTGATCGCATTTTGGCTACCTTAAGTACCAGTATCACTTTGCCACTGGGGGAGGAGATTCTTGCTACCCAGGCTCCTGCACCCCCTGACACCCCAGTGGGCAAGTGCTTTGTAGCTGAGCCATTCTGTACCAGCTTACTTGAGACATATCACGCATTTCGGGCAGCTGGGCACATTGGGAGGAATCAATTGATTTGGTCTCTTTCACAACTGTTTTGGTGGCCTTCTCTACGTGCTGACTGCACTGCATTCACTGCAGCTTGTACTACATTAGCCTGTGCCAAGTCCCCTAGACACCTCCCAGTTGGGTTACTTCAACCAGTACCTAATGGCGAGCATCCTTGGTCCCACATTTCTATTGATTTCCTGGGAGACCTACCAGTGTCTAGGGGTTACTCTTTCATCCTGATGGTGGTCGATAGATTTTCTAAGATGGCTCAATTTTTGCCCCTTCCTGATCTTCCCTCGGCCCAGGAGTTGGCTGTTGTCTTTGCCAGAGAGGTGTTCCGGTTGCATGGGATTCCCAGGGTACTGGTGTCAGATCACGGGAGCCAATTTGTGTCCAGATTTTGGAGAGCATTCTGTGACCAGATGGGCATACAGCTGTCCTTTTCGTCTGCCTACCATCCCCAGACCAATGGAGCCGCCGAGCGTGCCAATCAGGGATTGGAACAATTCCAAGCTGTTTCATGTCCGATCATCATGATAATTGGGCCAACCTGTTGCCATGGGCAAAGTTCGCCAGGAACTGTGCTGTTAATTCATTGTCCGGGAGCTCCCCGTTTCTCATTAACTACAAGTTCCAGCCGTGCTTGTAGTAGCCATTGCAACACTCGGATTGGCTGAAGTTCCTGCTCTGTGTACCGGCCCGGTTGGGCTCCATTGCCCGTGTATCAGTACTGTCTACGGCCCCATCCGGTTCTCGGTTGGGGTTGTTATCCGGGCTCCTCTCTGTCTACGGACAGTGTCACTGTGGCCTCACTATATTCCTGCAGTCTAGTCTCGGTTATCTGTCGGCGTGTTTCTTCCATCTGTGCACCACGGTATGCTTGACCATTCTTACTGCCATAAACTATGAGGTTGGTCTTACTCTGGGAGCCTCAGGCTGTTCTCTCGATCAGGCAGTCGACATTGGTCTGAGCGTTGTTAACCCCTTCGGGGTAGGTGCCCGATTCCACCGGCTATCCATCAGTGCAGTCTCCGTTGGGTGCCCTTCCAGGCATACAGTCAGTCCTCCACTACTGCTACAGCAGTTCACAAACTTGTCCTGGGCCTCCATTTACTATTGTGGCGTTACTCGATATTTGTGCACTCTCTGCAGAGTGAGAGTCTAAAGGGCCTCGAGCTATTAGGGCCTGTCAGTCTTCCTGGCCTAATAGTAACCAATTCAGTGCTACCTCGTTTGAGTATCACACGAACATTACCTGACCTGTGTCAGTATATTGTTGTTGCTGAATTGTACATATACTGGACCCGTGTGGGTATATATTACTGTAACCTGTACTGTGTCAGTACTATATTGTGTTATATATTACTGGACCCATGAGGGTTGTTGTTTTTCTGAGTGTGTTCAGTAAGACTGTGTTATATCTAACCTACTGTGTCTGAGTGTCAAATAAAACCGTTACACTGGGCCTCTAACAACAAACCTTACAAATCATCCTTACAAAATACTCTATCACATCAAGTATCAGTCTTCCCCAGTCACAGCTTACATCAAGGAGTCCCTGTTTCTGTCATGTTCCTTACCAATTCTTATTTAAATCCTTTCAGTGCCAGAGGGGTACGAAGCTCAATGATTTGCTATGCATTCCAGACCCCTCTGGCACTGATAGGGTTCATTTGTAATTAACTTCCCCCCAATACCGTTCTACAAACTCCCCCCAAAAATTCCCTGTTTATCTGATTCTTTTCCCAGACTCCACCCACCAACACTTACACCCTCCTCATACCCCTTCATATCACATCTTATGAGGTATTTTTATTTAGAATTTGTATTTATTAACTGCCCCCAGTAAAAATATCCCCCCAACTGATTCTTTCCCCACACTCTACCAACACAGGCACCCTCATACCTTTGTATACTATGCCTTAAAATAACATTTGCTATGTATTGTGTGTAAATTCAAAGCTCCCATTGATTTAACAGAATGAGCTAGGCAAAAAAACATGTAAAAACTGCACTTTTCATGGGAAATTTTTCTCCAAGCGGGAAGTGCCATTATTTGCCAATTTTGGTTTGAGGTGAAATTTTTCACCCATCCCTATATACAAAATGTATTCAAGTACATCAGTCATGCAGTCTGATTTTACATAGATCATAATAATAATAAGTTCAGATTCTCTTGTAGTTTATATCATTTCTGATTGCAACATTTCCATCTGTTACCGACTTTAGGGACCCTTTCACCCTACCATATCAACGTGCTAAACTATGCTCAGATTTTCAGCACAGAAACAGTTTCATGCTGCTGCTATGCCTCAGAGATTTTCATCATTGCACTTATTCCATTGTACTCAACACATACCATTTGAGTGCCTTACTGGTGCAACTTTCTATCAAGAAGGCCAGAGGGCTACCATTTGCCTCTGTTTTTTTTCATTATTGCATAAATTACCACCTTTTGCACACTAACTTGTCCATTTGTACCTATGTTCTCTGAATTGATAAATGTATTTTTGCTTATCACTTCTTTTTGTCTTTTAGTTTTGGTCTACTTTTTCAATGTGATCCCTGAACATTTCCTTCCCATGTCCCTTTCTCAGTTATCACTCTCATTCTGGAGCCACCAGGCTCACACACACTAACTACCTCTTTTCTTTCCACTTCAAGAAATTCTTCACCCCTAATCTCTGTCTCTGGTGCTGCAACTACCCTTTGTTGACATGCCCCACATTCTGGATTCATTCACGTTAGGATCATCCCGTATACTGGCAGCCATCACTGGCTCTATCACTAGAATGAAAAGCCCTGGCAACAACAGGCAACCCTGCCTGGTGCCCCTACTCAGGACAAAATCTGTGTAAGAGATGCTCCACATATGGACCAAACCCTCAGGCAGCACATAGAGAGTGTAGATCCAGAGAATGAAGGTTGTCTCAAAGCCAAATGTATCAGGTACGGCCCCCAATTATTCCCACTCCACAGAATCAAAGGCCTTGGCTACGTCAAGAGAGGCAATATAATTTGTCCAATAATGCTGCTCCACCTGCCCCTCCTCCAAAATCATGGGTGTGTTGTTTTTCCTTGAGAGCAGGAACTGTGCCTCTCATCAGCAACTGCAATGTGCACAGTGTTTGTGGTAAATAAGGGAAGGACTGGGAACAATGGACACAAATGGACTCACATCAAACACCTGGCATAACTGTAACCAAAGACCATGATGCTTAGGGTCCCCAATCTGAAATCATCCCACCAGAAACCAAGTATTGCTGCTATCACTATGCCCCTTATCCACTACCTGCTAAGGACAAGTGAGAACTTGTATTGAGTTTAGTTATAATGATAAACCCTCCCTTCCACCAGCTTAGTGTATTCTGAGAGATGGAATCGCCTCATATGTCTCTTGATGCCATGCATGTGATTATCTTCCACCACACTGCCATGTGGGGGGACACAAACTGCCACATCCTGACATCTACTGAATGGCTATCAGGTGGTGGGCGAGGTAAAGATGAACTAGGTGGATCAGCAGATAATGTATTTACATGATCTTCCAGTGACTGAACCCTACATCAGTAAGGTGATGGCGAGCCACGTGTTTCGATCTCCATAAAACTTTCAGGCTGGGTGTCTTTATTCTTCCTCCTCTTTGATTTCTGCCTCAACACTTCTTGCCTTTGGGGAGAGTCAGGGGGTACAGCAACAGCGGTATATGATTTTATCACGGTGCCCGTGATTTGCTGCAGTTACTTGTCTGTCACCAGTAGGGGGCTTCTATTGGCTGTCTGCAGATAGCCCGCCTCTTATTGACTATTTAAACCTGGATTGGGCACCCTTTGAGTGCCCTTTCGTGTTGTTTCTGACCTTCTTGCTATCACTATGCTAGTGATAGCTGGGCCTCTGTTCCGGTGTTCCTGAGTTCCTGATCTCATGTGTTCCTGAGTTCCTGATCTCTACTGTTCCAGTGTTTCCTGCATGCTGAAGTACTTCCAGTCCTGGTTCCGGCCTAGTCTCTGGTGTTGCAGTTCCTGCTGAACTTCTCTGCTGTTTTCTGACCTGACTGATCGTTGCTGGTTCCTGTCATCTCATCACCTGTCTTCAGTATCCTGGCGACCTTCTGCCTGGTCGCGTTGGTGACATTGCTACTATTCCGTGTTGGTCCCAGCGTGCGGACGCTGGTTTGCTCCCAAGCCTTGCGGCTATACTAACTCGCTTGTTACACCAGTGTGCGGTCACTGGTTTGCTCCAAAGCCTATCAGCTATACAAATCTGTGTTGGTCCCAGCGTGCGGACGCTGGTTTGCTCCTAAGCCTTGCGGCTATACAAACTCACTTGTTACACCAGTGTGCGGTCACTGGTTTGCTCCAAAGCCTTTCAGCTATACAAATCTGTGTTGGTCCCAGCGTGCGGACGCTGGTTTGCTCCTAAGCCTTGCGGCTATACAAACTCGCTTGTTACACCAGTGTGCGGTCACTGGTTTGCTCCAAAGCCTATCAGCTATACAAATCTGTGTTGGTCCCAGCGTGCGGACGCTGGTTTGCTCCTAAGCCTTGCGGCTATACAAACTCGCTTGTTACACCAGTGTGCGGTCACTGGTTTGCTCCAAAGCCTATCAGCTATACAATTCTGTGTTGGTCCCAGCGTGCGGACGCTGGTTTGCTCCTAAGCCTTGCGGCTATACAAACTCACTTGTTACACCAGTGTGCGGTCACTGGTTGGCTCCAAAGCCTTTCAGCTATACAAATCTGTGTTGGTCCCAGCGTGCGGATGCTGGTTTGCTCCTAAGCCTTGCGGCTATACAAACTCGCTTGTTACACCAGTGTGCGGTCACTGGTTTGCTCCAAAGCCTATCAGCTATACTAAGCTGTGTTGTTTCCAGCGTGCGGACGCTGGTTTGCTCCAAAGCCTTGCTGCTTAACGATTCTGCTAATTTGCCAGTTCCATCTGACTGCTGCTATTATCTCTGGGCTGCCCTGCCCGGTATTGGTAAGGCCGGTAGAGCCTTTTACCACATTCCATCTGAGGTTGCCTTACCCGGTATTGGCAGGGCCGGTAGAGCCTACATTGTGTATCTATTGAGGCTGCCTTGCCCGGTAATTTGGTAAGGTCGGTAAAACCGTTATGCTATTCCATCTGCAGGTTGCCTTACCCGGTATTGGCAAGGCCGGTAGAGCCTAAAGACTGTCCTGTCCGGTATATTGACAGGACCGGTAGAGTCTGCCTTCTGTCTGTGCTATATTCTGCATATATATATATGTATGTTATTGCCATCCTAAGTTATCATTTATTATTTCAATAAAATTGATTTTTTTTACCTAAAACTTGTGTCTGAGAGTCATAATAAACCGTGACAGTACGAAAGGGCCATGACCTCAGACAGCAAGGGTCAAGGTAACGCACAGAATATCCATTGGAGGATGGATGTGCTCGAGCAACGTTTGGATCAGTTGGCAGTTGCAATTCAAACGATCCTTGAACGCACGGTACCTGCTGACCAATCTAGCTCTAGCCCGGTGGTCTCGCCAAGTCAGACACCGGAAAGTGATACCAGACCCCTAGGGGGTACTGTTAAAGGGTTAACGGCTTCTGCACCCTTGCCGCTAAGATATGATGGTGACCCTAGTCTCTGCAGAGGGTTCATCAATCAACTCGAAATCTTTATGGAATTGACGGCACACGCATTTCCTAATGATCGTAGTAAAGTGGGGTTCACGATATCACTGCTCACTGGCAGAGCATTGGCCTGGGCTAACCCCTTGTGGGAGAATGCTAAACCTTGTACTAAGAACTTTAGTGAATTTGTGCGTTCCTTTCGAAGAGTGTTTGAGCCTCCTGGTAGAACCACCTCTGCTGCCAAACGCCTTATGGAGATACAACAGGGCAGGCGTACAGTGGGAGACTATGCCATCGAATTCCGCACATTGGCAGCAGAGGTAGGTTGGAATAACGAGGCATTATTGGCAGCCTTCTCTCAAGGCCTGAATGACCACATTAAAGACGAAATCGCTGCTAAAGATCTACCTATTGATCTAGATGATTACATTGAGTATGTTATGATAATTGACTCCAGAATACGTGAGAGATCAATTGCCAGAGATCGTAAGTTACGGTCAAAAAATAATGAGCCTAGTAGCATGTTTTGCCCACCCATCCCTCCCTTGGCATTGAAGTCTAGTGAACCAGTACGGGAAACAAGTGAACCTATGGAAATAGGCTTCACTAGACTATCCAAGGCAGAGAGACTATATCGCAAAAAACAAGGGTTATGTTTATACTGCGGTAAAAAAGGGCACTTGCTAAATTCCTGTCCGGTACGTCCGGGAAACGCACACACCTAGGGTATCTTGGGGGACAGGCCCTAGGTGGTGTACAATCGTCCCCAGTGTCGGGCACAATGAAACCCACCATACAGGTGGTATTGTCTTGGGCACAACGCTCTGTGGAGGTTTTGGCCTTGGTTGACTCCGGTGCAGCAGGGTATTTTATGGATAATACCTTTGCTGAATTGCACGGAGTTCCACGCATTGAAAGAGAAAACCCCTTGACTATTGAAGCGATTGATGGTAGACCCTTAGAACCGCCTCAGGTTATATTTGAAACTATGCCATTGTCTATGACTATTGGGGCACTTCACAGAGAAGAGCAGCAGTTTCAACTGATTAATTCCCCGCACCATGCGGTGATATTGGGATTTCCGTGGTTACAGTTACATAACCCACAATTCGATTGGAAAAAGTGTGAAATTGCTGCTTGGTCCCAGTTTTGTATGGACAAGTGCGTCATCCAGCCTATTAAGGTCATGTGCACCTCCTCTGCTATGCCGGATGTGTACCAACAGTTTGGCGATGTTTTTAGCAAAGGAGAGGCTAGTATGCTACCCCAGCATAGACCTTATGATTGTTGCATTGAATTGCAGCCTGGTGCAGTACCTCCGAAAGGACGCACTTATCCATTATCTTGTGATGAAAATAAGGCTATGGAGGATTACATTTCTGATGCCCTTGCTAGAGGGATCATACGTAAATCTACCTCTCCAGCTGGGGCTGGGTTCTTTTTTGTAAAAAAGAAAAATGGCGAATTAAGACCATGCATTGACTACCGGGGCTTGAATAAACTAATGGCAAAAAACGCATACCCAATACCACTCATCACCGAGCTTTTTGACAGGCTTAAGGGCGCTTCGATATTTACCAAGTTGGACCTACGGGCCGCTTACAATCTGGTTCGCATTCGAGCAGGTGATGAGTGGAAAACTGCCTTTAATACTCGAGCTGGGCACTACGAGTATCTAGTAATGCCTTTTGGGCTGTGTAATGCACCCGCAGTTTTCCAGGAACTGATAAATGATGTTCTGAGAGATGTTACAGACATGTGTTGTGGTGTACCTCGACGATATACTGATTTACTCCCAAAACATGGCACAGCACATCAAAGATGTATCCGCAGTATTGCTACGACTCCGTGAGAACAAATTATTTTGTAAAATGGAAAAATGTGAGTTTCATAGAACCAGTGTGCCATTCTTGGGGTTCATAATTGGCAATGATGGCATTGCCATGGACAAAGAAAAGTTGTCAGCTGTCCTACAATGGCCAAAACCCAAGGGTCTTAAAGCCATACAGCGTTTCCTGGGTTTCGCTAATTATTATAGGAGGTTTATTAAGAACTTTTCTTCCATTGTCAAACCTCTGTCCGATCTTACGCACAAGGGTGCTAATCCTTCTTGTTGGCCGGTATCTGCTGAGAAAGCCTTTGAGAATTTGAAGCTGGCATTTGCTGCGGCTCCTGTGTTATCCCACCCCAATCCTTTACTTCCATTTACGTTAGAGGTTGATGCCTCAGATATTGGGGTCGGGGCAGTACTTTCGCAGCGACACGAGAAAGGTGGAACTCTCAGACCTTGTGGGTTTTTCTCTAAAAAGTTGACTGTCACTCAAAGCCACTATGAGATAGGTGACAGAGAATTATTGGCCATTATCCTTGCTTTAAGGAATGGCGTCATTTGCTTGAAGGTACTAAGAATCCTGTCTTAATCCTGACAGATCATAAGAATCTGACCTATCTCTCGGAGGCCAAGAGATTGTCCTCTCGTCAGGCCAGGTGGGCACTGTTCCTGTCTCGATTTAATTTCATTGTATCATATTTGCCAGGGTCAAAAAATATCAGGGCTGATGCACTGTCAAGACAATTTGAGGCCGACAGTGACAGAGTGGAAGCACCAGCTCCTATCATCCAACCTGATAGAATACTGGCTACTATACGCACGAGTATCACTTCTCCTCTAGGGGAGGAGATCCTGGCCTCTCAGGGGTCCGCTCCCCATGAAACCCCAGTGGGCAAATGTTTTGTCGCTGAATCATTTCGTACTAGGCTGCTCGAAACCTACCATTCCTCTAAGGCTGCGGGACATATTGGTAGAGACCAATTGTTATGGTCCCTTTCTCAGTTATTTTGGTGGCCTTCCATGAGAAACGATTGTGCCGAATTTACGAATGCCTGTGCCACCTGCGCCCGCGCTAAGACCCCGAGACATCTCCCTGTGGGCTTGCTTCAACCGGTGCCTAATGGCGAACGCCCCTGGTCTCATGTTTCCATTGATTTTATGGGAGAGTTGCCTATGTCGAAGGGGTACTCCTTTATATTCATGGTGGTGGACAGGTTTTCTAAAATGGCTCATTTCGTGCCCCTCCGTGGTCTTCCTTCAGCGAAGGAATTGGCAATGGTGTTCGCCAGAGAAGTATTCCGGTTGCATGGAGTGCCTAGGGTACTGGTGTCTGACAGGGGGAGCCAGTTTGTGTCTAGATTTTGGAGGGCATTTTGCCAACAGATGGGCATACAGCTGTCCTTCTCCTCTGCCTACCATCCCCAGACCAATGGAGCCGCTGAACGAGCTAATCAGGGCTTGGAACAATTTCTCCGTTGTTTCGTTACTGACCATCATGATAATTGGTCCGACTTGTTGCCTTGGGCAGAGTTCGCCAGGAACTGTGCGGTCAATTCTTCATCTGGGAGCTCTCCGTTTCTGATTAATTATGGGTTCCAGCCCTGTTTGCTTCCAGACTCATTTCAGACGCAACAGATTCCAGCTCTGGATGAGCATATCGAGCAACTCCGTTCCACATGGGCACAAGTTCAGAGGGCACTTGGTCAGTCATTTCAGCGTCATCAGCGCCATGCTAATCGCAGAAGGCTTCCAGCGGTTTCCTTTCAGGTTGGGGATAGAGTATGGCTTTCCTCCAGAAATCTCAAGCTGCAGGTTCCGTCTAATAAGTTGGCTCCTCGGTTTATTGGTCCATACAGAGTTATTCGCAAAATTAACCCTGTCTCCTATGCACTAGACCTACCTGCATCCATGCGTATCCATAATGTGTTCCATGTGTCCCTTCTTAAGCCTCTGGTTTGCAATCGCTATACTACCACACCTGTGGTGCCAGGACCTGTTGAGGTCGAGGGCCAGGAGGAGTACGAGGTTCAGAGCATTATTGATTCCCGTAGGCTTAGAGGAAGGGTACAGTACCTGGTACATTGGAAAGGGTATGGTCCTGAGGATCGGTCATGGGTGGATAGTACGGACCTTCATGCACCTAGGTTAACTAGGGCCTTTCATGCCAATTACCCGCAGAAACC
The DNA here is from genome assembly GCA_037306005.1 of Rhinophrynus dorsalis. Taxonomy (NCBI): domain Eukaryota; kingdom Metazoa; phylum Chordata; class Amphibia; order Anura; family Rhinophrynidae; genus Rhinophrynus; species Rhinophrynus dorsalis. Next base: position 323,895,747 of record CM074721.1, read on the forward strand.
TAAACCCTATTCTAGGAGAGGGGGTCTTTGAAAGGGGGGTACTATCACGGTGCCCGTGATTTGCTGCAGTTACTTGTCTGTCACCAGTAGGGGGCTTCTATTGGCTGTCTGCAGATAGCCCGCCTCTTATTGACTATTTAAACCTGGATTGGGCACCCTTTGAGTGCCCTTTCGTGTTGTTTCTGACCTTCTTGCTATCACTATGCTAGTGATAGCTGGGCCTCTGTTCCAGTGTTCCTGAGTTCCTGATCTCATGTGTTCCTGAGTTCCTGATCTCTACTGTTCCAGTGTTTCCTGCATGCTGAAGTACTTCCAGTCCTGGTTCCGGCCTAGTCTCTGGTGTTGCAGTTCCTGCTGAACTTCTCTGCTGTTTTCTGACCTGACTGATCGTTGCTGGTTCCTGTCATCTCATCACCTGTCTTCAGTATCCTGGCGACCTTCTGCCTGGTCGCGTTGGTGACATTGCTACTATTCCGTGTTGGTCCCAGCGTGCGGACGCTGGTTTGCTCCCAAGCCTTGCGGCTATACTAACTCGCTTGTTACACCAGTGTGCGGTCACTGGTTTGCTCCAAAGCCTATCAGCTATACAAATCTGTGTTGGTCCCAGCGTGCGGACGCTGGTTTGCTCCTAAGCCTTGCGGCTATACAAACTCACTTGTTACACCAGTGTGCGGTCACTGGTTTGCTCCAAAGCCTTTCAGCTATACAAATCTGTGTTGGTCCCAGCGTGCGGACGCTGGTTTGCTCCTAAGCCTTGCGGCTATACAAACTCGCTTGTTACACCAGTGTGCGGTCACTGGTTTGCTCCAAAGCCTATCAGCTATACAAATCTGTGTTGGTCCCAGCGTGCGGACGCTGGTTTGCTCCTAAGCCTTGCGGCTATACAAACTCGCTTGTTACACCAGTGTGCGGTCACTGGTTTGCTCCAAAGCCTATCAGCTATACAATTCTGTGTTGGTCCCAGCGTGCGGACGCTGGTTTGCTCCTAAGCCTTGCGGCTATACAAACTCACTTGTTACACCAGTGTGCGGTCACTGGTTGGCTCCAAAGCCTTTCAGCTATACAAATCTGTGTTGGTCCCAGCGTGCGGATGCTGGTTTGCTCCTAAGCCTTGCGGCTATACAAACTCGCTTGTTACACCAGTGTGCGGTCACTGGTTTGCTCCAAAGCCTATCAGCTATACTAAGCTGTGTTGTTTCCAGCGTGCGGACGCTGGTTTGCTCCAAAGCCTTGCTGCTTAACGATTCTGCTAATTTGCCAGTTCCATCTGACTGCTGCTATTATCTCTGGGCTGCCCTGCCCGGTATTGGTAAGGCCGGTAGAACCTTTTACCACATTCCATCTGAGGTTGCCTTACCCGGTATTGGCAGGGCCGGTAGAGCCTACATTGTGTATCTATTGAGGCTGCCTTGCCCGGTAATTTGGTAAGGTCGGTAAAACCGTTATGCTATTCCATCTGCAGGTTGCCTTACCCGGTATTGGCAAGGCCGGTAGAGCCTAAAGACTGTCCTGTCCGGTATATTGACAGGACCGGTAGAGTCTGCCTTCTGTCTGTGCTATATTCTGCATATATATATATGTATGTTATTGCCATCCTAAGTTATCATTTATTATTTCAATAAAATTGATTTTTTTTACCTAAAACTTGTGTCTGAGAGTCATAATAAACCGTGACAGATTTCTTTGGTTGGGTTTTGGCTATAACATGTTTCACATAAATGTCATGGTGTCTGTGTTTCATGTGTGTTATCAAAGTGGTTATGCCAAGGTGTGTTCCCTCCTTTCCTCATTTCACTGACTTTTCAAAAATTGTGCACAGTGCTGTCACTTGTGATGGCACTGGGCCTGCCCCAAGAGAAAGATAGTCCCACACCCAGGACTTCAGGGGGGAGGGGAAAGGTGGAGAAGAATGTCATCTATTTTCTTCACCTCCACATTCCACTTCACTATCTAGGGCAGAGGATGATGTTGCTGCTGTTGCTGCTACTGCCTCAGAATCAGCACTGCAACTAAGACCAGGAGTATTGCTGCAGCTGGCAAGTGGAACCTGTCCTAGTATTTGTTGTTGACCCCATTCCCACTGTGTTCACGGTGGCCTGTGGCACACTAGCCTGCTCCTCAGCATCCTGCTGCCCTTGCAATTCAGCAGCAGCAGGAGGAATTAGAGCAGTAGCAAATTCCAAAAACTCACTGGTGGTGGTGGTGATGTATGTATGTATGTATGTATGTATATCTTTGTTTATATGGTGCCACACAGTGTATGCAGCAACTTGCAACAGACGTATGTTACAATAAATAAGATTTGATAAACTAAGTGTCACATTCATAGAAACAATAGGAGAGTGGTCCCTGCCCCAAGGAGCTTACAGTTTAAATAAATGCCCATCCCCATCCCTGTCTCCAATTCCTACTCAGTTGGGGTTAAAAAGACCACTACTGTCTCTTAAAACCCAGTTTGTCCACCATAATCATTACCACCACCACGAGTCCCTCCTTGCTGCTGCTGCTGCTGCCCTATTCCAGACGTATCACTGGTTGGAGGAGGTGATGAGAAATGTGACAGAGGGTCCCCTAATGTCACACTTGCTGTCTCTTGTTGACATGAAAAAGGCAGACTGGCAGCACTAGCAGTAGGCACAGGCAGCTGATCTGTGCTTCTGGTGGTGGTATTACTGTTGCTAGGCAGCAATTCTGTCTTCCATCTGGACAATGCCGTGGGTTTAAGAGGACTCCCAGGGTCAGGGGAATGTTGTGGGCTCCCTTGATCGTTAGTATGGCCGTACTTCCCCAACTACCTCAGCATCAATAGGAGGGTCTACTGTGGTAACGCTTGCAAGTTTGGGACTGCATTTCTGCAAATGAAGATGGGGATTTGGTCAGTATTAATAGTTTTCTCAATGCTGAGAAGTACCAGGTATTTAATCTTCATGCAATACCATCAGAGAGGCATCTGATTGCTTCCAAATTTATTCTGCAGCATGACAATGACCACAGACATACAGCCAAAATCATTAAGAGCTATGTAAAGAACAAAAGAGTCCTGGAAGCAATGGTATGTCCCCTACAGAGCCCTGATCTCAACATCATCGAGCCTGTCTGGGATTACATGAAGACAGAAAAGCAACAGAGGCTGCCTAAATCCACCGAAGAACTGTGGTTAGTTCTCCAAGATGTTTGGAACAACCTACCTGCTGTGTTCCTTAAAAACTGCAAGTGTAACTAGAAGAATTGATGCTGTTTTGAAGGCAAAGGTTGGTCCCACCAAATATTGAGTTGTTTTAGATTTTTTTTCTGTTCACTCACTATGCATTTTGTTAATTGAAAAAATATAAACTATTAACACATCTATTTTGGAAGCATTCTTTTCAGCATTTTTACACACCTTTCTAAAACTTTTGCACATAACTGCATATCTATTAAATTGTGTCCCTTGGGGGTGTGGCCTGGAAGCCATCATGAACGGGCACATACTGGAGTAGCTCCGTGACCTGAGTTGAATATCCTCCACCATCTGACACTGCAGGAATAATTTAACGACGCAGTTGGCTCCATTATATTGCCCACGTCTGGAGCTGCCTGTTGGTGTCCGTCTTGTGGTGCCTTGCCTGGCAGGAAAATGCTCCATGGTGGCTGAGGCCTAGGTCGCACGTTTGCAGCCTTGACAGCAAGGACAACGCTGATGGTGATATATCCGAGCTGTCCCCATCTAGGCAAGAAGGAGCCATGTCGGAGGAACTGGGCAGTAATTCACTCAGCTACCTACTGGAATTCACTGGGATGGATGCGAGCAGGGCTCCAGTCTTCCCCTGCAAGGTGGTACTCTGCATGAGACTAATGGGTCAGAAATTTGACTCTTCACTAGGCTGCATGGTGATATGTAACGCTGGCATATAAAAGTGGATCTTGCCTTATTCTGTCCTGGCCTCTCCGATTCAGGCTGCCCCCCTCTCTATTTCTACTCTTTAGTGCTCCATCTATTTTTTGGTTTTGTAGTCCCAGTCCCCCCTCCCAGTAGGCCCACTTACTCTCTTGATGCCTTTGGGGGATCCCTTGACCTTCCTGAGGAATACAACACTACAGTAACAGTGGCTTCTGACATATAGAGGTATCTACTTTACACTGGGAAGTGACTACCTGCAGAATCTATTACCAACCTAACTGCTACTGATCCATGCTATACTCTATTCAAACATGAATTGTCTATGAATCTAGTGTGACAAGGAACTCTTATGTGGAGGTCTGCCCTGGGTCTATGCTAGATCCTTACTGGATACTCTGCATTTGTTATCTACTCAGAAAAATTGCCTGAATTGCAGTCTACCACTGCCCAGTCATCTCCCTGTTTGTTGTTTTTCCTGTTTCTGTGGCCCCCAACTCGCCCATGTATATTTAATGCAACTGATATAACTGACCAGGGGTAGTGGAGGCCCTCTGCTTCTGGGGAATATTGAGCTGCAGGGCTGATAGCCCGTGAGACACAGTTGCCCCTGCCTGTCACTAGGACGTGGCTGCATACGGAGCTTCCAGCCAATTACATAGCTACTGATCCAAAAGAGATAAAACATCTTCATTCCTGCACCCCATTTACTCATATTGTGCCAGAAAACCCTGGGAGCAGTTGGGACCCTGTGCCGCCCTCTGTCCTGGGTCTGTGCTGGGTCCTTGCTTGATGCTGCATATTTGATACCTATTTTGATAAACTACCTGGATTGCAGCTCTCAATATTCAATCATCTCCCTGTTTGTTGATTTTCCCTTCTGTGCCCCCCCTCCTCTCCCATGTATATTTGATGCATCGGCTATAACTAACCAGGAGTAGTGGAGGCTTATTAAAATCCTGAATAATACATCTACCCACTGAGACCTTGGCAACATGGTTCCGGATGGTGATGTAGACTCTCAAAATACTTGAATTCTAGTGTATGACTCTACTGGCCGATTACTGTCCTCTGCCCTTGACATCAATTCTTTGAGCCTGTTCTGTGCCTCTATGATTCCAGTATCCTTGTCATGCAGAATATATGAAGAGACTGAGCAAGTTTGCTAGGAAGGCTATGGCGGACGAGGAGATGGCGGCCTTGTTAGATGCTCCCTCAACTTCTACCGCTCCTGCACACTCCTCTGCCTCTGATGATAATACTGCTTCACAATTTGTGAAAAAAAATGGCAGCAATTGCCAATTGCCAGTCTTGACCAACAAAATTGATTCTGTACAGGTAGAGATCAACCTTTTGACAGCAGATCAACAGACTATGCGAGAAAATATCACTGATGTGCGACAACGTGTATCTAATATGGAAGACACGCTTACTCCTGCCACCACCCAGTTCGATGAGTTGAAAGCCCAAGTCAGGTCACTACAGTCGAAGGTGGATGACCTGGAGAAAAGTTTGTGCCAAAATAATATCCGGGTGGTTGGCCTGCCAGAGGGTAGGGAGGGCAGTGATCCTGAGCAATACATGGAAACATGGCTGAAGGAACATATTGGTTGTAAAGGCCTCTCCTCGTCTTTCACTATTGAAAGGGCCCATCGAATTAGCCTGCGACCTCCTGGGGCCTCCCCACGTCATTTAAACCTTAAACTCATAAACTACAAAGACTGTGATGCAATACTCCGTAAGGCTAGAATGAAGGGTGAAGTGCTCTTTGAGAACCCTCGAATTTCCTTTTACCCCGATTTCTTAGCTGATGTACAGCCCCAACAGCGTAAATTTGTAGAGATCAATCGTAAACTGTGAGATAAAAACATCTCTTACTCTATGCTATTTCCTGCAAGACTGAGAGTGGTTCACAATGGAAGCACAATCTTCTTCACATCAGAGACTGAGGCTCAAGAATGGCTAGATGCTCACTAGATTATCAGTGTACCGGATTCCTTGGATGTTTCCTTCTGCAACAGTTCCAGTTTGAGTCCCTCTGGTCCAATAGATACCTGGTTTGAATGGGGCCTGGACTGTCCCCCCCCCCGGAGCTGTTCCTATCTATACCCTGCCCCCCCTTCGTGGTCCCAAGTGTCAAGTGACTGTCCCTGGTCTCCTGTAGCAGTACTTGCATTGGTGACTTCACTTAACTTTGCTGGTATACCCCCTCATGATGCTGTGGTCTATGTTCACTTGGATCCCTGAGGGGTACTTAAGTGGGGGAGTGGCTGAACCTTTGATACCTCCAGAGATTATATACCCCCTATTCACCTCCTGTTTGGACCTTTAAAGTATCAAACGTAGGGTGAATTTTTCTCCCTGGATGACTACTTATCCTTATTATTATTTAATAATTGCTAGATTATCTTATATGATAGAGGGGGAGGTACTGTTAATGGGGAATGTGGGGCCTGTGGAGGCTGGGGGAGCAGGGCGGGGGGTCCTGGGCCTTCTCCAGGGGGGGACGTTTTAGGGCAGCCTCCCTGGGGGGGCCTGGGGGGGCCCTGTCTCATCTCTCTTGGTTCTTGTGGGGGGGTTGGTTCAGAGTAGGGGGACGGAGGGTCTTCATTATTTATGCTCAAATTGTTAATGCAATTGTTGTTTTCATTTGTTGCTTCTCTTACTCAGAGGGGTGGAATGGGCGGTGCTGTTGGGACAGTCAGCATATCTGACTGTTTGAGACGTACATTTTTTTTTTAGACACTGGGAGGGATTGGGGGAGTTACGGTTACCAGACCGTAGGTTCGGGGCTGACTGGGTTATGCAATCAGTTGACCGTGGATAGGGTTCTATTAGGGTTGAAATCTCTGTCAGGTTGGGGGTGATGGAGGTAGGGTGGGCTTTTTTGTTTGGGGAACGCTACTCTCGCTCACTCTTCCTCTCTCTGTGTGTCAGGTCCTTAAGAGGCAAGATCTGCAGGGAGCTAGGACCATTACTTATACTTCTCCACTGTCATGGCTGGGAGACTGTGTAAATTTCTTACATGGAATGTAAGGGGATTGAACGACTCTATTAAGAGATCCCTGGTTGTGAACCACATTAAGAAACAGGCACCAGATGTGATCATGTTACAAGAAACTCATTTGTCAGAGGGTAGGACCTTATCTCTCAGGAGGCAATGGCTGCAGTCTCACTACCACTCCACACATACATGCTTGGGGGGTGTCCCTGATGGTGGCTAAAAGACTTGCATTTGAATTTATAGATCTGACCTGAAGGGTAGATATGTGTTCTTGTAATGTAATGTCCAGGGAGCCCTGTTCATCTTAATCAGTGTTTAAATCCCACATCCTTTCGATGACTTAGTCCTTCGGGACGCCCTGTTTTATATTTCAGACAAAAACAATCATAATATTATTTGTATGGGTGACTTTAATATGGTGATGAATGAAGAGCTTGATAGGAAAGGAACTGTGACTAGGGACAACCCGACTCATGTTGCACAATTCCGGAAACTAATAGAGGATATGTCTTTGGTAGACTCCTGGAGAGTGCTGCACCCAAGCGAGAGGGGCTTTTCGTGTCATTCTGCCACACACAAAACTCTTTCCAGACTTGATTACATTTTTGTCTCTAGGTCCATATGGACTGCCATGAAAGAGTGTAGATTCCTTCCCAGGGTAGCTTCAGATCATTCCCACTTGATTTTTACCAGTTTAGTGGGAGATAGACTAGATCCAAGAGAGTGGAGGCTAAACTCTTACTGGCTGACTGTAGATTACATTTCTAAATCACATCATATTGCCTTGCAGAATTATTTCAAATTGAATGGAGGGTCAGCCTCTCAAGGGGTCATTTGGGAAGAGGTTAAGGCTGTGGCGAGGGAGTCTTTCATAGCAGACATTTCCTTGCATAGGAAGCAGGGAAATCAAGAAGTCAGGAAACTGGAAGATGAGGCAAAACGGGCTGAGAGACAGTATGTATTGCAGGGCGACACAGAGTATTATGTCAGGTTTGTGTCTGCATCGTCTAAGCTTGGTGCTGGGCCCGATGGGCATTCTTGACTAATTTCTTGAATTCTATAAAACCTTATATCAATCTAAAACCAATTGGTCCTCGGAACAGACTGATGGATATCTTGAGTGTTGTGAGCTACCTAAGCTCTCGCTGGATGACAGAATGATTCCTCTATTCTTTTACGGGAGGTGGTGGAAGTCACTAAGACCTTGCCATCTGGCAAAGCCCCAGGCAGGGATAGTTTCCCAGCTCAATGGTATCAATCCTATGCTGATATACTTGGACCGCAGCTTCTCAATACTTTCTATGATGCGCCGGATGGAGGGGAACTTCTGTGCTCCATGACAGAGGCATTTGTAATAGTCTTGGTGCTGTGCATCATACAGACCTATTTCGCTTTTATCCACTGAAGTTAAGATTCTGGCAAAAATCTTGGCAAATCGACTCAATGCGGTGATATCCACCCTGGTCCACGAGATTCATCCCGGGTATGTCCACTTAGCACAATTTATGGCGCCTGTATACATATTTGCAGACTGAACATACAAACTTGGGCAATAGGATTTTGGCATCCCAAGTTGCCTCCAAAGCATTCAATTTTGCTGAATGGAGCTTCTTGTGGGGGGTGCTTCAGAAGTTTGGCTTTGGCTATACAATTATCAGCTGGATACGGCTCCTTTACACCTCTCCCAGGGTGAGGGTGATGGCAGGGGGCTTGAGATCAGAAGAATTCCTTGTGCAGAGGGGCACAAGACAGAGTTGTCCCCTCTCCCCAGGTCTCTTCGCTCTAGCGATTGAGCCTCTGGCTTCGATGATTAGGCAGAGTGGTGACACTCGGAGTCTGGTGGTGGGACAGAGGGAGGAAAAGATAGCTCTGTATGCTGACGATATAATGCTATTTCTGGGCGACTCAAATGACTCTTCTTAATGCTCTTAGACTGATAGACTTGTTCGGGTCTTATTTTGGGCTGCAAATCAACTGGGAGAAATCTTCATTGCTCCCTATTGATGAGTTGGCCGAGGGGATGTCGGTGGCAGATACCCTGATGCAATGTACATATTTTAAACCGGAATGTGTGTATTTACCCCTGTGTGGCTGGGTTTGACCACACCTGTTAGCAAAAACATTTATTAAAAACAATTGTGTCCCTTACTTTTATATACATTGTGCCTAATCTAAATTAGATTTGGTGCCAATCCAGTGTTTGTCGTGTAGTAAAATATTATGAATTTGTGGAAATGGGACTGGTTGGGAATGACAAGTGTGATAGAGAGTCTCCTGCTGCCACACTTGCCAGCTTCTCAAAAGAAGGTGCACTGGCAACAATAGCAGCAGACACAGACAGCGGACATATGCTACTGCTCATACTCCAAGCCAGTTCAATCTTCTTCAGTATATTTTCCCAGAAGGACAATGCCGGGGGTAGGCGAGCACCCATTACTGCTGGTACTGAAACCTACTCCTCCTCTCTGTATCAGAAGCATAAACAGCATCAATGTCCATACAGCCTCTCCTGCTTGTCACAGTGCTAGCCAGCACTTAAAACAAACTTTATTTTAATTTTTTCTTTTTTCTCTCTCCATCTCCTTACCTGCTTCTGGTCTCTTTGTCTCCTAAACCACGCCAAGTTGGAAGGGGGGACATTTTGCCCCATTAAAAAATACTGATGGGAAATTGAACCATTCTCACTGAAAATTCTTTAGTGTTAGTGAAATGGCAGAAAATCTGTTGGTTTCTCTAGGGTGGGAATTCCGATCGGGAAAAAAAATCCTTTTTGGGGAAAATTCCAGGAAACAAAATGGGACTTTCCTACAATGCCTAATTGGAATGTCTTGGTGGCTGTGAATGGGGTTTTAGTAGGGTGGCTGAGCAAGGAGAAGGCTTATGTGAAAGATCTCTTGCTATTTCTAGACAATCCTGTGTGATGCATTTATACTTGTTCATCTGATTCATTCATTCACCAACACAGGAACTTATTATTATTATGATTATTATTATTATGTATTTATATAGCGTCAACTTTTTCCACAGCTCTGTACAATAAGGAATAGACATACAGAGATATTAAATAGTACAAATCATAAGTGGAAAACATAAGGATCAGAGGGTCCTGCTTGTGAAAGCTTACAGTCTAGAGGAAGGTAGGTTGGACACAGAAGGTGTAAGTGCTATTGGGTATGAGTGTCTCCTGCCACATGAGCTGCCGGTCAGTGGGTGGGAGAGAGAAGTGCTATTGAGTGCAGTGGTCCAGGAAAGGGTTGGTTCTTGGTTATAATATTTATAGAGGTAGTTGATATGCTTCCCTGAAGAGGTGAGTTTTCAGGGAGCGTATGAAGATCTGAAGTCTAGGGGAGAGTCTGATGGGGTAGGGGAGGGAATTCCAGAGCTCGGGTGCAGCAAGGGAGAAGTCCTGTAGGCGGGAGTGGGAGGATGTAATAAGAGCTGTGGAGAGAAGAAGGTCATGTGCAGAATGAAGATGGCGAGTGGGAGTGTATTTGGAAATGAAAGATGAGATATAGGGTGGTGAGGTGTTAGTAAGGGCTCTATAAGTTAGCACCAGAATTTTGAAATTAATTCTATGTGCTAATGGGAGCCAGGGTAGGGATTGGAAGCGGGGACTGGTGTTAGAGAAGCGGTGGTTGAGGTAGATTAATCATGCAGCAAAGTTCATTACGGACTGTGGTGGGGTTAGTTGGGTGAGAGGAAGGCCAGTTAGTAGTGAGTTACAGTAGTCAGGATGGGACATGATGAGTGTTTGGATTAGAGTGGTATGGGTTTTTTTTTTTATTAGCTGCCCCCCAATCCCAGTAAACAAACCCAAAAAACATTCCCTGTTCTACTGATTCTTTCCCCACACCCCACCAACACAGGTACCCTCATGCCCCTTTTATACTATGCTTCTGGGAAATAAAATAATTTTTGTTATGTTTTGTGTATAACTTCAATGTTCCCATTGATTTCAATGGAATGAGCTAGGCAAAAAAAAGTGGAAAATCTGCACTTTTCGCAGGAAATTATTCAGCAAGAGGAAAGTGCCATTATTCGCCGATTTGAGTTTGAGGTGAAAATTTTCTCCCATCCGTAGTCTTCAATATATTCAAGAATATATGTGATTTGAAACTGTATTTTGCTTTGCCACAGCATTCTTATAACAATTGCAGATGATGAGGTGTATTAACCCTGTGGATTTGTAGTTTTGTGTTTTATTTCATATTTATCAGGTATTTCGCTTTCTATATCTTCCAAGTACATTGACATGTTGAGCAGTCAGTGCAGGCTATGGGCCTTTGATTTTATATCTGAACAATGTCACAGGTTGTTTTTTCTTCTTCAAAGTGCCTAATAGATGAACCTTTTAAAATTGTATTACCATCTGTATGTAATAATAGGCATTTTGTCTAGTACTTTTTTCTTTATCATTTGTGAGGATGTGACAGTGTTATGTCAAGACCTCCATGATCATCTTATGATGTATAATAAGTGACACTGTAAGCATAATTTTATGGATATTTTGACTTAGTTGAATGGTTCAGTAAGGTTTATCTATCTGTTTCTATACAGCCCTGTATCCATCTTACTGTATGTAGCTACTTTCATTATAGATTTTTTATGGATTGCTTTGTTCATCCTGGTTCCATTTTTTTTTTTCCTTCTATTTTTTTTTAGAAAACTACATTGAATTCAGTTTGTTATAATATTAGTTCTGTTTGTTTCTTTAATGGAATATCGGGTACTCAGGCAGCAGCACTACAGCCATAACAATTTCAGGCCATTGCCTCTGCGTGAGTCTAACTTTACTTTGTAAAGTTTGTGAAAGAACCCCCTTCCCCAGAGCAATATTTGAATCAGTATATTTCTGTCCTTAAAGTTAAAATCTTTAACATTTTCCTTCACTGAACAAGAAATAGTCTTTCCTCTACTCTTTGTATTTGTACAGTTGTAGAGGTTTGCTTTAAAATTGACCCTGAATATATTTTGTAATGACCTAGTACTCTCCCTTTTCAATCTAACAAACCTAATTTGTTTTTTTTTATTTATGTGCCTTAAAATGCATGCTTTTTTGTGAATCAGTACACAAAGCATTGTTCCTTATTCAGGGACTGGAACTACCATGGATTTATACAGAATTGATAAAATGTTAAATTATTCTACTGATGAAAGATTATTATTAACGCTAACCAATGTTACAATAAGATATTAAAACCATTTATTTTGAAACTACTGCTTCATATGGCATTATATACAGCATTAGTCAGTTTGAAAGACAGTTTTGTATGCAGGTTTTAAAGAATGAATAAGCAACCATACAATTCAATTATAAATGCATTTGATATCTGCCTTTTTTCATTACAAAGTCATGTTGCACATAATTCATACTACCCACATAACCCATCTTTATAATGACAAGTGAATTTGAGAAGACTTGGGATCTCATTTTTATAGTACCCACATAAAACTGTATATTATTGCTACATGATTCTGTAAACAATATATCTCAAGTAAAACTATATTTATTTATAGTAAGGATGTGGACTAGTATTCACTAACAGGCTGGAGAAAAAAATTTCATGACAGTTGTGCTTTTGTTTGCATTTTTTTCTTTTTTTTAGTTTTGTAGCTTGAGAAATGAAAAGCTAACACTGCAAACTATTATCAGATATAACTTGTAAGAGTCCATGACTCTAGATAGTCAACAGAATGTTTGCTTTTGATTTAAAGCAAAGATGTGTATCAACAGCATGAGAAGTGCTGATTCCATAGTTTAGAAACCACTTACTTATGAATAATAATATATCAAGCACTATTAAGCGAGATGTTGTGTAACCAAAATAAAACAACACCAATGCAAACACTTTTAAATGCTTCCCTTTCTTTTTGACTTTCTAGTAGAAGGAAATAAAGAGAAATAAAGAAAAATACTTAAAGGGATCTATTCACCTAAAAGCAATTTTATGATTTTGAAACAAATTTCAAAATCACATATATAGAAACACAGAAGTTGATTGGGGAACTGCCGTTATGTAGTTAAAGGAAAATTCCAATTTAACAGTCCAACTTCAATGTTAGTCCCATAACTCCTGGGTTGTTGCCGTATGAACGGCATAGGTTCAACCGATCCAGAGCCGACATGCCCCAAGTTGGTAGTTTCCAGAGAATGTAGGTAGGGTGCTGGTAGCAGCGCTGGTAGTTCAGGTCATATGTGCCACCTCTGGGCCATGGTTGTTCTGATACTGAAAGGCATCCAGTTTTCATTGTTTAAGCCTCTGGGCTGGTGATCCTGGGGACCATTCCAGGCATCTGTGAGATTTGTTCATGACAGGCATAGTCGTTTGAGTCACTGCTTGCTTTAATGAAATGCCAAGTGATGCACAAAACATGCTGGTATCGTCAGGGGAAAATAGGGAGGAAAGCATGTAGGGCAAAAGGGAAGCCCCATCTGTATCGAATCTGTAAGGCTCTCAGATGATCCGTCAGAGGTTTAAGCTTGCGTCTCAGTTGTAGCGTATAGGGAGAAATATCATTGTGCACTGAAATCTCTGCCCCTTCGCACATCAGATGAGGTAAATCGTGACATTTCCTGATGATAAGGTCTTTAACCTCATATTGCAGAAAGCAAATAATGACATTTCTAGGGAGGTTGTTCTCTCTAGGTTTTAGGGCTCGATGAATCCTTTCAATGTGTAGAGGGCCAGCATGAGAATCCATGAGAAGTATTGTTTTAAATAACATTTGAAAAGTGCCTTTAAGGTCCTGGGGTAGTATCAATTCAGGTAGATTCTTAATGCGGAGGTTGCAACGCCTTCCTCTGTTATCGAGGTCATTAATCCTCAACGTAAGGTTGTGAATATAATCTCACTGATAATCTACCATGTTTTCCAATGTTTTAACTTGGTCGGAGAGACCAGTATGGTAATCCTCCAAAGGTCTCAACCGCTGAGTGAGAGATGTCAATTCAGTTTTAATAGTAGCGACTTCTGCCTTCAGGGCTGATTTGAGTTCGTCCATGAAGCCACGAAATTCATCCTTCAGGGAGAGGATCATTTCTCGTAAATTCTCCATCCCAGGTTTGGATAGTATTCCCAGTTTCAGGTTGCTTACTCGCCAACATTTTGTGTTTGCGGCCGGAGTCAAGTATGGAGTCAGACAGGTTGTAGTGGTAAAGGAGGTAGGTGGTCCCTCAGAAGGCACGCTGGCCTGTTCAACAGAAAAGTAGTTCTTTAAGTTAGTATTTGAAGTAGATGAAGTCTCCCAATACATTCCGTCATCTTCCTGAATTTTTTAACCCCTTAAGCACCGGCCACGCAAGCACGCGGACATCACTTAAGGACCACAGACCTTTTTTTTTTTCTACAATCCGATTCCGGACTCCTTGAACGGCGTGCAGTCGCGCGTGGAGTCCGGAATTCCATGACAGTCCAGGTCCGTCATGGGTCCTTAACGAAAAACAAGCCATGACGGTCCTGGACCATCATGGATCCTTAAGGGGTTAAAGGGAATTCCTCATATAGAAAGGGAGATATCTTGTGGGTTTGCCGGAGCACCAGGATTAAGCTGCCATCATGGTGCTGGTCAGGACACTATTTGGCATTTTTAACTCTTTTGCAGGCCATAGTGGTGACAACGTGTTGCTCTGCAATGTGTCACTTACCTTTCTGGCACTCAAAGGAATTTGGTTACTTCAATGTTCTTTCTGTTTCTTGTATTTTGTTTATAATGCATAGCTGTGTTTTGCCTGGGTGACAATAGGGAATATTGTTTACTTAAGACTTAGTGAAAGCATGGATTTGTAGCTACAGACAGAGTAAAGTACCCCTGAGAAAGTGAAGAGGTGCCTGGCTGGGTGGGTGTAGCCCAAGAATGAGGTTTCACCCTGCTTCAGGATAGACGCTGCTTTTGCTTCCTTCCTGCATCTCTAATCTATCAGGATGTAAGGAATGATGGGGACTGGTTATGATGATGGCAGCATGCAGGGCTTGGTCCCATTGACATGAAGCTTGTTTTACAGGGTGGAAGGTTTGGGGAATGGTGTGAAATTACTCTTGTTAATTTCTCTAATTGTAAATTATTTGATGCAGGACTCCCCTCTTCTCCTGTCATTTATTTGGTCGACATACTTCATGCTTTATTTAACCATTGTAGTGCCAGAGAATTATCTCCAGTATCTGTCTGGCACTCACAAAGTTTTAAAAGTGGAAGGTGATTGCCAACATAAGGGGAGCTGGGAAGCAAAATTGTCTGGTGCAACTGGTGCAAGAAGCAGGAGACAGTGAAGGGCCAGGGTAACAGATGAACAGAGGTTGGAGCTAAGGTATGCGGGAACTAAACTCAGCAAAATATTTGCAGTGACATGAGAATCGTGTGCTTTTGATGCAGGACAAGTTTCTTAAATTGCCCTTTTCATTACAGTGACATGGTTAATGGCCGTTTAGTTGCATGCACTTTTGTGTGCGCCGTTTTCAAAGTAAACTGAATATCCCAAGCCTCAGACATTTTTCAAAGATGGTTATGCCATTGTTACTTTAGCAGAAAGTTAGTGTTATGGGTAGGGATGGGTGAAAAATTTCACCTCAAATCGAAATTGAATAATCATTGCACTTCCCACGAAAAGTAAAATTTTTCCTCTTTTTTTCGCTTAACTTATTCCATTGAAATAAATGGGAACATTGAAATTTACATGCACCACATAACAAATATTATTTTATTTTCCAAAGGCATAGTATACACTGTGTGCACAATTATTAGGCAAGTATTTTTGAGAATTAATTTTATTATTGAACAACTACAGTGCTCTCCGTCAATCCAAAATGTTAAGAAACCTTAAATCTGAATATTTAAAAAGGTGAGGTTTTGGCTTTCTTAGGAGAATATCTATGTGTGCACAATTATTGGGAAACTATTAGTATGTGAGGTCAGTCTTGGCAGTCTACTATTCATGATGGTAGTGCTTGTTGGCTGCGGCCATCTGCTTGTTCCTGCCTATTACCATTTTATGCTATGTTTATTGTTATTTAATAAATAGCATTTTACTGTACCGTAATGTCTACTGAACATCTCTGGGGAACAGTGACAAAATCAGGTAAAGAAATACCACCCTGACTAAGACTGATCCTTGGGGCCCCTCCCGCCCATAACAATGGAATCAATTTCCCTAAAGTACTGCCTGGGAATCAAGATCAGAGCTCCTTGGAAAACTTATAAGAATTTTGGTAAGAATATAATTTTAATGAGATTTTCTCGTCCAATTACATTCAAGGGGAGATTGATCCAGGAGGAAGTTTTATCCCTAATTTGCGTTATTACTGGTTCCACTCTGTCTTTAATATATCTACTTGGAGATGCCGCCACAACAATTCCAAGGTATTTAAAGGAGGCGGGACAAGACAGTGGGACATCTGGTGAGTCCACACATTGATGTGTTGTATCAAGTGGCATCATCATAGATTTAGACCAATTGATTTTGAGTCCAGATAGTGGACTGAACTGATCTACAAGCGACAAGAGTTGACAAAGAGATCCAGCAGTAACCCTCAGAAAGACCAGTACATCATTGGCATATAATGCTAGTTTTTCCTCTTTGTCTCCCACAGCAAAACCATGGATAAATTGATCTAGCCTTTCATGCAAAGCAAGGGGTTCCATGGCCAGAGCAAAGAGACCTGGTGACAGGGGACACCCCTGTCTGGTCCACCTGCTCAGAGGGAAGCAGTTCGACAGCAGGCCCCCAGTCATAACCCATGCATAAGGAGAAGCATACAGAGTCTGGGTCCAAAGCCGAATTTTAGTAAAACAGCCCACAAATAATTCCATTCCACTGAGTCAAATACCTTAGACGCATGTAAGGACACCACTGCCTTGGGTCTATTATCAACATCAGGTGATTGTAGTGATAATCAACGTAAATTATGAAAGGTGGATTTACTGGGCATAAAGCTGCCTGGTCTGTGTGGACCAAATTAGTTATGACTTTGTTAAGCATGAGAGCAAGCAGCTTGGCTAGGATTGTATTGTCCACTGGGAGAAAGGCGATATGAGTCACACAATTGTGGATCTTTCCCTGGCTTTGAGAGCACTATTATTATTGCCTCATTAAGTGAATCGGGAACACATCCATTTTCAAATGCAGCATAAAAATTATTTAGGAAGTGTGTGGCCAGAATGTCCACGTACTGCTTGTACCACTCCGTTGGAAGACCATCATCTCCCAGAGATTTACCAAGAGGGAATGCAGCGATTGCCTCAGCCACCTAGTTAAGCATGAGGGGGGAGTCTAGCATCTGGTGGTCCTCCAGAGACAGCAACAGCCAGATAGGTAATCCTCTAGCTGCGAGGATGTGACCTGGGTTTGTGATTCATATAACCGTGTGTAAAATCTGATAAATTCGTCATTAATACCTTGCACATCCAGAATCAAGGATTAATTAGCAGTTATAAGAGAGGTTACGCCCTCTGACCCCCCTCACCAGATGAGCCATAAGTCTCCTGGCTCTATTTCCCTTCTCAAAATAGTTTTGTTTAGCATTCTGAGTAGCCAGCTCAAAATCCAGTTTAATATGGGCCTGTAGGAACTGGTCATAGGCCTCACCAGTATGACTCACAATATACACGCACTCCACCTCCCTCACTGCTTCTTCCAATTCCCAGACTGTCGCATTTGATTGTTTCTTATGGAAAATACGGCATCCCCTGGCCGCAGTCTTAGCTGCATCCCAGAATATATGTTGTGTAGTGGAGCCTTCATTTTCCTGCAAGTAGTACTTTGAATAGCACACCTGTCCCTCTGCAACTGAATCTAAGGAAAGCCAAAAAGGTTGAAGTCTCCAGTTTTTGCTCCGGAGTACCCCACCCACATTTACTGCTAGCAGGAGCGGAGAGTGGTCTGACACCACTCTAGGCAAGTAGTCACAAGACAAAACCTGATGGAGCACCTGTCTCGAAGCTATTGCATGATCAATGTGGGAAAGAGATTTATGAGTGACAGGAGTATTCCCTTACAGTAGGGTTCATGGTGCACCACACATCTATCAGGCCCGCATCCTCCATAAACCCCATGAGTTTGTTTCTAGAGTTTCTAGGATCAAAAGTCATGTCCCAAGTCTGTCCAAGTCTGGCTGTAAAGTCAAGTTAAAATCCCCCATGCAAAACACTAAATGGTCAGGTCGTGCAAGTGTGTAAGTAAGTGCTTCCTGCAATATCTCTGGCGCAAAAAGTGGCAGCATGTACAGAACCAATACTAGGGCAGGGAGGCCGAGTAACTTAGAGTCTAAGAAAATATATCTACCCCTGGAATCAGACTTGAGTAAATCATTTCAAAGGGGACACATTTGTTAATCAGGAGAGACACCCCAGATGAGTGAGTGGAGAAGGTAACGTGGTAGTGGTAAACCCACCAAAATCTTTTTTTAAGACTCAAAACCCTACTACCAGTTAGTTGTGTTTCTTGAAGTAAGAGAATATGAGGATATTTCCCTATATATGTCATGATCAGGAACCTCTTCACTGGATCATTAAGGCTCTCACGTTCCATAAGAGGAAACTACTTGTAGAATCAGCCATCTACAATTATTAACTGCAAATTATCCCAGAGTCTGATCCCCAGCCACCAGTTTTACTTTTAAAAAAATGTCTCCCATCCCTAATCAGAACAATCAAAAGGTAAAATATAACTTCACATTCACGGTGTTAAAAAAACTAATTGATGTAATTGAATAACACTTCACTATCATCTGATGGTAGTCATTTAATCAACCCTAAGAGTCAAAACACACTCGTGTATAAGTAGCTTTTAGTTACACTGTAAGAATCCACTCCAGTCAAGCTATTTCTGGATTTACCTCTTTGCCTGTGAACTTACCTAGACATAACTTCACCACTCATTCTTGCTCTGCAATTCTCTATGATCATGTTTTGTTTCCTGAGTCTGCCCATGATATTGCTATCAGCCTGATGCCTGCACAGGGCCAAACCTGTTTTTGAACTTGTGAATCCATTGCCACTGCCCATGGTCCAGCTGTCCATTGCCACTTCAGTTCAGGCCCAACTGATGACTCTCCAGTCCTGGACCAAGCTTTATGTTCGCTGGCTAAGTAAGTGAATAATCTGTTTTTATATTCATAGTGCTGTTCCTGTCCTGTTCCATTTCTAACTGTCACTACCTGCATTATTCTCTTCTTGTCCAGGGCACTGATCCCAGTAACCCAAGTTGGTTTTCTGAGTAATTCCTCTGCAATTTGGTTTGGTGCCCTCTCTGGTTAGTATGGGTAACACAAACATAATGGCTTCACTCACTCTCCAAATGTGTCACTTGTTGTTATAGTCCAGTCCAGAGACTGTATCAGTCCTATACAGCACTGTACACAGTAATGTACTGTACACAATACTCTAGGTGAGGTCTAACTAGAGATCTGTAGAGTGACATAGCCGCTTCCTTTTTTTCTGCTACTAATGCCCATTGCTATACAACCCAGCAACCTGCTTGCATTCCTCGCCACTTTGGTAGATTGCTTGCCTACCTTTAAGTCATTAGAAATAATTAATCCCAAATACCTTTCTTCTGTTGTCTTTGACAGCACAGTACCCTTACTAGCATATTTTCCCTTTGGATTCTTACATTCAAAGTGCATTATTTTATGTTTATCAACATTAAACTGCAGCTGCCACACTCTTGTCCATTCTTCTAATTTACCTAAATAATTTGTCATTTGGCTTATTCCCACAGGAATGTCTACCCTGTTGCAGATCTTTGTATAATTTGCAAAAAGGCATACCTTACCTTGAAGACCTTTTGCAATACCACCAATAAAAATATTAAAAAGAATGGGCCCCAGTATAGATCCCCGTGGTATGCCACTAGTAACACTCCCTTGGTGCAAATATTCTCCATTGACTGCCACCGTCTGTCTCTTGTTACTCAGCCATTGCTTTATCTATTTAACTATTTTTACATCCAGACCCAAACCCTGCAATTGATAAATTAGTCTTCTATAAGGGAATAGTGTCAAATGCTTTACTGAAATCTAAATAAGTTATATCTACTGCTCCCCTTGATCTACTACAGGGCTCAAAATTTCAAGTCTTGAGCTACTAGCCAGGCCTGAAAAGTTACTCGCCACCAGTTTCCACTCCTAGCCCCACCCATAGCTCCGCCTTTAACTCCACCCATGTCCCCGCCTTTAACTCCACCCATATCAGGTTCTTCTTTCTCCCCCTTGCGCCTCTCTTTCTCCCCCATATGTATTTCTTTCTCCCCCTTGCGCTTCTCTTTCTCCCCCCATGTACTTCTTTCTCCCCTTTGCGCCTCTCTTTCTCCCCCATGTACTTCTTCTTTCTCCCCCATGTACTTCTTTCTCCCCCTTGCGCCTCTCTTTCTCCCCCCATGTACTTCTGTCTCCCCTTTGTGCCTCTTTCTCCCCCCCCCATGTACTTCTTTCTCCCTCAGGTGCCTCTCTTTCTCCCCCTTGTGCCTCTCTTTCTCCCCCTTGTGCCTCTTTCTCCCCTTTGTGCCTCTCTTTCTCCCCCATGTACTTTCTCCCCCTTGTATCTCCCTTTCTCCCCATGTACTTTCTCCCCCATGTGTCTCTCGCTTTCTCCCCCATGTGTCTCTTTCTCCTACCTTGTACTTCTTTCTCCCCCATGTGTCTCTTTCTCCCCCTTGTGCCTCTTTCTCCCCCCTTGCACCTCTCTTTATCCCTCCTGCCCGCATCATCACGCGCCCCTGCGGGCCGTGATAACATACAGACAGAGAAGGGGAAGAGGGTAGAGGCACCGGAAGAGAAGCGCTTGCTGCCAGACAGTAGCGATCAGTCTGCTGGCAGCAAGCGCTTCTCTTCCGGTGCCTCTGCCCTCTTCCCCTTCTCTGTATGTCATCACAGCCCGCAGGGGCGCGTGATGATGCGGGAGGATGGAACTTGTCATATTGTGGAGGAGGGGGGACACTAACACCGCGAGATTACAGGGAAAGGTTAAAAGGTTATATTCATACTGAATACAGGGCTTCAGTTTCCACTCGCCCTCACTAAATATCTACTCGCAAAATGCGAGTAGGCGAGTGGAAATTTTGAGCCCTGATCTACTATTTTAGTTACCCAGTCAATAAATCAATGAAGTTAGTTTGACAAGATCTCCCTGCTGTAACCCTATGCTTTTTGGGACCTTGCAAGCCATTTAAGTTCAGATATATAACAATTCTTTCCTTTAACACCCTCACCGTTTCCCTCTATACCCTCTCACTTGGTGACTTCATCTCATCTCTTGGATTGAATTACCATCTGTATGCTGATGACACACTAATCTATCTCTCTGTCCCTGACCTCACTACAGCTGTGCAGTCTCAAATCGCTCAATGTCTCTCAGCCATTTCATCATGAATGGCCCACACCACCTAATACTTAATATGGCTAAAAAAAGAGCTGGTGGTGTTCCCTCCTAAAACCCATCCACCAACCCCCTTCACCATCACAATAGAAAACTGTGCTATACACTCAGTATCCAAAGCAAGCTGTCTAGGGGTCATTCTTGATTCTAAATTAACCTTCTTCCCCCATATCCAAGCTGTCACTAGAACATGCTGCATCTTTCTAAAAATATTGCAAAAATACGTCCTTTCCTCTTCATGTCAATGGCAAAAACACTATCCCAGGCCCTCATTCTCTCTAGACTTGACTATTGCAACATTCTACTCTCTGGTCTTCATGCTTCTTATCTCTCTCCACTTCAATCTGTTATCAATTTAGCCGCAAGAATCACCACATTTGCTCCCAGATACCTTCCCTCGCTTCTCTTCCTGAAATCCCTCAATTGGCTACCTATAAAATATCATATTTCTTACAAAAGTCTCCTCCTCACCTGTAAGTCTCTCTGTTCTTCAGCACCCTCTTACATCTCTGCTCTTATCTCCCGCTACACCCCTTCCTGTCCCCTACGGTCTTCTCAAGAGTTCTTCCTGTCCTCTCCCTACACAACTCGAGCCATCTCTCGACTACAAGCTTTCTTACTGGCTGCCCCTCAACTCTGGAATGTCCTCCCTATCACCATTTGCCAATCATCCTCACTCATCACTTTCAAACATCTCCTCAAAACCCACCTGCTCAGGGAGGCATCTCAATAGCAATATCCTCCTCTTGCACACAGATAGTCACACCATAATCCTTCTGTACTTCTTTCACCATACTTTGTACCTGCACTTATAATCCCCTACTGTCTCTGTTTGTCATCATGAATTCTAATTAGATTGTAAGCTCCTTGGGGCAGGGTCCCTTTCCCAGTCTATTATTCCCTTGCTGCACGTTCCCCCACAAATAATGCAATAATGGCACTTAAGCTTAATGATCTTAACCCAGTTCTGTAGTTTTGTATTATATTATTTCAAATTTTGTTAAGTGCTGTGTACATGTATGGAGCTATATAAATAAAGATGCATACATACACATACATACAACATAGTTTCCATTAATTTCCCCACTACTGACATAAGACTTACTGGTTTGTAGTTACCATATTCTTCCCTGCTACCTTTTTGTGAAGCAGTACTACATTTGCTAGCATCCAATCTTCTGGAACTACTCCAATCAATAGTAAATGATTGAATAATTCTGTTAACGTTTTTGCCAGAACACTCTTAAGATATTTTAATAAATTTACGTGTATACCATCTAGTCCAATCTATTTAACTGTTTTTACCTTACAGAGTTGAAGTAGAACTTCTTCCTCTGTAAACATGCATGCATCCCATGTCTTGCTATTTCTTTTTTCTAGCAGAGGTCCCTTCCCTTCATCTTCCTCTGTAAAAACTGAACAGAGCCCTTTATTCTAATTTACATAGTTTCCATTTTTTTTGTTTTCAGTCTAACTAGTCCTTGTTTCATTTTCTTCCTTTCACTTATATATCTAAAAACTGTTGTATCCCCCTTTTTATTGACTGGGCAATTTTTTCCTCTGTGTGAGTATTGGCACATCTAATAATGCATTTGGCCTCCTTCAGTCTAGTCTTGTACCGATGCCTATCTTCTTCCTTCTGCATCTGCTTATATTTCCCAAATGCTTCTTTTTTCTTCTTTACTATATTTGCCACTTCTGCTGAGTACCACAGTGGTTTTCTTATTCTTTTACTCATTAGATAATCCCATTTCTCTAAAGATCTCCAGGTTGTTAAAGACTCTTTCCATTTTAGAGAAATCAGCCTTTGTAAGATCTAGAACCTGATTTCTGAATAATAATGCATACAGAACATGAAATGAAATGAAAGAAACCAAACAGAAGACCAGTAATTCAGAAAATGGAAAAGTAGTCTGAAATTAAAATGTTCACAAAGGATCCTGTAACATAAGTCCAGATATGAATACAGTTGAAATATGTTCAACTGAATTACCAATATGGAAAGAGCCCACCTGAAATTAGTAGTCTAGAGTCATTAAATAATAGAGTCAGATGGGTTTAAGATAAAGATGAGAATGAGTTTGAAATGATGGAGAAGTAAAACATGACCTTCCTTCAAATAAATATCTATCTGTATCCCATGCTGCTTGTTGTTAGTGGACTTGTATACCAATTGATGAAACAGCAGTAGGAAAGGATCCAGTAGGGGGAATAAGTACAAAAATAAAAGCAGATCTAAGTGTTATTTATTGGAATATAATATGTAACAGAACACAAGAAAAAGTTTACTGGCCTCTTGGGGTCCAGTTCCTCATATCGATCTTGAACTGGCATTCTCCTTCAAAACATTTATGTTATCGAGTTAACACACAGTATGAAAGTAAGCACCTAAATGCGCAAGATGTTAGCTGCCATAGCAGTTCCCCAGTCTGGGCTAGCTGGGGGCGACACCTACTTGGTATCTAGCAAGGAACCAGCATGAGTATGAGTGGTGCCTAATAGTGTAATATTGCATAATCAATGTGAAATTAAATAAAAGCTACCAATGTACTCACATTTAGATCAGCAAAGGGAATAACCAAAGCTGACAATCAGGCATGTGGAGAAACCTCACCATCTCCACTCAGTGATTCACAAAAGAATTGCAGCTGCTACAGCACATTAAACAAAATAGCTTCCACACATACGTGATCCTCCAAAATGTTTTAGTAAAAATATATCAAGAGTTAAATCAAATAACTCATACACAAGTATAAAATCCCAATATAGTAAAAATCCTGGACTTACACATTTCGCGGATATAACCGCTTCCACAAAGCCACTAATTGCAAATGTATATGACGGCTGGCCCCTTGAGATAATTTTATCTCACTTATGTGTGGAACCTCCTTCATTTAAAATGATGTAGCAGCTGCAGTTTGTATGAATGGTGCCGAACTAGGTAAGTTAATGTGTTAAACTAAGAGTCATTTGTTCATTAGTTAGCAGGCTGAGTCCTAATTCAACATTTGCCGTGATAAAGGTTTTTACAGGTTGAGTCCCCTTTGTCCTTTACCCACAACACTCTCTACCTGCATGTACAACTCTGACACAGCCATCTTTGACAAATAACTTCAGCTTATCAACTTTAGTTTTGAAAAATGTTAATACTGCCACTGGTAGCAATGTAACTTTATATATCATTTTTACAAACAGCCTCCTCAGGAGAAGGAGAATCATCATTTATTACATGGTTGCAGGCTGTTTTTTTTTGTTTTGTTTTTTATAGTATTACTTTACTGCCACCAATATGTCAATATGTCACCTATCTGTCCTGCCCCCCTATTTCTGTTTTATATAATGACAGTAAGGTGTATTTTAATGCAATGTACACGACAGAGTCGTAAGCATGTGAATTGATGTTTTGTCTGTCTGAAAATAATATACAATGTTTGTCGCTAGTATCTGTCATTGTTAGTTTCAAGTCACACTTCATGTCAAGGATATTCTGTCTGTCATGTTATCTATCAGTCAAAAGTGTTTTTAATTTTTTCTAGTCTGCCTGTCCACTTCTACACATAACGAATGTCAAAATTTCAGTAGCAGCTTTCTCTGTCAACTAGACTGTATTATTAATTTTTACATTATGATGAATATAGACTTGTTAACTTCAGAATCACCAATTTGCAAAGGATAAAGAAAACCACACAGTAGATGCTGCAGGTGCGCATCACCACCACATTTCAGTATATGCTTGACCCTTACCTTCATATGGATGTTGGAATTTGTGTGTTTGTGTGTAAATACACACAGTATGTCAAACTATAATATCTGCTTGTCATGACTTTATGATGTATTATGCCTATGTATGTAGTATCTATCAGTTACTCCATCAGTCATAACAGAGTCTCAGGCCCAGCTAGATAGATAGATAGATAGATAGATAGATAGATAGATAGATAGATGAATATAGGTATAATGGGCACTCCTATACAAAGTGATATGGTTATTATTAGTTGCCATGGTGCTACATTCATCAAAATGCAGATATTTTACACATATCATACAGAAATTAGAACTCTTAGGTCTTTACTCTACAAAAAAGTGTTGGAGAAAAAAAAATACATATATATCTCTCAAGATAAGCATACTGCACAGCATAATTTAATTGACAATTAATATCAGATGTCAAAGGCAAAATTCGGATTCCACATCAGCAAACAATTTATGCATCAAACCTCTAATATTTTCACTCCAGTGATTTGAGGCGGACAGGTAACAGTCTTTTATTATAAACTTCCTTCACCACTCAGACTAGCAATTAGTCCTCAGCCATGCTTCACGACCCCTGGCTGTCTGTTTGTTGGCTTTGATCACAACTTTGTTCACTGACACAAATCTAATATTCAGGAGTTGCAAAAATGTAACTATCAAGACTGATTTATGCCCAGCCGTATCCTAGGCCAAATAGAGGTGTAATTACCTGTTATTTCAAGTCCTAGTTTGACCTTAATTCTTAACCTCTCTTTTTATGGCAGACTGATTATTCACATTGCTCAATTACAAAATGTACATTATTACATATGCAGGTGGATCCAGGTTAATAATGAAAGTTACAACTGAAGGTAATATCCCAGCATGAGGCAAAAGCAATATGAAAGGTTCCTTAAAGACTGTAAAAGGTCACAAAGGTCTGACTGAACAGTTGTTAGTCTATCATGAACTTACCATGCCTGTAGGGGGTTTATCATAAAACTCACTCATACTTAACGCCTTTCTTTTGTAGTGTAGTAGGTAGACAATATACATCTTACCTTGTGGATGCAAGGGAGGTGTTCAATGCACGATTCAGATGTGAATCACTGCAGTGATATGTAGTTGGGAGCTCCGCAGCAAAGATGAGGGAGGAAGAGAGGGAAGAGAGGCTTAACATGCAAAAGGCAGTTTGGATGGTCAGGCAGGAACATGGTGCATTTATAGTTAGTATCAAGGGTTAGTAAAAACGTGAAACCACAAAGGGCTATGCAACATATTGTTAACCATTTGTGTGCCACAGAGTCTGTGACACCCTAGGAGTTAGCAGGGAGCAAAGTGCAAGGGTTCTGGAATCCATCATTAACCCATTTGAGCGCCAGATGGGTATTCAGTGCATTGCTTTGCAATGCGTTGTATACTCCACTCACACTCAAAGGAGTTAACATCCGCCCAACAGTTTGAATGATCAAGCATGAGGCTGGTGCACTTAGGGCTAGTAAGAGCTGTGCAACATATTGTTAAGCCTTTAGCTGCCAGAAAGGTATGCAACAAAATGTTGTTGGATACCGCTCTGGCACTCAAAGGGTTAAGCACACTTTTCTGGTTTGTAACCATTTGAATGCCATAGAGGTGCACAAATGCACTTAGAAACCCACTGACAATGAATGTGTTGCATGCCTGTCTATCAGTGTGTCTGTGTCCCCTCTATGTGTGTGTCTGTGTGCATTTCTGTTGCATTTGCGTGCATGCATGTAGGCACGTGCATATCTGTTTCATATGTATGTGTGCATATATGTTGCACGTGTGGTGTTTGTGTCTGTGTGCATGTCTCTCACTGTGTGTATGTGTTTGCCTGTGTGTTGCATATGTCTGTGTGTATTCCAGAAAACTACACCCAACAGCCATAACATGACTGGCAATGATAGAATATTATATATATATACATATATATACAGTGCCTTGCAAAGTATTCACCCCCCCCCTTGGCATTTTTCCTATTTTGTTGCATTACAACCTGGAATTAAAATGGATTTTTGGGGAGTTTGTATCATTTGATTTATACAACATGCCTACCACTTTGAAGATGCAAAATATTTTTCATTGTGAAACAAACAAGAAATAAGACAAAAAAACAGAAAATTTGAGCATGCATAACTATTCACCCCCCCAAAGCCAATACTTTGTAGAGCCACCTTTTGCAGCAATTACAGCTGCAAGTCTCTTGGTGTATGTCTCTGTAAGCTTGGCACAGCTAGCCACTGGGATTTTTCCCATTTTTCAAGGCAAAACTGCTACAGCTCCTTCAAGTTGGGATGGGTTCCGCTGGTTTACAGCAATCTTTAAGTCATACCACAGATTCCCAATTGGATTGAGGTCTGGGCTTTGACTAGGACATTCCAAGACATTTAAATGTTTCCCCTTAAACCACTTGAGTGTTGCTTTAGCAGCATGCTTAGGGTCATTGTCCTGCTGGAAGTTGAACCTCTGTCCCAGGCTCAAATCTCTGGAAGACTGAAAGGTTTACCTTAAGAATTTCCCTCTATTTAGCGCTATCCATCATTCCTTCAATTCTGACCAGTTTCCCCATAGCATGATGCTGCCACCACCATCCTTCATTGTGGGGATGGTGTTCTCGGGGTGATGAGAGGTGTTGGGTTTGTTCCAGACATAGCGTTTTCCTTGAAGGCCAAAAAGCTCAATTTTAGTCTCATCTGACCAGAGTACCTTCTTCCATATGTTTGGGGAGTCTCCCACATGCCTTTTGGCAAACAGCAAACGTGTTTGCTTATTTTTTTCTTTAAGCAATGGATTTCTTCTGGCCACTGTTCCGTGCAGCCCAACTCTGTGAAGCGTACAGCTTAAAGTGGTCCTATGGACAGATATTCCAATCTCTGATGTGGAGCTTTGCAAATCCTTCAGGGTAATCTTTGGTCTCTTTGTTGCCTCTCTGATTAATGCCTTCTTTGCCTGGTCCATTAGTTTTGGCTGGTGGCCCTCTCTTGGCAGGTTTGTTGCGGTGCTATATTCTTTCCATTTTTAATAATGGATTTAATGGTGCTCCGTGGGATGTTCAAAGTTTGGGATATTTTTTTATAACCCAACCCTGATCTGTACGTCTCCACAACTTTGTCCCTGACCTGTTTGGAGAGCTCCTTGGTCTTCATGGTGCAGCTTGCTTGGTGGTGTTGCAGACTCTGGGGCCTTTCAGAGCAGGTGTATATATTGAGATCATGTGACAGATCCTAGATGCGGTGCTGATTCTGAGGCAGAAGCAGCAACAGCAGCAGCAGCATCCTCATTCTCAGCCAGTAAAGGGGAATGGGAAGGAGAAGAAGAAAGAGGACATTCTTCTCCACCTTTTCCCTCCCCCCTGAAGTCATGAGTGTGGGACAATTTTTTTCTTGGGGCATTCACGATGTAGTCATCAACAATGGCACTGTGCACAATTTGTGTCAAGTCAGTGAGAAGGGCAAAGGAGGGAACACACCTAGTTACAACCACCCTGATAACACACATGAACCACAGACACCATGACAATTATGTGAAACATAGTAAAGCCAAACACCCACCACAGGAATCACTCCTCACTGTTGCGGTACCCCCTGGCTCTCCAGAAAGGCAACAAGTGGTGGGGCACAGATCAAAGAGGAGGAATAATAGAGAGACCCAGCCAGAGGCTGGAAATTCGATGACGAGTGAAACAACTACGTTGCCATTACCTTCTTGTTCTCCCACCACCAAGTGAAAGCCACTCATTGCACAACCATTGCACACTATATGGTATACTGACCACACATGGTAGTGTGGTGGAGGAGAATCAAAAGTAGGGCATCAAGCAGCGTCTGAGGAGATTCCATACCACAAAATATGCTAAGCTGGTAGCAGGTAGGGTTCATCATTACTATTAAACTGTCAGCATGTTGTTATGTGTCCTTAGCGGAGTGTTAACAAAGGGCATAGTGACAACTGCAGTACTTGGCTTTTGGTGGGGGGATTTCACATTGGAGTCCCTAAGTAATATGGTGTTTGGATAGAGTTGTGCCAGGTGTTTCATGTGAGTGCAGATGTACCCTTTTTGCCACTTTCCAGTCCTTCCCTTAACTGAACATTTCAGTTGATGATGTGAGAGGACAAAAAATGTATTCTCAAAACACCCATGATTTTGAAGTAGGAGCAAGCGGAAAAGCATTATTGGCCAACTTCTTCTTTTCTCCACACATATCTGAAGTGGTGGTGGCTAGTTATAGTGCCTCAGGCGCATCACTGGAGCTAGTCACGGCAAGTGGAACCTTCATCATTCATCACCCTTGTTAATGCTATTGTTGATCAGGGCTTACTTTTTAAAAAACAAAACAAAACATAGACCTGCAAGAAATTGGACAGTTTTGGGGACTTGTTTCTAACAAGCCTCAGTCCTACAAATCAATGTTTCCTTAGGGCTTGTGCCACAGAGCAATGTTTCCTCAGAGCTTTTGACTCTAGTAAGTCTAAGTCCTACAAATCAATGTTTCCTCAGGGCTTGGGCCTCTAACAACACATCTTACAAATCATCCTCTACAAAATACTCTGTCTCGTCAAGTATCAGTCTACCCCAGTGGCAGCTTACGT
The DNA here is from genome assembly GCA_037306005.1 of Rhinophrynus dorsalis. Classification (NCBI taxonomy): domain Eukaryota; kingdom Metazoa; phylum Chordata; class Amphibia; order Anura; family Rhinophrynidae; genus Rhinophrynus; species Rhinophrynus dorsalis. The sequence goes on from CM074721.1 coordinate 323,925,338, forward strand.
CAGTGAGTCCCTATCTCTATCGGGTTACATTCAAATTTCTTATTTTAGTTATTTTTTGAACTATCCCTCCAATACCAGTCAACAACCCCCCCCCAAACAAATTCCCTATTCAACTGATTCTTTCCACAGAATCCACTCACCAACAGAGACACCCTCCTCAGACCTCTTTTATGGGAACATAGAAGTTACACAACACATAGCAAATATTATTTTATTTACCAAAAGCATAGTATAAAAGGGGCATGAGTGTGCCTGTGTTGGTGGGGTGTGGGGAAAGAATCAGTTGAACAGGGGATGATTTTTGGGGGGGTTGTTTAATGGGATTGGGGGTCAGTTAATAAAAATAAATCCTAAATAAAATAAAATAAAAACCATAAGACATGGTATAAAAGGGGTCTGAGGAGGGTGCCTGTGTTGGTGAATGAATGAATCATTTGAACAGGGAATTTGTTTTGGGGGGGGTTTCTTGACTGCTACTGGGGGGCAGTTAAATAAATTAAGAAAATAAAAGAAGACATTTGTATGTAAAGGGATAGAGACAGGAACCCCCTGACATAAGCTGCCACAGGGGTGGACAGATACTTGACTTGATAGAGTATTTTGTAGAGGATGATTTATTTGATTTGTTCTTAGAGGCCTTTGTAGGGCTTAGACTTATTAGAGGCCCATGCCCTGAAGACCCATTGCTCTGTAGAACTTAAGCTTGTTTGGCACAAGCATTAATGAAACACTGATTTGTAGGATTTAGGCCTGTTAGAAACAACCCCCCCAAGAAAAAAAATGTTTATTTTTTTTGTAGGACTAAAAGCAGTAACATGGAAGATGGATGATGAAGGTTCCACTTGCTGCGACTGGCTCCAGTGATATGCCTGAGGCAGTAGCAGCACAATAAGTAGTCCCCAGTCTATGTGGAGAAAAAAATAAGTTGGCCAATAATTCTTCTCCACCTGCACCTCCTCCAAAATCATGGATATGTTGTTATTAGAATATACTTTTTTCCCTTGAGAACAGGAACTGTGGCTTCCATCAGCAACTGCAATGTGCACAGTGTGTGTGGTAAATAACATCTGGGGGCACAACTGTATCCAAATACCATGACACCTGAAACCAAGTACTGCCGCTGTCACTATACCCCTTGTCCAGACCCAGCAAAGGACACATGACAACTTGGTGACAGTTTAATAGTAATGATGAAATCTCCCTGCCAGCATCTTAGCATATTCTGCAGGATGGAATCTCTCAGATGCTGCTTGATGCACTGCTTGCAATTCTCCTCCATCACACTGGCATGTGTGATCAGTGCACTACACAGTGTACAATGGGTAGAGACAAACTGCCACATCCTAACATCAACAGAGTTGCTATCATTTGGTGGGGGAGGTAACGATGAACAAGGTGGTTTGGCAGAAGATGTAGTTACCCTAGAAGGTAATGGAGAGCTAGTTGCTTCACTCGTCATGGAACTTCCAGTCTCTGCCTGGGTTGTTCTATTCCTGTCACAGATTACCTTGCTTCCAGCGCTGCCACTTCAGCGATACCTGGCGTCTTTCCACGCGTTATCTGCAGGCGCAAGGCTTCAGAGTGAAGCAGGTCTCTGTTTTATGCCATGCTTCCTGTAGTCTCCTCCTACCTACTTCTTTCCTCTGAACCTGCTCCTCCTACCTACTTCCTGAGGAGGGGTTTAAAGGGCAGCCTGAGTCCTGACTCAGTTGCTCTTGCATTGTTGTTCAAAGCAGTTCTATTACCTTGGGCTCTGTGTATGACCTGGCTTGTCTTCCATCCAACCTGGTGCCGACCTGTGGCTCTGGCTGACTACCTGAACTGTGTATGACCTGGCTTGTCTGACTACCCTCTCTGGTGCTGCTTGTGGCTCTGTCTGCCTATTCTTACATTTGTCCCTTGTACCTAGCAGACACCCAATCTAGTGCGGACCTGGGGCTCTGGCAGACTAGCTCTGATACTGACTGCAGGTGTGAGTCGGTATTCTCATAACTTTGGATCAAGATCCTGTGTCCCTGTTCCTGCTGCTGGTTCCTGCAGAGACTACCAATGGCTGAGGCCTAGTCTCCAGCAGTGTGGTCATGCTTGGTAGCCTACTATTTCTGATAGCAGTGCTTGCTGGCTTTTAACCCTCTGCTTGTTCCTGCTGTATTACTTGTGCACTACCTTTCTTATATTATAATAAATTGCTTTTAACTATACCATACTGACTCCTGAACATCTTTGGGGAACTGTGACAATTCCTCCTCCTCTATGATCTTCACCTTGCCTCTTGTTGCCTTTCTGGAGAGTCAGGGACAGCAAAAGCGGTGCTTGATTTCTGTGGTGGATGTTTGTCTTTAACATGTCTGGAGTAAATGTCATGGTATCTGTGTTTCATGTGTGATATCAGGGCACTTGTGCCAAGGTGTGTTTCCTTCTTTCCTCTTTTCACTGACTTGTCACAAATTGTACGAAGTGCCATTGCTGATGACTGCACTGTGCCTGCCTCAAGAGAAAAATAGTCCCACACCCATGATGACTTCAGGAGGAAGGGAACAGATTGAGAAAAATGGCCTCTTTCTTCTTCTCCTCTGCATTCCCCTTCATTGTCTGTGGCAGTGGATAATGTTGCTGCTTTTGCTGCTACTGCCTCAGATTCATCACTGCAACTAGGATCAGGAGTATTGCTACTGCTGTCTAGGAACCTGTCCTAGTCCCGCATCACTTGTTGAACCCATTCCCACTGTGTCCACAGTGGTCTGTGGCACACTAGCTTGCTCCTCAGCATCCTGCTGCCCTTGCAACTCAGCATCAGAAGGAATTAGAGCAGTTGCAAATTCCTCTAATTCCAAATCTCACTGCAAATGGTGGTGGTGGTTATGCCCATCCTCATTCCTGTCTCCCATTATGTCTCAGTTTCTGTTAAAAAAGTCCATCAATGTACCTTCCACCCCCCATTCCCTACATGCTGCTGCCCTATTCCAGACATCTCACGGCTGCTTGGAGGAGGTGATGAGCAATGTGACAGAGGGTCCCCTAATGTCACACTTGCCATTAGCTTTTGACCTGAAGAAGAAGGCAGACTAGCACTAGCAGCAGTAGCAGAAGGCACAGGCAGCTGATCTGTGCTCCTGCTGGTGGTGGTGGTATTAATTCTTATCCTGTTCTCCTCCCCCAACACCAGTTCTGGTCTCTTCAGGATCATGTTCCACCTGGACACTGTAGTGAAGGGGAGGTGAGGAGGACTACCAGAGCCAGAGGGATGGTGTGGGCTAACTTGACCGCTAGTCTGGATTTGGACGTTCTCAAATGTTTCCCCTACCACTCCAGCTGCTTCACCATTACTGCTACTACCACTAACACCAACCACATCATGTTCAGCTGCTGAGTCTTCCTCCTCAGTCTCACAGTCACTATTATTATGAGGATATTATTGATTACCCCCTCCTTCACTCCTAATGCTAACAAGCTGCTGGACCTCAGTAGCAGTAGTACTAGCACTGGCAGGACTGCTTGGGAATGGCAAGTGTGATTTAGGGTCCCTTGCTGCCACACTTGGCATCATTTTCTCCCTCACCCCCCCCGAGTTCTACAAGAAACACTAGCAGCAGGCAAAATATTGGTGGCAGCAGGTTCAGCACTGGCAGCAGGTTCAGCACTGACAACAGGTACAGCGCTGGTGGCAGCACGTCTGGCAGCAGGTATAGTAATGGTGGTTGCAGGTATAGAAATGGTGGTTGCAGGTACAGCACTGGTGGCAGCATGGGCAGAACATCTGACAGCAGGTACAACACTAGTATCTGCAGATACAGCAATTGTGGCACTGGCAGAAGGGGCATCACGTCTGGCAGCAGGTACAACACTAGTGGCTGCAGGTACAGCAATGGTGGCACTTGCAGCAGGGGCAGCACGTCTAACAGCAGGTACAACACTAGTGGCTGCAGGTACAGCATTGGTGGCACTGGTAACAGGGGCAGCACGTCTTGCAGCAGGTACAACACTAGTGGCTGCAGGAACAGCAATGGTGGCACTGGCAGCAGGGTCAGTTCATCTTGCAGCAGGCACAGGCAGCTGACCTGATTTAGGGGGACTGGACAGCATTAGTTCAGTACTGCTAGTCACTTCCTCCTCCTCAGACTCAGTGGATACATAATAAGGGTCCTTCCAGTTCCTCCATTTGCTGCTCATTGTGATAGCAGTCACTATTAGCCTTTCCTGCCTCAATTTTGACAAAATATCACAGCAGAAAAGCACAGTGCATCTATCTCGCTCTGTAGCTGCTTCTATCTCAGGGGCTGAAACTGATGTGGTTGGTGTTAGTATTAGTAACAGTAATGGTGAAAAAGCTGGTGGGAAGAGTGATAGGGGAGTGGTAGGGGAAATAATGCTGAACATCCAGACTAGCGGTCAAGGGAGTCCACACCATTCCTCTGACCTTGGCAGTCCCCTCACCCCCACTGCATTGTCCAGGTGGAATGTGATCCTGTAGAAGGCAGAATTGTTACCTAGAAGTAATAATGCCACCACCATGAGAAGCAAAGATCAGCTGCCGGTGCCTGCTGCTAGTGCTGCCAGTCTACTTTCTTCTGGTCAACAAGAAATGACAAGTGTGGCATTAGGGGACCCTCTGTCACATTTCACATCGCCTTCTCCAACCAGCAGTGAGATGTCTATAATAGAGCAGCAGCAGGACTGAGGAACTAGTGGTGGTGGTGATAATGATGGTGGAGAAGCTGGGGTAGAGAGTTTGAGGAGAACATTTTTGCCCATCCCTATTAAACTGTCAGTAAATTGTAATGTGTCCTTAGCGGGGTCTGGACAAGGGGTATAATGACAGCAACAGTACTTGGTTTCTGGTGTCATGGTGTTTGGATGGAGTTGTGCCAGGTGTTATTTACTACACATACTGTGCACATTGCAGTTGCTGATGAGAGGCACAGTTCCTGCTCTCAAGGGAAAAACGTCTACCCTAGTAACAACACACCTATGGTTTTGGAGGAGGGGCATGTGGACAAGAATTGTTGGTCAACTTCTTCTTTTCTCCACATGTACCTGAAGGGGTGGGGGATAGTTATGGTGTTGCTACTGCCTCAGGTGCATCACTGGAGCTAGTGGTGGCAAGTGGAACATTCATCATCCATCACCCATATTACTGCTGTTGTTGATCCCATTCCCTTTGAGCTGCCTAATCATCCAGCTGCTTAAACAACTCAGCAGCAAGAACAGCAGTCGCAAATTCCTTATCTACATCAAGGCATTTAAAAGTGGCCACTGACCAACATGACATGACCTGCTGGTACTAGGTCAGTAGGGCATTATTTTTTCAGAGAGTGTGCTTAAAAAAACATAGGCTTACAAAAAATAAACAATTTTGGGGGGCTTGTTTCTAACAAGTCTAAATCCTACAAATCAATGTTTTCTCAGGGATTGGGCCTCTATCAACAAATCTTACAAATCATCCTCTACAAAAGACTCTACCCCAATGGCAGCTTACATCAGGGGATCCCTGTCTCAATTATGCTACATACAATTTTCTTATTTTATTTTTTTTATTAACTGTCCCCCAATAACAGTCAAGAAGCCCACAAAAAAAAATCCCTGTTAAACTGATTCTTTCCACGGACTCCTCCTACCAACACAGGTACCCTCCTAAAACCCCTTTTATACAATGTCTTATGGGTTTTTTAATTTTATTTAGTACTTTTTTATTTTTTATTAACTGCCCCCCAATACCAAAACCAAAAAACAACCCCCCAAAAAATATTCCCTGTTCACCTGATTCTTTCCTCACACTCCACCAACACAGACACCCTCATATCCCTTTTATACTATGCCTTTGGAAAATAAAATAACATTTGCTATGTGTTGTGTTTAAAGTCACTGTTCCCTTTGATTTCAATGGAATTAGCTAGGCGAAAAAAGCAGAAAAACTGCACTTTTCTATGGAGATTACTTGCAAACAGGTTGTGACATTTTTCGTCGATTTTGGTTGGAGGCAAAAAATTTCACCCATCCCTATTTAAGATGCCTGGAATAAAAAGAGTGGTCCAAAAAACAAATTAACTGGGAAATGCAATGAAGCATCTCTGTAGAAGCTGCAACATGGTTGGGTATGTGGATTTCTATGGATACCATGGGTCTCAACTGCTGGCTGGGTATCTACTGATCCTGAACAAAGTGGCAGGAAACAGATGACACAAGTAAAATCAGCTATACAAACATGAACTGACCATGGTCACAGTCTTGTTGGCAAAAGAACGGAACATAGTCGCTTGTATATATGTGTACATTTTTTGTACAGAAGTGTGAAATTGGAAATAGAAAGTTAGAATAGGTATCCAACCTAGGAAGTTGCAGGAAAACTCATGTCACTGAGGAGATTGCTCTGGAGGTACGGTGGGTGAATTTTAACCTCAGAAATGTTTGTCATGGTCACTGGGTTTTCCTGCCTTGGTGGAAGATACTTGCAAACTGGGCAACACAGGGCAAGTAAAAGTGGGGAATGTAGTGACTTTGCACATGATTGGAAGGGGCAGGTGTTGTTATGGAGGCAGGAATTGTGATGTAATATGCCTTTAGCCAATACACATGAAGGAGGGCAGGGTCAGAAAGTACATATAAAGAATATAGCAAGGCTTGGAACTGCAAGTCTGCATAATAGTCTGCGCATCCTCACCCACTGGGTGCTTATCATCTATGGCAAACTCCCTTACGTTCAGCAGTACGTACCTTAACTTCTGGTAGTCGTCATCCATCGTCATCAGCCTGCACTGATCAACTCGGTCACCAACTATAGCAAGTAAGTATTTACTTCATTATGATTTCCCCAAGTAATTATTATTACCGACCAAGCTAGGTATTCTCAGTCATCCGTCTTCCAGCTCAAATTCTCACTCACTGCACTACTCGTTATTTTCACCGCACTAGGCACACAAATCAGTCTTCACTAGTGGCTTTAAGCCATCAACTGCTATATATTTATTCATCACTCTTCATGAGTAGGTATTATTTGTTGTTGTTGATTTTGTTTTCAAATTAAATAAAGAAAAAATAAAGAGAAAATACTCCTGTCCACTTTTCTTTTAATCTTTATTTTTCAGTAATACTTTAAGTAGTCTTGCTCTTGTCCTAAAGAAGAAGGTCATTCCCTCTGACCATCACAGTCTTCACCTGGCTCAGCTACATTTCCTGTCTCATCCTTCTACATTCTAGTTGGTCAGAAGCTATGTTCAGTCAGAACAGTCAGGCATTTATAAGGTACATTCATATCAGTCACGGATCTACCTCACTCACTGATGCCCCTCCCCCATAGTTCACGTAACGTTATTGCAAGCTTCAATTTACATAGCATCTGCTTTCTCATTGCTACTACGTTCAGGTTTTCTTCAGGAAAATTGCAAATTGAATCTTACCTCATAGCATGCCGCTCTCAAGTGCAATCAGAATATAATCTTCTTCACTTCTGTAACTTTATTTAATACATTAGAAGATAATCACCTAACCTTTCCCAGCATCCAAGGCTGCCTTACCTTACCTCTTCAAGAGGTCGACGGTCAAGGATATTTCTAAGGTGTGGTCCCCTATGAACATCTTTTTCATAAAGGTGACAGTTCCCCCTTCCCCTATGCCTTAAACCATTTGCAGATGAGCAAGTACCTCTTCTCAGAGGCCGCAGGTTTCCTAACTTTACTTCTTCACAGAGGCCGCAGGTCCCTTGCCTCACCTCTTCCAGAGGCTTTAGGTCCCCTTTACCTTACCAGTTCTTAGAGGCCCAGGTCCCCTTGCCTTTCCCCATCACAAATTATGCTGGTCCCCTTAACCTTCCTTCTTTGCTGATGTTGAAGGTTCTCTTGCCTTACCTCTTTGCAGAGGCCAAAGGTTCCCTTGCCTTACCTTTTATCAGAGATTTACCTCTCAGCAGAGGATGGAGGTTTACTTACTTTGGTAACGACAGAAGTATTCTTTCATTCCCTCTTTATGTCTATAATGTCAGCGCTTTACTTTTATCATTTACACAAAGGTCCCATAGCCGATCTTTGTACAAGGAGGATTTATTAGCATACAAAAGAAAAAAGAGACGACAGATCATACAGGATTATGAAGCATCAACAGTATACAAGTGGACAAATGGCATACCTGACCCCCCCAATGAATCGGCCCGCAAGGAGAAGGAGACAAGACTGGAAGCCCAGGCAAGGGCTGAGAGACATCTTCAGCTCGGGTTCAGAAGGGGAAGCAGATAATGCAGAAGCCGCGAGCAGTAGTGAGATGTCCAATGCTCCCCGTTTTTTAGGAGTAGTGACTAGAAGTCGCTCAGGAGAAAGCGGACAAGGAGGGGGAAGAGGAAAAATAAAAGAATTGAGGCCCCCGTTAGCACCGGTTCAACAGACCAGATAATTTTCAATCTATACAGTTATGAATTATCCACAGATGAGACTAAGGTGCTCAGCAAAGGTTTGAGCTTCGTGCCCACACAAAGATTGGACAAGTTTAATATGGAAATAGAATTATATCGTTTTTCACGTAAATTGCACTTACGGGATTACTTTAAGGAAGCAACACATGTGACCGAGCACAAGGAGAATCCCTTCAAGATAAAAAGTTTTTTTGATCCCAGCACATAGAATGCATCAAAACATTCAACAGGATGATACATCATGATGTAATGGAGGAAATAGAAAATGGCGTACCAAAATACTCCAATATCACCACTGCGGAGAGAAAAGCGATAAGAAGGCTAAAGAACAACAAGGAGATTATCATTCATCCAGCAGACAAAGGCAGAGGTATTGTCATACAGGACTATGAGAAATACAGGCAGGAGGTAAGGAGGCAATTGGGGGATGACATGTGTTATAGGGAATTATCCTTCAATCCTACACATGTTTAAGAATGTAGTCTATCAGTACATAGACAGAGGTGTGGAGGAATGAATTTTAAACTCTAAAGTCGGCGAATTCATGAAAGTTGAACACCCTGTTGTCCCTGTGCTATACTGCCTGCCTAAAGTGCATAAGACCCTCCAGGGAGGCCCATTGTGTCTGATAGGGGATCCTTGATGTATCCTGTAGCACAGTATGTGGATAAAATCCTATAGCCTTATGTACAACTCCAACTTTCATCACTGATACTACTAACTTGTTGAACTCATAGCAAAATATAGACTGGGGAGACAGACATAATTCTAGCTACAATGGACGTCGCTAGTCTATACACATACATTCCGCATGAAGGGGGAAAGGCTGCAGTCTGGCACATGTTAGAAGAGAGCCGTGAATATAGTCCTGATGTCATAGATTATATTGTGGGACTTGTTGAGCTGATACTTACACATAACTATTTCAAATTTGAGGATAACATGTATATACAATTCACTGGGATGGCGATGGGGTCCTCCATGACACTTTCATATGTCAATACATATATGTGGCAATATGAACGGGTAAATATTATGCAAACCAGATTTTTGGCACATATTAAATTTTATGCCAGATATATATCGACGACTTGTTTGTGGAGTGGACTAGGGGCGAAACACTACTGTTGGAATTTGTGGAGCAGCTGAACAGCCTATCAACACCTATTAGAATGACACAATTACAGCACAACGAAAATAAGTTATTTGGATGTGCTGATTAAAAAGGCTGATAGTGGTATACATACAGTACTACATTTTACACAAAACCTACAGACAGCAATATGCTTTTAGATGCCAGAAGTCAACATCCCACATCACTCAAGAAGGTGTTCCCTAGATCGCAATTCATGCGAGTTAAAAGAATAGTTTCAGACCCCAGTGAGTTAACATCACAAATGGACAAGATGGGTACTAAATTCATAGAATGGAGTTATAAACAAAGTGAGATCCGTGAATGCATTGATCAGGTAACAAGTATGGAAAGGAATGAGCTTCTTGATAGGTGCCAGCAGTCTAAACGATGTAGTGACAATCGAATGATTGTTGCTACAACATTTTAAGATGTGACTAAAAAGTTTAAACAAACTACCCTCAAACACTGGGAACTTCTGAAAAAGGATCCAGAGATTGGGCACTTGTTTTGAGATACCCCGAAGTTTGCATATAAGAAAGGGAGGAGCATAAGAGATGAACTTGTGAGCTCTGATTCTGTTAACAAATATTCGGAAGAGCAAATTTCTTGGAGAAAAGGGGTCTTTAAATGTGCAAGATGCATTACTTGTTCTCATATGATCACAGGAGCAAGTTTTATTGTACCCAGAATTAATTATGAGATTAGGGTCAAGGAATGTGTAACGTGCACTACATCATATGTAATATACTTATTGATCTGTCCATGCCTGATGTGCAATGTGTATAAAACAAGTAGGCCCTTTAAAGAACGGTTAAGGGAGCACTGATCTCTGATCATAAGAGGGTTAAACAACACTGTGAATGAGCAACAACTTAAAAGTTCACCAGTGACTAGGCACTTTTGTTAAGATGAAACATAGTGTCAAGGATTTGCAATGTTTCCTGTTTGAAGTGGTTAAACAGGCTCCTCCATGGGGGGTGATAGAGAGAATCGGTTATCCAGATGTGAGATGTCCTGTATCTACAATTTAAAAACTCTATCAAGCACCAAAAGCCTGGAAAAACTTTCCTGAAAAGAAACCTTTGTATCTAAAAAAAATATGTAACTGATTATTTTGATATTGTTTCTCCATTTTGTGTAATTTGTTACTGTAAAAGTTCTTCAGGATATTCTAGAGGAATATTAATGTATTCCTCCTGCTAAAATGTTTTCAGATAAATACTCTATTTGACACCACCAACCTCACTCTCATCACCACTATCAACAAAGAGAGATACCAATAAGTGCCAGTACTCTCTTTTAATTGTATCTTCCATATAGTTAACATTTTTTTTTCTATCATTACTTTCCCTTTAAACACACAAACCAGGGCTGTTTCTATGCTGTGCCTTTTTCTGAAACCAGTAGCGGCTAATAGATTTTGTGTGTTGACAAGTGGGCTTCAATTGCCTTAAAACTACCTTCTCAAAGACCTCACCTATCAAGGGAAGTTTTGACAGAGATCTGTAGTTTGCCGTGCAGTCTGGATATAATATTGTATTTTTCAAAAGTGGTCTGATAAATTCTCCCTTCATTTGTTCTATTTAAAGGCCTATGTGTAGAGCGAAGGCTGTTTTTGAAAAATAAAAATTGGCTGTTTATGTCAACACACTCCCTATGCAGATGAATATTACCAGGGCCCATGTCATAGCTGTTGAGGTGAAGCTGAATTGTTTGTGTCATGTCTTTTATATCTACAAGGGAAAATTTTACTATGAAATCACAGAGCCCACATTCACATGTCTAGCTTTAATTGAATTCACTTGGAATGCTTGCTGAAAGGCTTTGTAAAAATAAGGCAAAGTTTTTTTATTTCCATTTTTCAGGTGTTATTGTAATACTTATACTACGAGAAACTGAAAAAAAAATGACATAATAATTAGGTATCAGTGAAAATGTTCGTCTCAAACTGAAATCGGCAAAAAATGGCACTTCCTGCTTAGCGGGTGAAATATGCCAACCACTACATAAAAGGTTTAATTCACACAGATTCAGTGTTAACAACAAAAAGACAGGGACACCAGTGGGAGACCATTTTTGCCAAAATGGATACAGCATCAGGGACATTAAACTGTCTGTACTGATGGGACTGTTTTTCACTCAGAGTCAGATAAAAATATGGAATGTTAAATTAATGTTCCAGTTTAATACTTTAAATAATGGTGTGAACACTGATAGGGAATTTCTGTCACATTTTTACATTGTGGATTAGCCTTTAGTCTTACTGGAAGTGTAACTATCTTTGACACTTCCAGCGGATGACTGCAATTTACATCACACTCCTTTACCATTGACTGATCAAAGAATTTGGGCCTGGATTGAGCTGATCTTGTCTGCTTTCCATTCTAAACAATGCAATGTGTATAACATGCCTGAGGAAGAGACCCGAGAGGTCTGAAAAGCTTGCATCCTAAATCTGCTTAGTTAGCAAATAAAGGTATCAACTTGACTATATTTGCCTTCTATGGATCTATTATAGACTTCGTTAGTGATGGGCAGCTGCCAACCTGGGTGCTAAAGACCGCTCCGGTTATCAGGATTACAGGTAAGTGTTTATTTTCATGGGATGTTGTTAAGTTGTTGGATTAAACCCGTGAGTGCCAGTAAGGTATGCAACACTGTGCAATGTGTTGCATAGCCCACTGCCACTCATAGGGTTAATTCTACTAACATTTGACACTTTTTTGAGTACTTTGGATGTATTGATATAGGGCTTAGGACCCAGTATCAATACATCCACTGGTCCCACAAGTTTGGGGTTTTTTTTGCTTTTTTTCCCCTTCAATTCCTGCATTTGCAGGTTAAAACGTGCATTAGGGGATTCTGCTCCCAAAAATATGGGTGAAGATATTCCCCTGTTATAGTGGGTTCCTTAACGCATCTTAATGCCTAACACATGGAACTGAATGGGAAAATGAGGCTGGTTTTAATGGATTCTAATGGGTGCAATCTTTTAGCCAGACGTGTGTTTTTTTAACCCGTATTTTTTCATAACACAGGTATTTGAATGGCTTGTCCTGCTTGAAAAAAATGCCGTTGGCATTTTTTTTTTTTTTTTTGCTGATGGGAGTAATTAAATCGAGGCCCAAGACTGAAGATTTAGCTACCAGACTGAGCACACATTTGGGGGGATTTAATAAGTCACGCTAAGGACTTGTATGTCATTTGAAAAATATAATGTTGCTGAATATACCAGCTATCCCAAGATGTACGTTTAGACCTATTATAAAAGATGAGAGTTGGTACCGTGTTAGCCATAGAAATACAGGAGGCAAATATAGTCAAGTTGATATGTTTATTTGCTAATTAAGCAGAATAAGGATGCAAGATTCCAGGACCTCTCAGGTCTCTTCCTTAGGTATGTTATATAGATAAATATGTCAGTTGAAAACTATAATGTTGCTGAATACAACAAAAAGCTGCAAGCAATGGAATAACATTCTCCATCTATATAACAATATAAATTAAAAAGTAATGTTGCTTATAGATTAAAAATCCTGCTATAATGAATAGAATTTGGGCCAAAAATGTTCAAATCCTGCTATGATTTTAATATAAATTCTTAAATAGCATTGTCAGTAACCTCTTTTGTGTATTGACACATATTCAGATTTCGTAGATTTGCCATCAGCATGTTAGCTTGCCTTTGTTCTTTATATTATGTAGAAAAAGGTTACTCTTTCCATAAAATTATTCTTTTATTAGGCTAATTTGCATATCTGCTATTTACTAGATAAACAATAAAGCATCTTTAAAGGCTGTCTCATAATTTTTCATTGACAAAGCACTGACAGAATCAAAGAGGACTTAAGCAAACATACAAATGTGTCATCTAATGGCCCATCAAACAGCCCTTGTCACATAGTTAAACCTTTTATCTCTCTCTTCCAGATTCTAATCAGAGGATCAGTTTGCATGTTCCTAATGTCACTGCAGCAGCAATCTAAAGGATATTTTTATGTCATGGGAAATAAACTCATTCTTGTCCAAATTAAACATTTGAATGCCTTGTTTTTATCTCTCTCTTTGTATGCACATTAGCATAATGGCCTTTAATTGGATTTATATTTTGTGATTAAAGACAAAAAGGTGAATCTTGTCTGTTGGGATTGATAGAAATACTCTTTGCTTCACAAGACAAATCACACTATGACAGAAAGTGATTAGAACTGGAAATATGAATATTGGAACTTCAAAGCCACCTCAAATGTTATGGGTATCCACCAAGGTTAATGAAATGTAGGTCCGGGGTATGTTTATTATCTCTCACAAAGTTTATGATTTTCTCTTTTGAAAAGCAAAAAGATAATACATTTTTTTACATAAAAAATGTCCAAATACATTTAACTGATTGTGTACTAATGATATTGAGGATAATGAAGCAAATGAGGCAAAGAGAGCAACAATGTTCTTTGTGTATTCAATGGTGTTTTATCTGCGCATTGTCAATGTACAATGCTCTTTGTTTGTGTAAATGCTCAGTTTTCTTCATGTGTACCAAGAGGCTTTGGGCTGTTTCCACTCCTCTGTATCCAGACTACAATACAATTGAGAAGAGAGGAAATATGTGGCAAAGCACTCAAAGGGTTAAGCCCCCCCCACTCGCGGCAAGCCCCGCCACTTTTTGACGCGATTAGCGTCATTTTTGTCACCCCCTGGTGAACAGAGGACTACCCTCCGGGTAGCCCTCGACTGGAAGTTCCCAGGTATGCAAATTATCCCTCTTCCTTTTGCATACTATAGGAAACGGGGTTAAAGGGATAGTAATACTTCGTTTTAACTTTATTTTATTTTGTAGGCATGAAAAAAACATGAAGAATGACATAAGTCTTATCTCTCAAACCTTTATGGTTTAAGAGATATTCACAAGCAACGTTTCCCCCTCCCGCCCCTTTTACCTAGTGTAAGCCATCTCTTCTCAGATGTGGAATGCAGTCCATAGACCAGACAGATAACAGAAGGGGACAATTTTCTTTGTATGAAAACAATGAAAACCCTGCCCCCCTTGACAAGTTTTTCAGCTTTTTCCCTTATCTTAATTGACGATTGTCCCTCTCTGCAGTCTACCTGGGCACCTCCCTTCTGATCTGGTTGAACGGGGGGGGGGTACTTTATTTGTGAATATTTCTTAAACCATAAAGGTTTGAGAGATAAGACTTATATCATTCTTCATGTTTTTTAATGCCTACAAAATAAAATAAAGTTAAAATGAAGTATTACTATCCCTTTAAGGGGTTGTTCATGCTGAGATTGTGCACTGGTAGAGTCATGAGACATACTATACTAAGCGATCTATACAAAGGCAGAGGTTTAGCAAACTTTTGTATAGGTGAAGGATATGTTCTTAATGTCCATTCATTTATAAATGAATGATAATTCAAATATAATAATATTCCAGAGGGAATTACTTTTCAGAAAAAAAGAAATAATGGAACAAGAAAATGTGATCTGAGGAAATATGGTTTAAGACTAAGGAGTAATATTCTTTATTATTATGTTACAGAAAAGTTGGTAGAATCATAGAATAGCCTCACCAAAAGAAGTGATGAGGGCTACTTAAATTGGTTTGTCTGTCATCAAACACCATGTTTCCATGTTACACTTGTCTTTTAGGTCATTAGTTTTCAAACCAAATCCTAATGGACCATTAACAGGCCTTAAGAATATCACAACTTGAGCACATATGAGTGAATTAAGATTCTTAAGCCTGCAATTATCTCTGGTGAGATAGATTAGTTAGTTACAGCAACAGCGATATAAACTTTTCAAACCTCAGGTCATAGGTTCTAGTCAAGGTCAACTCTAGGCAAGGTCAACTTGGCTTTTCAACCTTCTGAGGTAGATACAGTACCCAGGATATACTTCAAAATAAGAGACAATCTCAATGTATCCTTCCTGGTAAAATACTTAAAAAATGTATCTGTGTTTAAGTTTTATCTTGTTAGTGGAGCTGGAGACTAGGGTTGAAAATTACTGCTGGAGCCAATTCTCCTGCTTTAATGTGAAAATTAGGATTACCTACATTGTTATATGATCCAGCAAAGAAATAGGAGAAAAATATTGTAAATATTTAAGGTGCACTTTTCTTTACAATACAGCTGATCTGATATAGCTATGTTTTTTGTTTAGCCTCACAATTAATACATATAAATACAGAACACATACAATGCTGCATAATTCATACTTGTCTTGGGGAGTTTCTAAGCAAATTTGCATACTTAGCCCCAAGCTAATTTGCAACAATCGTACGTCTCATAATTTTCATTCAAAAAATAATATCCCTTTGATCTTACATTTGTAATTATAACATGTTTATTTCCAATGTTTGTTATAGCACTAAAAATATTTTTTTAATTCTTTTACATTGGTAAATACATACATAAAAGGCAAACTATAAATGCAAAGATTATGAATGCCTAAAATAATCACAGTTACAAGGATTAGCAAGAATAACAAAGAAAGAGAGATAAGGAAATGGAAGACAAAATAAACAGCTGGTGTTTTCTGATCCTTCAAATGTTAACTGCTGCTTTCAAGTATAAAATGCAATCTGTGATGAAACAACTTTCTTAACCTATTAGTGATAGAGAGTGTCCAGTGTATTGCTTCGTACTGGGCACCCTTGGAATTAATCAATCTTAATGTATATCTCATGCCAAACCTAATAAATTAATATTTTTATATTTTTAACTGACAAGCAACAGGAATAATATAGGGCGGCTGACTGTAACGATAACTGGTTACTACTTTCTTGAGTCTGTGGAGTAACAAGAAGCTGAGGAGCATTTCTAGTGATCATAGCTGGGAAATGATGCCAATTCTCATGTGCCCTTGCTGTGGTTGGCACCAGAAGTAAAGATGCTGGCCATAAAGTCAGATTGTCCCACAGCAGTTGAGCTGGGGAAGGACCAGGATGGGCACAGAAAGTATTTGAGAGGAGAAACCACAGACTATGGACCAGTATGAACCTGTGGCAAATATGCTGCTAATTGCTGTAAAAGTGGAAGCTTGCTGAAGTGATGTCTGCCAGTAAGGCTGAAGATCACTAGTGGATACCGGTGGCATGGACACTGAATAGATGTCCACTGGGCTGGATGAAGATCTCTGGATGATTCTGGATGTGAGGAGACAGCGGAAACTGAGTGGTTACAAATATATGCAATGTCTGTCATGCAGGCTGAAAATCGCTGTCATATACTGGTGGCATGTCGACTGAGAGGGAACACACTGAAGCAATATACACCAGGCAGGCGGAAGATCTCTGGCAGATAATGGAGACAAGTAGACAACAAGATGGGTGATAATAAGGTGGACATCAGAAGGATCTGATGCAAGGTACCAAGGGCTGAGTAAGAGATTAACTCACACACTAGGTCAAAACTAGTCAGACAGCAGAAGGATCCGATGCAAGGTACAAGATATGAGTGAAAAGTCTTTTTTCCCCACAGTAGCACATGACTTGGAGTGCAGTTAAGTGCAGTTCTGTGGCTACCGTGTCTGTGTTAATGCTCGAGAGAGAGAGACATTTTGTGTGTGTAATGGGGGGGGGGGTCAAGGCTTGGGAGGTAATGTGTGATTCTATGGTTATAATGGAGGAACTTTCTCCTTGTAAGTACAGGATTCAGCTCCCTCTCGACCCTTTTCTTTTTTAAGTTATCCTCCCTTCCAGCCCCCAAGAGATCTCTGGTTCTTTTGATGTTATCAGCCACTAAGTCTCTGATTCCTGTCCATTGGAAGGACTCTCGTACCCCAACTATACAGGAATGGCACTCTAAAGTTACATTAACGGAGACTAAGCCAAACAGGCACAGTAACGGAGACTAGGCCAATGGCACACTGCCATAGCAGTAACGGAGGCGGACACTTGCACTCTGCAGAAGCAGTAACGGAGACTAGGCCAATGGCACACTGCCGTAGCAGTAACGGAGGCAGACACTTGCACTCTGCAGAAGCAGTAACGGAGACTAGGCCACTTATACTCTGCAGGAGCGGGCACGGAGACACAATGCCTGATGAATCAGAATGTCGCCAAGGTGACACAGAGCAAGAATGCCAACCAAGCCGGGTCGAATCACGGGGCAGGAACGTCAGCCAAGCCGGGTCAAATCATGGAGCAGGAACGTCAGCCAAGCAGGGTCAGTACACAGGAGCAGGAACATCAGCCAAGCCGGGTCGGTACACAGGAGCAGGAACGTCAGCCAAGCAGGGTCGGTACACAGGAGCAGGCGCAGAAGAATGGTCAGGCAATCCGGGTCAGTACACAGGAGCACTAGACAAGATGCAGAGTAGTCAGGCAGGCCAAGTCAGTACACTGGGAAACACTGAGCAGAAACAAGCACTGGTACAGAAACACCACGAAAGGGCACCGGAGGGGTGCCAGAGCCCAGTATATAAAGGCCATACTGGGCGGGACAAATACAGAGTAGCCAATGGGAGCAAAGCACAGAATAAACTGACAGCAAACAACAAGGGGAGCACGGGCACCGTGATAGAAAAGTTTTGTGGTTTTTCCAATTTTTTCATCAGAAATTTCACCCATAGCAAAACCATAAGCTTTTCCACTGTTTCATTTAGACCAAAAAAATGTTGTTAAAATGGTTAAAGGGAATGTATCACCTTATAAATTTATTTTACCATAGCTTTTGTTAATATCTTAGTAATAGGAAAAATGTTTTTTCGTTATATCAAGCTCTGGTGAGCATTATACTGAGGTTGCAACCTCAGTGTAATGATAACCGGAGCTTGATATAACGATAGATATTCACGGCACACCAAAGGGAAGCATGAACGTGGGAGGAGAATTAGGCAGTCAAGAACAGCTTTGCTGAAGACTCAGCGTGGTACATTATGCTGATCAGCAAAGCTTGAAGAAGCAATATCTTTTAAAATATATAGAAAAAAAACAGCTTTCCTATTACTACGTTATTAACAAAAGCTATGGTAAAAAAATGTTATATGGCGATACATGCCCTTTAAAATTTCTGCCTATGCCTTTCAATAGGAAAACTTCCCGTCCACAATCCCAGAGTTTCCCACCAAGCAGCATGCTGTAGAATAGGCAGTAAACAGAGTGGAAGGAGTCACAGAGAAAGAGAGAGAGATGGAGACCAAAAAAAAAGAATCAAATTATAAAATAAAATAAAGTTATTACAGGCACCTAGTGCAGACTGACACCATGAGCAGCAATAATAGAAAAAAAGAGAAACTGTCAGGACTAGTGATGAGCGAGCACCCCAATGCTCGGGTGTTCGGGTGCTCTGACCGAGCGCCCCCGGAGGCTCGAGTGCTCGGCCGAGCACCCGAGCCCCATTGAAGTCAATGGGAGGACTCGAGCATTACACCAGGCACCCCCTGCTCTGATGAGGGGAGGGTGTCTGGTCCATAGGAAAAGGGCAGAAAATTATGGAAACACCACAGAAATGGTTCAGGGACAGCATAGGGAGGATGTCTGGATGCATCTTGGACTCCAACATCGCTGCTGGGAACGATCTTTCGCCCGTAGTACGCCATTTTTACAGACTGACCGTAAAACACACAAAAAGGAAAATAAAAACGACTTTAGGCGAAAAATTGTTACCAAACAGTATTTGCTGTATATTTACTTGTATATCATCTGCAAATTCTCCCAAAAATTTCCTCGATTTTCTGAAGTGAGGCCATGATTAAGAGGGAAACGTGCGCAGAGGCAAATTCTCCCAAAAATTTCCTTGATTTTATTGAACTGAGGCCATGATTAAGAGGGAAACGTGCGTAAAGGCAAATTCTCCCAAAAATTTCCTCGATTTTTCTGAACTGGGGCCATGATTAAGAGGGAAACGTGCGCTGAGCCGACCATCTAAAACATTATGGGTGAGGGTCTGCTGCGGAGCTGACCATCCTAAACATTATATGCGAAGGCCCGCTAGTGAGCTGACGCTATAAAACATTATATGAGAGGGCCCGCTAGAGAGCTGACCCAATAAAACATTATATGAGAAGGCCCGCTGGTGAGCTGACCTATATAAAAATTGTCAAACAGGGCCCGCTGGTGAGCTGGCCCTATATAAAAATTATATCACAGGGCCCGCTGGTGAGCTGGCCCTGTATAAAAATTATAGCACAGGGCATATGGAAGAGGAGGAGGAGGATGAGAAGATTAAGAGTCAACCATATACCCGTTTTTTGGGTGGAAGGGGTGAATGGGAATACAGAGTATTCCCATCATTGTAAATAACATATATAAAGTGAGTTTATGTTCCCCCGGGGCTTTCCTCCAGTGGAGTGGAGAAGTCAGGGGAAATCCAGGCCTTGTTCATTTTTATAAGTGTCAACCTATCAGCATTGTCGGTGGAAAGGCGGATACGCTTATCTGTTATGATGCCACCAGCAGCACTAAATACCCGCTCAGACAGAACGCTGGCGGCAGGGCAGGCCAGCATCTCCAAGGGGTAGAGTGCCAGTTCATACCACGTGTCCAGCTTGGACACCCAGTAGTTGTAAGGCACAGAGGGATCATTGAGGACGCTGACACGGTCTGCTACGTACTCCTTCACCATCTTCCAAAACTTTTCCCTCCTTGTGACACTAGGCTGCGCATCAGGGTGAGGGTGCTGGCGGGGTGTCATGAAGGTGTCCCACGCCTTGGAGAGTGTTGCCCTGCCTTTGTCGGAACTGCTGTGTGCTCCCCTTTTCTCCCCTTCTCGGTTGGCCAAGGTAGCAAGTACTCTGCCGCCAGCGTTGTCAGATGGAAAATTTTGGAGCAATTTTTCAACAAGAACCTTCTGGTATTGCACCATTTTGCTTGTCCTCTCCACCGGAGGAATGAGAGATGAGAAATTCTCTTTGTAGCGGGGGTCCAGAAGGGTGAACACCCAGTAATCCGTGTTGTTTAAAATGCGTATAACGCGTGGGTCACGGGAAAGGCAGCCTAACATAAAGTCAGCCATGTGTGCCAGAGTACCAACAGTCAAGATTTCGCTGTCCTCACCAGGAGGATGACTCTCAATCTCCTCATCCTCTTCCTCCTCTTCTGCCCACCCACGCTGAAGAGATGGAACTAAAGTTCCATGGCTACCCTCTGTAGCGGAGGCAACCGTGTCTTCCTCCTCCTACTCCTCCTCCTCCGCCTCCTCCAATTGTCGCTGAGAAGACGAAGTGAGGGTGCTCTGGCTATCACCTTGTGTAAGCTCTTCCTCCCGCATTTCCACCTCTTCCACATGCAAAGCGTCGGTTTTAATTGTGAGCAGCGAGCGTTTCAGTAGACACAGAAGTGGGATGGTTACACTGATAATAGCGTTATCGCCGCTCACCATCTGTGTCGATTCCTCAAAATTGCGTAAAACCTCACAGAGGTCTGACATCCATTCCCACTCCTCACTTCTGATTACAGGAAGTTGAACGGAGAGGCGACGACCGTGTAACAGCTGGTACTCCACTACTGCCCTCTGCTGCTCACAAAGCCGGGCCAACATGTGGAAGGTGGAGTTCCAGCGCGTGCTCACGTCACACAGCAGCCGGTGAGCTGGCAATTGTAAGCGCTGCTGCAGCTTCAACAGGCCGGCCAAAGCTGTAGATGACATACGGAAATGTGCACACACGCGGCGCACCTTGGTCAAGAGATCATGCACATTGGGGTAGGTTTTTAGAAATCGCTGAACCACTAAATTAAATACATGTGCTAGGCCTGGTACGTGTGTGAGCTTGCCGAGCTCCAAAGCCGCCACCAAGTTACGCCCATTATCACACACAACCATGCCTGGTTGCAGGTTGAGTGGCGAGAGCCACTGCTCGGTCTGGTGACTAATCCCCTGCAACAGCTCTGAGGCCGTGTGCTGTTTGTCCCCAAGGCAGATCAGATTCAGCACGGCCTGTTGACGCTTCCCCACTGCAGTGCTACACTGCTTCCAGCTACTGGCTGATGGGGGAGTGGCGCTGCGTGTAGAGAATTCGGAGGTGGAAACGGAGGAGGAGGAGCCAATAACGTAGGTGCTGGCGGAAACCCTGATGGAGGTAGGGCCCGCAATCCTCGGCGTGGGTAGCACCCGTGCCATCCCAGGGTCCGAGTCGCTCCCAGCCTCCACGACATTCACCCAGTGTGCCGTCAGGGAAATGTAGCGTCCCTGGCCACAAGCACTTGTCCATGTGTCAGTCGTTAAGTGGACCTTCCCAGTAACTGCGTTGGTCAGGGCACGGGTGATGTTACGGGACACATGGTGGTGTAATGCGGGGATGGCACACCGGGAAAAGTAGTGGCGGCTGGGGACCGCGTACCGAGGGACAGCTGCTGCCATCAGGCTGCGGAAGGACTCAGTGTCCACAAGCCTAAATGGCAGCATTTCGATGGCCAGTAATTTGGAAAGGTATGAGGTTAGTGCTATGGCCTGTGGGTGGGTGGCTGGGTATTTTCGCTTGCGCTCAAATGCCTGGGGTAACGACATTTGGACGCTGTGCTGGGACAGGGAAGTGGATGTGGTCGCTGATGGTGCTTCAGATGGTACAGGTGCAGGGCGGGAGGTATGCGGGCCTGCGCCTTCGACAGGCGATTGGCCGGCACCGAAAACAGGGGAAGAGGAGGCAGTGGTGTGGCCTGCAGATACTGATGAGCGAGCACCCCGATGCTCGGGTGCTCGGGTGCTCTGACCGAGCACCCCCTGATGCTCGAGTGCTCGGCCGAGCACCCGAGCCCCATTCAAATGAATGGGAGCACTCGAGCATTAAACCAGGCACCCCCTGCTCTGATGAGCGGAGGGTGCCTGGTCAATGTCCCCCTTCATCTCCGCTATGCCCCTCTTCCACAATGTCCCCCTTCATCTCCTATGCCATAGCGGAGATGAAGGGGGACATTGTGGAAGAGGGGCATAGCGGAGATGAAGGGGGACATTGTGGAAGAGGGGCATAGACTCTATGCCCCTCTTCCACAATGTCCCCCTTCATCTCCGCTATGCCCCTCTTCCACAATGTCCCCCTTCATCTCCTCTATGGCATAGGAGATGAAGGGGGACATTGTGGAAGAGGGGCATAGCGGAGATGAAGGGGCACATTGTGGAAGACGGGCATAGCGGAGATGAAGGGGGACATTGTGGAAGAGGGGCATAGAGTCTATGCCCCTCTTCCATAATGTCCCCCTTCATCTCCGCAATGCCCCCTTCATCTCCGCAATGCCCCCGTACCTCCATTCCCTGGTGGTCCAGCGGAGCGTCTTCGGATCTGTGCCTCTTCCGGCACAGATCCTCTTCACCCGAGCATGTCGGGCGAGCACATGGCGGTACTCGTACGAGTACCGCCATGTGCAGAGCAGAGCGATGCTCGAGCCGATCCGAGCATCGGCCGAGCACGCTCGCTCAACACTACCTGCAGACACAGATGGGCGATCCAGGCGTTCCTCCCACTTATTATGGTGCTTGGATGCCATGTGTCGGATCATGCTGGTGGTGGTGAGGTTTCTAGTGTTCATGCCTCGGCTCATTCTGGTGTGGCACAGGTTGCAAACTACAATTCTTTTGTCGTCCGCACTTTCCTTAAAAAAACGCCATACCCCGGAACACCTACCCTTTGGCAAGGGAGATTTACGCAAGGGGGTGCTCCGTGGAACATTTGCGGGCCGGTTTGGTGCGGTCCGCCTTCTTTCTGTAGCCACACCACTGCCTCTTCCAGCCTGTTGCGGTGCTGCAGATGGCTCACCCTCAGGACTGCTGTCATCGCTCGGCTCTACACCTTCCCAGGTGGGGTCAGTCACCTCATCGTCCACCAAGTCCTCCTCCACTTCCTCACTCTGATCATCCTCCTCATGTCTTGATCCCACCACATACTCAGTCATTGACAACTGTATAACATTCTCCTCAACAAGGTCTTGAGACAGTAATAGTGGTTGATTTAATGGCAACTGTGTCTCATCATCATCATCATCATCCACTACTTCCTTTGACCTTAAATGCCGTTCACATCTGTCATCTTCTTGTGATTGGGTACCCTCTAGAGGTTGTGAATCAGGGCACAAGATGTCATGTTCCTCTGCAAGCGTGCTTGGAGAGAGGGTCAAATGAAGGATTGGTGATGAGACGAGCTCATCACTATATCCCAGTGTGGGATCACTTCTTTGACCAGACCGTCTATGGTGGGAGGAAGGATGATCAGAGTGAGGATTATGTTGACCAGACTCTTGGCTACTGAGAGTGGACTTGGTGGAAGACAGGGTGGTGCTTAACCGACTGGAAGCAGTATCAGCTGACATCCAACCGACCACCTGTTCGCAGTGGTCGGACCTCGAGAGTGATGTCCTGCGACGCCCTGTAAAATTAGACATGAAGCTAGGTATGGTGGATGTCTTTCTTTCTTGTGCTCTGGCACCAGGCACAGTTTCTCCGCGTCCTGACCCGCGCCCTGAACTATCAGGATCACGTCCACTTCCCCGTTCCTTTTTACCCGCCTTCTTCATCTTACACGGAATGTGTGACTTTGATATTTTAGTTTGAAAACTTAACAGTATTTCTTCCTATTCTGCAACTGTGCAGAGTACACAGAATAGGCTGCTAAACTGCGGTGACGCACACTGAATGGAATATGTGACTTTAATATTTGAGTTTGAAAACTTAACAGTATTTCTTCCTATTCTGCAACTGTGCAGAGTACACAGAATAGGCTGCTAAACTGCGGTGACGCACACTGAATGGAATATGTGACTTTGATATTTTAGTTTGAAAACTTAACAGTATTTCTTCCTATTCTGCAACTGTGCAGAGTACACAGAATAGGCTGCTAAACTGCGGTGACGCACACTGAATGGAATATGTGACTTTAATATTTGAGTTTGAAAACTTAACAGTATTTCTTCCTATTCTGCAACTGTGCAGAGTACACAGAATAGGCTGCTAAACTGCGGTGACGCACACTGAATGGAATATGTGACTTTGATATTTGAGTTTGAAAACTTAACAGTATTTCTTCCTATTCTGCAACTGTGCAGAGTACACAGAATAGGCTGCTAAACTGCGGTGACGCACACTGAATGGAATATGTGACTTTGATATTTGAGTTTGAAAACTTAACAGTATTTCTTCCTATTCTGCAACTGTGCAGAGTACACAGAATAGGCTGCTAAACTGCGGTGACGCACACTGAATGGAATATGTGACTTTGATATTTGAGTTTGAAAACTTAACAGTATTTCTTCCTATTCTGCAACTGTGCAGAGTACACAGAATAGGCTGCTAAACTGCGGTGACGCACACTGAATGGAATATGTGACTTTGATATTTTAGTTTGAAAACTTAACAGTATTTCTTCCTATTCTGCAACTGTGCAGAGTACACAGAATAGGCTGCTAAACTGCGGTGACGCACACTAAATGGAATATGTGACTTTAATATTTGAGTTTGAAAACTTAACAGTATTTCTTCCTATTCTGCAACTGTGCAGAGTACACAGAATAGGCTGCTAAACTGCGGTGACGCACACTGAATGGAATATGTGACTTTGATATTTTAGTTTGAAAACTTAACAGTATTTCTTCCTATTCTGCAACTGTGCAGAGTACACAGAATAGGCTGCTAAACTGCGGTGACGCACACTGAATGGAATATGTGACTTTGATATTTTAGTTTGAAAACTTAACAGTATTTCTTCCTATTCTGCAACTGTGCAGAGTACACAGAATAGGCTGCTAAACTGCGGTGACGCACACTGAATGGAATATGTGACTTTGATATTTTAGTTTGAAAACTTAACAGTATTTCTTCCTATTCTTCAACTGTGCAGAGTACACAGAATAGGCTGCTAAACTGCGGTGACGCACACTGAATGGAATATGTGACTTTAATATTTGAGTTTGAAAACTTAACAGTATTTCTTCCTATTCTGCAACTGTGCAGAGTACACAGAATAGGCTGCTAAACTGCGGTGACGCACACTGAATGGAATATGTGACTTTGATATTTGAGTTTGAAAACTTAACAGTATTTCTTCCTATTCTGCAACTGTGCAGAGTACACAGAATAGGCTGCTAAACTGCGGTGACGCACACTGAATGGAATATGTGACTTTGATATTTTAGTTTGAAGACTTAACAGTATTTCTTCCTATTCTGCAACTCTGCACAGTACACAGAATGTGCTGCTAAACTGCGGCGAAGCACACTGAATGGAATATGTGACTTTGATATTTTAGTTTGAAGACTTAACAGTATTTCTTCCTATTCTGCAACTCTGCACAGTACACAGAATGTGCTGCTAAACTGCGGCGACGCACACTGAATGGAATATGTGACTTTGATATTTTAGTTTGAAGACTTAACAGAATGTGCTCTAATCTGCAACTTTGCACACTAAACAGAATGTGCTCTAATCTGCAACTTTGCACACTAAACAGAATGTGCTCTAATCTGCAACTTTGCACACTAAACAGAATGTGCTCTAATCTGCAACTTTGCACACTAAACAGAATATATGAAATTTTTTTTTGTTTGTTTTTTTCCCCCCACACAAAATAACCTGCTGCCCCCACACACAGTAGTCCTAAAAAGGTCTTTTGGTTCTTTTTTTTCCACAATTTTGCTTTTTTTCTCCCTACACTGACTTTCCCTTCCTATCCTCATCTCTCCCTGGCTAAGACTGAGCCGAACTCGCTGGTCAGGTGCTATACAGCACCCGACCACGGGTTCTGGCCAGCCAATCAGTGTAATGCCAGCAGCCAACATGGCTGCTGGCATTACACCGATGTCAGAGCCTCCCTGCACGTTTATTGGCTGCGCAGCAGCCGCAAAACGTGCGGGGAGGAGACCCGAACATGGCGGGCGAGCACATGCGGTACTCGTACGAGTACCGCCATGTGCCGAGCAGAGCGATGCTCGAGCCGATCCGAGCATCGGCCGAGCATGCTCGCTCAACACTAGTCAGGACTCTAATGCACCCAGTGACACAGAGGAGGAGAAGAAAGTCACCAGCAGGCTAAAGGAACTGCAGGCCCACATTCCCCAGGTCAGCTGCCTGTGCCTGCTGCTACTAGTCCTAGTGGGCCTACTTTTACAGAGGAGGGGGAAAGTGTAACATCAGGGGACTCTCTGACATACTTGCCATCGTCACCAACCAGTTCCACTCCCATACATCAGCAATAGACTGATGGTGGTGAGGGTGACGGTGGAGCAGCTGGTGTGGAGGAGAGAACAAGGGCCTTTGTAGATGAAAGTGATAGGGAATGGAAGAAAGATATGCAAATTGAGGAGGGTATAACCAACACAACCACCACCACAACCACCAGCATTGATATTATGGAGTTTGTGCTGCTGTAATTCCTTCTGTTGAGTCGCCAGGGCAAGATGTTCATCTGTCTCAGAAGCAGGATGATGATGGACAGGCTAGTATAACAAACATTACCATGGCCACCTGAGACTGGGCTCCTCAAGTAGTGATTTGGGACTACGAAATGTTCCACTTGCCACCAATAACCCTAGTCCTAGTTCTAGTACTGATTCTAGGGCAGTAGAAACATCTCCTGCCCAAGCTAGTGAAGCATAGTCTGGAAAAGGCCCTTCTTCTTCACCTTTTCCCTCCCTGAAATTATGGGTGTGGGAATATTTTTTTCTTGGGGCATGAACAGTGCAGTAATCAGCGACTGCACTGTGCACTATGTGGGACAAGGTAGTGTAGACACCATGGCACAACCATCCTCATAAAGCACATACAACACAGACACCATGACATTTATGTTAAGCATGTGAAAGTCAAAGCCCTAAAAAAGGGCACAAAGAATGTTGGTGAAAACCCAAGAGGAAGAGAATAGATACCCATCCTGGGCCTGGAAGTTTGATGGCGAGCCTAACATCTACGTCATCATTACCTTCTTGTGCTAGCATCAGGGAATGGAAAGACATACCAACTGTCCCCACCTCAGCATCCTCAGAATCCTCTACCTCTTCCTATGGCATCCCACCTTTCTAACGTTACCACCACCAGCTGATAGTGATTCTGTAGATGAGAAGATCTGGCAGTTCCTGTTCACCTATTGCACATTACATGAGGCATTGACCACAGATGACAATGTGGTGGAGAGTAAATGAATTCAGGGTTTCAGGGAGCATCTGTGGACATTCCATTATACTAATTACACTGTTTGCAGAGAAGATTCATTATTTTTACTAAGTCATCTTGTTGTCACATATCCTTAGCGGAGGAGACAAAAGCCATAATGCCAACAGTATTTGATTTCTTCGGGGATGGTTCTGAGAATCAAGGTGTTTGGTTGCAGTTGTGCCAATCCTTCCCTTATTTCAAATATTTCCTTATACCCACTGTACACATTGCAGTTGTTGAGGAAATGCAGTTCCTTCTTGTTCTCAAGGGAAACATTAGTATTCCAACATACCCATGATTTTGGAGAAGGTGTAGAAGGAGAAGAACTATTGGCAAACTTATTTTCTGTAGATGCACTTGAAGTGGGGTGAGGGCTTGCTATGATGGTGCTTCTGCTACCTCAGGCGCATCACTGAAGCTAGTGACAAGTGGAACTTTAATCGTACCATTGCCTGTCTCATGGCACAGCTGATGATGCCAGCAGTCCTCTGGATCAGTCTACTCATCCTGTAATCCAGGATTGCATCCAGCTATTAGAACAGTAGCAAATGTAGGAATGTCACCAGTGGCATTTGCCATTACCCAATACACCCTCATGCACTAAGCTAGGAGGGCAGACTTTTTTTTGTCTCGGGGCTTGTTTTTTGCAAACCTGAGGCCTACAAACCAATTTTTCTCAATACTTGAGTTTGGAAATGGTAAGTCTAAGTATTGCAAAGCAATTTTTATCAGGGCTTGTTTTTCGCAAGCTCAAGGCATATAAACACATTTTTCTCCAGACTTGTGTTGTATCATGGTGCCCGTGCTCTTTCTGCGGCATTCTGTCAGTCTACACTCATGCTCTATTCCTATTGGCTATACTGTGCATGTCCCACCCAGTATGGCCTTTAAATACTGGGTTCTGGGACCTCTCCGCTGCCCTTTCGTGGTGTTCCAGTACCAGCGCTTGTTCCTGATTTTAGTTGTTCTCAGTGTATCAACCCGGCCTGCCTGACTACTCTGCATCTCGTCTCCTGCTTGTGAACCGACCCGGACTGCCTGACCATTCTGCTTCTCCACTCCTGTGTACCGACCCGGCTTGGCTGATGTTCCTGCTCCGTGTACTGACCCGGCTTGGCTGACGTTCCTGCTCCATGTACCGATCCGGCTTGGCTGACGTTCCTGCACCGTGTACCGACTTGGATTGGCTGACGTTCCTGCTCCGGGTGCACCAGCCCGGCCTCCGGTTGAGGGTGGTGATCCTTTCTCGCTGTCTGTGAACAGCTGTGCAGCTTTGATCTCGGTTGCCTCTGTGTCGCCCCGGCGACATTTCTTATGGCTTGTCATTCTATCCTCTCCCCCGGTTGGTTGCCATCTCAGGGCGAGTTGCTCAGTTGCTCATTCCGTTATTGTCACAGCAGTGCTCAGTTGCTCAGTCTCCATTACTGCCACGGCAGTCTCCAGTCGCCTAGTCTCTCCGTTACTGCTACGGCAGAGTGCAAGTGGCCTAGTCTTCGTTTACTGCTATGGCAGAGTGCAAGTTGCCTGGTCTCCATTACTGCTATGGCAGTGTTCACGTGGCCTAGTCTCCGTTACTGCTCAGGCAGTGCTCTGTGTTGCTCAGCCTCCAGTACTGCTCAGGCAGTTCACCATTACCTGATAACTTATCATTGGGCGTTACTCGTATTTAAGCTCTCTATCCTAGGTGAGCTTCTTAACAGGCCTTACCACACATGGGACTGTTTACTCCTGCTGACTGCTATTAACCCATGCAGTACCAATACACTGGGACTCTTTCATGATCTGCTGACCTGTGTCAGTATAACGTGTTATGGACTCTATCTTTATACTAGACCTGTGTGGGCATATATATATGTAACCTGTCTTGTGTCTGTATTATATTGAGAATATACTACAGGACCTGTGAGGGTTTTTGTATTCCTAATTGCTTAATAAAACTGTGTTTTATCCAAACATACTGTGTCTGCATGTCAAACAAACTGTTACATGTTGGCAATGGCAAGCCTAAGTCCTGCAAAACAATTTTCTTAGAGCTTGTGCTTGACAAGCCTAAGTCCTGCAAAATACTTTTTACAGGGCTTGTTTTTGGCACGCTCATGGCCTACTAAATAATTTTTCTCAATGCTTGTGCTTGCTAATGGGTAGCCAAATTCCTGCAAAACAATTTTCCTCAGGGATTATGTTAGCTGCACATGCAAACATTTTTCAGAATGTCTTTCTGTAAGCCAGCTGCTATTTGTAAAGAGAAAAAAAGTTACAAACTATAAAGAATGCAGAAGATGTGTATGGTAGTAGTGAAATTGTGAGGGGTGACTGATGCATGTCTCTCTCCATCTTGCTCTCTCTCTCTCTCTCTCTCTCTGATGCAGTTGCATTGTCATATAGTGATTGAAGGATATTGATGTACGCTTTATCTATTAATTGGTTCATCAGGCCATCAATTATTGCTTGCTTTTTCAGTGAGTCAAAGGCTTATTGTAGTCAATGAAGGCTATGCATAATGGAAGGTTATATTCATTATGTCGCTCTACAACTGGTTGCATTGTCTGGATATGATCCATTGTACTTAAACCACACCTGAAGCCTGTTTGTCCTTTAGGTTGTGCCTAGTTAAGTACTGTGTCCATTGTCCTTGATAGTACCTTTGTGAAATAGGCAACAGGCTTATTGGTCGCTAGTTTTTTAGACCTGCCTTATCACCTTCTTTGTGCAGAAGGATGACTTCTCCATTTTTCCATGTTTCAGATATGTTTGCCAAGTAGTAAGAATTTTGAAAATAGTTTAGCTATGGCTTTGGATGAGGGTTGACCTCCAGCTTTCAACATTTCAATGGTAACTTTATCAGGTCCAGCTGCTTTGCCATTTTTCATTGATTTTATTGCAGCTTCTACTTCTTCTACCAAATCTTCTGGCAGAGCATCAGCCTCTGGCATTGCATTCAGCTCTTGTCTTTCATCCTTATAACAATTTGAATAAAATTCTCCCACTCATTTTAATGTTTGTTGTTGAGTTTTTGCTGTTGTACCATCCTCAAAGTTTGAATGTGTGGCCATCTTTTGTTTTGCTTTCTTTAGTCTTGATTTTCTCCTAGTGTCCATTTGATGAGCTCATCATTGAACTTGCACTTCCTAATGGTCTTGCACATTTCTACAAATTCTACCATGTTTCTAATATTACTGTTTGCTTCATTTCACCTCATTTTCATTGTGGCAACTGTTTCATTTGATATTCATTTTCTTGTATTACATTATAAATTTGTATTGGTAACTTTCCTGTTTGTAGAGCCGTAATAAATCATAATAAAATTCTTCAACTTCATCATCACTGTGGCTACTTGTAGGGGCATAAACTTCAATCATTTTAAGACCATAGCGACTGTTTAGTTTGATAGTACAGGAAGCGATTTGTTCAGAAATATTTCTACTTTTATGACTAGTCTGTCAGTCTTTTGTTAATCAAGACTCCAATTCCTCCACTTCATCCATCATTGTTTCCTTTATAGTATAGCAACTGATGTTATTTAGTTCTTGTACATAAAACCATATTCATAGATCAAATGGTATGCATTCCAATGTATAAAGACCAAATGCCAGCCTTATAGAACCTGGTAAATCTTAGCACCCTCTGCCATTGAGGCGATCTTATCTCTCTCTTATGAAGTAGCTCACAAGCTTCCAGAGAATGAGGGTCATTGTTTTTGTTGTGAAGCAATACTCTGGCAATGGACCATAATGTGCCATGCTGGTCCAGTGTGGGTTGGCAGATTTTGGATCAATTTAGTCTGGTTTCTTAGCTTTGTTCTGTCCACCTTGCCAGGAGTATGTGCTCCCAGTGGCATAGTCTCGGCTTCATAGACAAAGGCAAACACTCCTGTCATGATAAGGCATCGACCCATGAAACTGCATCAGTACAGTTCAACATAGAATAAGGTGTCCGACAAGGAGACACAATCTCCCTAAAACTGTTTTCTGCTTGTTTAAAATAAGTTTTCTGCAAACTAAATTAGGACAAAAAGGACTTAAGATCAATGGTGACTACATACATCACTTACTTTTTGAAGATGTTATCATACTCTTTGCCAGTAGTCCTGAAGAACTTCAAGAACGCATTGAAGAGCTACAACAGTAAAGGAAAAAATGTTGGTTGAAGATGACAATCAACAAAATGTAAGTTAAAAAATGTTCCATACCAAGGAAAATCACAGTAGATGGACGAAAAATCTAGAACACATTTACAAGTATGTTTAGTTTGGACAGGAAATGTCAACAGATGGAAACACCATGATGGGAATTGAGAGATTAATAAAATTGGGGTGGCAAGCATTTGGAAAACTTAGTAGTATAGTCTTTAAAGGGATAGTAATACTTCATTTTAACTTTATTTTATTTTGTAGGCATTAAAAAAACATGAAGAATGATATAAGTTTTATCTCTCAAACCTTTATGGTTTAAGAGATATTCACAAGCAAAGTGTCCCCCTCCCGCCCCTTTTACTGATGTAACACTTCTCAGCCAGGGCAGAAGGGAGCTGCCCAGGTAGACTGCAGAGAAGGACAATCTTCAATTAAGATAAGGGAAAAACCTGAAAAGCTTGTCAAGGGGGGCAGGGATTTCATTGTTTTCATAGGAATAAGAGTGTCCCCTTCTGTTATCTGTCCAGTCTATGGACTGTATTCCACATCTGAGAAGAGATTGTTTACAGTAGGTAAAAGGGGCGGGAGGGGGAAACTTTGCTTGTGAATATCTCATAAACCATAAAGGTTTGAGAGATAAGACTTGTATCATTCTTCATGTTTTTTTAATGCCTACAAAATAAAATAAAGTTAAAACTAAGTATTACTATCCCTTTAAGACAAATTTACCACTATGCTTCAAGCAAAAGGTTTTTGACCAATGTGCCCTTCCAGTTCTTACATATGGCTGTGAAACAAGGACACTGCTAAAGCCATGCATACACTTAAGGTCATGCAGAAAAGTATGGAGTGGTGAATTCTAAACATGACAAAAAGAGATTAAAAAAAAACATGTGCATGGATTTGTTAGCAAACAAAGGTCTATAACTGAAAGAGTAAAGCACCTGAAAATGAAATGGGCAGGCCACATATCAAGAAGATGGACCAAACAAATTTTGAAATGTATTCCACTCAATACTAAATGCTGACGAAGAAGCCCAAAGACAAGATGGATAGACGAAATTGCAAAATTTGCTGGTACACATTGGCAACAAAGGTACAGATCTGAAGTTGTTGGAGGCTTACTGAGAAGGCCTTTATCCTAAAGTGGATCGACAACGGCTGAAGATAATGATGATAAATGTATAGATAGATAGATAGATAGATAGATAGATAGATAGATAGATAGAAGAATAATGCCCTTAAGGGGGCCAAAACGTTGACATTAAATTCAACATTTATCACTGCTTTCTTTTGAGTGCTCATTTATACAGTCGTATGAAAAAGAAAGTACACCCTCTTTGAATTCTATGGTTTTACATATCAAGACATAATAACAATCATCTGTTCCTTAGCAGGTCTAAAAATTAGGTAAATACAACCTCACATGACATATTATACAGTGATCATGATTAATTTAACCCTTTGAGTGCAATGTGTTCCGTACCCCTCTAGCGCTCTAAGGATTAACAAAAATAAAGCCAAAATGGAGAAGCCATGTGTGAAAAACTAAGTACACCTTATGATTCAATAGCTTGTAGAACCACCTTTAGCAGCAATAACTTGAAGTAATCGTTTCTGTATGTCTTTATCAGTCTCTCACATCGTTGTGGAGGACTTTTGGCCCAATTTTCTTTACAACATTGCTTCAGTTCATTGAGGTTTGCGGGCATTTGTTTAGGAACAGCTCTCTTAAGGTCCCACCACATCATTTCAGTCAGGTTCTGGACTTTGACTGGGCCATTGTAACACCTTGATTATTTTCTTTTTCAGCCATTCTGTTGTAGATTTGCTGGTGTGCTTGGGATCAATGTCCTGTTGCACGACCCAATTTCAGCCAAGCTTTCGATGTCGGGCAGATGGCCTCACATTTGACTCTAGAATACTTTGGTATATAGAGGAGTTCATGGTCGACTCAATGACTACAAGATTCCCAGGTCCTGTGGATGCAAAACAAACCCAAATCATCACCCGTCCACCACCGTGCTTGACAGTTGATATGAGGTATTTGTGCTGATATGCTGTGTTTGGTTTTCACCAAAAGTGGCACTGAGCATTATGGCCAAACATCTCCACTTTGGTCTCGTCTTTCCAGAAGTCTTGTGGTTGTTCAGATGCAACTTTGGTAGCAGGAAAGCTATATAATTATCTCTGGTTTATGAGGCAAAGGTTGACCTTGATGGATTTGTGTCTTTTTTTTCAACCTAATTTATTATGTTATTATGTGATGTAAGCTTGTATAATTTCCCTGTCATGTATGGTTTTGCCCACTTCCACTACCTGATACTCAGATGGTATTAGATGTTCGTTAATTTCTAGAAATATTAGTCTCCCAACACTGCTGCTTGATACCCCTGTCCTACAGTCATTTATATAACACGCTGCACTGAAAATCTGCACAGACTCCATGCTTGCTGGTGGACAACTAAGGCTTTCCACTGTTGTTCGTTTCAGTGCAGCCACATACATTGTTTTGTATGCTGGTGGTCCATGGGGTAATTGTTTCTGCTGAGAATGTAGCTATCCTACAAGTATGCTGAAATCATCTCAAATGCAGTGGAACCATGTCTAGGAGAAACGCAGTGTTCCTGTGTATCATTTACCAACCCATACTCTGGGAACAAGTCCCATAGAAAGGTGCTGCCACCAGAGCTGCCACCAGCACCACAACAAATGTTTGATTGTCATCCCTCAGACCCATGAATTGCTTTATGTGATATGATCAGGAATATGTTGGGAATGTGATGTTCGAGTTGATGTTGCTGCACCTGCTGCTGCTGCTATAAACCCTTTGCTGCCTTTCTTTTCACTATGATTTTCAGCATTTTCATTGGCCCTAACTTTCTTGACTCATCCTCCACAAGGCAACCCTCCACTTGCTCTATAACCATATATTGGGCAGAATCCGATTCCTCGGAGAGATGCTTCTGATCATGAATCCTATTTGTGACAAACTGATCAATCTCTGGAAGAGATTTGGTGTTTAAGGCAGGGGTCCAGCAAAGTGGCAAGATTATATTCTTCATTGTTTTTAATGGAAATATCCTTGAACAGCTGGTGCATGTCTCTGTTGTCATTATGCCATGTTCCCCAGTTTTTCTGCAGTAAATATGAGTGGAAGAATTTCACTAATTCCTGCCACTTTGCAACTAACCAGCAAGGTTGCCTCCTCTGATGGCTTCAGCAACTCACATACATTGGACATTAGTTGACATTGTGCAGGTGACACACTCTACCAATTTTGCATTGTGTACTCACTAATGGCCTTCTTCTGCTCATACAAAAGCTTTAGCATGTAAAAGTGAAATTCCACCTGGTAGAAACCTCTGTTTAGCAATGGTAATGGGTCAGGTTGTTATACTCATGTATGGAATATAATGTGTTACATGCACTGTAGGAGTGGGTAAAATGGGCACATATTTTCTGGGCAATATTCAGCATCTCCCTAATGGCTTCAGATTCTGCCACGAATCTGGTCAGAACTGAATTTAACACACGGTCAAAGCTGGGTATATGCACCTTATAATAGATTTGCAAGACCCATATTATGTCAGAGGCATTATCAGAAGACACTCCTCCATTACCTGCTCTAGTTTACTTAACACATCTATGGCTTTTTGGGACTGTCAAAGCTGGGTATATGCACCTTATAATAGATTTGCAAGACCCATATTATGTCAGAGGCATTATCAGAAGACACTCCTCCATTACCTGCTCTAGTTTACTTAACACATCTATGGCTTTTAGGGACTGTCTCTCAAAACACTGCATTCACAAGGAGGCATAACAACAATATGGGCTATTATACTTCTGCCTTTTAATCATACTGTTCCATTTCAGTGGTCGTAGACTGAATTTGTCTTTCAGTTAACTTTCTGGCCATGTCATCTTTAGGGATGGGAATACAGAAAAATCTCCTGTAGGACTTTTTGTGAAAAAAATTATTTCCCCCTTTTTTCACAGAACTTATCACACATAGATAATACTTAAAATTTTCTCCTTTTTGCCACTGCCAATACATTTCCTGTGAGCTCATTTCACCCTTGTTTTGTATGACTACAAGATTTCCCATCACAATATTACTTCTTTTGAGGGCTGAAATGGAGAAATATATAGATAAAAGTAAAAGTTGTGAGTCCTACATCAACATATGCCTTGAAAAAATTGTTAGGGCTGAGTGCCTTTGTCCTTTGCCCACAAATATAACTTGTTGCTAAAGTAACATTGACACAACCATCCATGAAAAATAACCATGGCTTGGGATAGTCAAGCAGGTTGCAACACATAACATCAGTTCTTTAAAGCCTTTGTTTTCAACAAAGAAAAGGGAAGCATGTAAACTATTAGTATTTTGACAAGTTTTCTATTTCATAGATGTATGTTTTCATTATTTTTGTGCAGGTTTTGACTTCTTTCAATGAACTTAGTAAGGTTTGGCATGACAGTACATAGTTGAAGAACTGTGAAACTTTATTTCTTTAATGACATGAGTTGTGGCAGTGGTGAGGGTGGTGGCAGTAGGTGTAGGCATGCTTGTGGCAAATTATAGGGATAACAGACAGCTAATTGTCAGTGTTTCATTTTGAACACCATAGATCAGGAGCTCCCCACTTGTATGCCATGGTATACTTCTAACTGCATTGCATGAAAAACTTAATTCCCATTGTCTGTCCTTACACCTTTAGGATCAGAACAGTATTACGTGTTCATTGCGTCCAATTATATATATCTTTTTACTCCATTAAGGGAAGTTATAAAGAACTTTAGGACTGATACCTTAACTGAGGGAGGTGTAGTTTAGCCAACGTGGGGCGTCC
Organism: Rhinophrynus dorsalis; assembly: GCA_037306005.1. Lineage (NCBI taxonomy): Eukaryota > Metazoa > Chordata > Amphibia > Anura > Rhinophrynidae > Rhinophrynus > Rhinophrynus dorsalis. The sequence goes on from CM074721.1 coordinate 323,961,939, forward strand.
TTATCGTTAACACATCAGATTACTTTTTCCCACATTTACAAAGCAGGATTCAAACCTAGTAACACTTTATACGTAAAAATACTGAGGTGCCTTATACTAAGGGTCATCTGTATAATTTTTCTTACTCACAAGAGATACATCTTTTTGTGATAATATACAATCAATAACACTTTTTTATTCATTATGGAGCTAATAATCGGACGATAGAAAGGGAATGTTAGTCTGATAATTTTCAGAAAATTAGGCTTATACTTTTCAAGCATGTTTTTCTTTTCCTTTTTAGTTTTTAAATTAAAATAAAAGTTATGATTTAATAATATCTCCTGATATGACTCAATTAAAACTGTTTTGTATACATACTCAATCATTATGTGCTCTCATTGAAATCTAACTGTTTTTTGAGTGTATCTTTTGTTGCCTTTTTTTGGTTTAAATGATAGGTGTAGGCACTCCATGACTCGTGTCATCTTCAAAAACAAACTCAGAGCCATGCTTCTCTGCAGCAGGAGCAGAAAATCTTGGCACACTTTGACACATCAACAACACTTCTATTATGTACCCCAGAGCAATGGGAACATTTACTATTTATGCTGCTGCTAGAAGTAGCACTTCTGACCTGTTGATGGTGTGCCCCCCAGTCAGACCTGTGGTTGTGGTTCAGGGGGAACTCATTGAGGAGGTGCCTAGGTGTGAGCCTGCTTTCCCCTGCTTACATGTCTATTACAAAAACTAAATATAGCAACATGCTTAGCTTTTGGATCCTGAGTGAAGTATCTCCATACAATTGACTTCCTAGACTATGGGGTTCCTGAGAGGCTACTACTACTGCTTCTGGGGCTAGATGTTCCTGAAATTGTACTACTCCTAGGTGTTCACAGGTGCTGCACTTCCAAGAGCAACAGAAGCAGTCATAAAAGCTAAGGTTGTGGAGGCTGCTAACCTGTGTTGTTGCTGGTTATTCATCATCATTATTGTGTGTCTGGCTGAGTTGGTCTTGGACATGGAAGAGGTGATGATGCTGATGATTACAGATAGGATGACTGTGTATTTTTTTGCCATCTTTGCTTGTCCATGGTCAAAGTTTCAAATTGCTTTCTTGAACAGTTTATAGACAGGCACAGTGCTCCATTTCAGTGGTGGAAGATTGAGCATTTGCCTTTCAGCTAACTTTCTAGCGAGGTCATCATTTCTCTCACTCTCAACTTAATCTGTATGTGAAGAAGAGAAGGATGCCGGAGCAAAATATTCTAGATCTACATCACCAATCATAACGTCATCCTCAGCACTGGCCGCCACTTCTTCCCACTACTTTTATATTCCTCTAGGTTTTTAGAGATCTCAAACTATTTCTTTTTACTTTTCTCCTTCGAAGGAGCTTCACAACTTTTGCTCCTACTTTCAGGACAGGTGTTTCTGTGCTTGTTTGTCTTACTGTCAGATACAGCAGTTGGTTGAGCTGCTACACTGTCTTGCACAATGCCATTAACATTGGAATGTGACTCATTGTCATCTTCAGTGTTTTTAGATGGTTTACTAATGGTACTGGTGCTGGTAGTGGTGGAACTTTTGGTGGGACTTTCACAAACTACATTTTCCTTGGGATGAATCACCATAATGTATTGCACACATTGCAACAGCCATGGCTGCAGTCAGTTTTTGGACTACCACTTTACTCATACTTCCCTGCACTGCTCCTAATCCTTTCACCCACCTCTACCCCTTGTGTGTTTGCCAGACATTACTCAATTACTGTGTGTGTTTTTACTTTAAAATAAAAAATATTACTGATTGTGTGTGATGTCTTGCCTTGGATCTCTATAAAATACTTTATCTCATCTAGTGTCAGTTTGTCTCAGTCACAGATTACATCAGGGTCCCTTTCTCTGTCACCTATCATTTTTTTTATTCTTTTACTTATTTTAATTAACTATCCCTCCCAACAAAAAAAAAAGAACAAGCAAAAAAACAACAACAACAACTGCTTCTTTCCCCAGACACCTCTTGGGCAGAGATAACATCCAGGAGATTAAAAAAGTTGGATCAAGGTTGCTTCTATCTTCCTAGTGAGGCAGAGCATTTGGGGTAATTATCCTTTGCTCCCTTCTCACACATCTAGACTACCCTAGCACAGAGCTAACAGCCAGATCAGGAAGGAATTTGGATCACAGGTACCTCTGTTTACTCTGTCACCAAAAAATTGGGGGTATTTAGGGTAAACATCCTTTGCTCCCTTATCACACCCGCATACGAAAAAAATTTTCTTTCCACCTGTGCAAAAATGTCCTCTTTTTCGCCAGTATTAACAAATTTTCCGCCTAACACATTTTTTTGCCTATTTTAACACGTTTCGCATATATTTCCTATAGGTCCTACAATTCCCACTATAATATTACTTCTTCTGAGGGCTGACGTTTAGAAATAAGTGGCTGAAAGTCAAAGTTGTGAGTCCTACCGCACAATATGGTTTGAAAAATGTGTTAGCATGCAGAATGCATTTATCCTTTGCCCACAACACTTTCTTGCTTAAGTGACACTGGCACATATTCATGATGATATTAAGTAATAAAAAAAAAAAGTTCAACCTACAATGTGGCAGATATGTACTGTGGTGGGGGTGGGGGACTGGCATTGTGTGATTTGTGTATTTTTACCACTGTCATACTCTATCCTCCTTCTCAGATTATTGACACACTTTATCGGTCTTAGCAGTGGTCCCATCTGTCCTTCACCTCCTCATCTGTGCTGCTGTTAATATATTTGTCCTGGCTTTGTCTGTCATGTGTGGTTTCTGCTAGTACTACTACTGGAGCTAGATGTTGATGTAATTCTACTGCCACTACTACTAGGTGTCAAAGGTGCAACACTTACAGCAGCAGCAGCACCAGAGGTACTAGTCACATCTAACACTATGGATATTAACCTGTGTTGTTGTTGCTGGGTACTCAAAACAGGTGTGTGTGGTTGAGTGGGACTTGGAATTTGAAGAGGTGATGATGCCGATGATGACTGCTAGGCTGACTGTGTGCTTTTTGACATCTGTGCTTGTCCAGACTCAGACTTTTCAATGGCTTTCTCAAACAGTTTATAGACAGACACAGTGCTCCTAAAAAGTGGTGGAAAATTCAGCCTTTGACTTTCTGCTAATCTTATAGCCCTGTCACCATCCTCACTCTCAACTTCATCTGTATCTGAACAAGAAATGGATGCTGGAGGGATATATTCTAGATCTGCATCATCATCGGTCATTATTAGGTCATCCTCAGCAGCATCAGCGTCACCTGACAATTCTTGCCCACTGCCCTTATATTCATCTAAGCTTTTAGAGGTCTCAAGCAATTTCTTTTTACTTTTACTGTAACAAAGTTCCCTACTATGGGTGTTTTGGTGCTTGTTTGTCTCACTATCTGATGCAGCAGGCGGTTCAGATGCTACACTTTCTTCTATTATGCTACTGCCAGCATCATCAACACTAGAATGCGACTTGTTGTCATCTTCAGTGTTCTTCTTATATGGTTATTTATTTCTACTGGCATTGGTGGTGCTGGAACTAGTTTTGCGGGGACCTTCACAAAATGCATTCTCCATTGGAGTAGAGGGATCATCATTGATTGCACATGCTGCAGCAACCATTGCTGCAGTCAGTTTTTGAACTACTACTTTACTTTCACATCCCTGCACTGCTCCACCCCTCCCCCTTGCTCTTGTGAGTTTACTGGACATTACGCAACTACACTGTGGTTTTTTTACTGTACAGTACACAACACAACTGATGCAGCTGTATGATGCTTTGCCTAAGCACAGTTAGCTGTCTGTCACTGTCACCTAAGATATTTATTTTTTTATTCTTTTTTATTTATTTTTTAATTTTCTTTTTGTTCATTTTTTATTTTTTTTTAAGTTGTCCACTCTGTTGTCTTATCACAATCTGTCAAAAAAAATTATAACTGAAAAACAAAATCAACAACGTCTTTCCACAGACTTCCCCACTCAGCACAGAGACAATAACAGCAAGATCAGCAAGCAAATAGATCCCTAGCTGCATGTGTCTTGCCAATCAGTCATATGGAATTTTGGAGTATTTGGGGGTCAACCTCCTTCCTCCCTTCTTATCCCCTAGAGTGCCCCCAGACTCCCCTAATACAGAGAACAAATGTCCTACCTAAATGACTAAGCTCCAATTCCCCTTTACTTGCCTATCTCCTTTAGTTCAAAATCATGCTGCTCTCTCCTCTCACAAACACAGAATAGCTGCTGTGAGAGCCTGACAGCCTTTTATATGGCTGTAGAAAACTTTTGTGTGGTGTAGAAGTAGATTTCTTCCCAATGGACGGAAAAGGCAGAAAAATCGGAAAACTGCACTTTTCATGGGAAACTTTTTGCTAAGAGGAAAGTGCCATTATTCGTCGATTTCAGTTTGAGGCCAAAATTTTTGCCCATCCCTATTGTTAGCAGCACTGTAGGTGAGATCTGGAGTATTCAAATCACAGGGAATGTGGTGTGGGTTGTATCAGCATTATCAGGCATAATGGTGGTTCTTGCTAACTCGCTCTCACTAGAATCAGCTTGATTATCTATGTGAAAACATGATTGCAAGATATTCATATATCCAGATATATAGTTATAAAGTTAGATGACATGATGCTGCTTATCCACAGAGTTACTAAGCAGACGTACATCTCATATTAACATATAGTTAAATGCATGTATTCCACCACATCAGCAGCATTCCTCAAATCCTCTTATTCATTTTTTCCTCACACACCCTCAGCAATAAGAACAGCAATAGGTGTACTGGTGGTTCTTGCTAACTCCCTCTCACTACAATCACCTTTATTATCCTTGTGAAAACTTGACTGCAATATATCCATATATACAGATATATAGTTATAAAGGTAGAAGATATGATGCTGCTTATCCATTAAGCAGAAGTGCATCTCATATTCACACACAGTTAAATGCATGTCATTATAATGTTTGTACATGCTTATGCATAAGTGAATCTTGTATTACAGTAAATGCCAATTTACACTTTCTATTTAAACAACCTGAATTACATACTATAAGGGTAGTAATATTTAGGTAAATCAAATTTTCTACATATGTTAATTATTAGTAATACTAGCACTCTGACAAAAACATGCTGAGATGTCACTTATATTACTGACACCAGGTTTAGGTTAACTTAATTTTATTGCTGGAACTTGTTAGAGAGACATATACCATGATGAAAAACAAATGACTTTACAGCTTAGGATTTCATCCATGACATTTAGGATTCCTGTTTCTTTTGACTGCATTTTCACCTTCAAATCTATCAGGTCAGGAAGAGGTGATGTTTTCATTTAAACATACCTGTTAAGTTGAACTAAGCTTTAACACAAACATGGTTTTTTAAATGCAGACACCTGAAATACTTAGGTTTTTAATCCTGGCTCCAGTGATTGCATTTGAAAAAGCTCATCAAGCCTCTTTGAAGTAGTCTCCTCTTTGTATAATAACCAGTAAACCATTTTCATTGTAAATTTCTCTATAATAAAATGCCAACGTGACACATACCAGTGTAAAATGCAGAATTTAGTTATTCACTTTGAATATGTTTAGCCATTAAATATTTTTATTCAAGTATATTCAAGTACCCACACAGAGTTTAGAATGAAAAAGATGATAGAGAAAAATCATATTTACATACACATCACATGAAGTAATGAGTAATAATGTCTGTTTAGTTTATAGGATATGATTTTACAAAGGTGTCCAAATGTTTCATCACAAGTAAATAGTCGCAGTGGATTATTTAGTAGCAGAGGTTAAGGGCCTCTGTTTACTAAAAAATTAAATGCATTTTTAGTGCACATTGCTACTTTGTTTATGTCTTATAATGCTCCATTTTATTTTTTTAGCATAGTTGCAACTGTTTTCTCATTTATTTTACTAATCTCAGGTTGGAGAGAATCTTATTGTCAAAGATAACTATTTACTCCTGCAATCATTAGTACCATAATTTATCATTAACTTGCATAAGCAATCAGTACCAATAACATTTTCATTCACGTCTAGTGAAAACTGAAAATTAATGTACTTTTCCAGATGTGGATAATTTTGCCTGGTTGATTTTACTCCTCAGTAGGTGTCATTATTTCAATTTACTGATGTAGAAACAATAATACATTATTAATAATCCTTCTGAAGTAACTGCAAAGTTTATTTGTTGTGTTCCTATGGGAATTTTCATGAAAAGAGCATGATTTTCAGCTTTTCCCACAAAATTTCCACCAATAGAGAAACCCATAGAGTCTCCTCCATTTTGACAACAGCACAGAGTTTCCCACAATAATTGTTCCATTTCTTGCCTATGGTTTCCAATGGCTGTGAAACTTCCCACCTCCACACTATAAATACCCAGGATTTCCTCCTCTGCAGTGTGATGTAGTTTAGGAGACATGGAGAATGGAAGCAGACAAAGAAAGGGAGAGAGAAAAAGGACATAAAATGTTATAAAAAGTTAAAAGGAAAAACACAATTTAGCAATATGACCAGAAGGAGAAGCTGGTTGGACCATAATACTGCTGATGCTACTGAATGATACAGAGGTAGAAGCAGAATTCAGCAGCAGTGTTAAAGGAAGCCCACATACCCTCTGCCCTGACCCAATGATTCCCAGTCTCCTACTAGCATTGTCTCTCTGGGAAAGTATATTGAAGAAGGTGGAATGGGCTAGCAGTATGAACAGAATCACATATCAGCTGCCTGTGCTGCTGCTACTGTGTTACCAATGTGCCTTCTTTTGAGGTGATAGCAAGTATAACAGCAGAGCACCTCAGCCACACTTGCCATTTCCAACCAGAGCAGCAAGAGGCTCTTGGTAGTGGCGGTGATGATGAGAGTGAGGGTGATTGTGGAGATACTGTTGTGGAGGAGAATGTGAGAGCATTTGTGGAAGAAAGCAACAAGGAATGGGAGAAAGAGATGTAAATGGGGATGGCATCACTATCACCACCAGAAGTGACACAACAGCAGAATGATGATGACCAGGCTAGTGTGTCACACTCTACCACAGCCAATATGGATTCTTCAAGTAGTAACATGGGACTAGGACAGGCTCCACTTGCTCCCAATACTCCAGATCCTAGCTCTAGAGCTGATGCTGAGGAAGCAGTATCAGAATCACCTGCCCCAGCCAGTGATGTTAATTATCTTCTCTACTTCTTCCCTCACTAAAATCAAGGTTGTGGTTATATTTTTCCCTTGGGGCAAGCACAGTGCAGTCTTCTGTGACTGCACTGTACAATTTGTGCAGTAAGATAGTGGAAAGGGCAAGGAGGGTACACATGCACCTTGGCACATCTCACCTCATAAAATACATTTGAAACATAGACACCACAACGTTTATGTTAAGCATGTAAAAGCCACACCCCAAAAATGAGAGAGAGAGAGCCACTGTCACTGTACCCCTTGTCCCTTCCTAACAGCACAAAGGAAGATGGAGAAAATCCCAGTTGATAACAAGTCCATTTGTGTCCTCCAAATGGCACTTTGAGTGGTGTGCTGATCACACATGACAATGTGGTAGAGGGCAATTGAATGCAGGATATCCAAAAGCATCTGCAGACATTTCATCCCTCTGAAAACTCTAAGATGGGATCAGGGAGGATTCATTATTTTTACTAAGTCTTCTCCTATTTTGACATCAAGTGTCCTTAGCAGAGTGGACAAAGGCCATAGTAACAGCAGTACTTGGGGGATGGTTTACCATTACTGACCTAAGTGTCAAGAAGGTGTTTGGTTGCAGTTGTGTTTGTTGCTTAATATGAATGCAGATGTTTTAATTGTTGTTATACCTTCAACCCAGTTCTTCTCCTATTTCAAAATGTTTCTTGCACAAACTGTGTGCATTGCGGCTGCTGATGGAAGGCACAGTTCCTTCCTTGCTGCTCTCAATGGGAAAAAGTAGTATTCCTCCACAACCAATTATTTTAGAGGAGGTGTAGAAGGAGAAGCATGATTTTTCAACTTCTTCTTACTAGAAGCACATGAAGTAGTATAGGGTAGGGATGAGCGAAAAGTGAGAAAATTTTCCTGCATGACTTTTCACGAAAAATGGACAATTTTTCTCTTGTTTCATGAATGTTTTCTCCTTTTCTCCAATGCAAAATGTTTCTCCTTTTCCCCTATTCCAGCATATTTTTCTTCTATTCCAACTCATGTTTTCCTATTCCAGCACATTTTTTCCTATGTTTAATATGGTGCAACAGTTCTCAGCACAATATTACTTCTACTGAGGGCTGTAGTGGGGAAATAAGTAGCTGCAACATATACCTTTAAAAAACTGTTAGCATGCAAAATGCATTTGGCCTTTGCCCACAACACTTACTTCCTGCTCAAGTGACACTGGCATATATTCATGATGATGTCAAGTGATTGAAAAAAATAAAGTACAACCTACAATGTGGCAGATGTGAATGGTAGTGGTGGTGGGGGACTGGTGTGGTGTGATTGGTGGGACCTTGACAGACTGCATCCACCCTGGAAGGAGAGGGATCATCATAATTTATTGCACATGCTGCAGCAACCATTGCTGCAGTCAGTTTTTGCAATACCACTTTACTCCCATGTCCCTGCACTGCTTCACCTTTCCCCCTTCCACTTGTGCATTTGCTAGACAATACACAACTACTGCATGTGTTTTACTCTCTACAGTACACAACTGATGGAGTGTGATGTATTGCCTTGGCCCTCAACAAAATTCTCAATATCGTCTGCTGTTTATCAAGTCTGCCTCAGTCACAGAGCTCTCAGTCAGTCTAATATATTTATTTGTTTAATTATTTATGTAATTTTTCACATTATTTTTTTTTAAGTTGTCAACTCTATCTTAACACAGTTAGTCCAAATATATATATATATATATATATATATATAAAACTAAAAAACAAAATCAACAACTTTTCCCAGACTTCCCCAGCACAGAGACAATAAAAGTAAAATCAGCAAGCAATTTGGACCTTGTGTTTTGCCAGTCAGTTACACCAAATTTTGCGATATTTTGGGTAAACCTCCTTAATCCCTTCTTCTCCCCATTTTGCCCCCTGACTCCCCCTACTACAGTGAACAACTGTCCTACCTAAATGACTCCCTAAACTAAGCTTCAATTCCCCTATATTTGCCTATCTTCTCTAACTCAGAAACATGCTGCTCTCTCCTCTCACAAATGGCATGCTGACACCCTATTAACTGTCTGTAGAAAAGATTTGTGTGGTGGAGAAAAAGTTTTCTACCCATTGATTTCAACGAAATGTGCTAGGTGAAAAAAGTGGGAAAAAGCTGGAAAATCTGCACTTTGAGGGAAATTTTTCTAAGCAGAAAGTGCAATTTTTAGCCGATTTCAGTTTGAGGCGAAAATGTTCACCCATCCCTAGTGTGGGGGCATGTTGAGGTGTTGCTGATTCCTCAATAACATCTGTGTAAGGTAAGTGGCAAGTAGAAATATCATCCTACCATTGCCTATCTTATATCAGTGCTAATGGTCCCAGCCACATTCAGTAGCCTTAGCATCCTGCTGTTGATTACTACACTGTGCACAATGTGGACAACTCCCCTTTGGTTCCTGAACCCTACCTTTATCCTCTGTCACACTGCTTGTCATCGTCACCTCCTCCAAGCAGCAGTGAGATGTCTGTATTAGAGCAACAACAGCAGCAGCACATAGGGACTAGTGGTGGTGGTGGCAATGATGGTTCTGGAGAAGCTGTGGTGGAAGAGACGTTGATGGCCTTTTTAGCAGAAACTGAGAAGGAAAGGGAGACAAGGATGAGGATGGGCATCACCACCACGACTAGCAGTGAGATTTTGGAATTTTAGGAATTTGCAACTGGTCTAATTCCTGCTGCTGCTGAGATGCAAGGGCAGCAGGATACAGAGGCACAAGCTAGTGTGCCACAGATCATCATGGACACAGTGGGAATGGGGTCAACAAGTGATGCAGGACTATCTGAGGCAGTAGCAGCAACAGCAGCAACATTATCCTCTGCCATAGACAGTGAAGGGGAATGTGGAGAACAAAAAGAAAGATAATTTTTCTTCACCTGTTCCCTACACCTTGAAATCATAGGTGTGGTACTATTTTTCTCTTGGAGCAGGCACAGTGCAGTCATCACCAATGGCACTGTGCACAATTTGTGACAAGTCCATGAAAAGAGGAAAGGAGGGAACACGCATTGGCACAAGCTTCTTGATATCACACATGAAACACAGACACTATGACATTTATGTCAAACATGTTGAAGCCAAACACCCACCAAAGAGATCAAGCACCACTGTTGCTGTACCCCTTGACTCTTCATAAGAGGAGAGGAAAAGATCAAAGAGGTGGAAGAGTAGAGAAACTCAGGCAGAGACTGGAAGATCCATGACGAGTGAAACAACTAGCTCACCATCACCTTCTAGGGTAACTACATCTTCTGCCAATCCATCTTGATCATCGCTACCTCCCCCATCAAATAATAGCCACTCTGTTGACGTTAAGATGTGGCAGTTCATCTCTACCCATTGCACACTGTGTGGTGCACTGACCACAAATGGCAGTGTGGTGGAGCAAGGTCAGCTAAGTCAGGCTTGGAGGTGAGACAGATACAGAGGAGGGGACTCGGTCCTTACTGCTGCACGGATCTTTTGAGTTGTGCCTCAAATCCAAAGAGTTGTGGACTGGAGAGGTGAGATCATATGACATATAACTGGGCAGCCCACCGGGGGGACAATCCACCCCTGTTACCAACTCATACTCAGGAATCAAGTCCCATAACCTCACCACCATCACCACAACAAATGTTTGGTAGTCGCCCCTGAGACCCATGAATCGCTCTATGTCCAGAAATGTAATGGGATGTTCTGGTTGATGTAGCTGCTCCTGCTAGGATAAACCCTTTGCTGTCTTCCTTTTCACTAAGCTTTCTAACAGTGTTTTCAGCCCTAACTTTCTCCCTCTCATCCCCTACAATGCAACCCTCAACTGGATCAATAAATCTAGCTTTATATTCCTTGAAAAGAATCTGATTCCTCAGAGAGATGCTATTGTTCATCATGACAAACTGATCATGTTTTGGCAGAAATTCAAAAATTTGTGTTTAAAGCAGGTGTTCGGCAAAATGGCAAGAATATATTCCTCATTGCTTTTAATGGACATTAGACGAAGATCTTGCTCAAACCCAGCTAACATGTCATTGACTAGCTGGTGTATGTCAATGTTTCCAGTATGGTAAGATTCCTCAGCCATGCTCCTCATGCTTCTGCAATAAATATATCAATGGAAACATTTTGCTAATTCCTTCATCTACTGAACTAGCCATGGTTACTTCCGCAAAAGGTTTCAGTTTCTCACATACATCGCACATTAGTTGCCATTGTCCAGATGACAAAGAGGCTCCCTCCGATCACAGTCTACCTTAGAGGCCTAGTTATCCTGTGCTTACTTCCTCTGTGGTGTGTCGGCCGGCATAGTTGCGGCAACTTCTGTGTTGCTGACATCATGAAACAGGCACTGACTAGGACACCTGTTTATGGGCCTATTCTGTGTGGCTTAATTGGGTCCCGCCTACTCCTGCTCCTTTATAAACCTCCCTAGGCCTGGGAGTCATTGCCCTTACGTGATGTTTCTGATATTGTATCTTGCCCTCCATTGTGACCTGTGCTGTCCTGAGAATCTGCTCAGTGTATGGCCCCGTCCTGTCTGACTACCCACATCAGTTCTGACCTGTGTCTCTGACTGACTAACTCGCTCCGTGTATGACCCAGGCTTGTCTGACTACCCTCATCGGATCTGACCTGTGGCTCTGGCTGACTAACTCGCTCTGTGTTGACCCCGGCTTGTCTGACCTCTGGCTCTTGCTGCCTATCACTCCGTATAGTCCCCGGCTTGTCTGACCTATGGCTCTGGCTGACTACTTGCTCTGTACTCTCCGTACTTGCCTGATCATTAGTCTCAATCTTTCATGGTTCAGGCCTGCTTTTGCTCCTTGTTGCCTCTGGTCACGTGACCCAGGGTGGAGACTTGTGATCTCAGTTACCATTCCCTCTGGTTTTCCACCTGAACCTCGGTCCTAGTCTCCGTTATCTCACAGCAGTGCAGTGCGCAGCACAGTGTGCAGCTCCGGGTAGGAGCCTTGGTCCTATCCTCCTGTGTTCTGGGGTTGTGTGGGCTATACTATTATTACTGTATAAAGGTGGATTTATATTTTATATTCATGTCTGTCCTTCTTTGCCTGAAAACCGTGACACCTCCAAAGCCTTCCAGTTTTGCAAACACTCCAGAATGTACAAAGTGGATTTAAAGGAAACAGTAAAAGAAAACAAAAAGCGCCCTATAGTGTAATAGAGTCACTATAAACATCAAGGTTCTGAATAATGCATTACACTCACATTTAATGGTGGTCAGAGAGCTGGTATCAGCTAATCTAACATCAAAGCTTGTGAAGAGGTTGCTTCTGTCTCCACTCAGAGGACTGGCAATCAGCTGGAAATGCACTCCAAAGATTGTTTTATGCTTTGATAAAGCAGCATCTCTGCTGCGAAACTCATAAGCATTTAAACCACATTTTTAATTGTTTTTATTTGGATTATATATTAAAAGTTTTATTTTTTGGGGGTAGCAGCCGTCTCATCGTTCTGTTTGTTTGTTTGGAGTGAATTTCCAGCTGATTGCCTGTCCTCCGAGTGGAGACGAAAGCAACTTTTCCACAAACTTTGATGTCAGATTAACTGAGACCAGCTCCCTGACCACCATTAACCCCTTAGGGACCCTTGACGTACCAGGACCGTCAAGGGTAAACTTGCTTGAAAGACCCTTGACGGTCCTGGTACGTCACATACTTTTTACTTACAGCGCTCTACCGGGAGCGCTGTAAGTAAAAATGGGGCATGAAATAGACCGCTCCAAGATCGGAGCGATCTGTTTCAAGCCCCATAGTGACGCGCCGATACACGTGACAGGTCACGTGTACCGGCCCGTCAACGTGCCCCTATGCGGACGTTATGGGACGGAAATGTCCCATAATGTCCGGTCCTTAAGGGGTTAAACAAGAATTATTGTGCCTCTATTTCACTATAGGGTATTTTCTGTTTTCTTTTTATGTTATCTTTGGATCTCGGAGCCACTCTGGGGGGGGGGGTGTCATATGAGAACAGCTCAAGATTTTGTGGAGTACCATTACTATGACTGTGTCTGAGGGCAGTTAACATCCTCAGTTGGCTTTTTGCTGGAATTGGCGTATACCTTGTTCTAGAAATATTTTTTGTGAGTAAACACCCATAGGTCTTGGTGGTGGCCATTTGACTATTGTTTGATCCCGCACAGGGGGCACCTGTGTCTTTTTTCCCTTCCCCCCTTTTTCTTGCTACACAAAGTGCATTTACACCTGGTGGGGACCTCCATTTTCAGATTGTGATGGGGTAGGTTGTTACTTTCTTGTCTGGAATCTAAAGCTTTCTGTACACTGTAAGAGTGGCTAGAATGGGCACCGATTTTCTGGGCAATATTCTGCATCTCTTTGAGGGTTTCTCATTCTGGGCAGTATCTGGTCATATCTCAAATGAGGATATTGGCAAAGCTGTGTACATTCACCATATCATCTGTTCCCAGTGCAGCTGTTTTTTTGGAGCCATTATCATCAGATACAAAACCAGGTTTCAAGAAAGGGGTACAAGCCATTCCTCTATCACCTGCTATGGTACTTAATACATCTATGGCTTTGTATTTGTGGGCAAGATTACTGGCTGTCATCTGATGCTATAAACTTATGTTGCTCACTGGTGGTGGGAGGGAAACCCAGTGAGCATTCATAGTCATATATTCTATACTATGGTATCCTTTTGAAAGATTGCATGCAGAAGAGAGTGTGACCATTTAACTCTTTCACCATGTCACCTGGATAAAAATAGCGACGTGACAATCATGCAGTGTAAGATACAGTGAGATTGTTATGTCTCCTAGTCCATGGTCATGTTTAATAGTTATACAGCCTGTGATTGTCTTCAGCCACCTTCCATTTCAGCTTTAACAGTTTGGCTCTTTTCTTTGTTACCTTTGTCCAGACGACATGATGAAAGAGTTAAATGGTCGCATGCTCTTCTATGTACGACCATTCAAAAGTGAACCCTATGCTATGCCCACTTGTCGACATATCTGTTGTCAGCTTGATTTTCTTGCCATATGAGCTTTCCAGTCCTTTGCCCACCACACTAACCACCTCCTTGTACAATTTTACCAAAGTCATCCTGGAAAAATAACTACAGCTTGAGATATGCCAGAGAGGAGCTACATATGACATCAGTTCTCTAAATTCTTGCTGTACAACAAAAGAATATGGCAGCATTTCTACTGCCAACATCTTGGCAATTTTACAAGTCCACAGGCATACTTTGGGATTGTTTTTGACTCCTTCCCAATAACTCAGTAAGTTTGGGTTGGCAGTAACTGATAGAAGAACCCTGTAACTTGATGGCTTTAACAACATGGCTAGAGGAAGCATTGGAGTTGGTGGCAGCATGTGTGGGCATGACTCTTGTAATCTCTAACAACAAACTCAGAGTCATACTACTCTGCAGAAGGAGCCATAGGTGCCACTTCAATTGAACTAATTCTTGACACACTCTCTAACATATCAACATCACTACTTCTATTACTTGATGCAGGACCCTAAGAACTTTTTGGAGTGCTTCTGTTTCTGCTAGTTGTGGCACCTCTGACATGTTGATGGTGTGTCTTCCAGTCATACCTGTGGTTGTACTTCAGTTGGGATCTCATTGAGGAAGTGCCTTGGTGCCAGCCTGCTTTCCTACTGCTCATCTTCTTTTTTTTTACACAGACAAGAGAGCAACATGTTTAGCTTTTGGATCATGAGAAAATTATCTCTATATTGTGGACTTCATTGACTGAGGGGTTCCTGAGGGGTTGCTACTAGGGGTGAGAGAAAGGTACCGTTCATTTGAAAAATTCCATAAAAACCATGTGGTTGTCTGCTTTTTCACAGGAAAATCTGCTTTAAATAAAGCAATTAAAATCTTTGCCATTGTCTCCCTTTGGCAAAAATTCTTCTCTATTTTTTCAATGGCTAGAAAGTTTTTGCCCCTTTATTAACATGTTTTTTGCATTTTCACTATAAAAACATGCAGCTACAGAGCAAGGGAGAGAGGTGTCAGGATTTTGTGCTGTGTGCTAATAGCAAAATCGAGGTAAGTAGAGGCTCATAGTGACTGCCACCACCATGAGTAGGTTTCAGTGTATCCAGTTAGTCTGAAGAGGAGGAGGAAGTACCCAGTACTGGCATTGAAGGGTTTGCATGCCCTGATTCCACAGATCCAATGCAGCCCCCTAAATCACCCCCAGGGATCTTGGGGACATTTATCTCACACAAGGAAGAAGAGGGTAAAAGTGTGAGCAGGACAAGTCAGCTGCCTGTGCCTGCTGCCATTGCTGCCCCTGCTGCCACCAGTGCTGTGCCTGCTGCCAGAGCTGAACCTTCTGCCAGAGTGTCTTATAATTCTCAGGAAGGGGGAGGAGAAGATGATGCCAAGTTTGACAGCAGGGGACTCTAAATCGCACTTGCCATTCCCAAGCAGTCCTGCCTCTAGAATTATTACTAAGAAGGTGGAGCAACTTATACAGAGTATTAGGAGTAGGGGATGGGGTGATCTGATCATCATATTACAAGTGAGGAGGAAGACAAAGGGATTGAAACTGATGTGCTTGGTGTTAGTAGTAGGAGTAAAAGTGATGGTGAAGTAGCTGGTAGGACTAGCATTACTGGAGTGGTAGGGGAAGCAATGAAGAGTGTACAGACTAGAGGTCAGGAGCCCACATCATTCCCCTGATCCTGGGAGTCCCCTTCCCCCATAGCATTGTACAGGTGGAACATGATCCCGAAGAAGACAGAACTGGTGGCTAATAGCAATAATGCCACCACCACTAGGGATAGGCGAAAATTTCCACCTCAAACTGAAATTGGCAAAAAATGGCACTTTCCGCTTGGCGAAAAAATTCCCGCAAAAAGTGCAGATTTTCCATTTTTTTCGCCTAGCTCATGTCATTGAAATCAATGGGAACATTGAAGTTACACACAACGTAAAATAAATATTATTTAATTTCACAAAGGCAAAGTATAAAAGGGACATGATGGTGCCTTTGTTGGTGGGGTGTTGGGAGAGAATCAGTTGAACAGCGGATGATTTTTTGGGGGGTTGTTTACTGGGATTGGGGGGCACTTAATAAAAAAACCATAAGGTATGGTATAAAGGGGTCTGAGGAGGGTGCCTGTGTTGGTGAATGAATGAATCATTTGAACAGTAAATTTGTTTTGGGGGGTTTCTTGACTGCTATTGTAAGCTTTTGGGCAGGGACCTCGCACCCAATGTTTCACTCTACAAAACACCTGCAACCCTGTATTGTTTAAACCCTGAAATTGTAAAGCACTGCGTACACTTGTGGCGCTATATAAATAAACAATATTCATTCAAAAAAAAAAAAAGATAAATTTGTATGTAAAATGATAGAGACAGGAACCCCCTGACATAAGATGCCACTGAGGTGGACTGATACTTGACTTGATAGAGTATTTTGTAGAGGATGATTTGTTTGATTTATTGTTAGAGGCCTTTGTAGGACTTAAACTTATTAGAGGCCCAAGCCCTGAAGAAACATTGATTGGTAGGACTTAAGCTTGTTTGGCACAAGCCTTAAGGAAACATTGATTTGCAGGACTTAGGCTTGGGAAACAAACCCCCCAAAAATTGTTTATTTTTTTGTAGGACTATGTTTTTTTTTGTTTTTATTTTGAAGCACAAGCCATGAGAAAAAAATAAAAATGCCCAACTGGCTTAATGCCAGCAGGTCATGTTGGCCAGTGGCCACTGTCAAATGTCCTCCTGAGTCCTGACTTGCAACTGCTGTTCATACTGCTGAGTTGTTTAAGCAGCAGGATGATTAGGCAGCTAAAAGGGAATGGGATCAACAATAGCAGTAACATGGAAGATGGATGATGAAGGTTCCACTTGCCAAGACTGGCTGATGCACCTGAGGCAGTAGCAGCAGAATAAGTAGGCCCCAGTATAAGAGGAGAAAAGAAGAAGTTGACCATTAAATCTTCTCCACCTGCCCCTCCTCTAAAATCATCATGGGTGTGTTGTTATTAGAATATATTTTTTCCCTTGAGAGCAGGAACGGAGTGTCTCATCAGCAACTGCAATGTGCACAGTGTGTGTGTGTGGTAAATAACATCTGGGGGCACGACTGCATCTAAACTCCATGACACCCAAAACTAAGTACTGCCACTGTCACTGTACCCCTTTTCTACACCGGCTAAGGACACATGACAACTTGCTGACAGTTTAATAGTAATGATGAATCCTCCCTGCCACCATCTTAGCATTTTCTGCAGGATGGATTCTCCTCAGATGCCACTTGCGATTCTCCTCCACCACACTAGCATGTGTGGTCAGTACACCACACAGTGTGCAATGGGTAGAGAAGAACTGCTACATCCTAACATCAACAGAGTGGCTATCGTTTGGCAGGGGAGGTAATGAATGAGGTGGATTGACAGAAAATGTAGTTACCCTAGAAGGTGATGGCGAGCTAGTTGTTTCACTCCTCATGGAACTTCCATTCTCTGCCTAGGTTGTTCTATTCCTCCTCCTTTTTGATCTCCGCCTTGCCTCTTGTTGCTTTTCTAGAGAGTCAGGGAAAGCAAAAGTGGTGCTTGATTTCTGTGGTGGGTGTTTGTCTTTAACATGTTTGATGTAAATGTCATGATGTCTGTGTTTCATGTGTGATATCAGGGCGCTTGTGCCAAGGTGTGTGCCTTCCTTTCCTCTTCTCACTAACTTGTCACAAATTGTACACAGCGGCATTGCTGATGACTGCATTTTGCCTGCCCCAACAGAAAAATAGTCTCACATCCATGATGACTTCAGGGGGTAGGGAACAGCTGGAGAAGAATGGCCTCTTTCTTCTTGTCCTCCACATTCCCTTTCATTGTCTGTGGCAGCGGATAATGTTGCTGCTGTTGCTGCTACTGCCTCAGATCACTGCAACTAAGATCAGTAGTATTGCTATTGCTGTCAAGTGGAACCTGTTCTAGTCCTGCATCACTTGTTGACCCCATTCCCACTGTGTCCACGGTGGTCTGTGGCACACTAGCCTGCTCCTCAGCATCCTGCTGCCCTTGCAACTCAGCATCAGAAGGAAGTAGAGCAGTTATAAATTCCTCTAGTTCCAAAATGTCATTGATAGTTGTGGTGGTGATGCCCATCCTCATCCCTGTCTCCCATTCTTCCCAGTTTCTACTAAAAAGGCCATCAATGTCTCTTGCACCCTAGCTTCTCCAGCATCATCATCACCACCACCACTAGTCCCTGCATGCTTTTTTTGCTGCTTCTATTCCAGACATCTCATTGCTGCTTGGAGGAGGTGACAAGCAATGTGCTTTCCCCCAAACAACAGTTCAAGCCTCTTAAGGTTCATGTTCAACTTGGACACTGTAGTGAAGAGAAGGGGACTCCCAGAGCCAGAGGAATGGTGTGGGCTCTCTTGACTGCTAGTCTGGATTCTGTCAAATGTTTCCCCTACCACTCCAGCTGCTTCACCATTACTGCTACTAACACCAGTCACATCAAGTACAACCTCAGAGTCTTTCTCCTCAGTCTCACAGTCACTAATAATATGAGGATATTTTTGATTACCCCCTCCTTCACTCCTAATGTTAACAAGCTGATGGACCTTAGTAACAGTAGTACTAGCACTGGCAGGACTGCTTGGGAATGGCAAGTGTGATTTAGGATCCCATGCTGTAACACTTGACATCATTTTCTCCTTCCTCCCTGAGTACTACAACAAGCTCTAGCAGCAGGCAAATTATTGTTGTCAGCAGATTCAGCACTGGCAGCAGGTACAACACTAGTGGCTGCAGGTACAGCAATGGTGGCACTGGCAGCAGGGGCAGCACATCTGGCAGCAGGTACAACACTAGTGGCTGCAGGAGGAACAGAAATGGGGGCACTGGCAGAAGGGACAGCACGTCAGGCAGCAGGTACAACACTAGTGGCTTCAGGTACAGCAATGGTGGTACTGGCAGCAGGTACAGCACTAGTGGCTGCAGGAGGAACAGAAATGGTGGCACTGGCAGCAAGGGCAGCAAGTCTTGCAGCAGGCACAGGCAACTGACCTGTCCTGCTCTCACTAGTACTACCCCTTTCTCCCTCCCTTCCCATTCCCTTTTCTCCCTTCCTTCCCATTCCCTTTTCTCCATTCTTTACCTTTTCTCCCTTCTTTCCCATTCCCTTTTCTCCCCCCCTTCTCATTAAATTCCCCAAGATCCCTTGGGGTGACTTAGGGGACTGGACAGCATTGGTTCAGTACTGTTAGTCACTTCCTTCTCCTCCTCAGACTTAGTGGACACATAATAAGGGTCCTTCCAGTTCCTCTTTTTGCTGCTCATAGTGATAGGAGACACTATGAGCCTCTCCTGCCTCACTTTTTGCAAAATATCACAAGAGAACAGCATAGCACGTCTATCCCGCTCTGTAGTTGCTTCTATTGTGTCTTCCTTCCACGAAAACATCACGTTTTTATAGCAGAAGTGCAAAAACAATGTAAATCAATGGGAGAAAACTTTATAGCCATTAAAAAAATGGTGAAAGATTTTGGCCAATGGGTGAAAGATGTGAAAATTTTAACCGCTAGTTTTAAAGTGGATTTTCCCGTGAAAAAGCGGATAAACAACGTGGTTTTCATGAAATTTCTTGTGGGAATACGGCAACAACATTTGCCCATCCCTAACAACCACCACCAGGAACATAGATCAGCTGCCTGTTCCTGTTGCTAGTGCTGCCTGTCTGCCTTCTTCTGGTCAACAATAAATTGCAATTGTGACATTAAAGGACCCTCTGTTACATTTCTCATCATCTCCTTCAACCAGTGAGATGTCTGTAATAGAGCAGCAGCAGCACAGATGAATTGGTGGTGTGGTGATGGTGACTGTGGAGAAGCTGGGGTGGAAGAGACATTAATGTCCTTTTTAGCCCAGACTGAGAAGGGATGCGAGACAGAGATGGGGATGGGCATCACCACTACTAGTAGTGAGCTTTTTGAATTTGTGGAGTTTACAACTGCTCTAATTCCAACTACTGCAGAGTTGTAAGGGTAGCAGGATGCTGAAGAGCAGGCTAGTGTGCCTCAGACCACTGTGGACACACTGGGAATGGAGTCACCAATTGATGTAGGACTAGCACAGGTTCCACTTGCAAGCAGCAGCTATACTCCTGGTCCCAGTTGCAGAGCTGATTCAGAGGCAGTTCAGCAACAGCAGCAACATCATCCTCTGCCCCAGCCAGTGAAGGGAAATGTGGAGGAGAAGAAGAAAGAGGTAATTCTTCTCCACCTTTCCCCTCCCCCTTGACATCATGGGTGTAGGACTATTTTTCTCTTGGGACATGCACAGTACAGTCATCAAAAATGGCACTGTGCACAATTTGTGACAAGACAGTGAGAAGGGGAAAGGAGGGAACATGCCTTGGCACAACTGTCCCGATAACACATACAGACACCATGACATTTATGTGAAACATGTTAAAGCCAAACACAGACCACAGAAATAAGGCACCACTGTTGCTATAAGTAACCCCTGACTCTCCCCAAAGGCAACAAGATGAAAGGTGGAGATCAAAGAGGAGGAAGAATAGAGAAACCCAGCCAGAGGCTGAAAGTTGAAGATGACGAGTGAATCAACTAGCTCTCCATCACCTTCTTGTTCTATTGTACTTACATCTTCTGTCAATACACCTCATTCATCCTTACCAACCACATCAAGTGATAGCCATTCTGTAGCTGTCAGGATTTGGCAGTTTGTGTCCATCCATTTCACACTGTGTGGTGCACTGACCACACATGACAGGACACCAAGTGGCATCTTAGGACATTCCATCCTGCAGAATATGCTAAGATGGTGGCAGGGAGGGTTCATCATTACTATTAAACTGTGAGCAAGTTGTCATGTGTCCGTAGTGGGGTGTGCATAGTGAGATCATTTCACATTGAGGACCCTACTGTAACGGTTTGTTTGACACACAGACACAGTAGGTTTGGATAAAACACAATTTTATTAAACAATAAAGATCACAATAACCCTCACAGGTCCTGTAATATATATATATATATATATCTATATATATATCTATATATATATAATATAGTGCAGCCACTATACAGGTTATACAGAGGTAAGCCCACACAGGTCCAGTATAAGTAGAGAGTCCATAGAACAATGTACTGACACAGGTCAGGCAGATCTTGTGTGAGTCCCAGTTTATCAGTACCTCATGGGTTAATAGTAGGCAGAGAATGTTGACAGGCCCTAGTGTAGCAAGGCCTTTTAAGAAGCTCAAACAGAGGTGAGAGCTTTAATTTGAGTAACACCCAAGATAATGGCTACCAGACAATTGTGGACTGCCGTAGCAGTAACGGAGAATGAGCAACTTGAGCACTGCCGTAGCAGTAATGGAGACTAAGTAACTTGAACACTGCCGTAGCAGTAACGGAGACTAAGTGACTTAAACACTGCTGTAGCAGTAACGGAGGCCAAGCAACTTGAGCACTGCCGTAGCAGTAACGGAGACTGAGCCACGTGAGCACTGCCGTAGCAGTAACAGAGACTAGGCAACTGGACACTGCCGTAGCATTAACGGAGACTGAGCAACTGAAGCGCTGCCGTAGCATAAAGGAGACTGAGCAATAGGAGCACTGCCGTAGCAGTAGCGGAGACTAAGCCACTTGAGCACTGCTGTAGCAGTAACGGAGACTAGGCAACTGGATACTGCCGTAGCAGTAACGTAGACGGAATCTGGTCAGCGTGAGCACTGCCGTAGCAGTAACAGAAAACTGAGCAACTCACCCTGAGAGGCACCCAACCTGGAAAGGCTCGTAAGGAAGACCAATAGGAATGTCGCCGGGGCGACACGGAGGCAACCGAGACCAATCTGCAGAGCTGTCTAGAGACAGAGAGAGACAATCACACCCTTAACCAGAGACCGGTCAGAGCATGCAGAGGAGGCAGCAACCCAACCAGGCAGAATCCACACAGCACAGGAACGTAGAACAGTCCAAGTCGGTACATGGAGCAGGAACGTCAGCCAATCCAAGGCGGTACACAGAGCAGGAACGTCAGCCAAGCCGGGTTGGTACACAGGAGATGAGAAGCAGAATGGTCAGGAAGTCCAGGTCTGTGCACAGGCAGGAAACAAGATGCAGAGTAGTCAGGCAGGCCGGGTCGATACACTAAGAGCTCACCAGAATCAGGAACAAGTGCTGGTACTGGAACACCACGAAAGGGTACCAGAGATGTGCCAGAACCCAGTATTTAAGGACAATGCTGGGCAGGACAATCACAGTGCAGCCAATAGGCGTTAGGCAGGAGTGGAAACTGACAGAATGTCGCCGAATAGCACGGGCACCGTGATACCTAAATGTCATGGTGTTTGGATAAAGTTGTGCCAGGTGTTTCATTTGAGTGCAGATGCACCCATTGTTCCCAGCCCTTCTCTTATTTACACTGTGCACAGTACAGTTGATGTTGTGACAGGCACTGTTCCTTCTGTCAAGGGAAAAAAGTCTATTCTAGTAACAACACACCCTTGATTTTGGAGGAGGGCAGGTGGAGAAGCATTATTGGCTAACGTCTTCTTTTCTCCACATATACCTGAAGTGGTGGGGGCTAGTTATAGTGCTGCTACTGCCTCAGGTGCATCACTGGAGCTAGTCATGGAAATTGGAACCTTTATCACCCATGTTACTGATGTTGTTGATCCCATTCCCTTTTCGCTGCATAATCATCCTGCTGCTTAAACAACTCAGCAGCAGCAAGAACAGCAGTCTCAAATTCTGCATCTACATCAGGGCATTTGACAATGGCCAGTAGATACTGTCCAACACAACCTGACCTGCTGCACTAGGCCATTAGGGCATTTATTTCTCTGGGCTTGTTCTTTACAAAAAAAAAACATAAGCCTACAAAAAATTAACAATTTCTGGAGGCTTGTTTCTAACAAATCTAAGTCCTACAAATCAATGTTTCCTTAGGGCTTGTGCCTACTGTAAAGCTCTGCGGAATTTGTTGGCGCTATATATATAAAGATTAATAATAATAAACAAGCTTAAGTCCTACAGATCAATGTTTCCTCAGGGCTTGGGCCTCTAACAACACGTCCTACAAACAATTCTTTACAAAATACTCTATCCTGTCAAGTATCAGTCTACCCCAGTCACAGCTTAAGTCAGGAGGTCCCTGTCTCTGTCAAAATTTCTTATTTTATTTTATTTCTTTTTTTGTTAAATGTCCCCCCAATACCAGTCAACAACCCCCCAAAAACAAATTTCCTGTTCAACTGATTCTTTCCCCAGACTCCACCCACCAACACAGGCACCCTCCTCAGACCAATTTATACCATATCTTATGGGGGGTTTAAAGCGATTACAATGTTTCACAAAAACAGCAGCTCCAATTAATCTTCATAGTATTTAAGCCATAGAGAGTGTTATTTCAATACTGTCAGAGTTGTAGTTCAAGAGTAAATGAATGATAAAGTATCCACCTCCCGCGCGTTTTACCTAGTGTAAGCCACCTCCCCTCAGATGTGGAATATGGCCCTGTTACCAGACAGGTCTTCTTACTGTGAACATAAGGAAAACCCTGCCCCCCTTGACAGGATTTTCATGTTTTTCCTTATGCTCGCTGAAGATTGTCCCTCTCTGTGCTCCATCTGGATAGTCTTGCTGCTCTGAGGTGAGTGGGATACTTATCATTCAACTACTCTTGAACTACAGCTCTGACAGTATTGACATAACACTCTCCATGGCTCAAATACTATAAAAATTAATTGGAGCTGCTTTTATTGTGAAGCATTAGTATCCCTTTAATTGTATTTAGTTTTATTTTTTTTTTATTTCCTACCCCCCAGTCCCAGTAAACAACTCCTCCAAAGAAATTCCCTGTTCAACTGACTCTTTCCCCATACTCCACCAACACAGCCACTGTCACACCTCTTTATTACTATGGTTTTGGGAAATAAATTAACATTTGTTATGAGTTGTGTGGAAATTCAATGTTCCCATTGATTTCAACAGAATGAACTAGGTGAAAAAGTGGAAAACTTGCACTTTTTGAGGGAAATTATTTGCCAAGAGGGAAGTGCCATTATTGGCCAATTTTGGCTTGAGGTGAAATTTTTCTCCAATCCCTAGTTGTGACAACTGCTGGGATAGGAGGCACAAACATGGGTTATACTCATGTTAGCATCACACAACACCATCTGTCTGCTGATGGAGTGGAAAATCTTCCTGTTGCTGAAGAGATGTACCTCATGAGTTGGAGCTCTTATGCACACATGTGTTCAGTCTAAGGCACCCATGACCCTGGGCATGCCTCCCCTTGTGTAGGAGTTCTGTTTTACACATGTTCACTCTATGTAGGTAGTGGGGAAGTGAATTTATTTTCTGGCTTTCCTTTCCTGAACCGGTACTCTTGAAGGTGTGAACTGAGACATGCCAGATGCATATCTTTCTGTGGACTGGAAGAATCCACTTCCATGAAATATACAGCATACATAAGCTTCTGCAAGCCACACATGGCTGATGCTGTATATGGGGTCAACATCATCTTTGATTATGTCATATAACTGGATGATGCTGTGTGACGTTAACCTGTAGCCGTCTCTGAAATCAGCATCCGTCATTCCCAGAAGCCTGACCCTAGTGCAAAATATCCTAGGTCTCTGCAGTTTTCTGTTGTCCGTATGGTCCTCCACAGGTCCCTGTGGCAGCTGTGGATGTTGTGGGGGATCGGTTGTGGCAGCTTGGGTGCCACTGCCTGTTGTGGTCCCCCAGGTGGAGATTGGTTCCTGTCTAGCAGCTAGAGAATCAGTGATTGCATCAAATGGAAGCTGTTCAGCAGGTGTGCTTGGAGTTTGATGGTGATCCCTAGCCCCCGTATATCTTCGTCTCCCATGTCTTTGCACAAATAGGTATGCAAACATACTGGTCGTAATCCCTTTCTGTAGCTATCTCTTCCCCTCTCTCTGTCAGGCTGAGTGGTTTCACTGTAAACAAGCCACATCTGAGGATGGTGAGTTGTCCCTTTAAGAAAGTGGTGGGGTGTTGTCCATGCACGGTCATGAGGTAGGGAGCGACCAATGAGAAGGTATGTGTTGTCCAGGTAAGTGTTTTGCGTTGTGGCCGTTTTGTTTACCTGAATAGTTTGTGTGTGACTTTCTTTGCATCAGTATATACAAGGGAACAATGAATGGTAGAAGAGCCTCATCAAGTAACAGATAAAACAATACAATTATCAGATATTGGGTTAACACAAGAAAAGGTAATGGGAAGACTGAATAAATTTAAGATTGACAAAGCACCAGGTCCTGATGGTTTACATCCAAGGGTTCTTGAAGAACTTAGTGGAGTGTTAGCAAAACTCCTATATTTACTCTTTAAAGATTAAATCACCATAGGCTCAGTGCCACAGGATTGGAGACGAGCTAACATAGTGCCTCTATTTAAGAAGGGAACTAAAACAGAAACCTGGGAATTATAGACCTGTGAGTTTGACCACTGTAGTGGGAAAACTGATAGAAGGGTAATAAAGGATTATATTCAGGATTACACCACCAAAAATAAGGTTATTAGCAGGAATCAACATTGTTTAATGAGGAATAGTTCATGTCAAACTAATCTTTTCAGCTTCTTGAAGAAGTAAGTAGCAACCTAGATAATGGTAAGGCAGTTGATGAAGTATATGTAGATTTTGCATAGGCATTTGATACAGTACCACACAGAAGGCTGGTATATAAAATAAGGAAATTGGGGCTAGGGGATAAACTTTGCAATTGGATAGAAAACTGGTTGAAGGATAGGGAACAGTGTGTGGTTGTAAATGGACAATTCTCCAATATAATAAAAGTAGAGAGTGGAGTACCTCAAGGTTCAGTATTAGGTCTACTCCTTTTTAACATGTTTATAAATGACCTAGAAATAGATATAGAAAGCAAAATATCAATATTTGCAGATGAAACTAAATTATGCAGGGTAATTAATTCAGAACAAGATATTTCTTCTGTACAGAGGGATTTACATAAAATGGCAGAATGGGCAAACAAATGGAATAAGAAGTATAATGTGGGAAAGTGTAAAGTCATGCATTCGGGAAGAAAAAATACCAAGGTTATTTATGAATTTAATGGAATCATTTTAGGGAACTCCTTGCTAGAGAAAGACCTGGGAATCCTTGTAAACTACAAACTTGGAAACAGTGACCAGTGTCAAAAAGCAGTAGCAAAAGCAAACAAAATCCTGTCTTGCATAAAAAGGAGTATTGAAGCCATTGTACAAACCATTGTTAAGACCTCACCTCGAATATGCAGTGCAGTTTTGGGCACCAGTTCTGAAACAGGATATATTAGAACCGGAGAGAGCAATGAAATGAATGAAGGGAATGGAGGATTTGACGTATGAGGAATGACTAGACAAACTTGGATTATTTACTCTAGAGAAAAGACAACTAAGAGGAGACCTTATCACATTGTACAAGAATATGAGAGATCAATACCAGGAGCTCAGTGGTGTGCTATTCATTCCAAGGCCTGACCCAATGACCAGGGGACACCCTTTGAGATTAGAGGAAAGGAGGTTTAGACTTCAGTAGAGGAAGGGTTTTTTTTAGAGTAAGGTCTGTTAATTTATGGAATTCCTTGCCCAAGCATGTGGTTATGGCAGATACAATGGATATGTTTAAGAGAAGATTAGATACATTTTTTCAAAAGGGAACATGCAAGATTATACTGTGTATTAGTAGGCAAGTCAGGAAGGTCTGATAAAGACTAACTTATTTGATAGCAGGGACGCTGTATAATTCTCATTTCTCTGGGTTATGAGGCAAGGGTTGACCTTGATGGACTTGTCTTTTTTCAACCTAATTTACTATGTTACTGTGTTACTATGTTATGTTGTCAGGTGCACCTTGGGTCTCCATTGGCCAGTGATGTTGCCCAAGTGAGCTTGGATTGTTTTGGTCTTGACAGGTGTGCGTGTTGTGAGTACATATGCGTTGTTGAGTGTTAACCATGTTGTTCTGGGGTATGGTGTGTGTGGGATTATGTTGCTTTGTGAAGCCCTTGTCCTGGGGTCCTGATACGTTATTGTTGTATACCAGTGACTTGTTTGTAGGGCATGGACATTGTGCATGTCTATGTTTGGCTTTACAGGGGTTCATTTTGCCATTGGTGGGCTTGTGCTAATTGCTGTGTGTTGTGTGAACTGATGTTTCCCAGTTTTGTTTTTTCTGATGGTGCTTTTTTTTGTCTGTTGTGTGTTATACAGCCAGAAAAACTGGGTGCAGATTTTCATCTGTTAAATGTATCAATTTATCATGCATTGGCACTTCCGCACAGGATTGAATGGGTCCTGGGTATAGCTGTTCCATTGATTGAATAGCTTACCTTGCTTAAAAATCTGCCGTTGGCTGTTCTTTTTTTTTTTTGGCGTCAGAGGTAATTGGATCGAGACCATAGCCTTTTAATACTCAACTTTTATTAGTTCATCTGATAACTTAACATTCATTATTTGTTCTCTTTGTTTGTGGTGTATCATTGTTGTCAGTTGTAGAGCTCAGTTGTAGCTCTACATTCAATTTAATTCCCAAACTTTGTTAAAACTCAACTTTTATAAGTTCATTTGAAAACTTTATTTGTTCTCCTTGGTTGTGGTGTTGAAGGGATTTATTTTATCAAATAATTGGTACTTTTTTAGATGTATTGAGAAAAGAAGAGTGACATCAAAGTAGCCCCTGAGGAACCTGTGAATATCAACAGTTAAACAAATAGGGTCATTTAGGTGTTAAATTAGATACCACACCACTCTTCTTTTCTCACTACATCTAAAAAAGTAACCACTCTTTCTTGATCTCAGAACTAGGGAATCAAGTATTTATTTAATTTTTATTTAAATCTAAATGTATTGCAGAGTTAGTAGTTACCCCAACCCAGCTTGTACTTGGATATCCTGATCAATAGTTCCTGTATTGAGCTAAGGATGGTGTGCATGCATTGATTTAACATTGATTTAACATAAAAATTATATTGATTTAACATAAACATTATATATAAAATCATTCTGTCTGGGTCTCTGATACACTTAAATGGATAGTAATACTTGCTTTTCATAATGTTTAATATTGTTCATATTTATTTTTTTAATATGAACAATACTAAGTTTTATGAAAGGCAAGTACTACTATCCTTTTAATTACCTACTCAAGACTAGAAAATGATACACAATGAGAATTTTGGTGGTATCAGAACTCTTTACTTATGAGTTTTAAATGCAAAGACTGCAGTGGGCTTGTGGAGTTTGCATTTTTTTAATAAAAGTCTCCTTTAACACCACAAACAAATAGAACAAATAACAAAGGTTAAGCTTTCAAATTAACTAATAAAAGTTCTGTTTTAACACTCTTTGGGAATTCATTTGTATGTAACTCTACAACTGAGAACAATGATAAAGCACTGAATGGGTTTATGGATGGCTACATTTTGACAGGCATAAACTAGAGAGATTCTCAACTCAGTTTTTCTTTTTATAAGTTAAACTGTACAGTCTGGATAGATTATTATAATAGGGCCCCAGCTTGTAAAGACAAGCTGGTGACTACACTTGGCTCTTCACTTCACACTACATCTAGCGTGCTTCCCACTTTTCACACATGACGTGATGTCGCTGACATCACACCCAGAAGTTCAAAATCCAAGCGAGTTTTGGAAAGACTGGTTTAGTCTGAGACATGATGCTATGGGCAAGGTGGATCATTTTATTTAACTTATTATGGTTTGTGAACTTGTGAGACAGCAGTGCGGCAATTTGGATGGGCAGGATAGTGAGAGGCCTGGTGTGTGCAACAGGCCACTGCCAGGAACCTTTAGAATTCTGGCACCCTTGGCATATGCAACATAGGCATGCTGATGTGTAGGTGAAAAAAGTGAAAAGTCCCACTCCCATGTCACTGATGCTGCTGCTACTGACCTTGCTATTACTTGTACTACCCCTCTTCAAAAATATGTACACAAGAAAACCTCCACTAAGAAGACCAGATTGGCTGCAGAGACCCCCTATCAGCCACCAACAATCCCTATCTGACACAATGACTATACACGGTAATGTTGTGGAGACAGATAAAATGCAAAGCATAACAGAGCACTTAAAGAACCATGCATCCTGCAATCCTGCAGGATATGAGCACCTGTTAGCAGGGAGGGTGAATTATTTTTACTATTTTTTTTGTTGTTGTTGTTTTTATAATTTTTGTGAATGTGGCTGCTGCCGAGATGAGTTATAGTTTCTGTGTTTACTTTATACATTTATTTTGCTTTAAGTTTCCCACCATCAAATAATGTTTGTGTATCTAAGAAATGCTGCTCTATATAATACATCTAAAGAAAAAGTTGAAAATGCATGATATATTTAAGAAACATGTTATTGATCTTCAAGGTATAAAAGGGATCACTTTCCAACTGATTATGCTATAAAATACATTCTGAAGCCCTCAAAATTCTAAATATTACAATATATTTTTTACCAAAGTCAGACCAGAAAAAGTACACACAGTATGTCAAATTTTACCTATATAAATGTATGATATTTTTATGTCTGTCTCAAAGTACCTGTCACTTACTCCCAGTAGAGCCTCAGCTACTGTAGCTCAGATTGGAACTTTTATCACTTACCTGTAGGTCATTTATCAGTCATAAATGATTTATTTTGTTTTTTATTGTTTACACTTTCCTCTTTCCCTTCACTCCCACACTCAGAGAATTGGCTACCACCAATAATTCTATCAAGAACCTGCAGCCACTGTCTTTGCCTGTCTGCTTCTAGCATCAAAACATCAGCTGCTTTTCCCTCTCTCTTAAGCACTGTCTGCAGGAAACTGACACACCTTTTATACAGCACAGAGGAAATACATGGAAGAAAACTCCTTTTGGGCTACATTATTTTAATTGATTTGAATGCATTTAAAAAAATTGCACTTTTCATGAGAAATCCCATGGAAGGCAGAAAGTGCTGTTTTTCATATTTTATTTTTGAAATTAAAAGTTTTGCCCATGCCTATCTTTGAATTCCCTGTTCATATTTATACTTCTCACCTTGATATTGTTACGTAGAGAATGAACAGTGAAGGCACAATAAAGATATCTTCTTACACTTCTACACAAGGAGCTGTGGAAAACATTTTAAGTATGAATGATTGGAGTATGCCAGAGGCTCCATCCACATAAAATCAGAGAGGCCAGGAGGGCTCAGAACTTATCTACCACACGAGAGGAAAAGGCAGTAGTTGGTGCAGTCTAATCCAGGCTTATATTTATAGATTACATAAAGGACTTACATTCAACCACCTAGGTGATGTAAGCAAAGTTATAGAAATGTTATTTGCATGATCCCCTCGATGATATTTGCCTATTATAAACAAGCATTTTGTATCTTCCAGGGTGATATTTTCTTGTTTAGACAGGCCTTATGTACAGCCTCTAAGGTGATGCTTAAAGTTTACAGAAAAGTCTCATGTAAGACCTCAAAAATGACATTTACAAGTAATAGACAGGCCTTATATATGGCTTCCAAAGTGGAACACTACTTTATTGTAATATATATTAAGGAGCATGCACTTCGAGCCTTGTCGGTATTTGTGTATGCAATCCTTGCTGCCACTTTCATTTCCAGTGTAAATGGCAAATCTTGATTCGGATAAAATAAATTACTGATAGATACCTAACATTCTAAGATGTGAAAAATTAAATATAATTTATCATTTGTTTTTAGGGCTAATGCAGATAAATGCACAGTCATTTTCATTCAGAATCCAAACACTTGTGCCAGGTTTTTCAAGCTTGTGAGAACATGTATTCTCACAGGCCCCTAGTCGAGTATCTGGGCCTGCCAAGACTTCATCTTAGAATGGTCACAGTTAAGACATGCATTTTTAAGGTATTTTGTGAGTGCATCAATCTGTCAGATGTGTAACTTTACTGAATATAACTACCTATCTGTTACCACTTGTTAATTAGGAATTTAACTGCTACTTTTGATTAATCCCAACATTACATTTTCATTGAAATACACTTTTTAAATTAAAATAAAAACAGACAGTATTGGTTAAAAATATACTAATGTGGAATATTGGTGATCTGGCTTCTTGGAAACCTTATGAATAAACATACTGTGAAGTGTTGCATTGCTTTAGGCATAAATAGTTGGCATTCTTTAACAGCAGTGAAGAGTACACAGTGCATGAACAAAATGGTATCCAAAACTAAATGCACTTAATTCTTGCCAGTTCTTCTCACAGTTGACATTTCTGTTTAGTGGTCTTTGATCAGAGCAATTTAAAGTCTTTAAATAGAGTGAATCCTCCTCTTTTATAAGTGATTTTTCTAAGTAAATGCAAACTCTAATAAAAAATTAGAGGAAATGTGAATATGTATATTAATTTAAAGAAAATCCATAATTTAGTAATCTAATATTTACCAAAAATATAAGGAAAGCAACAGAAAGGATCATATGCTGCAAGTATTTCCATTGCATTACTTCTACAGAACAATATGTTAGATCTTAAGGTCCAATGTCTAAGAAATGCTGCTCTATACAATAAATCTAAAGAAAAAGTTAACAATGAATGATTAATGTATAAGAAATATGTTATTGATCATGTTATCAAATACATTCTGAAGCTCTCAAAATTCTAAACATTCCAGTATCTTTTTACCAAATTCAGACAAGTAAGAGTACTATTTATTGGTGAAACACTTATGATTTTTTAATATTGCCTACAATCTTGTTTTTGCAACAGCTTGAGGCCTAGAACATAGCAAAGATAGATTTTTTCTTACAACTGATTTGTGTGGAAATATGTGTTTGCCTACAATTGTAAATGCATCTGTTTTAAAAGTATCAGATTGTTTAAAATAACTTCATACATAACAAGAAAATGTTAACAATAACAGACATAATTTTTTTCTCATTTTCATAATTCTTATAGTATTACAATTTCTAGAACTGGAGATAGTTCAGAGAAGAATAACAATATGAATTAAGGGAATGGGGGATTTGAAGTATGAAGAATGTTTAGCCAAACTTGTTTTTTTACTCTAGAGAGAATACACCTAAGAGTGGATCTTCTTACATTGTATATGTTTATGTGATGCCAATGTAAGGAAGGGGTTCTTTACATTAAGGCCTGTTGTGGGATTGTGGAATTACTTGCCCAAACATGTGGTAATGGCAGACTTAAAAGACGATTAACTACATTTCTAGCAGAATGGGACATACAAGGTTATACTGTGTATTAGGTAAAACAGGAAGTTCTGGTAAACAGACTAATATCAATTTTGGGTTATACTGGAAAAAGGTTGAACTTGAGGGACCATGCTAATGTACTATATGGCTATGAAGACAAACCTGTGCTACTTCAAGTAGAATGTTTAAATGTGAAATTGTGAATAATGTTTACTTTTATTATTGGGTTCGATATACACATTTTCCTTTTGAGGCTTTTGCTGCATAGTTTGGCCAAATAAAGTTTATTCTTGCTTGCCATACTTAGGCACTCCAATTTAGGTAAGTCTTAAGTAATAAATCTTGCCACATTATGTTGGTAAAAAAACTTGCTCCATATTAGACATTTTAGGTATGCTTGTATAGGCTTGCAATGACCTGCCATGAGGGAGCACCTGCAGTGAATGAGCAGGGAACTCAAATCCTGAGATGCGTTAACCTTGTTGGAAAACAGTCCATATCTGTGTATGTCTACCCCACCCACTGCATAAAAGCTGAATAATATAACTTTCCCTTATGTATGTGATTTTACTTTATTTAATTAAGTGACACGGAGTGATTACATGCTAAGATGGCTAGGAAAAGCTAATTAGAATAATATTCAAC
The DNA here is from genome assembly GCA_037306005.1 of Rhinophrynus dorsalis. Classification (NCBI taxonomy): domain Eukaryota; kingdom Metazoa; phylum Chordata; class Amphibia; order Anura; family Rhinophrynidae; genus Rhinophrynus; species Rhinophrynus dorsalis. The sequence goes on from CM074721.1 coordinate 323,994,958, forward strand.
ACCAGAACTGGGCAACCTGAGGCTCTCCATATTTGCAGGACTACTGTATATGTTGGGTTGTGTGGGGGATGGATACCCTGCCACCTAAGGGGTTAAGTGAGGAGCTAGAAGTTAGCAATTTTTTATTCTAACTATACAATTAAAAACCTTAGACATTTTTTAATCTATTCATTCTATTTTATATTATTGTTAACATTTTAAATTATGAAATAACGTTTTATATTGCTGTTTTCTCTATATCTACATCTATATATATATATAAAAGAATAAGCCTCATTGCATAATTTATGGTACCTCACACACAGAAGATAATTTATGTCTCTTCAGAAAACAAACACACATTGAACAGAATGCCTCATTACATAATTTATGTCTCATTAGGAGACACAACTCCTATTGGGTGATTGAATGGGGACTTTACTGCTCCCATTGGGTGATTGAATGGGGGCATGCTTATCATACAGGGAGTTTGTCCACCCCCTCCATCCCACCCACCACTATCCAACTGACAACAAAAATATAACTGCGTCTCGCTCCTGAAATAGGGGATATCAGTAACTTTTCCTGGTCCACACACACACTCACTCAGGATCATGACCCCACAAACACACTGTTTCACCTCCCACAGATAATTGTAACCCTCCATACACTCTGTTTCAGTACGAGGGTGTAATGTTCCCATAAAATACAAACTCAGGGATAAACTTAATAGCAAATCTTTTATTTAACTCTTCATCTCTTCAATCACCTCACTAACTGTCTCAACTGTCACTCCTCCACTTCCTGCTTCCTGATTCCGGCCCTTTCTCCTTAAAGGGAGAGAGATGCCTTGCTGTATGTTACAGAGGGCAAGCCTCAAACACCACTTTCTATTTGTTCCCTCAGCATATTGCTATGCTGCCTCAACTGAAGAGCCACCATGTGTTATATTGCTATGTTACATCAACTTAACCCTTTGAGTGCCAGAGAGGTACACCAGGGGCGTTTCTAGGTTCCAAAACGATCTGGGACTAGAGCCCACAGCAAAATTCAACATAGTGCCTGCCACCAGTGGTAGTGATGATAATGCTATAGTGTGGAGTGAGTTATCCTTACACAACATATATGTTTTTTTACTAATCTATATATAATGCAATGCAAAGAGTTAAGAAGTAAGCCATGTTATGTTCAACTCTTGCCATTGTTTTTGTTCTAACTAACTGAAGTTATTGTGGTGTAAACCAACTGTAGCACAGGGAACAAATCAAAATTCCTGTCACATTAAATAGGGGTTTTAACTCCTTGAATGCTAGAGTGGTCTTCAATACATTGCAAAGCAATGCACTGGAGACCTCTCTAGCATTCAAGAGGTTAAAAACTCTATTCAAGTGCAGTGGATTTTAAGAACTATTATTTGTCCCCTGGTTTACTCCAGAATAAAACCAGGTTGCTTTAATATATATGAGCCAATGATGTAACTGAATAAATTATCAAGAGCAACACCAAAGTATTTTATTTACACAGATAATGTAGAAACAAATATAACGATGTTTAAACAAACATTAATGTGAGTTTTATTGCTGCGGAGCAATGTGATACACTTATATACCCAACACACAGTCTGATGTCCTAAAAAGAGGGACATCAGGGTGTGAAAGAGGGACAGAGGGATTTGAGACTCGAAGAGGGACAATTGGGAGGTATGCTTATACCCAGCATTGTTCCATTGCCCACTGGTAGCCATAGAACCCCTCATACACTGCCTGATAACCTTGCGCTTCTAGCCCCTATTAGCCACACATCCACTGTCTGATACTCCAGTGGTTTGCCACCGGCAGGCCCACACATGAACTGATATCTCAGTCTTCTTCTACTGGCAACTGGTATCCATAGAACCATACATACACTGTGTGATACCCCATCATTGTTCCACTGGTTACCTGTAACCAATCATACACTGTCTGATTGCTGGCATTTTTCCATTGGCCGCTGGTAGCCACAGAACAACGCACATAAACTTTATGATACTACAGCCTTGTTCCACTGGCCACTGGTAGCCACAGCCATGTTTCTCTGCCCAGATTCCCCAAATACACTGTGTTACCCCACCAGCCTTCTACAACTGCCTACTGGTCGCCACAGATTCCCCTTATACATTGTGCATCCCCAACCAGCCTTGTTCTCCTGCCCACTGGAAGCCACAGATTCCCCACATACACTGCGTGTGCCCCCCCCCGCCCAATGGTATCCACAGATTCCTCACATACACTATGTGATTCCCAACTGCATTTTACCCCTGCCCACTGATAGCCACAGATTCCATACAAACATTATGCGACCCACCTCAACAACCTTATTCCCCTAACCACTGGTATCCACAGATTCTCTCCGTACACTATATAACCCCCTAGCCTTGCTCCCCTGCCCACTGGTAGCCACAGATTCCTTACATACACTATGTGACCTCCCCCGTCTTATTACCCTGTCCACTGGTAGCCACTGATTCCCCAAATACACTGTGGACCCCACCAGCCTTATTATCCTGCCCACTGAAAGCCACAGATTCTACACATACACTATATGACCACCACCATCCTTATTCCAATACGCACTGATTCCCTACATAAACTGTGTGACCCCACCAGCCTTGTTCCCCTGCCCTCTGGTAGCCAGCCCACAAATTCTCCACATATACAATGTGACACCCACCAGCCTTTTTTACCTGCCACTGGTAGCCATATATTTCCCCCATCTATACCGTCCCTCATACCTTCTCTTCTGCTCTGCCCCATTCTGCTTTCTGTTTCAGTGTAGAGTCATGGGCTCCACACTGCCTCCTCTGGTACTTCAGGGGCACGTTGATGACCTCATCGCAACGCACCAGGAAGTGCTAGAAGAGCCAGTGTGGAATGGATGGCTGTGGGCTGAAGCTGAGAACAGAGTAAGGCAGCAGCCTGCTTTTCCAAGCTATATATGCCCACAAGTTGCTGGGCAGCAGCCAGCCAGCCTCAGGATAAACAGCAGGATGAGTGAGTCTGCTGATTGTCTGACATTCGGGGCTGCCCACTGACACACTCGGGGCTTCAGCCCCCTTAGCCCACCCCTAGCGATGCCTCTGGGGTACACAACGCATTGCAAAGCAATGCGTTGCATACCCCTCTGGCACTCAAAGGGTTAAGTAAGGAGGAGTTACTGCTCCCATTGGGTGATTCAATGGGGGAGTGATTTAAATCATGCAGGGAGTTTGCCTGCCCCCACTATCCAGCCCGCCCACCACTATCTAAGTAACTGAAAAAACAAAATGGCTGCCACTCTCTCCTACACCACAGACACAAACACATCAGACAAAAAACACACACTCACACACACTCAATCACACACTCACACTCTCACACACACTCAGTCATACACACTCAATCACACACACTCAATCACACACACTCAATCATACACAATAATTCACACACTCACATTCTGTCACTCACACACTCAATCACTGTTACGGTTTTTATGACACTCAGACCAATAAGTGAAAATAAAACACACTTTATTAAAGTGAATAATGACACTTACGCCCGCTAGAGGCGGTAGGTAATATACAGATAATGTAAACTGAGGAAATACCAGGAAAACAGTATTATGGACATAAATACAAGGCAGTATGCCCTAGGATGGTATAGGCCCCAAAGGGGTTAAAGTCCAAATATGCTCAGTCTCAGATGTGGAAGTTTGACACGCCCTTGATGTTAAATAGGCTGCGCTGTACAGATGAAGTTCATCAGGAACAGAGGAACGAGCTGCCTTGCCTAGGTGGTAAATGATAAGCAGAAAGGGTAACAGCTTAACCCCCACGGGCGTAGCTACAAGAACTGCTTAGTATGTGCAAGTGCGAATAGCCCCTTAGGACAATATGGAAACCGGCCTGCAATGCAAGAGCTAAGAGCCTCCTCAAGAGTGATCGAATGCAGTAATGCTAGAGCCAGAACCACTAACCTCCACGGGCTAGACCGAATAGCCAACACTGAACCTCTCTGCCACACTCTGGATATACGATCTCGACAGTAACCAACACCGGATAGCCTTAGCGCCCAAACGGCCCAAGCTTCGTGAACACTCTGCAACGTAAGACTAGAGTTGCCGACGGAGAGCGGCCAACTCAGCAGCAGTGTCACTTGTAACAAGGCTTGTACTGGAGATATAGAGAGTGAATATGAGGCAGCACTGCGAGAGTTAAAGTGCACGTTTACTCGAGGCTTCAGCGCTACTACAAGGCTCTGTAACGTTACTCAGGCTATAACGCTACGGTCAGGCTCTGCAAGGAGAGGAAGGCCCACAGAATACACACAGCTCTGCACTAGAACGAGACACAGCACTTTAGCAGGGATCACCAGGCTAGGCAGTGGCACACTCGTGGGCAGCAAGGACTGGAAAATGTCGCGACGGCGACAACTGAAACGCAGGTCACTGGAACAAGCTGGAAGTCGATCTTCGGAGCAGGAAGTCAGCCGGACCGGGTCATACACAGGCAGGAACGTCAGACTAGCCGGGTCAGGATCCAAGGGTGGTCCGCAGACGAGCCGAGTCATACACAGGCAGGAACACTGGAGAGTAGTCTGGACAAGCCGAATCATACACAGGCAGGAACGCTGGAGAGTAGTCTGGACAAGCCGAATCATACACAGGCAGGAACGCTGGAGAGTAGTCTGGACAAGCCGAATCATACACAGGCAGGAACGCTGGAGAGTAGTCTGGACAAGCCGAATCGGTACACAGGAACTCAGAACACAGGAACACAGCAAAAGCACTACTGGCTCAGGAACACCACGAAAGGGCACTGACCAGAGAGATAGCCAGGTATAAAAAGGTCATCAGGAGGCGGGTCAAACTCAGTCAGCAAATCAGTGACATCCACAACAGAGAGTGACAGGAATCACAGGCACTGTGATAGTACCCCCCTCTCAAAGACCCCCTCTCCTAGCCTGAGGTTTGGGTTTCAAAGGATATTTAGAGTGAAAGCTGCGTACTAATCTTGAAGCATGGAGATCCCCCTGATCAATCCAAGAGCGTTCCTCAGGGCCATAGCCCTTCCAATGAACCAAATATTGCAGCTTTCCTCTAAATCTCCTGGAGTCAACAATACTCTGGACTTCATATTCCTCTTGGCCCTGGACGTCCACCAATGCTAAGACTTCTATGACCTTGTCAGTCCAGGCAAAAGCCACCTGGATGGTGGGTTTAGAGGTGCAAGTCTCTAGGGACTGTTCAACACCACCTAGGGCCTGTCCCCCAAGGTACCCTAGGTGCGTTCGTTTCCCGGCCTTACAGGACAATTGCGTAATATATGACCTGGTTTGCCACAATATAGGCATAAGCCTTGCCTTCTGCGATACAGCTTCTGCTCTTTCGTGAGCCTAGTAAAACCTAATTGCATAGGTTCAGTGCCATCAGCTGTCTGCTCAAGCAGCACGGGTGGAGTGGGTGGGTTAAGGAACTGGTTCTGACCATAACTCTTTGCTTTGGTCCTTTTAGCCAAGCGTCTCTCTCGGATGCGAGAATCTATTAGCATGACATAGTCAATGTACTCGTCCAGCTCGCTGGGTACATCTCGAGCTGCTATCTCGTCCTTGATCTGTTCAGCCAGGCCCTGAGAAAAAGCAGCAAGTAAGGCCTCATCGTTCCAGCCAACCTCTGCTGCCAAAGTCCGGAATTCAATAGCGTATTCGCCCAGAGTGCGTTCGCCCTGCTGAATCTCCATCAGCCTTTTGGCAGCAAAGGCAGACCTACCAGGAACCTCAAACACACGTCTGAACTTTGCCACAAATTCTCTAAAGTTCAGTGTGCAGGGTCTGGCACTCTCCCATATCGGATTTGCCCATGCCAAAGCTTTGCCCGTCAACAGAGATATCATAAAGCCGACCTTGCTACGGTCGTTAGGAAATGCCTGAGGTGCCAATTCCAAAAATATCTCCAACTGGTTAATGAAACCTCTGCATAAGGAGGGTTCGCCATCATATCTGAGGGGTAACGGTACTGCTGCCGATAACCCTCTTGTGTTAGTACTAATGGGTACCGAGGGATTCTCCGGTGTCACGACTGGGGGAACCACCGGATTTGGACCAGACTTGTCCAAATGTACTGTACGTTCAAGCAACGTTTGTAGAGCCAGTGCCAATTGGTCCAGGCGCTGCTCTTGGGCATCCATTCTCCAGTGGATGTTCAGCGGATTACTTTCACCCTTACCGTCTGAGGTCATGGCCCTTTCGTACTGTTACGGTTTTTATGACACTCAGACCAATAAGTGAAAATAAAACACACTTTATTAAAGTGAATAATGACACTTACGCCCGCTAGAGGCGGTAGGTAATATACAGATAATGTAAACTGAGGAAATACCAGGAAAACAGTATTATGGACATAAATACAAGGCAGTATGCCCTAGGATGGTATAGGCCCCAAAGGGGTTAAAGTCCAAATATGCTCAGTCTCAGATGTGGAAGTTTGACACGCCCTTGATGTTAAATAGGCTGCGCTGTACAGATGAAGTTCATCAGGAACAGAGGAACGAGCTGCCTTGCCTAGGTGGTAAATGATAAGCAGAAAGGGTAACAGCTTAACCCCCACGGGCGTAGCTACAAGAACTGCTTAGTATGTGCAAGTGCGAATAGCCCCTTAGGACAATATGGAAACCGGCCTGCAATGCAAGAGCTAAGAGCCTCCTCAAGAGTGATCGAATGCAGTAATGCTAGAGCCAGAACCACTAACCTCCACGGGCTAGACCGAATAGCCAACACTGAACCTCTCTGCCACACTCTGGATATACGATCTCGACAGTAACCAACACCGGATAGCCTTAGCGCCCAAACGGCCCAAGCTTCGTGAACACTCTGCAACGTAAGACTAGAGTTGCCGACGGAGAGCGGCCAACTCAGCAGCAGTGTCACTTGTAACAAGGCTTGTACTGGAGATATAGAGAGTGAATATGAGGCAGCACTGCGAGAGTTAAAGTGCACGTTTACTCGAGGCTTCAGCGCTACTACAAGGCTCTGTAACGTTACTCAGGCTATAACGCTACGGTCAGGCTCTGCAAGGAGAGGAAGGCCCACAGAATACACACAGCTCTGCACTAGAACGAGACACAGCACTTTAGCAGGGATCACCAGGCTAGGCAGTGGCACACTCGTGGGCAGCAAGGACTGGAAAATGTCGCGACGGCGACAACTGAAACGCAGGTCACTGGAACAAGCTGGAAGTCGATCTTCGGAGCAGGAAGTCAGCCGGACCGGGTCATACACAGGCAGGAACGTCAGACTAGCCGGGTCAGGATCCAAGGGTGGTCCGCAGACGAGCCGAGTCATACACAGGCAGGAACACTGGAGAGTAGTCTGGACAAGCCGAATCATACACAGGCAGGAACGCTGGAGAGTAGTCTGGACAAGCCGAATCATACACAGGCAGGAACGCTGGAGAGTAGTCTGGACAAGCCGAATCATACACAGGCAGGAACGCTGGAGAGTAGTCTGGACAAGCCGAATCGGTACACAGGAACTCAGAACACAGGAACACAGCAAAAGCACTACTGGCTCAGGAACACCACGAAAGGGCACTGACCAGAGAGATAGCCAGGTATAAAAAGGTCATCAGGAGGCGGGTCAAACTCAGTCAGCAAATCAGTGACATCCACAACAGAGAGTGACAGGAATCACAGGCACTGTGATAATCACACACTCATACTCTCTCACACACTCACACTCAATCACACACACTCTCACTCTCTCACACTCACACACTCTCTCACTCTCACTCACACTCACATACTCTCACTCAATCACACACACTCACGCAGTCACTCACTCTCGTACTCACACCCCGGGAGCCAGCACGATCCACCTTCCACCATAGTCTCACTCACACCCCGGGAGCCAGCACGATCCACCTTCTACCATAGTATTTGCAATTTCCACATACATTTCAACTACACGAATGAATGCCACTCACTCACACCCTGGGAGCCAGCACGATCCACCTTCCACCATAGTATGTGCAATTACCACATGCATTTCAACTATATGAATGAATGCCACAGTGGAGGCATAAGTACAAACACAAACTCATTACAATGACACATAAGTCACCCCCTTATGACTCACTTCTGTGTGTGCATGTGTGTCTCTGTGTGTGCCTGTGTGTTCCTCACTGTGTGTGTTGCATGTCTGTATCACACTCTATGTGTCTGTATGTTGTGCATTGCATGTATGTATGTATGTATGTATGACTGTGTCAATCTTTATGCATCTCAGTGAATGTGTGTGCATTTGTGTGTGTGTTTGTCTTGCATCCGTGTGTGTGCACATTAATTCCCTATATATCCTGACGGGCAACGCCATCCCACATTGCTAGTATAGATATATATATAGAGAGAGGAAGGGCAGGCAATGTGTAAACACAACGTGACATATACAAATATATAAGCACCATTTATTACCCCTTAAAATGTATGTGATAGCTCTCTTTTTCCTTTAAGACATCTGTTTTATCCATTGATTTAACCTACATAATTTTTATTATATTTAAAATAGCTGTTATACAAATATTTTAGACAAATATATTGTTTATGACTTTAACTTTATGACTAACTTTTTAATATGTCTTTGTATTGTATAAATTATTATCATTATTAAATGAAATACTGAATTTTGATTTTCTATGTGTTTTGCACTTTGTCATTCATCTCAAGTGAAGCTTGGTTATCTCCCGAAATAACGGAGACCTAGCCTCATTCTGCATATGAACGTGAAATAAGTGTTTGTTTGACACTCAGTCTATAAAGCATTGTTTGCACAACTTTATTGCAAAAACATTTGCATCCCTTGAAGAAGCGGGTCAGTAGACCCACAAAACACATCCTATAATATAAAAGGCCAGATGTATGTTTGTCCAATGCAGTCATGCAAAGTATAGATGGGCTTTTACACTAGTTGGAAATAAAGCACTGCATTTGTCTTAAAATTTGTCTGTTTTTAGACATCTGGTGAGCACTTTTTTAAAAAGGGGCATATTATCTGTTGCCAAGTGTCCAAGCGATGTTGCTCTTAGAGGTCTGTCTGATTTTTTCAGATTTTTTCCATCTTCTGACACTAACATCCAAGATCAGCTGGAGAGCCGAACATTACTGTATGGAGAGAACCGGCACTTAGACCGCAGAGATGATCAGAAACCAGTGAAGTGAAGCATCAACTTCTGAGTGGCAACACTGAGGGCAATTAATAAAGAAGAGGTCTAGTAAGTGCAATTAGAATATTACACTTGATACTTGAACTGTGATCCAGGTCATCCATAAAAAGATTTTGCTCTTTTTTCTCTACCTTTGAATCTCTGTTATGAGGGATGGGAATTGTAAGCCTTAACAGCTGGAGAGCCTCGGGAAGTCCAGTCCTGGTCCAATACCCTTCACCCTTAAAACCCTTTCTGCAGTGACCAGGAATGGTACATATTTAAAATGCTTTTTAATAACAATCAATTTGCAAGCCTATAAAAGTATAGCCAGAGCTTCTAATGTGGGGCAATTTGTGAACAATATTATATGAAAAATGTATTAGTTAGGACTTGACTAAATCGAGGTGCCTTTGTGTGGCACGTCTGAAAATATTTGGCCAAATTACACAACCAAATCCTCAACTTAAAACAAGGTTACTTAATATGTGGGCATTATGGATAGTAATAAATGTTTACAGGTTTTCACTTAAGCAATTTATATGAATTAGGGCAAGTTTGTTTTCTTTTTGGCTTCAGAAATCAAAAGACAAATAAAGCTGATAACAGCTGATAAAAAACAGCACAAGATGACACCCCCCATGAACTCAGGTTAATTAGAACACACACACACATTATATATATATATATATATATATATATATATATATATATATATATATATATATATATATATATATATATATATATATATACACAAAAGAGCTAGTCAGAGATGCTCAACTAGGAACGAGCCTGCCCTCAAAGTGATGAGGCTCTATAGGATAAGTATCCTACCCAGGGTGCAATCTCTTTTAGCTCACTAGTGCCTTTCACAGAGAGGAAATATCCTAAAGCATATCATACTGATCCTACCAAAAGGCAGTCCAGCCACGAAATGCCAGGCAATTCCTCTCTGAACAAGAGAAGCAGCCAACCCCAGACGTACGTTTCGGACTTGTTGGGCCTCGTCAGTGAGGTGCAGCTGATCTCTCTAGGCACTGTGAGCAAGGGGTCCACGTCTGGATTACCCTGTTACCCTTAGGGTGACTAGTCCCAAGGGCAATTTGAATATGCAAAAGAGCTAGTCAGAGATGCTCAACTAGGAACGAGCCTGCCCTAAAAGTGATGAGGCTCTATAGGATAAGTATCCTACCCAGGGTGCAATCTCTTTTAGCTCACTAGTGCCTTTCACAGAGAGGAAATATCCTAAAGCATATCATACTGATCCTACCAAAAGGCAGTCCAGCCACGAAATGCCAGGCAATTCCTCTCTGAACAAGAGAAGCAGCCAACCCCAGACGTACGTTTCGGCCTTGTTGGGCCTCGTCAGTGAGGTGCAGCTGATCTCTCTAGGCACTGTGAGCAAGGGGTCCACGTCTGGATTACCCTGTTACCCTTAGGGTGACTAGTCCCAAGGGCAATTTGAATATGCAAAAGAGCTAGTCAGAGATGCTCAACTAGGAACGAGCCTGCCCTCAAAGTGATGAGGCTCTATAGGATAAGTATCCTACCCAGGGTGCAATCTCTTTTAGCTCACTAGTGCCTTTCACAGAGAGGAAATATCCTAAAGCATATCATACTGATCCTACCAAAAGGCAGTCCAGCCACGAAATGCCAGGCAATTCCTCTCTGAACAAGAGAAGCAGCCAACCCCAGACGTACGTTTCGGCCTTGTTGGGCCTCGTCAGTGAGGTGCAGCTGATCTCTCTAGGCACTGTGAGCAAGGGGTCCACGTCTGGATTACCCTGTTACCCTTAGGGTGACTAGTCCCAAGGGCAATTTGAATATGCAAAAGAGCTAGTCAGAGATGCTCAACTAGGAACGAGCCTGCCCTCAAAGTGATGAGGCTCTATAGGATAAGTATCCTACCCAGGGTGCAATCTCTTTTAGCTCACTAGTGCCTTTCACAGAGAGGAAATATCCTAAAGCATATCATACTGATCCTACCAAAAGGCAGTCCAGCCACGAAATGCCAGGCAATTCCTCTCTGAACAAGAGAAGCAGCCAACCCCAGACGTACGTTTCGGCCTTGTTGGGCCTCGTCAGTGAGGTGCAGCTGATCTCTCTAGGCACTGTGAGCAAGGGGTCCACGTCTGGATTACCCTGTTACCCTTAGGGTGACTAGTCCCAAGGGCAATTTGAATATGCAAAAGAGCTAGTCAGAGATGCTCAACTAGGAACGAGCCTGCCCTCAAAGTGATGAGGCTCTATAGGATAAGTATCCTACCCAGGGTGCAATCTCTTTTAGCTCACTAGTGTCTTTCACAGAGAGGAAATATCCTAAAGCATATCATACTGATCCTACCAAAAGGCAGTCCAGCCACGAAATGCCAGGCAATTCCTCTCTGAACAAGAGAAGCAGCCAACCCCAGACGTACGTTTCGGCCTTGTTGGGCCTCGTCAGTGAGGTGCAGCTGATCTCTCTAGGCACTGTGAGCAAGGGGTCCACGTCTGGATTACCCTGTTACCCTTAGGGTGACTAGTCCCAAGGGCAATTTGAATATGCAAAAGAGCTAGTCAGAGATGCTCAACTAGGAATGAGCCTGCCCTCAAAGTGATGAGGCTCTATAGGATAAGTATCCTACCCAGGGTGCAATCTCTTTTAGCTCACTAGTGCCTTTCACAGAGAGGAAATATCCTAAAGCATATCATACTGATCCTACCAAAAGGCAGTCCAGCCACGAAATGCCAGGCAATTCCTCTCTGAACAAGAGAAGCAGCCTACCCCAGATGTACGTTTCGGCCTTGTTGGGCCTCGTCAGTGAGGTGCAGCTGATCTCTCTAGGCACTGTGAGCAAGGGGTCCACGTCTGGATTACCCTGTTACCCTTAGGGTGACTAGTCCCAAGGGCAACTTGAATATGCAAAAGAGCTAGTCAGAGATGCTCAACTAGGAACGAGCCTGCCCTCAAAGTGATGAGGCTCTATAGGATAAGTATCCTACCCAGGGTGCAATCTCTTTTAGCTCACTAGTGCCTTTCACAGAGAGGAAATATCCTAAAGCATATCATACTGATCCTACCAAAAGGCAGTCCAGCCACGAAATGCCAGGCAATTCCTCTCTGAACAAGAGAAGCAGCCAACCCCAGACGTACGTTTCGGCCTTGTTGGGCCTCGTCAGTGAGGTGCAGCTGATCTCTCTAGGCACTGTGAGCAAGGGGTCCACGTCTGGATTACCCTGTTACCCTTAGGGTGACTAGTCCCAAGGGCAATTTGAATATGCAAAAGAGCTAGTCAGAGATGCTCAACTAGGAACGAGCCTGCCCTCAAAGTGATGAGGCTCTATAGGATAAGTATCCTACCCAGGGTGCAATCTCTTTTAGCTCACTAGTGCCTTTCACAGAGAGGAAATATCCTAAAGCATATCATACTGATCCTACCAAAAGGCAGTCCAGCCACAGGGTAATCCAGACGTGGACCCCTTGCTCACAGTGCCTAGAGAGATCAGCTGCACCTCACTGACGAGGCCCAACAAGGCCGAAACGTACGTCTGGGGTTGGCTGCTTCTCTTGTTCAGAGAGGAATTGCCTGGCATTTCGTGGCTGGACTGCCTTTTGGTAGGATCAGTATGATATGCTTTAGGATATTTCCTCTCTGTGAAAGGCACTAGTGAGCTAAAAGAGATTGCACCCTGGGTAGGATACTTATCCTATAGAGCCTCATCACTTTGAGGGCAGGCTCGTTCCTAGTTGAGCATCTCTGACTAGCTCTTTTGCATATGCAAATTGCCCTTGGGACTAGTCACCCTAAGGGTAACAGGGTAATCCAGACGTGGACCCCTTGCTCACAGTGCCTAGAGAGATCAGCTGCACCTCACTGACGAGGCCCAACAAGGACGAAACGTATGTCTGGGGTTGGCTGCTTCTCTTGTTCAGAGAGGAATTGCCTGGCATTTCGTGGCTGGACTGCCTTTTGGTAGGATCAGTATGATATGCTTTAGGATATTTCCTCTCTGTGAAAGGCACTAGTGAGCTAAAAGAGATTGCACCCTGGGTAGGATACTTATCCTATAGAGCCTCATCACTTTGAGGGCAGGCTCGTTCCTAGTTGAGCATCTCTGACTAGCTCTTTTGCATATTCAAATTGCCCTTGGGACTAGTCACCCTAAGGGTAACAGGGTAATCCAGACGTGGACCCCTTGCTCACAGTGCCTAGAGAGATCAGCTGCACCTCACTGACGAGGCCCAACAAGGCCGAAACGTACGTCTGGGGTTGGCTGCTTCTCTTGTTCAGAGAGGAATTGCCTGGCATTTCGTGGCTGGACTGCCTTTTGGTAGGATCAGTATGATATGCTTTAGGATATTTCCTCTCTGTGAAAGGCACTAGTGAGCTAAAAGAGATTGCACCCTGGGTAGGATACTTATCCTATAGAGCCTCATCACTTTGAGGGCAGGCTCGTTCCTAGTTGAGCATCTCTGACTAGCTCTTTTGTATATATATATATATATATATATATATATATATATATATATATATATATAAAGGGAGAATTCCAATTTACCAGATCATTTATTTTCCTTGTTAAACTTAAGACAGAACACAGAATGAGAGCACAAGAAGAAATAAATAACAGCTGTAAGACCCCCTCCTGCTCCCCAGAGGCCAGGAATTTATTATAAAGGAAAACTCAACACAACTACATAATTAACAAAAATCTAATTTATTAGGATGGGAAAATATGTGTGCTGGAATTGACAAGGATAAATAAATTCCCAGGTAAAACAGAAATTAACATTTCTGTACAATCCCAGACAGTACACATAATGAGATATACCAAAGCAAATAGACTCTTCTACTTCTCTGCCCAAGATGCTGCATTGCATGAGGAGGTTGAACCTTCCTTGAGTGATGAGGCAGGTTCAACAGTATCAATCTTATAGGCTCCTACTATAGATAGCTTGGTCAATGAGCAATGGACCTTCTGAAGGGTCTATTTCCTGATTGGGAGAGCTAGATTTGTAAATGCATTTTCAGATAAAGAATGTAAAGATTTCTCCTTTGCTTTTTTTTGGATTGGAGAAGAGAGTAGGATGGACCACTTCTTAAGAATAGTGGAAATTGGAGAAAATCTTAGGAGAGAACTGACTTGGAAGGCAAAGTAAAACTTTATAGCTAACTTTCGATAAAGTGAGGAGAGCTCAGTGGATCGGTATGGCATCCTAGTCAGCCACAGGGTTATTTGGATGTAAATAATATAAATAAAAAACAATAAATGGAAAATTAATATACACACATATAAAAAAGACAATATTAAATTCTAGTAATTATAATATATTCCTGGAGAAAAAAATGTGGTATGAACTATATGTCTATTTCTATCAATAAAATCTCCAGGATATAACTTAAAATCAGTAATAATAATCGGTCTTCAGTGATTAGTCTATTAGTCTGGTGCATTAAGCAGGAAACTGAGCAATAAATTGAACACAATGACTCATTTAAAACCATTTTCGTCACCACAGGTAGATCTTGTTAGTTGATACGATGCAGATGGGAGTTGGATAGATAAATGGTGAAATCCAAAAAACCTGAGATTGTCAATGATGAAAGTTAGTCCTGTTATGAATATCCGTCGTGCCTCCCTTTTTGTCCTGGTAATGCAGCTATCTACAAAAACATGGTCTTGCACCACTTTCAAATAACTCTTAGAAATTGCGTCTCTAAGGTCCCAAACTCAAGTGCCACGATACTGTGACTCTCCGGTCTCCACTAAATTTGCACCATCAGATGGAGTTCCTTCCTCTGCTGTATACTAGCACAGTTCGATTGAACCCGATAGATTGTTCAGTTCAGACAGGGGATGGTTTGGTGAAAAAAACTGTGGTTCACACTCGGGGATGAGTTTTGGGACTGGCACTAGCTGAGTGCTCGGATTTCCCAACGCATATCGTGGGTCACTACCCACTTTCTCAGGGGAAAACAAACAATAGAGTTCAAAGGCCTGGAGTTCTCCAGTGCTCTGAATCAAGATAACGGCATTCATGAAGGTCATTTTAAAGTTAAAAATGTCAATACAACTTCATCCTAGGGTTCAAAGGGAGGAGGAGAAAATATATTAAGGACTAATTTATTGTCAGAACTTGAGACTTTTTAGTCTGGGTTGCATTCTAGAAACATCCTTTTAGTAAGCTTTACCTTGAGGCATAACTTACTGTGGGAAAATGTGTAAAATAATCAAGAACAGAGACTTGAACATTAATAGTGGCATATTTTAACCCATTATCAATGTTTTGCTGAAGAAAACCTCAGATAGAATCCATCTCAACAAAATTCCTTACAAGGCACCAGAATGAAAAAGCTTTGTAGATCTTATTTTACATTGAGGACATTGTCTTCTTTCTACTATGAGTGTCTCAATGACTGAAGCAGAAACACCCTGAGACATTAGGCCTGGGTTCAATTGAGTCTGTTAAAACTGCTGTTAAGGCAAAAGAAGCCAAATTTGTTAATATTTGAATTACTTTGAATTCAATATGTAGTCTACAAGAATGGCTAACAAGCATTGGCTCAACATATCCACGTAACTCAAAAACCTGCTTCTCAACTTTTTTTAACTCATGGTGCTTCCTAATCAGCTGATAATTAACATATAATGTCAAGGAAAAAGATAACGGTCTATGTTATGTAGCAACGCTGATTGTTGTCAAGACGAGTTCAAACTCACAGCCAATCACAACACACCAAAGTATCAAATACATTTAGATACACCTTTATATGCACTCAAAAATATCTGACATACCTTGTCTGCATTTTGAGTTTTAGCAGCACGGGACCCAGTAGCAGAGGATAGTGATACAACGAGAGAGGCATACATTGGAGGCAGGTAGATGGATTTGGGAGTGGAGAGACTTGCATTTCTATCTACACAAAATACACCTTTGCATATCTGCCATTTATGCATTCAAACACAAACGCACACACATACAGCTTTCTTACTTCAAACACA
This sequence comes from Rhinophrynus dorsalis, assembly GCA_037306005.1. Classification (NCBI taxonomy): domain Eukaryota; kingdom Metazoa; phylum Chordata; class Amphibia; order Anura; family Rhinophrynidae; genus Rhinophrynus; species Rhinophrynus dorsalis. The sequence continues at coordinate 324,011,134 of CM074721.1, forward strand.
TTACACAACTTTATCTTTTATTTCTGACAGTATGAATCCGTGAGTGACAGAGAGTGAGTGTGATTGAATGTGTCTGTGAGGGCCTGTGTCAGTGCCTAAGTGTGTGCACGATGGTGAGGAGTGGAGAGGAGGAAAGAGGAATAAGAGCAGGATAGGAGGAAGGAGAGCAGGGCATCCCCGGTTAGGGATGGAGTAGGAGAGGCAGATCATTGAGCGAGGGGGACCCGATCAAGGACAGGCACACTGAGGACAGGGAGAGAACTGCTAGTGGGATGAGGGGTAGTTGTCTGGGAGCACTCTACACAGCCAGGGACATCACTGACAGGCCAGTGAAAGACACAGCTTTGACTCATCCTAGGCTAGAGCTGATGAGGAGAGGTTGTGGGACCCAAAATACTCCTAGGGTCCTCGTCCAGAGTATCTTGGAGAGGGAGAATATCCTGTTCCAAAGAGAGAGGGTTGCTGATCTGGGGGCTCGAAAGATCATGAGCAAGCATGTTAAAAGTGAAACACTTTGATCTATTCTTTAAGGCATTGTACCACATTGTGATGTCCAAATCTGATCACCTGTGAGTCTCTCCATTTGAACATTTCTGGTCAGAATATTTTTCGAGGTATTTTTTACTTATATGAATATAGTGTTTGATGTTGTTATGCATGGACTATTTTTAATTTACATGTAGTAGTGTGGGATATCCTGTTATATTTTCACAAATGGTTCGGAAAAAGGTTGTCTGGTGTCAGGTGGTGAACCGGGAGAATGCAGTGTCTACCTGCCAGAGAACCCTGGACTTGATAAAGAAGTGCTGGGGTGACTATAAATGGCTGGTGAAGAAGAAAATGGGAGAGATCACTATGCACACTCAAGCTACCGGAGGTGGTCAGACTTTCAACATCACCTTTAACGCCTGGGAGGAGATGCTCAGGCTGAGTGTGTCAGCAATGACCGTTGAGGGGATCCCTGGAGGATCAGACACTGGGGATGATACCACCTTCCACACTAGTGCATCATTCCATAACCACACAAACCCTCATACCTACTACAGCCCAGTACAGCCACACCAGAACAGACGGCCAGCATTCATTCACACAGCTGCACCAACACAGATCTGGGGAGATTCAAACAAGGACAAAATACTGGACAATCCAAGCAAAATTGGGAAGAGTACAGTACAACAAATCCTGTTCATTATGATACCTACTCCACGCAAACAATGCTCACCATCATGTTGTCATGTGAAGCTCTGTCAAGTTCCACCATTTATACATATAGCATGAGGGATGTCAGCACCTAATCCCTTGAGTGCTAGAGGTATGATCAACGTATTTGTCAACAATTCTTTGTCTACCCCTCTGGCATGCCAAGTGTTAACCAATGTCCAACACAATGCAACAGGTTTACATTGCACTGGTCCACGGGGATCAGTTCACACATCACAGTTCGACTGAGACAAACTGATTGCAACACATACAGGCCTCGAACTAAAGAACACTAGGGCCCCAAAGCAAACCAATGCACCATTCAAAAACAATTACAACTAAGTAGATTAAAAGTTCTGGGAATCATATGTATCTTAAGGAGTGTGGGTGGTAAGGAGGGGAATTTGTGTTCTTCAAGGCCATAGTGTTGTTGTTGCCTAGGCCTATGTGTTCAGCAGGGCTAAAAATTTCCACTCGCCTCCTTGCATTTGACGAGGAGAATTGAGTGGAAACTCGGTTAGTTAGACAGCTCTGTGCATTCCCTATCCTTACCACTAGATGGCAGTGCTCCCTGTTAGGAACATTCCACACAGATCTTTTGTTTGCAAATGGACATTATTTCTGGTGACACGTTGCTTCCTGGTGTCAGGCTGTATAACGGTTAGTGGTCATTTTTCTCTTCTTAATGGTTATTAGATTGAGGATCTGCACAAAGCTTTTTGTGGAAGACTGAGAGAGTCATGAGACTTTGTCACATACCACTGAATACATTTTTCCACTATTTGCACATGGACTGGGCAAGTTAAAGGGATAGTAATACTTCATTTTAACTTTATTTTATTTTGTAGGCATTAAAAAAACATGAAGAATGATATAAGTCTTATCTCTGAAACCTATATGGTTTAAGAGATATTCACAAACAAAGTATCCCCCACCTGTTCAACCAGATCAGAAGGGAGATGCCCAGGTAGACTGCAGAGAGGGACAATCTTCAATTAAGATAATGGAAAAAGCTGAAAAACTTGTCAAGGGGGGAAGGGCTTTCATTGTTTTCATGCAAAGAAAATTGTCCCCGTCTGTTATCTGTCCTGTCATACAACCAGACTCACATCTGAGAAGAGATGGCTTACACTAGGTAAAAGGGGCGGGGAGGGGAACTTTGCTTGTGAATATCTCATAAACCATAAAGGTTTGAGAGATAAGACTTATATCATTCTTCATGTTTTTTTAATGCCTACAAAATAAAATAAAGTTAAAATGAAGTGTTACTATCCCTTTAAGAGAATAAAAAGGAAGAGTTACACAGAGCTGCTCAAAGTTGATATACATGTAGATGATGTATAGAGTGTGAGGGGATGACCAGTTGTAATAGAGAAACTATATATACCCATTACTTTCAGGGTTTAAGAAAGGGCAGGGAATTGGCAACCATACAACGTAATGTCCAATTCAAGCCAATGATACGTCTGTCATGGCAATGCTCCATGAAGCTGATGCACAGATAGTCCAATGACTTTAAAGATGGTAATGATTCAAAACTGATACGGATATTATAGTAGTGGTTTAATAGGTCCCTCAGTGGCCTAAATGTGTTCCTTGCTGCTGGTCTCAAATATAATGGCAATACGAAGTCCCAAGAAGGATTCACAAGCAAAAGATTTGAGGATGGGGAGAGACAGAGCAAATAATATATAAATGTAGTAAAAAAAGATTTAATCATAGTGTCAATCAATTAAAATACACATACAAATGGATTAAAAAAAAATCAAGAGAGTTTGAAATATAAAATGATCAGACTCTACTAGAACGTGAAATGGAGTAGTATGTAAAATCCTCTATGCGAGTGGATAAGCAGCCAAAGTACTCTACTGAGCATATCATGTGAAAAATAGAGACTACCTTCTAAGTGACAAGACTGTCTTGGACCCATAGGAGAGAGTGACTCCAAGTATCACGGTGCCCGGCGACAGTATTATTCTGCCTCATTTCAATGCCGTCCTCTTATTGGCCTGGTATTCTTGCTCCACCCAGGGCTTGCCTTTATATACCCTGTCATGTCTATTCTAAGGCGCCCTTTCGTGGTGTACCTGTTCCTGACGTTTGTTACTGAGTTGCTGTTATCGTGTATGACCTGACCTGCCTGATGACATTCCTGCACTTCCTGTGTTGCTGTTCCTTTGCAGACTGATCTGGCTGAGAACCTGCTCCATTGCTGACTTATCTGGCTGAGGACCCACTCCATTACCGACTGATCTGGCTAAGAACCCGCTCCGTTGCTGACTGATGTGGCTGAGGACCCACTCCGTTACCGACTGATCTGGCTGAGGACCTGCTTCGTTACAGACTGATCTGGCTGAGAACCCACTCAGTTGCTGACTGATATGGCTGTGAACCCACTCCGTTGCTGACCTATCTGGCTATTGAACCTGTTCCATTGCTACTGAACTGGCTGTGCTTCCGTTGCGTTTGTGGCCATCCCTGGCTGAGCACCCGCTCCGTTGCCATCCGTGCATGGCTGTGCCACTCCGTTGTCCTTGTCTGGCCAGCGTTACAAGTAGTGGATTTCCAGTTGCCTTGTCTGTTGTGCGTCGCGTGGCGCTATTCTTATCTTGTTGACCGTAGGCTTGGCATTCGTGCTATAGCTGCTTACTCTAACCGCCCCTGGCGGTGTGCACATGTGAAGTACCGGTACAGTGCTAACTAAGTTCTGACTGAGTTACTCAGATCTATCTGTGTCTTCCTCTGCACTATAGCTGGGCTCACTCCCTGTGGGAGTTGCAGTATATCTCTGGGCATTTCCATTTAACCCATTCAGTGCCTAGACTGTCTAGGCTGGGCCAGTGCTCCTTTCCTGTTGCAGTAGCTTGGGCTAAGGGCCAGCAGTTGCATTACATCACACTTGTTAGTGTGAGGAGACACTGAGCTTCATTCCTTGTCGCAGTAGCCTTTGGGCTTAAGAGCCAGCGGTTGCGATACATCACACTCGTTGTGTGAGGGGACACTTGTGGCCTTCCGGTTATCTGCCTCGATCCACCCCTAGTGTTCTAGGGTTTGCCAATTGTAAGTGGTTGCCTCATACTTCCTGGGACCCCTGTCCCTTGGTCAGTATTGCCTTGTTGCCTACTGGGTTCAGTGCCACCCAGACGTCTGGGTTTCGTGCCAGTTACCACCTCCGGGACAACCTGTCATCTATAGTTCTGCTGTCAGCCCTCGGTCAAGTAGCCTGATTAACCCTAGTCCACTAGGGTGAGGTTGCCTGTCCTTATGTGCCTCCAGTCCTCAGAATCCAAGCACAGTACTATTTGAAGCCAGTTGCTGCCTCCTCGACTTGCTAGAAATATCTGGTGTCTGGTTTCTATTGATATATATTTATTGTTTCGTATTGTGGGCCTGTGGCCTAATTCCTTGTATGCACTTTATAAAGTCATTTTTACCTTACCGGTCTGGTCTGAGTGTTCATCAAAAACCGTGACACCAAGAGACTGATCTAATCAGGTTAAATCATTAGTTGCCCAGTGCATTAAAATAATTCTAAAGCTTAGTATTGAAAAAATATAATTTACAGTTTATCCTACTGATTAAAACATGGAAACTACAACTGTTGATAGACAGTTATTGCAGCTGGAATTTTTGTTAGAAGTACATCTATAGCCTGATCTTCTACAGTGGCGCTATTGTTAGACCATCCTATGGCTGTTAAACGTTTAAGCATTCTGTTGCTTACTATGGTCTTTATGTATAAAGACATAGTGTGGCAAATCAACTGTGCCATGTTGTGGGAATAAGTACTGTGTCCTAAAAACACTTTCACATTATTTAAATTAAGCATTTAACTGCTATAATACTTGAGATGCTAATGTGTTGTAGACCTTGCTAGCATTCAGGAGGTTGAAACAGTTGGACTTGTGCACAGTTTTTGTCCCCTATGCCATATGCTGAATAAAACATTGTCATTTCATCAAAGAAAACTTGAGATAGGTGGGGTTAAAGGCAGAATAAGGGTGTGGCTAGGCATGGAAAGTGGTGGCGAGTAACTTTTCAGGCCTGTCTAGTAGCTCAGGACTTGAAATTTTGAGCCCTGTGTTCAGTATGTAATAGTTTGCTGTCAGCTGAACTGTGATGGTTAAGCTTTGGTTATCACATGTATCCTGAGGAGTGGGGATGCCAAGGAGGGATTTCAGGCCATCCACTCTCGTCAGGACACATATGATAACCAAACATAAACTACTGTATGCTTCTTACATTACTGTTCAGCAGGGCTGTCAAACTTTAGTCCTCAAGGACTACCAACAGCCCAGATTGAAGGATATCCCTGATTAAGCACAGGTGGGTCAGTCAAAATGAATGACCTACCGATCAACTCACCAGTACTTTATCAGGGAAATCCTTAAATACTGGCCTGTTGGTGGCCTTGAGGACTGAACTTGGACAGACAGGCCTGATATAAAGGATCCTGTCAAGCTCAACAGTCATTGATTGCCAGTGTGGTGTCCCATGCATCACAAAACAATGCATTGGATACCATCCTGACACTCAAGGATTCACATGTCAGTGTCATCGTCTTGCGTCCATTTTGTCATTGGTTATATCACTAATCACACCTTGTAATTTCCTCACATAGCAACAGGGCCTGCAGCACAGCAGGAGGACAGTGAGGAGGAGCAACACAACATCTGCCACAGTGACCTTCCCCTTGATGAGCCTGAAGAGGAGACAAGCAGGTGGTCACCATCACCACCAGCAGCAGCTCCATCAGTACCAGCTCCACGGACGATGGAGTTCAGACAGCCACCCATGCCCTTTACCATCTGGATGTCTCCTGGGAGGTGGATGCCTGCGTCAAGCTCAAGACTTTATTTCATGTCCCCACCACCACCTGGAAAGCACTGGATGCCTGGCACAGTGTCCATCCCACAATACGGGTATATGGGCCCACACCATGGCCACAGCTATCCTCCTTGATGGAGCCACAACATGGGCCCAGGTATGACCATACACATACAGGTGGGAGGGAACCAGCTACTAGTGGCCACTGGACTATGAAGACTTGTGTCTGATTGGGGATGCCAGTAGCAACAGGAGGACTTTTTAGCCCCATCACATATGCAGCCAGAGGTCCAGCTATCTGTGGCAAATCCTGAGATCATAGATGTGGTGGGGACACAGTCATCCTCAATCTCCCCACATGCTGGCCCCTGGGAACCTACCCCTAAGCACACCTCACCACCAGCAGTGTTAGAACGCCATCATCCTGAAGAACCCAGTGGCCAAGATGACAAACCAGAGGATGCTGCAGTTCCATAACCAGCACCTATGACTCCACCATCTCCAGCTACATCACATTCCACAGGCAGGCATGGAGAGGCATGAAGATTGCCTGAACATACACAGAAGGAAGCTCAGGGAGTACAGGAGGACAAATCGGTACCTGAGGAGGTGCCATGGAGATGCACATAGGAACACTGCTCCCTCGATGCACTGGAATCCCATGTGGAAACCCTGATGAAGAAGATTAGGCAGTCAACGTTTCACCAGGGTCACCTGGACATTCCTCTGTTCCATGATGGTTCATGCCATGGATGCCTGTGGGAAAGGATGACAGGAGTTGAAACTGCACCAACTGTCTGTCATGCAAAGGATGAAGCATCATTATCCCATTAACCTTTTGCATTGCAGAGGAGTAGACAACCCACTGCTTTACAATAGGTTGTTTACTCTTTTGGAACCCATAATGTTAGGAACAAGGGGATGTCAGACAACCATATGTATGTGTGACCAGGACTCTCTTAACATATTCAATAGATTTATACCAATTTATACCAATTCCCAATTAGTACATGCTTTGGGTTTACCTACATCCTCATTATAATTAACCAGCTTATAACATATACAAAATATATTTTGTTTAGAAGTAGATCAAATAATGTATTCATTTCTTTCACTACAGGGTTCTTCAACCCATCCAGCAGATGATATTTTAAATGTTTTTTTATTCCTAAATACATAAAATTTCCCTTGACGAAAAGTGAAACTCCTGCTGCAACTGTGGAAATGTTTTGATCTTACTACCTTCAAACATATCCAAAATTCGAATAGGGATCTCTAACCAATTTTTCAAATACATATTTTCAACATTTTTTTCCTGAGCTGTCATTGAACTATACATCGATATCTTATCCACTAAATTATTAGCTCTCTTAAGTCTGGCCCAACCTGTCAAAAGATCTTTCAAAAAGTTATATCAGTTTTCTCCAGAAAAACATTATAAGCTCTTTGATTAAGCCATAATAAATGTGACAGATTTTTAATTTCTAGAATATCCGATTCAATCGTATCCCATTGTTCAATTTTAACAGATTCATCCTGCCTTTGTACATAAAATAAAATACTTGCCTCATAGTACTTTACTACATTTGAGATGGCCATACCCTCCCTTTCAATACCTGTGTTTTTGCCACAATTTAATTTCTCACTTGTTTCACTGTCTATATTTAGTCCCATTGCTTGAGACTTCCCCATATTCAGTTTGTAATTAGAAACCTTATGGAAATCATCAATCTCTTGGACCAGATTTCTTAGAGAGTTATCCGGGTCTGTCAAAGTTAATATCACATCATCTGCATACAAGCTAATTTTGTATTCCTTTTTATCAATCTTAAGGCCTATGATAAGTTTGTTCTCCCTTATCACACAAGCCAGGGGTTCTAAAGTTAAAATATAAAGAAGTGGAGCCAATGGACAGCCCTACCTTGTACCATTCCATATATCACACCAATCAGCTGTAATCCCTGGACCAACTGTTCTTGCAAACAGATTTGAATACACCACCATTATTGCAGATTTAATGGGTCCCTTAATCCAAATGTATCCAGTGCTAAGCTCATGAATCCCCAATTGACTCTGTCAAAGGCCTTCTCTGTATCCAATGACAGAGCCAAGAGGGGAATCCTCCTTTTCTCCATGTATCCCAAAATACTAATTAACCTGACAGTACTATTACTAGAGAGCCAACCTTGAACAAACCTTATCTGATCATGATGCTGGAACAATATACTTAATCCAATCTGCTATAACAGCTGAATAAATTTTATTATCCATATTTATTAATGAAATGGGCCGATAATTAGCTAAATTTGTATTATACTTTCCTGATTTTAATATAGGGGAAATTGTTGCTTGTAAAAGTTCTTGCTGAACCTGACCCATATCTCGAAATTCATTGAAGACATTTGTCAGATATTCCGCCAGTTCCTATTACATTTAAAAAAAAACAAACAGATTATAAAACCATCAGGTCCCAACGCCTTATTACCTTTAAGACGATCTATTACAGTCAGAATTTCCAGCTTTCTAAATGGTAGGTTTAAATCATTTAATTGATCAACCGATAGAGAAGGTAAATTCTTTTTACTGAAATATTTCTTGACTGGTTGCTCCAGTTGGGTGATTATATAATTGAGAATAAAAATCATTAAAAGCCTGACCCATCACTTCTGGACTCAAATTAATATGACCATTAGAAATAATCTTATGAATTGTAGAGTTTACCTTACGCTTCTTTAATTTATTAGACAACAATTCATTTGCCCTATTACTCTTGTAATGCCACCTTTGATCTAATTTTAAACAGACATAATTGGCTTTAGAGGTCAGAATTAGATTTATCTTTGCTGTTAACTCTGCGATCCTTGCTACACTATGTCTTTTGGGATAAATTTTATTCTCTTTCTTCAAATAATGTAATTCCACATAAAATCTCTGTTTTTTTATATTCCAACTGTAACTTAATCATATAATCTCTCATAACACTTTTAAAAGCACACCAGACTGTCCCCTTAGATAAAACCCAATTTTCTTCAAAATAAAATCTTATCTGTGCAGCTAAAAAAAATCAACATTTTCACTGTTAATCAATAATTTATCATTCAGCCGCCAAATTGGACAAGATTTTACTTTTTGGATAATCTTAAAATCCATTATAACCACAGAATGGTCAGATCAGGTAATATATTTAATATCTTTTCACAATACTTAACATCATAGGATCTAACCAGGAAATAATTCAAATGAGAGTATGATAACTGTGATCTTGAGAAAAAAGTCTTATTTGGAGCATACATATTTTCCATTGAGTACACTTGACCCTCTAGTTCACAAATCATAAATATGTATCTTCCATTTTTATCCACTTCAACAAAAATTTCTTTATAAGTAACACCCTTCAAAATCAGAATTGCAACCCCTCTCTTTTCCCTTTTATAACTGGATACAATAGTCACAGGAAAGTTTTTATTCCTAATCAGGGATTTTTCTCTGATCCAATACATCTCTTGTATAAACCCCATTCCTACCATTCTATTTTGCCACATGAAATCTAGTAACAGCTGTCTTTTCTGAGGGGAGTGTTTAGTGACATTATTTTAATCATATCTCACTTTCTAAGTTACATTTACAACAAATAAAAATAAAAAAAAAAGTAATAACTTTTTAGAAGTATTTGATATGTACCCTAACTATTTAAGCTGTGTTATAAATAGGTAACACATCCACTTTAATTTGAGGGGACTCAGCAAACATGTGGCATTGCTGTGGCCTAAGAACAAGATTGACCACCCCTGCTATGAACAAACTGACAGGTCAGGTTTGCCCTTTAGCCTTGATTGGACACAGATGGATCATCACTGTCATTGTGATTGATCCAACAACACTCAATTAGTGCTACCGTGCAAATGAGAACTGTATGTGTGTTCTATGGCCTGGAGCCAAGCATATGTGTATGAGAAGATCATGGCATGAACAAAAATCACATAATGATATTTGTTCATGCCATGATACTGTCACAGGTATGTGTGACAAGAACACAGATCACTACATGGACTTTGGGGTTTTTGTAAGGGAAGGGGAGACAGGTTGAACACACATGGGACAGCAGATTTAGGATTTTACTTACCATGCACTTCACCTTCCATAGCTTCAGGAGCAGAGGCAGACACCCCCAGAGGTGGTTCATTCTCCTCCTCACCAGACACAGACTGCAATGACCCTGAGGCGATACAGAGGTGAGATTATTTTATGGAGCCTTAACCCATTTCAGTGCCAGAGGGGTGAGCAACAATTTTGAGAATGCATTGGGTACCCCTCTGCCATTTAAATAGTTACAACAACCAGAAACACAAAACTCAGAGCCCTTTCCACAAACATAAACCAAAAACACACAACAAAAGACATAATAGACATTGAACGGATGTACATGTTTTTGCTGGAGGACATACTACAATTTACTATCCTCACCTGCCCTTTCCACGTGTGGTCCCCAGGTGCACCAATGGGGGCCTGCACACCACCAGCTTCCTCCTCCTGCGGCATGTCAGCTGGACCTATTTTGGATATTGAGGGAATTAACATGTGATGAGAAACACTTCATTAAATGCTTCAGTTGTGTAAGCATTCAGGTTCACAACAACTGCATCAAGGAGGGATAACCTAGTTATCAGGATTTACTCAACAGCAGAGAGGCATATTTGGCCTATGAAGCATCACTGTAATGCATGGCATGGCTTCAACATACCGAGACAACCATCATGGTGCATTAGCTTGTGTCCATCATGCCTACAATATCATCATGTGAATGGCAGGAGCATGACAAACATTTCTTACATGTGCTCTATATGTGCATTAGTAGGATATTTAACCCTTGGAGCAGGGCTGGACTGGAAATAAAAACCAGCCCTGGGAAAAATTGCTTACCAGCCCCATACAATTGCAGTGCAGCCAACATGAGGTGCAGACACAGTGCTCTTCTTCATGCTGCGTCTGATGTCACTGGGTGACCTCCATATTGCCCTCAGTCTCCACATTGCCCCTCAGTCTCCACATTACCCCCTCAATCTCCACATTGTCCCCATCTACATATTTTCCTCAGTCTCCACATTGCCCCTCAGTCTCCACATTGCCCCCCATCTCCATATTGCCCCATCTCCATATTGTCTTCAGTCTCCACATTGTCCCCTCAGTCTCCACATTGCCCCCCAATCTCCTCATTGCAACAATCTCCACATTGTCCCCCCACGTGTCCATTTCCTGCCTCCCTGGTGGTCCAGCGGTGTGACATGAGAGGTCTGTACCTCCTTCTGCACAAACCTCTTTACTGCTGTTGCTCCTGCATGGTCTTCTCTTCAGTAATGCAGAGTTCTGGGAGATGATGTCATCTCCCAGGGCTCAGCATTACTAAAGATCAGACTAGGGAGAGGGAGAGGGAGATTTCCGTATTAGGAATATGGCAACCAAAGACCAGAAGCAGAGGGCTAGAGAAATGGGTTCTGCAAGATCAAGTTTCCCACCCATACCTCCCTCACCTCCCATACCTCCGGCACAAGCTGGTGAGAGTAGTGAACCAATGCAACTGGGATTCATTAGATTGTCTAAGGAGGAGAGGGTGCATTGTCGCAGACAAGGTCTCTGCTTATATTGTGGCCAGCCTGGCCATTTGTTGCGTTCTTGCCCGACCCGGCCGGGAAACGAATGCACCTAGGGTACCTTGGGGGACAGGCCCTAGGTGGCGTTCAGCAGTTCTGGACCCAACTAGTCAGAAGACCACCATACAGGTTGTAGTTGCCTGGGCCGACCTAGCCGTGGAGACCCTGGCACTTGTCATTTCCGGTGCAGCCGGATATTTTATGGACGATTCGTTTGCTGCCTCTCATAACATTCCCCTGGTGGTGAAAGATTCTCCATTAACTATTGAGGCCATTGATGGGAGGCCTTTGGTACTTGCCCAAATTACTATAGAGGCAATCCCCTTAATTTTGCGTATTGGGGCATTGCATTCTGAGGTTCAACGTTTTCAGATTATCCGTTCCCTGCATCATGCTCTCATATTGGGGTTTCCTTGGTTGCATATGCACAACCCCAGGTTTAACTGGCACACTTGTGAAATTACAGTCTGGTCTGAGTTTTGCGATAAACACTGTATTTCCCACCCTACAAGGATCATGTGTACCTCTCCCTCAGTGCCAGCTGAGTACAGCCAATTCAGTGACGTGTTCAGTAAGGGAGAGGCCAGTGCATTGCCACTTCACAGGGCTTGTGACTGTGTTATTGATCTGCCTCCTGGTGCCGTTCCTCCTCGGGATCGTGCGTCTTGCGAGGAGAATCAGGCTATGGAGGAGTACATTGCTGATGCCCTGAATAGGGGTATTATCAGAAAGTCATCCTTGCCCACGGGGGCAGGATTCTTTTTCGTAAAGAAGAAAAGTGGTGAACTACGCCCCTGTATTGATTATAGGGGTTTGAATAAACTTATGCCTAAGAATGCTTATTCGATACCACTCATCACCGAGCTGTTTGATCATTTGAAGGGTTCCTCTGTCTTTACTAAACTTGATTTACTGGCCGCCTATAATTTGGTAAGGATAAGGGCCGGTGATGAGTGGAAAATGGTGTTCAATACCAGGTCAGGCTACTATGAATATCTGGTAATGCCGTTCGGACTATGTAACGCACCAGCAGTATTTCATGAGTTTATTAATGACATCCTACGCGACATGTTACATTCCGGTGTAGTTGTATACCTTGATGATATTCACATTCATTCGTCTAGCCTGTCACAACACATTAAGGATGTCACAGCTGTTTTGCTTAAGCTCCGTGAGAATAAACTCTTCTGCAAAATCGAGAAACGCGAATTCCACAAGCCCATGGTAGCATTCCTGGGTTTTATTATTTCTAAGGATGGCATCGCTATGGATAAGGACAAGTTGGCAGCAGTCCTTCAGTGGCCACATCCCAAGGGGCTCAGGGCTATCCAGCACTTTCTCGGTTTTGCTATTTATTATAGGAAATTATCAGAAACTTTTCTACTATTGCGAAACCTCTGTCTGACTTAACACACAGAAGAAACCATATAGCAGTTGCATTTAGTTAATACACTAGCCGATAGCCACAACACTCACCAAGCCTCATTAGGACCGGTGGGTCCGGTGCAGCTCTCCACAATCGCAGCCACGATTCCACAAACGAGAGGACAACAGGAGGAAAGCGCACCCTGACCCACCGTGATATCTCAGCCAAATCCAAAATTGAGAATATCTCAAAAAAATCCTTTATTGAGCATTATTAAAACCAACTATGAGTGAATACAGGATTTATAAAAGATGCGCTGGACTACGCCTAACGCTTTTCGTGATGACAAAAACACCACTTAATCATGGGCTTAACACACAAGGGTGCTGATCCCTCTCAGTGGTCCCAAGAAGCTGAACAAGCTTTCATGGCATTAAAGTCTGCATTTGCCTCTGCTCCTGTGCTCTCCCACCCTAAACCCTCCCTGCCGTTTAGCTTGGAGGTCGATGCCTCAGAATCTGGGGTAGGGGCCGTATTGTTGCAGTGCCTGGACCCTGGGAGTATGCTAAGGCCCTGTGGTTTCTTTTCCAAAAAATTGACTAGTGCACAAAGTCACTATGAGTTTGGTGACAGGGAATTGTTGGCAATCATTTTGGCCCTCAAGGAATGGCGGCATCTGCTTGAGGGTACCCAAACTCCAGTGCTAATCCTGACTGATCACAAGAATCTAATGTACCTATCTGAAGCTAAGAGATTGTCCTCACGTCAGGCTAGATGGGCCTTATTTCTGTCACGTTTTAACTTTATTGTGTCCTATCTGCCTGGGTCCAAGAATGTTCCTGATTCCATGTACTGATTCAGATTGGCTGACATTCCTGCTTCCTGTTCTGACGTTCCTGCTCCGTGTACCAACCCGGCGAGACCGACGACCCTGCTTCATGTACCGACCCGGCGAGACTGACGTTCCTGCTTCGTGTACCGACCCAGCTTGGCTGACGTTCCTGTTCTGTGTACCGAATCGGCTTGGCGGTGGTTCTTGCTTTCTCCGTGCCCAGCTGGGCGAAGACCTGGCAGTTCCTGCTGCTTACTACCCTGCACAGCTCTCACGTTACTGTGCCTCTCTGTGTCACAGTACTCCGGTACCTTGTTCTACCCAGTCTGTGGGTTCAGAGTCTCAGAGTCAGTGCTCCTCCACACCGTACTAGTGATCGCTTGGTCTTACACTTTGGTTCAGTTGGGCACATCCGGTAGTCTGCCATTATCCTGACCATAGCGTTCATTAACCCCTTCGGGGGTGGTGCCTCATTCCACTACTTGCTACACCAGTGCTGTTTTGCTCCATTACTCTGTGCGGTAGGATTCCATATAGGTATCGTTGGGCGCTTCCTGTTGCCATCCATTTTATACTATGCGCACATTAACCCTTCATGGGTATCAAGGGCACATGGTGGTGGGTAGTCTCGGTAGAGCCTCCGTTCTTGGCACGAGCTCTGACTTGCCTTTGGTAGCCTACGGTGGGCGTCCACCGTTTTATCCTCCGTACAGGTGATCCTTGCCTGTTTGAACCGTAACACAGGGGCAGCACATCTTGCAGCAGGCAGCTGACCTGTCCTGCTCTCACTACTAGTACTACCCTTCTCTTCCTCCCTTCCCATTAAATTCCCCAAGATCCCTAGGGGTAATTTAAGGGGACTGGACAGCATTGGTTCAGTTGTGCTCACTTCCTCCTCAGACTCAGACTCAGTGGACACATATGAGCCTCTTCTGCCTCAATTTTCAAAATAAATAACAACAGAAGAGCACAGCACGTTTAATTCGCTCTGTAGCTGCTTCTATTGTGTTTCACTTCCATAAATGCGTCACGTTTTTATAGCGAAAAAGCGAAAACTATGTAATTCAATGGGAGGAAACTTTCTAGCCACTGAAATATTGGTGGGGAATTTTGGCCAATGGGCAAAAAACATGAAAATGTTAATCTTTGTTTTAAAAGAGGATTTTCTTGCAAAAAAAGGAGACAATAAGGTGTTTTTCACTTAATTTCTCGCTGGAACACGGCAACAACTTTCACCCACCCCTAGTGCCTATAGCATGTTATCCAATCCAGGGCTCAAAATTTCCACTCACCACTAGCCAATGGCGAGTGAAAATTTAGCCCTGGCGAGTAGAAATTCAGCCCTGGTGGGTATGTTATGTCTTGCAGTGGCGAGTAACTTTTCAGGTCTGGCTAGTAGCAAATTTTAAGCCCTGATCCAATCTACAATCTGCAAGTTCTAACATATAATAAAAATACACTCACACTTTGATATTGCTGATTGTCAAGCATACACTAGCAATCAACTTCAAATGCTAACAGGGTACTTTACCCATCCCTGCTTAGGTATCGATCCTCCTCTTTTCCTGGAGTCATTCAATCCATCTAACAGGCAGTCCCAGTTGAGGCAAGGATATATGTTAAATCATTTATTTATTTAGAAAACGTTTTACCAGGAAGAATACGTTGCGATTTCTCTCGTTTTCAAGTATGTCCTGGAGCAACAAAAATAAAAATAAAAAAATATTTTTTTTTTCGTTGCTATTTAACAAACACCCTTGCCTCAATTGGGACTGCCTGTTAAAGATGGATCGAAGGACTCCAGGAAAAGAGGAGGATCGAGACCCAAGCAGGGACAGGTGAAGTACCCTTAAAGCATTTGAAGTTGATTGCTAGCATATGCTTGACAGTAAGCAATATCACATTGTGAATGCATTTTTATTACATGTTGGAAGAGTGCATATTGGATAACACACTATAGACGCCCCTCCTTTTTTCTGTTTTCTCCACACAACATTTTAGGTTTACTAGTCTCTATAGAGGATCTAATGTTTTATTTTTTCTAAACACCATTTGAACCTGATCACCAACTGAATATTTCAATAATTGCTTCAAACCAAAATCAAGGGAGAAATGGCACTTCCCGCTTGGCAAATAATTTCCTACTAAAAGTGCCATTTCACACTTTTTCTCCTAACTCATTGCATTGAAATGAATAAGAAGACATTTTTTCACCACCACATGAAAACTTTCTCTGTCTTTCTACAGTCATTCAAAAGGGTGTCAGGCTCCCATAGCATGCCATTCTGTGGCAAACTGTTAACAGTATTAAAATGATTATGGAGCCTCTTTGTAGGCTTCCCTAATGGATAAAAGAAAATGTATGTTTTAATGAATTTAAAGCTTCTTGCTCCTTTATGTGAATTGTCATTTCTACATGGTTTATTTCTAACCTTCAAGATAAATATTAATACCAACTGATAAAGAGCTTCAAAATTGTGCAACAGATGTTGTGCACAATTTTGCAATAGATGTGCAACAATGTATTGGGCAACAGATGTTGCTGTCTGTCATAGACTATGGTGATGTAGTTTATGCTCCAGTGCCAGAAATCCATCTTAGTAAACATGACACCCTGTATAATTCAATATGCTGCTTTAGCCTCCAATGTATTTACACTACTCATCTCTGTGATATGATAAAATAACTAAATTGATTAACACTCAAATCTAGATGTACCTTTCACTTTTCTTGTTTAGTACATAACCACTTCTCTGGAAAACTACCAGACTACCTGAGCAGTATGCTCATTCCTGCTCTCCATACTAACTATAACCTCCACTCCACTGCTAACAACTCTCTACGGATACCACAATTCAAGAAAGAAGCAGGAAGATCTGCCTTCTCCTTCAGAGCTCCAAAGGCCTGCAACAATTTGCCTGAAATAATCAAATCTGCTCCCAGTCTAAAATCCTTAAAAGTAAATACTTCTTTATATCTGTAAACAGAGTGTAACTGTATATAATTTTAATATTCCATATGTATGTATATTCATATGTGTATGTATATATAATAACATGTAATATATAATATTTCTCAATTTGTGTAAATATGCAACTGAAAACTATCCAGGACATACTTGAAAATGAGAGACATCTCAATATATTCTTCCTGGTAGAACCTTTTCTAAATAAATAAATAAATAAATAAAATAAGTTCCTTTAGTGTTGGATAGGAAAAAATGAGATTTGCATTCCTGATTCCTTGTCATAAAAGGGACCACAGCATCAGACTCACCTACCAGATTCCTCAATCTCCAATAACTGTGAGTTACTTTCCATATAAAACTCATCCAAAATATTTAATGTTTCCATATCCAGAGCCATTTCTTTCACCTCCCTTTCATATCTAACATTGTTCAGTTCCTATATAAAATTAAAATCTTTAAAAAAATGTAAGTCATTAGCTTTTGTTTCAGGTGAGAATTTTAATCCATTGGACAACGTTCCCTGATAAAGTCTGAGACAATATTTGACCCAGTTTTTGCATAATTTTATTTACTACCTCTTTGGCCTCATCTTGTCCTGATGCCTTATTTCTTCTCTTTGAAACTGATAATAAAATCACAGAGAATGCTGTTAATACTAATACTAAGAGGAGATCTAATCACAATGTGTATGAAAGGTCAATACTATAACCTCTCTGGTGAACTATTCATTCCAATGCCTGATCAAATAACCAGTGGCCAGCCACCCCTTGAGTTTAGAGGAAACAAGGATTCAACTTCTGCAGAAGAAAGGCTTTTTACAGAAAGGCCTGTAAAATTGTGGAATGCCTTGCCCAAGGATGTGGCAATGGCAGATACACTGGATATATTTAAGAGAAGATTAGATAAATTTCTTTCAAGAAGCAACATAAGGGATTATACTGTGTATTAGTAGTCAAAATAAGAAGTTCAGATAACTTATTTGGCAGCAGGAAAACTTATATAATTCTCATTTCTCTGAGTTATGAGGCAAATGTTGAAGATGATAGATGTGTGTCTTTCACTATGCAAGGGTTAATGGGAAAGGAATAGGAGGAGTGCATGGAAGTTATGATAATGATTCTCTTTCACCTAAGGAGGATTATTTTAACAGGGACATGAACAGTTCCAGCACCAGTAGTAGTACTTAATTTTTTAACAATGCTAAAAACAAGTCACATTCTAGTGTTGTTGTCATAGAGGACAATTTAGCAAAGAGAGCAACTACTTCATCAGCTAGTGACAGTAACATCTAGCTGCAAACTAATGACCATTGCTGTAAAAATCCACATAAGAGGAAGTAAAACTTTATCATGATTAAAAAGCTCACAAGAATATGAGTGTTGGGGGGAGGGAGCAGAGGATGCTGATGATATTACTGAAGATGTCAGCATTATTGATGATAATATTGTTGCTTTAGAATATGTCCTTAGATTGTCATCTCCATTGTATGACAAAGATGATGTATGTATAGATGATGGCAATTATAAGGGATGGCTGAAAATTTTCACATCAAAAATTGCACTTTTCATCTATATGTGGAATTCCTGTGAAAAGAGCTTGTTTTCTATGCATTGAAATTAATGATGACAATCTAACGCCCTTCCATATTTAAAGCCCCCCCCCACCGACATTTTACTGCATGATAACTCAATATAAAAAAAATAAATGAGTTCCAGTTAGCTTACCACATTATTTATCTGTGCTCCAAGAGAGAGAGCTGCTGAGATCACAGACACCACATTCTTGTCCAAGTCATTGCCATAGATCCCCCCAGCCTTGTCAAATAGAATTAAACATACTTACTCCCCAGCCTTGCACCACAGTATCCCTAGAACCACACATACTTACCCTCTAACCTTTTCCCACTGCATTAGTAGCCACAGGAACTCACATACTGCTCACAAGCTTTGCCCCCCCTGCATTGGTCACCAAAGACCCACACATACTGACCCCCCCACACACCCTTGTTGCACATAGCCAAAGAACCGTACATTATGAAGACCCAGCTTTTCCCATTCCGCATTCAAGAAAAATATGTAAATCGTGAAGTGAAAATATCTCTAGATAGGAACTCCAGGAACCATGAAGTAAGCTAGGAACAATCTCCATGTTTGTACATTTGGGATAATATTTTTAAAAATGATCTAATATAATGTTTTCTAAAATTCCTCTAAATAAGAATACATAAAGGTTTTTGTAAGTCTATTTATTAAGCATCACTTACATTATATGAGGTTTTTCTAAATGACTATTCTATCATTTATGTACCAAAATATTAATGTATCTCAAAACAGCTCATCTGATGTTGAATGCATTATCTTGTAAGTCTTGTCCAGTGAACTAAATTCTACATTTTATTGTTTTCTTCTCTTGTATAATTAGCATTATACTGCAATAAAATAAATCTATTAAGATTAGAATAAAGCATTTGTACACTGAAAAAAAAAAATGTAATGCTGGAAACCTAAAATACATAATGTTCATCATTCTAGATTTTTTCAAGCATCCAAGTATCACTGAAGAACTTAAATTATAGCTGTTCAAGGCTTTCTTTTCCTTGTAAATACAGTGACACATTGATGCTATTTGGAGAATTTAGGTTTATTATGTACTACTGACAAGTATAATTAGAGATGTCTGTCTATAGGCATCATATGAATAAAGGAAAATGTGTTGTTCACCTGAAACTCTTTACCCTCTATGTCTCATCAATGTAATTTAAGCCTTACCTGAATTAGCTATGGACAGGTGTAATTGGCCTAGTCTCTGCTTTATGCAGTCATGCAATTGCCATAATAAGCTACTCTATAGAGGGGTCAGTAGCTAGTGGCTAGTTTGGCTGAAGCCTTATAAAATTGTCAACAGAAAAAGATCAACTGATGCATTCGGTCACAGGCAAAGGTTCAACGGACACCAGTAATTGACATACTGACAGCCTCGTCTGCCAGAAAACAACAGAAGTGGGCAAGAGCAATGAAAGATGTGGTGCCAAGCATGTGCTTGCAAATGTTTCTAAATTAGGGCACAGCAATAGATTACATAATATGGTGTATTGTTCTTAAAGACTTTAAAGGAAAATTGTATCATGAGGTTATATGTGATACACCTTTTCAGAAGAGAGCACATTTATTCTGAAATTCTACTTGTTAAAAAATCTGCACTGTTATATTTCATTTGAGAGACTGAATTCTGTCATGATGTGTTCAGAATCATAGATGTGCTACTAATAAAAGCCCACCTACAAATGTATATTTTGCAGATTCTCAGCCAATGCTGCTTTTTCAGTCATGTATTTTAAGATTTTTTTGAATATTAACAAATTTAAATTTCTATAAAAGGTGTAGTCTTTTGAAAAGTCCCTAATGTATGAAAAAATATCACTGATTAGAAAAGTATTATTTCAGTTCTTGTCAAAGATGAAGCAATAATATAGTTATTTAGTATACCTGCATGGTAACACATATATCATTATAGTTATAATGAGGGTTTTGAGCTAAATGTCAGTTTCCAAGCACTTAACCTTTGAACTTTTTTGGCAAAATTAAATTATGGAAGTTAGTGCCAGTTCCTACATAATCTGTAAATGTTGCCCTAATTGGTTTAGTAGAAAAATAAAAATGTTTGACTGTTCAAAATTTTTTTTTCCCATTGTCATATCATCGTCCATCACAAAAAGAGATATAGGAATGGCACTGGTTGGTAGGTGCAATTACTTGACCTACTTGCAGTAACTTGTCTTGTATGAAAAAATTGAGCCCCTTGAGAACTGACCCATATCAATTAGATTCACGGCAGTCCTGTTTGTAAATACTATTACACAAGAATCACATAAAGAAAAATTGATAAACTGGAACATTTCAATACATAAGCCTGATAATATATGGCTAGACATACATCCTTGTGTCAGCCACTAGGTACAGACCTCTCCATTTAAAGAATGTAAAATTGAGGAATTCCATTGTACTGGGTTATAAATTGTCACTGGCACCAATGTAAATCAGTCTGATGGCATAAGAATAATCCATTAATGGCAATAAAATCCTAATAGTCAAACCCTCAGGGTGCAAGAACCTCAGTTCGAAGCTGATTGCCTGGGAGGTGCAAAAGCACACATCCCAGCCAATGGCTGTGAGGGAATTGGAACAGAGACTGCCCATATATAAAGGCAGTCTCTGTTCAAATTCCCTCATTGTGGAATGAGCATCAGCCCGTGTGGTACCGGGGGGAGGGGGCACAACTCAGTTTCTCTGCCACAACAGGGGCCGCACACATTGCCCGGTAAATATAAGAAGGGAAGTATATTTTTTATTTTAAAATATTTTATTAGGCAACAAACATGGGTACAATTTATTCAACTCTTTGGGCATGTTATTAAATATTTACCCGCACAACTAAACATAGTTTATCCCTTGGAGTCCCAGAGAGGTATGTAAAGCATTGCTCAGCAATTCATTGCGTACCCCTCTAGCACTCAATGGGTCACAATATGCATGAGTGTGCAGGTTATTTACAGGACAGATTTACTAATGCCTTTCATTTTTGTAACAGATTTTATGAAGAGAAGAAAGAAGACAGAAGAAAGAAGATGGACACTAGATGACCAGGTTGCTGAAGGCTCCTCTAGACATCAGGATTAATGATAAGTGTTACTTTGCAGGGACGGTTGCTTTGTTACTTAGTTGTGTTAACCCTATGAGTGCCAATGGGGTAATTATGCTCCACTGGCACTCACATGATTAATTCTACTAACATTTGACACTTTTTAGGTACTTTGGATGTATTGATATGGGGCTTAGGGCCTCATATAAATACATCCACTGGGGACTTAAACTGGGTCTTAAATTTCATGCGATACAGTGAGTCCCTTATTGGATCTTAATGGCTAATGCAGTCTATTGAGTTAGAACTTGGAGTTTTTTTTATTTTTAATGGGTTGAAACACCTCTTACTTTAGTGGCTGGCAGAGGGTTTTTTCCAAAATTTTTTCATAGCACAGGTAATTGAATCACTTGCCATGCATGAAAAAATGCCATCACCTGTTTTTTTTGGCATCGGCTGCCTTTAAATCAAGTCCTACATGTGCACATAATTATGGATGGGTGAAAAATCATAGAAATTTCCCACAGTACTTTTCATAATAAAACAAAGATTTCCCACTTTTTTAGCCAATCTTCGGCCCATAGACAATACATAAAATGTTCCCACTACTAATAAATATCCAGTGAGAAATTTGCTGTATTTTGCCTATGTTTCCTATGAGTGCAAGATTTGCTGCCACAATATTACTTCTTCTGAGGGATAAAGTGGAGTAATAAACAGCTGAAAGAAAAAGTTGTGAGTCCTACAGCAATATATGCCTAAAAAAAATGTTATTAGGTTGGGTGCCTTTGTCCTTTGTCCACAACACTAATGTCCTGCTTATGAAAGGAAAAGCCTCTGTTTCAACAAAACAAAAGGGCAGTATGTCAACTTCCAACATTTTGGCAAGTTTACTTTTCCACAGGCATAATTTTGTATTATTTTTGTGCAGGTTGACTTCTCTCTCTAAACTTAGTAAGTATGGGATGGCAGTAGTTTGTAGAGTACAGTATATGTAGGCACTCTTTGACTCCTTTCTCCAAAAACAAACTGAGAGTCATACTCCCCTGCAGCAGGAGCAGAAAATATTGGCATACTCTCTGACACATCAACAGCACTTCTATTATGTAACCCAGAGGCCAGGAATGTTTAGGAGTACTTCAGCTGCTGCTAGTTGTGGCAACTCTGACCTGTTGGTAGTGTATCTCCCAGTCAGACCTGTAGTTGTGCTTCAAGTGGAAACTCACTGAGGAGGTGCCTGTGTGAGTCTGCTTTTCCCTGCTCACATGCTTCTTATACAGACAACAACATGTTTAGCTTCTGTTTCATCAGAGAAGATCTCCATACATTAGACTTCATTGACTGTGGGGTTCTTGAAGGTCTACTACTACAACTTCTCATAGGGCAGGCACTCAGTGATTGTGACAAGGTCGGTAAAAAGGGAAAGGAGGGGACAAACCAAGCTGGCACAACACAAACCCTTATTAAGAAAATAAAAACTTCTGGCCTTGCAAGCCTGAGTCTTGTAAAAAATATTTACTCAGTGCTTTTTTTGGCTAAACTGGCTGTTTATTTTGTGCATGCTTGTTGCTATGCTGACTAACTATTATTTTAAAAATAGATTTAGAAAAGAAAGGTACATCCTACAATGTGGCAGAGGTGTATGATAGTGGTGGTCGACTGGTGTGATCAATGTTTTTATATTGTCATACCTCCTCCGTGTCCCAGACTCGCTCTTCCTGTCCTGTCTTTAGCCTGCATCCTACTTCGCAGAGCTATGATGCTCCATCTTCCTGGTACCTCTGTCCCCATTGGGTGCATGTGAAGCTAGCTCAGTTCTTTCTCTGGCTTCTTGGGCGAATGCGCATCTAGCTCTGCCGGTCTTGGCCCACCAGCCCACAGCCTCTTCAGGATTTTCCAGTATAAAAGAGGGAGAGTTCTGCACTGGTGCAAGATAGTATAGCATCTCCATTGCTACTCTGTGTTTCTTGTCTGCATTCCTGTTTTTTTGACCCAGCTTGCCTGACTTCTATAGATCTCCTGCCTTGTGTATGACCCCAGCTGTATCCTGACCTTGCTAGCTTCTTGTTCCTGTTATCCTGCAGATTCCCATATATAACCAGGCCTGTACCTTGACCAGGACTCTGCCGTCTGTTTTTTTCCCTTTTTGCCTCCACTGTGTATGACCCTGCATGGATTACCGACTATGCTTCCACCTTCCATTTTGGTTCCAGTTCCACAGATACCTGTGTTTGACCCACCTGGTGACTATGCTCCTGTTACAGTGATTGGACTTTTACAGTTCTCATCTTCCCATCTGAGAGAGTACTGGTTCCAGCTGGAGTGTGTTTTCTCCATGAGGATAGTGGTAGTATAATTTGTCTAGAGGGGGTTATCGAGGGACTCCTTTGGCTCAACTGAAGAGGGTCAATCTAGCTTTGTGGCTACCACCTTTATACAGCTTTGGGCCGCTGCACAATTCCCTTTAGGCAACCACCTCCCTCTAGCATCACTCCCTAGCTCCTTGCTCTACTATCTTTTGTTGGAGGAGTCTGACCTTACTACTCCTCAGGAGGGGTTGGGGTTTCTGTATACTCTCTTTCTCTACCAGGTGTTCATGACATTTTACTAAACCACCCTTCTTCTGTTATTGTGGCCGACCTTAAGGACCTGTCCATGGCCTTGGTTTAGCAAGGCACTATCTTGGAACATCATGCACCACAGATCCATAGTCTGGACAGGAAACTGAACTCCATTACAGGGTTGTTGCAGCATCTGCAACAAAGCCTTGCGGGTCCTAGCTCCTCTGCTCCTAGCACTCTGTTGCAGGCCAGTCCTCCTGCTGTGGCCTTATCTCCACATCTACCTCTCCTTGAACTGTTTGACGGACACTCAAGAGAGTTGAGGGGCTTCTTAAACCAGTGCCTTATACACTTTGTTGCCAACCTGATTTGTCTGCTACCCACCAGGCCAGGATCACTTTCATGATTTATCTACTCAAAGGCCAGGTGCTGGTCTGGGTGTTTCCACTGCTAGGCTGTCAGTCACCTATCCTGGATGACATAGAGACCTTAATTTCAGCCTTCCTGTCTGTTTTTGACATCCCTGGGTGTCAGGAGCAGGCTGAGGCTGCCATCCAGGTCATCCATCAAGGGCAGTGCTCTTTATGTCAGTATGCAATGGAGTTCTGCACAGTCGCGTACTATATGGACTTGGTGACAGTGCATTGTAGGCTGCTTTTCACCAAGGCCTGAATGATCTGTGAAGGATGAACTCGCTACATGGGACAGACCACTACAGAGGTCATCACCCTCAACCTCTCCATCCTGTGCGTATCGCACTCAGGTTCCGAACACCAATAATCCACTCTGACATTGTTCCAGAGTCTATGGAGATTGGCTGGGTGTTTTGCCTGTCCTACAAGGAAAAAACAGGTGTCAGAAACAAGGCTTGTGCCTGTATTGTGGGGCCTCCTTACATGTTGCCCATCTTTGGCATAACAAGGCGGGAAATCCCAGGGGAGCCTTTCTAAGTCACCCATCTGTCCCCATCACAGCCAACCTTTGGCTCACTTTTCCTGTGTCTCAGTCTTGGTCCTTTTCCTCTCTTCTAGTTTCTGCTGCTGGTCTCTTTCTAGACTCTGGGTTTGCCAAGAAACACGGTATCCTAATTCTCAATCAGATTCCCTCTATGCGGGTCATTGCAGTTCACTGTTCACCTCTAGGTTCTTCTTGTATATCCTCTACTACGGTTCCTCTGTGTCTGCAGGTAGGCCAGAACAGTACAGAGACCACGGCTTTTGATATTATTTCCTCTCCTCTTAAGCCCATGATCCTTGGATACCCCCTGGCTAAGAAGGAACTAGCGTACTTACCTTCCCTATGGCCACGGCTGTTCCACCTACCTTGCTAGGTTCTACTGCGGTTCTGTGGCCACCGTTGGACTCCTTACCCATTCTGTATCGACCATATGCCACTGTCTTTTGTAAGATCAAGGTGGGTGCCTTACCATTTCATAGATCCTATGATTGTGTCATCGACCTGGTTCCTGGGTCTGTAGCCACTTGGAGCGGATATATCCTTTATCCATCCCTGAGAAGGCTACTCTGGAGAAATACATTAAGAAAATCTAGCATGTGGATTTATCCGTCCTTCCACCTCACTAGCGGGTGCTGGATTTTTCTTTGTGGCCAAGAAAGATGGGTGTCTTAGACCCTGTATTGATTAAAGAGGCTTAAATGCCATAACCCGTTGGAAATGTTATCCACTTCCTCTTATTCCTGAAATGCTTGACTGCTTACGGGACTCTACGGTCTTTATGAAACTGGATTTATGAGGTGCCTACAACCTCATAAGGATGTATGCGTTCAAGGACCAGAAGACCGCTTTTAACACCAGATTTGAGCATTATGAATATCTGGTAATGCCTTTTGGTCTCCGGAATGCCCCTGCGGTCTTTCAGGCACTTATCAATGTTGTGATCAGGGTCCTTCTTCTGTCTTTCTTGACAATATACTCATGTTCTCCAAAACACTATCCGAACACAGGGTTCTTGTGAACACAGTCTTGAAATGCCTGCTTGCTAACAGCTTATATGCTAAGTTGGAGAAGTGCACATTCAAGCAAACATCCCTACCATTTCTAGGGTATTTGGTTACTCCTGCTGGTCTTCTCATGGACCCTGCTAAGGTAGCCGTGGTGAGGGATTGGCCTATCCCACTCACATTGAAGGAAGTCCAGCATCTTATTAATTTTGCTAATTATTACCAAAGATTAATGCGCGGCTTCTCTAGTGTCATCCAGGCCATTGTCTCTCTCACTTAGAAGGGTGCTGATGATCCCAGCAAGTGATCTTCTGAATATGAGGTTATTAAAATTGCCTTCTCCACCGCTCCTATATTTCTTTATCCTGATCCTCATTGTGCTTTCACCCTGGAGGTGGATGCATCAGAGATTGCTGCTGGAGCAGTACTGTCCCAGCAGTGTCCCAAAACCAGTGCATAGCTGTCGCGGTTTCATTGAACACTCAGACAATTGGGTAGGATAAAATAGGAAAGCTTTATTAGACAGAATAAAGCGCACAAGGCCCCTCACGGGTCCAAACTCTACAAAGCAGCAGCAATAAAGTTTGACACAGGACAGGGCATACAAGATAACATACAATAGTAAGGCTGTACCGGCCTTACCGAGTACCGGGTAAGGCAGCCTAATATATGGTGAAACAAGGAACAGAGGAGGCTCTACCGGCCTTACCGAATACCGGGTAAGGCAGCCTAATATCTGAAGCAACAAGGAACAGAGAAGGCTCTACCGGCCTTACCGAATACTGGGTAAGGCAGCCTAATATCAGGTGCAACAAGGAACTGAGGAGGCTCTACCGGCTTTACCGTATACCGGGTAAGGCAGCCTAATAGCAACAAGGAACTGAGGAGGCTCTACCGGCCTTACCGAATACTGGGCAGGGCAGCCAAGTATCTGGTGCAACAAGGAACTGAGGAGGCTCTACCGGCCTTACCGAATACCGGGTAAGGCAGCCAAATAACTGGTGCAACAAGGACTGGCTAGTGACTGGATAGCACAGACTGGAAGTGCTTAAGGAGGCAACCGTAGTACAGGCTGACCGCTGTAGGTAGGCAACAGTTAATCGCTTAGTGACCGGGTAGCACTGACTGGAAGTGCTTAACGGAGGCAAACGTAGTACAGGCTGAGCGATGTAGGTAGGCAACAGTAACCGCTTAGTGACCGGATCGCACTGACAGGAAGTGCTTAACAGAGGCCACGGATCACAACAGGCTGAGCGAAATCGGAAGGCAACAGTAACCGCTAGTGACTGGATAGCACTGACTGCAAAGCGAGGGCAACAGGGTAGCAAGTCAGTCATGCCTAGATCAACACACGGAGAGCGGTAGTCAGCCAAAGCCTGGGTTGGTACACAGAGAGCTGTAGTCAGCCACAGACTGGGTCGATACACAGAGAGCGGTAGTCAGCTAAAGCCTGGGTCTGTACACAGAGAGCAGTAGTCAGCCAAAGCCTGGGTCGGTACATAAGAGCGGTAGTCAGCCAAGCCTGGATCGGTACACAAGCGAGGTAGTCAGCCAGAAACCGGATCAACACAGAACAGGAGCACTGAGTCACCAATATCAGAAACACTACGAAAGGGCACCCGCTTGGTGACAGGAGGGCGTATATAAAGGCTAGCCCTGGGAGGGGTTAGCCAGCAAGCACCAATAAAAGACTGCAAGGCACAAACCCGGAAGTCAGAATGTCCCACAAGAATCATGGGCACCGTGATAATATCATCCTTTTTCCTTCTTCTCTTGGCGCTTCTCAGCACTACACTACAACATCGATAATAGAGAACTGTTGGCCACCAAACTGGGCCCTTGAGGAATGGCAGTACCTCCTCAAAGCATCACCCCATACTATCATCATTCTCACAGACCATCTAAACCTGACATACCTGGCCACTGCCAAGAGGCTGAATGCCAGACAATCCCATTGGTCTATGCTGTTTCCGAGATGTTACTTCAAGATTACCTACATCCCTTGCAGCAAAAAAACCATAAGCCGATGCTCTGTCCTGTCTTTCAGGGCCAGTTCCATTCCATTCTCTGTTCTCTGTCCAGATACTATCCTGGCTGTTTCTTGTCTTCTGGCAGCGTTATCTACCAGTACTCTTCAAGGCATCAGCTCAGTCCAATACCTCGCTCCTTCCACTGCCCCACCTTGGAGCCAGGCTCTTTTTGTGCCTCCTCAGCATTGTTCAGAAGTTCTGCAGTGGGCTCACCACTCTTTGCTGGCCATCAACCTGGCATTGCCCGTACTCTTGAGCTCTTTACCTGTTACTTTTGGTGGCTGGACATTGCAGCTTATGTGTCCTCCTGTCTGGTTTGTGCACAGATGAGTCCCTGTACCCGACCCTTTGGCCTCTTGCAGCCCTTACCAGTGCCTGCTCTGTCTTGGACAGAGATTGCAGTGGACTTCATTGTCAGTTTCATTTGTTCTGCTGGGATGACTGTGATTTGGGTGGTTGTTGACCACTTTACCAAACAGGAACACTTTATTCCAATTCCTAAGTTCCTGTCTTCCTCCACCCTGGTTGACCTCTTCATACAACACATTGTACACCTTCTTGGCATTCCCTCAACACTTCCGATCAGGGTGGTCAATTTGTGTCCAAACTCTGGAGGGCCGTTTGTGCTCATTTTGGTATTCATCTACAGTTTTCTTCTGGGTTCCACCCTCAAACTAATGGCCAGACCGAGCGCCTAAACCAATCCTTGGAAAACTATCTCCGGACACACTGTAACAACAGACAGGACGACTGGGTGTCTCTTCTACCCTTAATGGATTTTTTGTACAGATCTATCCTCCAGACCTTTCTTTTATGTTCCCCCTTCTTTGTCGCCATCGGGTACCATACGCACATCCTGTTCTTAGCACCAGGTACAGCATTGGTACCCTCGGCGGAGGTGTGTGTTCTTTCCTTGGTGGGCCATTGGAGGTCTCTCCTGTCCTCCATTCTTACAGCCCAAAGGTGCCAAAAAAGCACCTCTGACCATCAACGGTCTATGGCACCTTCCTTTGCTCCCAGAAACAGCGTGTGGTTGTCCTCACAGAATACATATCTCTGGCAACTGTCTACTAAATCTGGACCTCATTTCCTAGGTCTGTTTCGGGTCTCCCAACACCTTTCTCTGGTTATCTGCCATCTAAACCTCCCATCATTCACCCTGTCTTTCATGATTCTGGAACATATTCATATATTCCCAGAGCCCCGGGAACTTTTCTGAGTGCTTCTGCTAGTTGCAGCACCTCTAACCTGCTGATAGTGTATTGCCTAGTCAGACCTATGATTGTGCCTCAGGTGGGATCTCATAGAAGAGTTACCTAGGTGTGAGCCTGCTTTTCCCCTGCCCACATGCTTTTTGCACAGACAACAGATAGCAACATGTATAGCCTTTGGATCCTGAGTGAAGTATTGCCATACAGTGGACATTATGGACTGAGGGTCTTCTACTGCTGCTACTACTACTACTACTACTACAACTACCAGTTCTAGATGTTGATGCAGTGCTACTGTTATAACTACTAGGTGTCAAAGATGCAGCACTTCCAGCAGCAGCAGAGGCACTTGTCATAGCTAAGGTTATGGATGTTTATAACCTGTTTTGCTGTGGTTGCTGCTGGTGTGTGGCTGAGTGGGACTTGGAAGCAGTGGTGAGTGATAAATGACAGGATAATTGTATACTTTTTGTCATCTTTGCTTGTACACAGTCAGAGTTTCCACTGATTTTCTCAAACAGATTATAAACAGACACATTGCTCCTTTTCAGTGGTGAAAGATTGAGCCTTTTCATTTCTGCTAACTTTCTGGACATGTCATCATCACTCTCAACTTCATGTGTATCTGAAGAGGAGAAGGATGCTGGAGGGATATATACTAGATCTACATCATCATCATCATTCATCATTAGGTCATCGTCAGCATCACCCACCGCTTCTTGCCCACTACACTTATATTCATCTTTGTAGAGGTGTCGAACAATTTCTTTTTACTTTTACTTTGAGGAAGTGTTTTGGTGCTTGTTTGTCTCTTTTAGATGCAGCTATTGGTTCAACTGCTATAACTGCTACACCTCCATTATGCCATTGCCATCATCAACACTAGAATGTGATTTGTTATCTATTCTTCTTATTTTTTTTGTGCTGGTGGTGGTGGAACTTTTGGTGGGACCTTGACAAACTACATCCTCCCCGGGAGGAGAGGGATCATCATCATTTATTGGACTCACTGCAGCAACTATGACTGCAGTCAATTTTTTAACTACTCCTTTACTCCCACATCCCAGTACTGCTCCACCTTTCCCCATCCCCCTGCCCTTGAGTAATGTACAGCAAATGACAACTACTGTGTGAGTTTTTACGCGAAAGTATACAACACAGCTGATGGAGTGTGATGTCTTGCCTTGGCCCTGATCAAAATTCTCAATCTCATCTGCTATCTCAGTCACACAGCTCATATCAGGGTCCCAGTCACCTGTCTGCCACCTAATATTTTTATTTTTTAACCATTGTCCTGTCCACTCTACCTTATAACATCAAAAATATATATATATATAACTAAACAACAAAATCAACAATTTCTTTCTCCAGACTTCCCCAGAACAGCGATAATATCAGCAAGATCAGCAAGGAAATTGCTTGAACCGCAGTTGCCTGAAGTACCATTTTTCTCTTTTTTTATTTTGAGGCAAAAACCACTAACATTTTGGCTACTTTTCAAATCCACAGGCTCACTTTGGGATATTTTTTGAGCAATTTTTATCTTATTTTTATGAACTTGGTAATTGTGGGGTTTCTGTACACAAGAGAAGAACTCTTTAAAGGGGGAGTAATACGTAATTTGTAAAAAAAAAAATACATATTGTAGTGTTTATCCCCTTGAGTACAAAAGGGTACGCTCACTGTTGAAAGGTGTTTTATTCAAAAGTTATTACAGCTCAAAGTTGAATTGTTTAGATGCAATATCACAGTAGCCTGAAATTGTACAGTGGCATAGACCATAAATGTCCATAGGATGGTGTAGCAACAGTGCTACTGTACAATTTCAGGCCTCTGTGATATTGCACCTAAAAATTTAAAATTTGAGCTGTAATAACTTTTGAATAAAACACCTTTCAGCAGTGGGAGTACTTTTGTTTTACTCAGGGGGATAAACCCTACAATATTTTTTTTACATTTTATATATTACTATCCCTTTAACCTAATTTTATTTAAATGCAGGATAACTAGTGATGGTGTAAGTGCTAGTGATGACAGCAACAGGCACTCTATGACTCTTGTCAACTCTTATAACTAACTCTGTCATGCTCCTCCACACTTTTCTCTTGCATAAAACTAACAATAGGAGATGTTAGCATTGTTATTATAATAGTAATGTTATCTCACTTCCTGACAATTATAACACTACTAGCAGATGCCCCTCGACTCCTTACAGTTTTAGGAGTTCTTCTACTGCTTCTGTTCATGACCATTTGGTCATATAGCTAAATCCTCCTTCTCTTTCTCTGCTGTGGCAACAACACAGAAGGACAATGATCATCATCATCTTTAGATTTAGCAGTACAACTACTGGTAGTGGTAATTTTCACATCAGTTTTGCTACTTGCCTTCTGCTCACAAGGTTCATCATCACCATCATCATTTGCTGCAATAGCTGCCACAATCATGGCATTTAACCCCTTAAGGACCGGCGGTCACGGGACATTTCCGTCCCATAATGACCGCATAGGGGCACTTTGACGCGCCGGTACACGTGACCTGTCACGTGTATCGGCGCGTCACTATGGGGCTTGAAAGAGATCGCTCCGATCTTGGAGCAGTCTATTTCATGCCCTATTTTTACTTACAGCGCTCCTGGTAGAGCACTGTAAGTAAAAAGTACGTGACGTACCATGACCGTCATCGGTCCTTGAGTAGTTCAAGGTACGTCAAGGGTCCTTAAGGGGTTAATTTTTGGAATACCATTTTGATACCATCAACACATTCATGCACTCCCTCTACCCCTCATTTTTCTTCACCCTTATCTTTGGCATGATAAGTGGACATAGAGATACTACTGTTGATAACTGTTAATGTAAACCACTCCTGCCTGTCTCTATCAGTCATATTTTTTTCTTTTTCATTTTGTTATTTTTTTAATTGTTCTTCTCTGTCACAAGTACTCAACTCAGTCTCACACACACACATGGACACCTACGCGCACACACACACACTCTCTTTCTCTACTACCACAAGCAACTAGCAGCCCTCTTTACTGTTAGACTAACCCCTTAATGACAGGGTTTTTTTTCCATTATAGTGAATGACTTCCTGGACTTACCAGGTAAGTCATCTGTCACTAAGGGGCTAATTTATAGTGTCACAATTCTATGTATCTCACAAGAACTAATACAGTGGTGTTTTACAGTACTGAACAGAAAAAACACAATCTCTGCAGCATACGGTAAAATAATTTAGTACAAAGTAAGCACTGGTGCACCAGTGCAGCACCATACCTCAGTATATCCTTCCTTGTCCATCTAGTTCTTGCTGATGTATTGAAGTGCAGGTGTGTCTGGATAGTACCCACATACATATATGGTAAGCTGAACTTCTTGTCTATATTTGATTTGATTGTCATGTCATATGTATTGTCTGATGGTATCTGTCAGTAACAGTTCATTCATTCTCAAGCTAGCTGCCTGCTCACTTCACAGCTCACTTCACTGTGTGTGTTTTTTCATTAAGCTGACAGAAATTACACTATGCTGCTTTCTCTCTCTTTCTCTCTCTATCTCTCTCTCCCCAATTACAAGTACAGGTAGATGTATTGTTTGATATCTGTCATCATGTCTCACAAGGAGCATTGCTGGCTGCTTGTTGCTGAGTATAACAATTTTTGTGGGGTTTAACTCTTTCATCTCCCACACACCTAGAAAAAAAACATCAGTGACTCCACATATATCTCCAAAACAAACAGCTCACTCATCTTTTTTATTTTTTATTTGACAAAAGTCACTAGAAATCACAGTATGATCCCCTCTCTCTCTCTCTCTCTCACTTCCCAGTACAGATTGACAACCTGTGGGATGCTGACATCCCTTTATACTAGCACAGCAGGAATACTGACAGTATTGGTGGGAAATTTAGTACTTATTGACTTTAATGCAATGCATATGTGAAAAACACAGAAAATTAGCATGATTCAAGAAATATTTCCTATTCAGAGGAAAATGCTATTTTTTGCATGTTTCACTGTTGAGGAGGGACGTTTCACCCTTCACTAGCCCAAACAACATTTCTTTCTCTCTTCTAGCTACACAGTTTTACTTTCTCTAATTAATTTGAATGAGGTAATCGATGGATAAAGTTTGACAGGTGTAAAATTGGAATGCTGATACCATCTCCCTGTATATTTTCAGGTTTTGGGATGTGGCTAAGCTGAAAGAACAGTAAAAAACATTACAATTCTTATTGCCTATGATTTCTAGACTCAGCTCTAATTCTACAAAAATAAACTAAAACATCTAGATCTTAGTGTACTTGTAATTTCCCTTGCACTAGAGCTCCTACAGTCATAGTTTCTGAGGAGAGAATGGGAAGTGCTGTTCTTGCCAGCACTTATGTATAATAATGTCAATTAAAGAGAACTGGTCTGTCAGGTCTAGTACAAATTCTTTCAAAGCATTTCAAATAAATTGAAATCATTAAATAGTATATTGTACACTATTCTTAACATAACTCAATGACACAAAACATAAATTTATCTTCTTGAAGGTAATTACTAAAAGAAGGACAAACAAGGGGCTTTGATGACCCAGCACTTCAATGTTTTATTACTTTGTAATACTGTAAATCACATCTTTTTTGGAAATTCCGGTGCATATAAAACACACTTTTTTGTCACTGCCATTAAATTTCATACAAAAACATTTCCCACCTATGCATTTTATGGCCATGAGAATTTCCACTGCAATACTACTGCTACTGAGTGGTGAAGTGGAGAAATCCATGGCTGAAAGTAAAAGTTGCCTACAACCTAACCACCTGATTATACAACTCTGGAATAGCCATTTGTGAAAAGCATATGAAGCTGAACATTAGAGGTGGGCGAAAAGGCAGACAAATTTCCTGCACTATTTTTTGCCAGAAAACAAAATATTTTTTTGCTTTTTTCACAAAGTTTTTTGCCCATAGACAATACATAATATGTTCTCCTTTTTTGCCACTGCCAATACATTTTACACTTATGTTTACTATGACTGTAACATTTCCCACCACAATATCACTTCTTCTGAGGGCTGAAGTGAAGAAATAAATAGTTGAAAGTAAAAGTTGTGAGCTCACAGCAACATATGCCTTAAAAAAGGTTGTTAGCAGGCTGAGTGCCTTTGTCCTTTGACCACAACACTAATGTCCCATTTATGAAACATTGGCACAGCCATCACTGAAAAATAAATGAGGCTTGGGATATTCCAGCTTTAACAACATGACTAAAAAAGGTGTTGGAAGTAGAGGCAGTATGTGTGGACAGTCTATGACTCTTGCAATCCTCTACAGTAAGCCCAGAGTCATCATACTCCACTACAGCGGTAGCCATAGGTGTTATTTGGAATTAACTAACTGTTGGCAGTGGCACACTCTCTAACATAAATAACATCACTATTTCCATTATCTTCTCTAGAGCCCTGGAACATCTGACCTGCTGATAGTGTGTCTCCCAGACAGAGCTTTGGTTGTGCTTAAAGTAGGATCTCATAGATGAGGTGCCACTGCCTAGGTGTGAGCCTGCTTTCCCCCTGCTCACATGCTTTTTGCACAGACAACAGATAGCAACATGTTTAGCTTTTGGATCGTAAGTGAGGTATCTACATACTGTGGACTTCCTGGAATGATTTGTTCCTGAGGTGCTAATACAACTACTGGGGCTAGATGTTGTTGCAATTCTTCTGCTGCTACTACTACTAGGTGTCATATGTGCAGCACTTCCAGAATCATAGCTAAGGTTGTTTATGTTAATAACCTGTGTTGCTGTTGTTGTTGCTGCTGGTTACTCAGCACAAGTGTGTGTGGTTGAGTGGGACTTTAGTGGTGGACGATTGAGCCTTTGCCTTTCTGCTAACTTTTTTGGCCATATCTTCATCTCGCTCACTCTCAGCTTCATCTGTATCTGAACAAGAGGAGGATGCTGGAGGGATATATTTTAGATCTGCATCATCATCATCATCAGTCACGATTAGGTCATACTCAGCATCAACATCACTCACAGCTTCACACGTCAGGTTCCCAGTCTGCTGTTTTTTTTTTTACTTTTCTATTTTTTTTTTTTTTTTAAAGTTGTCCACCCTCTCTCATCAGTCTGTCCAAAAAAAAAAAATTATAAATAAAAACAAAATAAACATCTTTCCACTGATTTCCTCAGTACAGAGACAATAACAGCAAGATCAGCCAGCAAACTGGACCCCAGCTGCCTGTGTATTGCCAGCCAGTCACCGAATTGTGGGGTATTTAGGATCAACCTCCTTTCTGCCTTCTTCTCTTCCATAGTGCCCTCAGACTCCCCTA
The DNA here is from genome assembly GCA_037306005.1 of Rhinophrynus dorsalis. Taxonomy (NCBI): domain Eukaryota; kingdom Metazoa; phylum Chordata; class Amphibia; order Anura; family Rhinophrynidae; genus Rhinophrynus; species Rhinophrynus dorsalis. Next base: position 324,046,700 of record CM074721.1, read on the forward strand.
ACACAGGGAACAAATGTCCTACCTAAAAGACTCCCTAAACTAAGCTTCAATTCCCCTTTATTTGCCTATATTCTCTAGCTCAAAAACATGCTGCTTTCGTCTCTCTCAAACACAGAATGGCATGCTGAGACTGACAACCTATTATACGCTTGCAGGAAAAGAAGAGAAAACTGCCATGAGGTGGGGAAAAATCAAGTCTTTCCACTGATTTCAAAGCAATGAGCTAGGTGAAAAAAGCAGGAAAATTGCACTTTTTTTTTTCACTGGAAATGCTTTTGCCAAGCGGGAAGTGCCATTTTTTCACCAGTTTTGGTTTGAGGCAAAAGTTTTCATCCATCCCTAGTGACCACTCCTTGGACCTACATAGTGTTCGTGTGTATCGGTTACCAACCCTGGGAGAAAGTCCAATAGACATGACCCACCGCCAATACCACAAATGTTAGATTCCCACCCCTGAGAAATGTACTTAACATACTGTGCTGGTGGTGACGATGATGATGATAACATGTAAGAAATATGTTTAGATGTTTTTGTTGATGTTGCTGCAAATGCTGCAGGTAGAAAACCTTTGTTGACTTCCTTTTCACTATATTTTCTGCCAGCTTGTTTAGCCTTAACTTTCTCCTTTTGTCAGTATTGTATGATTTGTAAGCCATGCTTCTTATGCAATAAATGCATATCATTTGGAGAACCTCACTATTTCCTTTCTCATCATGACTAACCAGCAAGGTAGTCTCCTTAAAAGGTTTCAATGGCTCACATAGGTCACACATTAGATGCCATTGCCCAGGTGACAAAGATGCTCCCTTCAAAGCCTTCTGGTTTTCATTGCATACTTGCTAATGGCCTTATTCCACTTGTACAAACAATCTAGCATGTACAATATGGAATTCCACCAAGTTGGGACCTCCATTTTCATCTGGTGGGGTTGTTATGTTCTTGCATGTATTATAATGCTTTGCTAGAACTGAAGGAACAGTTAAAATAGACACAGCAGATTTTGCTGGTATTATTCAGCATATCTCTGAGGGTTGTGGATTCTCAGAGGAAATTATTAAAAACTAAATTTAGTACATCTAATACTAAATTGTACATTTTTATCATGGAATGTGAGTGGCTTGAACGATGCAGTGAAATGATCTTTAATCTTAAACCATGTCAGGAAGCAGACTCCAGGGGTGGTAATGTTGCAAGAGACACATCTTACTGCAAGCAGAGTCCTATCTCTTAAAAGGCAATGGATACAGGGTCATTATCATGCTACATACTCTACATATGCCAGGGGTGTTTCCATTCTTATCACTAAACTAGTTTCATTTGAATTCATTGACCTCAAGACAGATCCACAAACACGCTATCTCTTTTTAACATGTAAATTACAGGGAGCTCTGTTTGTTTTAATGAATGTTTATATCCCGCCGCCTTTCGACCCTTCAGTTCTTAGAGACATACTCATATATATTTCTGACAAATCACATTACCATATAGTATGTATGGGTGACTTCAATATAGCTACCAATGCTGACTTGGACAGATTGAGTGGGTCGGCAGTTGACTCCAAATTGCATAGAGATGCCTTCCTTGGTCTCGTGGTGACCTGGGATTTGTAGATGTATGGAGGACTCTCCATCCGCAGGTTAGGGAATTCTCGTGCCACTCGGCCACCCACAAAACTTTATCTAGAATCGACTATGTGTTTGCTAACCGGTTGACTTTGAATTGGGTTACGGATTGTTGCTTTCTGACCAGGGTAGCTTCTAATCATTCCCCACTACAGCGAGACCAGAGACCTAGATCTAGAGTGTGGAAACTTAGTCCCGTTTGGTTGAACAATACACATTTGGTGTCTAAACATAGAGATGATCTATATGAATATTTTGATAATAATGTTGACACTGCTGCTCAGGCCATTGTTTGGGAGGCAGCCAAGGTGACTGCAAGGGGCTCCTTAATATCTCTAATATCTATGAAAAATAAGCTTGGGTCTAGGGAGGTGGAAAAATTGGAATCGGATGCTGCTGAGGCAGAGAGGCAGTTTGTGGAGAAAAGTGATTCAGTCTCTTATGCTAATTTTGTTTCTCACTCCTTAAAGGGATAGTAATACTTGAAAATAATTTTATTTTATATTGTAGCCCTTAAAAACATGAAAAATGATATAAGTCTTATCTCCCAAACCTTTATGGTTTGGGAGTTATTTACATGTAAAATATAGTAAAATTCTCTTTTCCTGGCTGTTTCAGCCAAGTCTGCCATCTAGTGGACAGATTTGGAATTCGGTCCACAGAGCAACCGGCAGCTCTTTAGTGCCGAGATCACGATCTTTGAAAAGAACTACTTAATTGGAACTATCCACAAAGTGTGCCTGGCTTGAAAGCACACTTTGTAGACCATTCCAATTAAGAAATTCTTTTTGAAAGATGGTGATCTCAGCACTTCTGGAGAGGCACAGCCGGTCCCGGGACCGGATTCCAAATCTGAGGGGCGGAGCAATGACGTCACTCCAGGGGAAACTTTACTTCTGAATATCTCCCAAACCATAAAGGTTTGGGAGATAAGACATATCATTTTTCATGTTTTTTAAGGGCTACAGTATAAAATTAACTTATTTTCAAGTATTACTATCCCTTTAAAATATTCTATGAAATTGTTTGAACTGAGTGCCCATCGCGTTTTTTACTTGACACAAAATATTTTTGAAAATGGAGATAAGGCAGGGAATTTGATGGCTCATCTTGTTCGTCAAAACAGGGGGACTCCATCGGTCTCTTCACTCCGGGACCCTGGGGGTGGACTGGTATTAGACCCATAGATGATTAACTCACGATTTCGGTGCTTCTACTCTCTACTTTATGAATCTCGATTGACTCTCTCTGAGTCTCAAATTTCTTGTTTTATTGATCAATGTGACCTTCCGCAGCTTTCATTCAAGCATAAACAAATGCTGGATGCTCCTATTCTTCTGAGAGATGTGGTGGAGGCTATACGTAGTTTACCGACAGGCAAGGCGTCGGGTGTAGATGGTCTTCCTGCAGAATGGTATAAGGAATCCGTGGATGTCTTGGCCCCCCATTTATTGAATACCTTTTATGCTGCTATTGACGACGGACATCTTCCAGATTCTATGAATAATGCTTCCATTATTGTATTGCCCAAACCGGGAAAAGATCCGGAGATCTGCAATTCTTACAGGCCCATTTCCTTGCTAACTTCGGATGTCAAAATTGTGGCGAAATTCCTAGCTACCAGACTGAATAGGGTACTAGGAACCATAGTACACAAAGATCAGACTGGCTTTATCCCGGGAAAATCAACGTCACACAATCTTAGAAGGTTATTTATGCACCTGCAACTTTCTCATGATGCCGCTGGGTCTCGGGTGATAGCTTCTCTCGATGCATCTAAGGCCTTCGACTCTGTCGAATGGCCATATCTTTGGCACATGCTCCGGGGATTTGGGTTTGGTCCATCCTTTATCAAATGGATACATATTTTATATAGTAATCCCAGGGCTTCTGTAGTGATGGGTGGACTGAGCTTGCAGTTCTTCTCCTTGCGTCATGGCACTAGGCAGGGCTGTCAACTATCACCTGGCCTGTTTGCTTTGGCCTTAGAACCCCTGGCTGTTTTGATTCGTGCAAATCCATTGATTAGGGGACTCAGGGTAGAAGGTAGAGAGGAAAAGCTTACACTATACGCTGATGACATCCTGCTTTTTTTAGATGATGATAGGACCTCTTTGGAGACCACATAACAACTGGTGGACGATTTTGGCACATACTCTGGATTTCAAATAAATTGGACTAAGTCCTCTTTGATTCTGATTGATAGTGACTCATGGGAGTCTGGTCCAACTAACATCCCGCTTTCGTATGTGGCTGAGTGTACGTACCTGGGGATTAGGGTGGCAGCAATGACAGATTCCTTTTTTGAAATGAATTTGATACCTAATATTCAATACTTTAACGACAAAACAATTGCATGGTTTCACTTGCCCTTAAATGTTATCGGTAAATCGAATCTTATTAAAATTATTTTTTTGCCTAAATATTTTTACGTTTCTCAAAATAAGCCGGTCCCTATTCCTAAAATATATTTCCGACAAATAGACAAAATTATCTCGCATTTTCTATGGCGTGCGGGTCGGCTAGAATCAGGCTGACTACTCTCATGAGACCTAAACGTGAGGGAGGAATTGCGTTGCCCAATTTCTATAGGTACTATTTGGAGGCTCAATGTCGATATGTGCTGGATTACGTTTCTTCCCAAACTCTCTACCAGACTACTCAGATAGATATGCTAGCCTGCCTATACTCTACCCCAGTTTTTGCATGGAGGCCCCGCTGTTTTTAAAATTCGAACTCCAATGGCGGCAGCCTTGCATGGGGCGTGGAAGGAGTTGGAGGGATTGCTGGGATACACTGCTATGGACCCGGATACGCCCTTGTGGGGCACCGCTGGGCTACGTCATTTACACGACAGCGACTTTGGTCCCTTGTGGGCTAGACTTGGGATCACTAACCTTGGATAGCTATACCAGGATAATCAACTGAAACCCTTTGCACAATTGCATGACGAGTACCATATCCCGCATAATCTCTTTTACTCATATTTATATATTAGGCATGCTCTTCGAGCTCAGTGGGGTGATCGTGCCCCAATGATTTCTACATTCCCGCTTCTTAGCAGATTGATGATTCTTGAGCCTTCGAGACCTCTCTCTTTTATTTACCAGTGGCTGGAATCTCATGTGGGGTGTCATGAAGGAAACCTTGCCTTGACACACTCTCTGACACATCAACAGCACTTCTATTATGTGCCCCAGAAACCCAGGAACCTTTAGAAGGGCTTCTGCTGCTGCTATTTATGGAAACTCTGACATGTTGATTGTGTTTCTCCCAGTAAGATCTGTGGTTGTACTTCAGGTGGGATCTCAGTGAGGAGGTGACTGGATGTGAGCCTGCTTTGCCCCTGCTATCAAAATTCTTACACAGACTGTAGACTTCATGAACTGAGGACTTCCTGATGGGCTGCTACTACTACTGTGGCTAGATGTTGCTCCCATTGTAATACTAGGTGTCAAAGGTGCTGCACTTCCAACAGCAGTAGAAGCACTCATCATAGCCAGGGTTGTGGATATTGATGACCTGTGTTCTAATTGCTGAGTATGTGTGGCTAGGTGAGGTTTGGACTTGCACGCAGTGATTATGTTGATGGTGTTTGACAGGATGAAAGTGTATTTTAGGCTTTCTTACTTGGCTAGAGTCAGACTTTCCAATTGATCGATCAAATACTTTATGAACAGGCAGAGAACTTCTTTTCTGTGGTGGAAGATTAAGCCTTTGCTTTCAGTTTTCTGGCTAAGTCATTATCTCTCTCATTCTCAACTTCAACAATATTTTAAGAGGCGGATCATCATCATGAATAATTAGGTCATCCTCAACATCATCACTACTTCTTACCCACTAATTTTCTCTAGGCTTTTTGAAGTCTCAAACAATGTATTTTTACTTTTCTCCTTAGAGGGATTTTAAGCACATTCTCCACTGCTTTGAGGACTAGTATTTGTACTCTCACTGTCAGGCATAGCAGAGAATTGAACTTCCACACCCTCCTCTATTATGTTACACCATCAACATTAGAATGTAACCTGTTGTCTTCTTCAGTGTTCTTACACAGTTGAGTAATATTACTAGTGGTGTAGAACATTTTAAGTGACTTTGGCAAGCTTCCTCCTGAGGAGGAGAAGAGTCATCATCATTTATTGATCATGCAGCAGCAAAACATGGCTGCATCTGTTTTTGTACTACCACTTTACAAAGAGTTCCCTTCACTGATACTACTCCTTTCTATCTTCCCCTGCAACTAGTATGTTTGCTGGACATTATTAAATAGTGACGTACACAATGGAGCTGATTGTGTGTGATGTCTTGCTCTTTACAATATACTTTTAACTTTTTTATAATTTCTTTTATTTTCTTTAACTATCACTATCGTCATTGAAAGCGGAACTACCACGAGAAAATATCAGAAAATCATCTGTGATGGGTGATAGGTTCAAATCAGAAGAATCCAAGAACTCCAGAGGCTATGGAGGCCTTACCTTAAGCATCTACTGTGGAGAACCTTCCCAGCATCTACTCCCAACAATGCAAATTGGAATTCTGCCTGAAAATGAAGGTCTATATATATAACATTTACTGTGGTTTTTTGAATATATTTATGCCCAACTTACATAAATTAACTCTATTGGTGAGATTACACATAGTTTTCTTTTTTCTTTTTAAATACTATATATGTTGATGAAAATACTTATTGTTGTAATCTGAGAACCTACTTGAGAACCTATTTGACATCAGTGGTTTATTCCTCCCCCACCCCACACAATTTTTTCTCCTAAGTATTTGACTGCATATTAAGACCTCAACCTCTAGGTGGATGTTTGAATATATAGGCATAAACGATGGTTGCCTTCTTGATTCTTGGTTCTGCAAATTAATGTTTTATATTGGGCTGATAGATAGATAGATAGATAGATAGATGAATAGACATTTTTGCCTTTTTTCTCTCTTTTCTGCTCCCATTTCCTCTTGTTTTCTTGTTATTACCCAATCTGTCTCCCTTTCTCATGGACCTGAGGACTTATTTCCCTAGATCTGAGTATGCTAGACTTCCAGTGTCACTTCATCTGCTGCCTTTTACCTTTAGACTCCTCCATAACCACTATCAATGTAAAGATATATCTTAACTTTCCTTTTTCTCAATACTAAGGATTTTTCTTTGCTAATAGATTAAAATCTAGTGTTTCTTCAGGAGACTTGCTTTTTCTCTTCAAGACCCCTTAGATTCAGTGCCTCCTCATCTGAAAAGAAGAGAGGAGTTGCAATCCTAATTGACCAAAAAAAATAATGCTTGGGTACATGGAACTGTGATGAAAGACCCGGATGGTTGATTTATTGTTATGAAAGGATCTGTAGATAATGAATAATTTACATTAACCAATATATACGCTCCCAGTTTGGGTCACCTTACTTATTTCATCAAAACCATCTGACTGTTGTTAAATTTTAGGAATGTTAAACTAATCCTGAGTTTTGATTTTAATGTTGCTTTATACTCCTCTTTAGATTCATCTTCAGGTAAATCAGCTATTAAATTTACTATAGTTAAGAAGATTGAACAGATCTTACTGTTACATCTAATTGATGCATGGTGGCTGATTTTTCCAAACTAGAAAGACTATACTTTATACTTCTCTGCCATAATTCTTATCATAGATTGAATTACTTTTTTGTAGATCAATATAATATACACGTTATCCTGAAGTTTAATAATGAACCCATCAGATGATAGTCTGATCATGCTCCATTATGCCTTTAACTAAACTACTTTTTGCAGTGAGGGTACGTGCACTTGGCATTTAAATAATGTCCTGTTTGATGACCCTATAGCTTTCCCTCTCATTTCAGGGAAAAGTAAGGATTTGTTTATGATCAAACTGAAGGCAGGAAACACACAATGTGTCATCTGCAGAGAGCTGATCTAATTTGATTCCTATAAAAAAGGTTAGGATCTCAAAAATAAATGAGTTTATACAATTAATACATTTAAAGAAAAAACAGCATAAAAATACACTAGGGGCTGGATTCTATTGCAGGTATTATTTTTATCACTGCTTTTATCTCCAAGTTTGCCATAGACTTCAATAGGAAAATATTTGATAAAACAGATGTTAACATTTATCACCTCCAATAGAATCCAGCCCTAGGATTATCACAGTTAGGGCTCGATTCAATTGTTCCAATTAGTCTAAAAAAAAAACACCAGCATTTATTCAAGCACGGTATGTAATTCAATTACCTGTGCTATGATAAAATGCTGGCGAAAAAACGCTGCCAGGTGATAAAGTAAGAAACGTTTTGGCCCATTGAAAAATAAAACAAATGCCACAAGTTGTAATTCAATTCATTGCCTTAGCCCAAAAGATCAGCTAAGGGACTCACTTTAGTGCAGGAAATTAAGACCAAGTTTTTTTTACTAGAGTCCCGTATCAGATCTCTAATCAGCCTAAGCAGCAACTGAAAGTAAAAAAGTGAAAAAAAAAAAACGTAAATTCCCAGTGGATGTCTTGATAAGGGGCCCTAAGCCCCATTTCAATACATCCGAAGTACCAAAAAAGTGTTCAGTGTTAGTAGAATTAACCCTATGAGTGCCAGTGGGGTATAATTACTCCACCGGCACTCATAGGGTTAACCAGACTAATTAACAAAGCAAAACTCCTGGAAAGTAACACTTACCATTAATCCTGATGTCCAGGTTCAGCATCCTGGTTATCTTCTGTCCGTCTTCTTTTTACTCTTCTTTCTTCCTTCTCTCTTCCGTCATCCTCTTTCTTCTTCCGTCTTCTTGTAAATGTTTCCTTAAAATAAGCCTTTATATATGGGCATTCTCTGTTCCAATTTCCTCACAGCCATTGGCTGGAAGGTGTGCTATCACACCTCACAGCCATTGGCTGGAAGGTGTGCTATCACACCTCACAGCCAATCAACTGCAAGAACATCCATCTCTGTTCAAATTCACTCATTGTGAAAAGGGCATCAGCCCGTTAGTTAATAACAGGGGGCTATGCTACACTTCAGTTTCTCTGCCGCTGCCTCCGCGGCCGCACACAGTAGTGGAGAAATAGAAATGGACTATACTATTACTGCATATAATAAGGTTTTTTTTAATCAACATGGGCAAAGTGTATTATTAACTTGGGGTATGTTATGAACTGTTTAGCCTCACACTTACACACAGTTTAACCCTTTGAGCCAAAGAGTGGTACGCAAAGCATTGCTCTGCAATGCACTGTGTACCTCTCTATCACTCAAGGGGTTAAACTATCCATAAACGTGTGGCTTATTTTAAGGAAACATTTATTTATGACATTTTTATTTTACAGCTACAAGAAGACAAAGGAAAAAAGAAGAAAGAAAATGATGAAGGAAGAGAGAAGAAAAGAGGAGCAAGAAGGAAGAGAGGAGACAGATAGTGGATGACACAGATAAGCTAATAATCAGTGCTTGACGGTTTGTCAGGCATTGATAGCTTTTTTCCCTTGAAGTTCCCAATATTGCAGCTATTTAGCAGTGTTTTGGGAACTTAAAACACAAAACAGACCTTTGGCCACAAGACCTCTTTTGTGGTCCAACGTCCATGGTAGTAGAGATCAATCAGGACCTATACACATAACTTTTATCAATATGACAAAGTCTCCCTTTTCAGTAATCTCTATAATCTACCTTCAGTTGCTAATTCACAGTATCAGTCAGCCATATATACCATTGAAATGCAGTTTACTGAGCCAGAACTCTTTCGTGCGCTAAAAGACACATTGACAAGGAAAAACCCTGGACTATCTTAACACCTCATTTTTTAATGTTATCATCCTTGCAGCCTCATTTCCCCAACAATCCTTGGAACCTTGTACATCCATTATCCCTAAACCGTGTAAAGATTCTACATTATGTAATAAGTAGGAATAGGTGAAAACTTTCACCTCAAACCAAAATTGGTGAAAAATGGCACTTCCTGCTTGGTAAAAAATTTCCCACGAAAAGGGCTTTTTTTCTGCTTTTATTCGCCAAGCTCATTGCATTGAAATCAATAGGAAGAATTTTTTTCCTCACTGCATGAAAGTTTTCTCTAGTTTTCTACAGCCATATAAAAGGCTGTCAGGCTCTCACAGCAGCCATTCTGTGTTTCTGAAAGGAGAAGGCAGCATGTTTTTGAGCTGGAGAAGATAGGCAAATAAAGGGGATTGAAGCTTAGTTTGGGGAGTCTTTTAGGTAGGACAATTTTTTTCTCTGTACTAGGGAATCTTGGGGCACTCTGGGGGAGAAGAAGGGAGGAAGGAGGTTGATCCCAAATACCCCAAAATTAGGTGTGACTGACTGATAAGACACAGGAAGATGGGGACCAATTTGCTTATCTTGCTGTTATTGTCTCTGTGCTGGGTAAAGTAGTTGTTGATTTTGTTTTTTAGGTTTTTTTTTTGGACTGACTGTGATAAGACAGGGTGGACAACTTAAAAAAATAAAATAAAAATAGTTAATGCAAAAAATTAATACATAAATTCTTTAAGTAACAGACAGCTGACTGGAAGCCTGTTGTGAGCTTCCAGGCTAAGGCAGACTTAATAGACAGCAGACAATATTGAGAATTTTGTTGAGAGATAAAGCAGGACATCACACTCCATCAGTTGTGTACTGTAGAGAGTAAAAACACATACAGTAGTTGAGTAATGTCTAGCAAATGAAAAAGAGGCAGAGGGAAAGGTGGAGGATATGCAGGGGCATGGGAGTAAAGTGGTAGTTCAAAAACTGTTGCTGTAGGAATCATGACTTTCAGCTACTTATTTCTCCAGTACAGCCCTCAGAAGAAGTAATATTGTGCTGGAAAATGTTGCACCATAGAAAACATAGAAGAAAAATGTGCTGGAGTAGGGGAAAAGGAGGAAAATTTTTCAATAGCGAAAACGAGAAAACTCTTGAAAAAAGAGCAAAATTGCTCATTTTCATGAAAAGTCATGCAGGAAATTTTTCTCACTTTTCGCACACCCCTAGTAATAATTTTAGACCAATACCTTTACTCAATACAGATATTAAACTGTATGACAAGCTACTCACAGATAAACGTTTCCCTTTTCTACCCTCATTAATCCATAAAAACAAGGCTGGTTTTGTACCTAGATGTTAAACTAAAGATAATATTGTTTAAGCAATAGTGTTAATGTATAAACCCCTCTGAAAGGAGACTGACTCTGCTTGTTAGCATTGCTGCTGAAAATCTGTCCAATAAGGTTGACTGGAATTATATGCTTTCTGTTCTCTGCCACCTGGGACTTGGCCCTAGAGGTCCTATGGCCATTATCAGTTTATAGGGGATCCTCTGAACACTAAACTACACTGAATAAATTATTCACAGATACAGGTAAAATTTGTGGAATTAAAGCTTATTTATAACCTTTCATAGCCTTCCTTCTGGCAATACCTGCAGCTACATCATTTTTATTAAGCCTCTCTGCTAAAGGTTACTCCTATGTTTTTTTAAACACCTTTTGAATCCCTTATTACTTCATCCCCACTCATCTGTAACCCTCTCCACAACTAAATAATATCAACATATTATACACCTTGATTATTTAACTAAACTATACTTTTTCTTCAACTGGGAGACTGGATTGAGACTCTCATTGTCTCATCCCCAATGACTTTCTATTCACAATAAACTTATGAAATAAATTAAAGAAAGTGCCACTAATGAATGTAACTATAAGCTCCAAACTACTTGGTATATCACCCCTCAAATATTGGTAGTAATATTTCCGAATTGCTCTTCAACTTGTTGGAGATGCTTCACTAGAACTGGCTCACTTTTACATATTTGGTGGTCCTGTTTTCAAAATTGCCCCTTTCTGGACTGATATAGCAAAATCCAATCCTGAATATCTTTGTTTTCCTATATATCCTTTTATTTTTTTTGCATTTAACATTCCTCCATCCCTCCCACTCTCCTCTAATAGATCTACTCTTTTTATTTCTTACTAATGAATACAAATGTTAGAAACCATAATATTGCAGGTCTGTCTCTCCTCCAACCATTTAATACTTGCACAATAATGGCGTGTCTATACATAACCTGGAGAAAATCCATGTCATGTTCACTCATCACCATCCCCTCTTCCTGGTGTCCATGGTTAACATACATTATATTAACACTCATGACCCACAAGCATAGCAATGCTATACTAATTAAGTGGAAACTAATTGATTCCCACAATGCAGACATTCCCCCATCGTCTCCCTCCTTCATCTCTCTTTGCTCCATCCTTCTGACCCTTCTTTAACTCCTTTACCTTTTTCCTAAAATATAGTATTATAATGTGTTCAGAAATTTCTCTTTCTTTTATCTCTTTTCCTCAGAGCATTACTTGCTCAGGCACTCTCTCCTAATAGATGCATAAAGTTGTTTTGTCATTGGTGCTTAAAGGGATAGTAATATTTAGTGAAAACAGCAGCTCCAATTAATCTTCATAGTATTTCAGCCATAGAGAGTGTTATTTCAATACTGATTTGTAGTTCTAGAGTAATCGAATGATAAAGTATCCCCCCTACCGCCCCTTTTACCTAGTGTAAGCCACCTCCCCTCAGATGTGGAATCTGGTCTTGAGACCTGACAGCTCACAGCAAGGGACAATCTTCCTACTGTGAACATAAGGAAAACCCTCCCCCCATAACAGGTTTTTCCCTTATACTAATTGAAGATTGTCCCTCTCTGAGATCCATCTAGACAGTCTTGCTGCTCTGAGGTGAGCAGTGTTACATCAGTAAAAGGGGCGAGAGGGGGATACTTTATCATTCAATTACTCTTGAACTACAACTCTGACAGGTCCTCTGTTTAAAGAAATCTCAACTAATCAGAGGTTTGTGATCTTTCAGTTTTTCAACATATGGTACATCATTACTTAATTGACCATCAATGAGTATATCCAACACCAAGTATTTACATTTTAAAGATTCTGAATAATGATGCAGTGCTACTATATGTGCAATATCAAATGGCACATTCTGATGCAAGTGCAAGAAGGCCATATTGACCCAAAGTATGACTTAAAGTGCATAAAGAATATCCCTGGACTTTCCTACATTGTAACACATTTGTTTAAGTAACAGGGTTTCCCCTCCTTTTGGTATGGTTCCTTTCTCTCCCCATATCATTCCCTGCTGTGCACTGTATCGGAGACCCAAGTATGCTGAGCCCAGTTGGTACTGGATTATTCATGCATAGAAGGGCAAAGTGAGGGAAAAAGTGAGAAATCCAAGCACCCCAGATAGGATGGAACCTGTCCCTCAATGGTGATGCGGAAGATTTGGGGCAAAGAGATTCACCCATTGCTCGTGTGGAGTGGCAGGCATCCATGCCATGGTGACTACCTTACATGCCATTACCAAAGTCTCACTCAGAAGGGATTTAACAAGTTGAAAGTCTAAGTAATCAGGAAAAATAGACAGGATACCCAACTTTGGAGTTGGGGGGGATGTGTCTGTCCAGAACCCCTGACAAAAATGAAAAGGCCCTCCCAAAATCAAAAGACCTCAACAAACATAGTGTAGAAAAGTACCAGTTGCAAGAGAGCACCTGACATATAAGTGATTGTCCCAAGTGCCCATTCTGTGTAGTTTTATAAAGAATTTTCAATTGAATGAGCTGATCTCGGACATGCAAGGACACCTTATGTGGACTAGTCTTATCCATGGACAACTCCACTTCTCTAGCACCCCCAGGTCCCCCTCCAACCTCTGCCTCAGGGGAAGATCCCCTTGAGGGTGGGAATATTAAGCCACCTGTAAATAAACAACATCGACCTGTCCAGCCATTTAGTTAACGCGGATGCCAGGAAACTGAACCACTCAAAAACAAGCTCTTGCCCCCCTCATTGTGATTGATGTACATGCCTGAAGACATAAATACCAATAAAAAAAGCAATGGGGGATACCAAACTCTCTGTGTAGCTACTCAAATGATTTCAGGAAATTATCTGCATAAATATGTTCTAGATTTTTAATTTCTAAGCTGGGCCAGACAGCACCAAAATCAGTCGGTCCCATAGTCAGCAGCTGAGGCAAACAACATTCCTCCTCTAGTACAGACTCCTCCAAAGTGAGCAACTGAATTTGAGTTTCAGGGTTTGACCAGACTAAGGCATACTGGCCCAGTGCCATCAAACATAAATGATGAAAGTCAGGCAAACCTATATCTCCCTCTGATTTAGACTTGCACAAAGTGGACAGCTGTACCCTTGGCTCCCCCCATCCCACATAAAACCACAAGGTTATCGAGACTAATTAATTGAAAAATATTTTGGAAACGCGTACCGGTGAATTCTGAAAGGCATACAGAAGTTTGGGTAAAATAGCATTTAAATAGCATTTAACCCATCCTATGACTAAGTTGCAATGTTTTCCACTCGTTGGTTTTATTTTGATAGTGATTTATTATAGGCACAAGGTTTTTCCCTAATGAACACAGCAGAAGAGCCAAGACCAAAATTCCCAGGTACTTAAAGGAGTCGGAGATCAACATGCTGCTGGATGATAGGTGGCCATCTTCTGGGATCTGGTCCAAGAGAAACTAGAAGGATTTTGAGAAGGGGGATAAATGTTGTCCATTGTGCAGCCAAGAGCAGTGCATGCTGTGTAAACATCAGGAAAAGAAAAGGCCCACCACAAACAGGAGCACAACTCAAGTGATACACAGAGATAACCAGACAGGCACACAAATGATACACAGAGTCCAGCAAAATCCCATGAAAACGAATCCCAGTAACAGGACCAAGTAGGACTTGGGAAGAATCATACCTTGGGCACAAATACAAAAATATTTGCAGAAAAAATAAAAAAAACACATTTTTATTTTTGCCCCCTGCAACACATCTCTATATTGTGTCTCCCCTCACTGCACCCACTAGTCCACTGAGATGGATTAGGTGGTTTGCCTGGTCCATACAAGGTAGGCTCACCAGAAATGTTCAACCTGTTGAGTAGAAGAAGGGGTTAGTAAGACCATCCATCCTCCCTCATCAACACCTCGGGCACCAAGGATCAGTAACACCATCAAACCCACAGAGGAAAATCTCCCCTAGACCCTCTGCAGCCAGGAGAGAGCTTCTGCCTCAGAGGGGAAGAAATGAGTTTTGCCACCATGAGCAACTCAGAGCTTGGCCACACACAAAATAGCATATGGAATATTACTCTCCCTTAGCAGCTTTTTTTTTACCTTCAGAAACTTTTTCTATTGCTTCTGAACTTCCGTTGAAAAGTCAGGAAAGATAGATGCTTGGTGATTTTTGAAAGTGAGTTGATTCTTTAGTCTCGAAAGTCGCAGTATAGCATCACGGTATCTAAAGTTGAAGAGTTCCATGATAATGGGTCTAGGCAGGGCACCAGAAGGCAGAGGCACAGATGGCACTATATGTGCCCTTTCAATGTCAAAGCTTTTAGAGAAGCCCTCCATGCCCAGAGTGTTTCTGATCCAAATTTCAAGAAACACCTCAGTCAATCTTACTTCACAACACTTTGTATATTGCAACAACGGAGTCTGTTCTCTAGGTCATCTGCCTTGTGAGATAGGGCCTGCTCCTGAGACTGCAAAGTGTGCACCTCCTCTTGGATGAGAGGCAAGTCATCCTCAACTGTCGAAATCCATCTTTGCAGATCCAGGACTTTCTCACGCATCACCTGCTGGTCTGCCTGCAACAGATTCAGGTCAACCTGAATGGTGTTGATTTTCCTAGTTAAGACTGATTGGCAGTTGGCAATGACAGCCATGAGTTCTGCAAAGTTATTTTGTAGAGTACTCTGAGCCACATGATTGTGCAGGACATATCGGGGCAGATTGATCTTCCATAATAACCTACTTTTCATCCTCAGCAATCTGATGTCCAGCAAATTTACTCAATTTTAATTTATATTCACTGGATTTCTTACCCATTGTGGATCTTTTGGGTATAAGTAAAGTTGACCAGTGAAGGGGTAGTAGAAGAGGGACAGGCAAAAGCAGCAACAGCCACAGTAATATGCTACATTTGAATTCTGAGGCTGTGTATCTGTTGTGTAATAACGTTCAAACAGTAAGTTCAAGTGTTCAGCCCAAACTACTATCTTACTCAAAACTGGTAAAATTAACAAAATAACATATACTCAGGGAATCCCCCAGTTACCACAATGTATTAATATTCATATAACATGATATCAACGTCCTTATAGAAACATTTTCCTTAATTGATTGCAGACGTATCTCCTTCACAAGCACTCCACAATAAACATGCAAAAGAAATGAAGGAAAGTCCAATCAGAACCCAAGCAATTTAAATGCAAAAATTCAATAGTATCCACTTACACTTCAATTTCTTGTATCCCACATCAGTGGATCCGGTCTCCCATCCACCTTCACCTCCCTCAGTACACAAGGATCCAGTCACAACAGGAGAAGGCTCCACTCTCATTCAATCTCCTTGCGACCTTCTAGCAGGCTACGTTTCATTATAGAAAGTATGTGTAGATACACAGAATCCAATTAATATTGCAGCAATCAATTCATATATTAATCAAAACATATCCACTCATGTAATATGTGCTCTTGATCCCGTGTAGTCTCCCATGGAGCTAATGCTCAAGACTGGATCACTTTCCTTTAAGCAGCTCTCTCTCGTATTGCAGTGTGAGAAAGCCCATGTAGCAATGTATAATGATATCATGTAGGCTGAGTTGATCAATTAAAAATATATTTATTGATTATACATAAAATACTAGTATGGTAATTAAAAAATAATAAATATATACTCAATATCCAATAGTGTCCAACCATAGACTCAAACATACAAGTCCTTAGGAGTCCCATGCAGTGACCCGCACTGTCATATACTCCATTCTCACCGTGTCCCCCGCTTGGCCAAAGCAAAGCACACAGTGTCCCAGACTTAAGTTTGATATTGGGGTAAACACTTCTCTATACGCCCTACGCATTTCATGCAAATCATTTCCTCAGGTTCAATCATTAGTTTGTAGTAGTAATAATAATCTTTTCAAAGACTCTAGTCCTGATGTCAATGATTTTCGATGCACCGGCAGTTCAAACAATAAAACTTTATCACCCTAAAATCGACATTATCACATTTAAAGAGTTTCAGCACTTGCAAATTATTAACGCATTCGTGATTACCCTTTATTGTCAGGAGTGTCAATGAATGGTAAATAAGCGGTAAACATTAGGACAAAGTAAATATAATAGAGAAGGTCTATCGTGAACCCATTTCAGTTTACTTCAGGAAACAGTTTAAGTCTATACTTATGTTTAGAAAAGAACATACATGTTAGAGTATGAAGAAGTAGCCACAGGAGGACTAATGATGAATGCAATGCTACCATTCTAGTACTCCATATCATAATAGGTATCACCCACTGAGGGAAAGAAGTAGGGATATTAGCCAATACTCCACTTTTTTATATCAGAGGAGGGAGAGGGGTTGGAGAAATCCCAAAATGAATCATCATTGTTGGTGAGAAGACAGAGAATGGGGATACAGAGAAACAGATTACAGAAGAGAAACAAGATGGGGAAGAGAGGTGGGAGAAAGGTTTGAATAAGGAACATTAGAAAAGAAGGGGAAGAAACACAGATTTTCAACCTGAGCAAAATAACATTGACTAAGCCTCAGGAATCTGTATTGAAAAAGGGTTTAAAGTTTACCCGACACAAAGCATAAATACATTTGATACATTTGTCGATGTTCATAAATACATGCACAAATTACAGTTAAAAAAGTATTTTTTACATAAAGATGATGCCATTTTGAGGAATGCAAATGACCCCTACTGTCACATTAACAGTGAAGCTATGGATATGAAAAAGACCACATGAAATTTAACTAAAGAATAACAAATGGCATTAATGGAATTAGTAAAGAGTCAAGAAATAGTAATTAAATCTGCAAACAAGGTGGGCGGTATAGTACTGATGGACAAGGACAAATATATACAGGAACCTCTGCTGCAGGTGAGTAATGGAACCACTTATCAACAACTAAAAAAGAATTGCTGGCGCTTTTACAGGTTGCAAAAGAAAATGGAATATTAAACAATCAGGAGTTTCAAATATTTCAAATCCGAGAATACCGGTGTTTTATGCATTGCCCAAAATACACAAGGATTTAAAAATCCCCCCGGTAGGCTGATTGTGTTAAGGATCTAATAATTAAAAGTGAATCTTTCACATTATGTGGATACCTTTCTGCAGGGTGTTGTAATTAAAATGCCCTCGTATTTGAAAGATACTGGCGATACCATTAAGTGATTAAAGATGGTGAAATGGGAGGAGGAATTTCATCTCATTACCAGTGATATAACCTCTCTGTACATCTTAATTGATCATAAGAAAGGTATAGAAGCTGTCCGGGAAGCACTGATTAAAGCAAGACTTTTATGGTAATAAGATTGCCCCTGAATATATTACTAACTATGCAAAGGCATACTATGTTTAAGCTCGATAAATTAGTAGTATTGCAGTAAAAACATATCTTCTGCAGGAACCAGATGATAGGCAGAGCAGACATCTTACAGGAAACGTGCCTCTGAGTCTGCAGTGTCTGTCCCATTCTCTGCCAGCATTGATGAGTGGCAGCCTTCGTGCCTTATGGCACCAGAAGGGACTGACCACACAGGTGCAAAGAGCTTCTCTTGTAAGCTCCATGCAGCCAGATGCCTGTAGTAGATACTACAATACCACTAATTTATCGAGTTCAAAGATAGTATGCCTTTGCATATCAATAAGTTAGTAATATAATCAGGGGCAATCTTATTACCATGTAAGTTTCACTTTAAACAGGATACTTTGAAATAAAAACAGATTTTATTCCTACTTCAATGCATAGAATTTATTTTAACCAAAAAATATTTTTGGCTAGAGGGAAATTTTTACCTCCAGTTACTCGGTACAGATATGGGGAGTAAATTTGCCCCGGCTTTGCAAATATTTTTATGGGTGAGTGGGAGGATGTTTATTGATCATGTAGTGATGTTAACCCTTTGAGTGCCAGAGGGGTACGGAATGCATTGCTTTGCAATGCATTCCGTACCCCTCTGGCACTCAAAGGGTTAAAGAGCTACATAGATGATTGCATCTGCATTTGGAGGGGGTTCTGAAGAATCATTGAGTGAGTTCCTGAATTATATTAACAATGACATGGGTTTAAAATTTTAGTCTGTAAAGTAAAGAAAGTGTGAATTTTCCATACCTGAAAATATATGAGGAAGAAAATTGCATAAAAACATGAAATTATAAAAAACCCACTGACACTACATAAACCCAAAGAGCTGTCACTATCGGCCATGGATCAAGAATATTCCCCGTGGAGAGTACATGAGGGTCCAACGTAACTGCACAGATAAGAATGTATGTCGGCAACAAATTGAGGAGATGGAGAAACTCTTTTTATGTAAGTATGTTGTGAGTCTGAAGCAAGCTAAGGACTCTGTTTTAGAAGGGAATTTGACCAGCCAAATTAGCATTAACCATAAAGACAAACGAACTGAGAATGAGTGTACCAGTTTTAGAACACAATATAATAGCAACTATACAAACATAGAGAGTATTTTTAGAAAGTACTGTCCAATCCTTTTAAAGGATCCACAATTGAGGACCATCTTACCTGAATGACCTAGAATAATTTATAAACTTTCAAAAATTTAAAGGAACACTTAGTTCCAAGTTTTATAAATTATAATAAACCCAACATCTCTTGTTTTAAGAAAGATTTGAAAGGTTTCTTCAGATCTAATCTGTGCCTAGCCTTCAGAACTTGTAAGGGTGATTTGCGAAATTTACAACAATTTAAGGGTAATCAAATAAACATAAGACATGATATTAAAAAATGTATTACACTGTGTGCACAATTATTAAGCAAGTTGTATTTTGGAGGATTCATTTTATTATTGAACAACTACAGTGCTCTCCGTCAATCCAAAATGTTAAGAAACCTTAAACCTGAATATTTACGAAAGTGAAAGTGAGGTTTTGGCTTTCTTAGGAAAATATCTATGTGTGTACAATTATTGGGCAACTATTAGTGTGCAGAATTATTATGCAGCTAAATGAAAAATGATAATTTTCCCATCTCACATGTTTATTTTCATCTATGAAAGTGAAAATACTAAACAAACATCTCAAAATTTACAAATAAACATTTGTGACATTTCAAAAAAAAAAAAAAAATCAGTTACCCGCATAGCCACCCTTCTTTTAAATAACATAAGCCTTCCATTCATGGAGACTGTCAGTTTCTTGATCTGTTGACGATCAAGTGGAGCCAGCCATTGACCCATCCATCTAGACCGTCAAGAGTCATTCTTTTCTCATCAATCCATAAAACCTTTGAAAAATCTGTCTTCAGATATTTCTTGGCTCAGTCTTGACGTTTCAACTTATGTGTCTTATTCAGTGGTGGTCGGGTTTCAGCCTACCTTACTATGGCCATGTCTCTGAGCACTGAACACCTAGTACTTCTGGACACTCCAGGTAGGTTGCAGTTCTGGAATATGACAGCACTGGAGGATAATGAGTTCCTGGTAGCTTCATGTTTGATTCTTCTCAAGTCTCTGGCAGTTAATTTGCGGCTTTTTTTCTCAACATGTTTCTTGACTACTTGCAACAAAATGACGGTTCTGTGATCACGCCCTAAAATCTTAGCAATTTCAACAGTGTTGCATCCCTCTGAAAGACATTTTTTGACTTTTCAGAGTCAGTTATATCTCTTTTTCTGCCCATTTTGCCCGAGGAAATGAAGCTGCCTAATAATTATGCACCCCTTGACATAGAGTTCTCATCTCCTTAGGCCAAACCCTCTCTCATTACACAAATACACATCACTTGATATGTTTAAATCCAATAAGCATTCAAGTTTATATAGCTTGGTTTTGGAAAACATGCATAAAAATGATATGGTCAAAATACTCACTTGCCTAATAATTATGCACACAGTGGATGTGCTATAGTAAATATGTGGCATGCTTATTGGAGTGCCCTTGTGGCCTCCAATATATTGTACGTACCACTACAAGTCTCCATATACGGATATTATTATTATTATTATTCTTTATTTATATAGCGCCAACTAATTCCGCAGCGCTGATCCAAACACATCAGAAATATAAAGAAACGTTTGGAGACACACATTGTGTCAGAACATTTTTTAATGAAACATAAAA
Organism: Rhinophrynus dorsalis; assembly: GCA_037306005.1. Taxonomy (NCBI): domain Eukaryota; kingdom Metazoa; phylum Chordata; class Amphibia; order Anura; family Rhinophrynidae; genus Rhinophrynus; species Rhinophrynus dorsalis. The sequence goes on from CM074721.1 coordinate 324,067,501, forward strand.
AGGACCCATCATTGCTTAAATTTGTGGCAATAGACCAGGTCACAAGGAATTGGAAAGGTGAAGATATTATAGTAAAAGTTTCAAAAAAGGAAACAGTGTGGATACTTCAACTCAAAACTCTAATTCCGAAAGGATTAAATATAAGTATAGACTTAAACTGTTTCCTGAAGTAAACTGAAATGGGTTCACAATAGACCACCTCTATTATATTTACTTTATCCTAATTTATACTGCTTATTAACCATTCGTTGGCACTCCTGACAATGAAGGGTAGTCACGAATGTGTTAATAATTTGCAAGTGCTGAAACTCTTGAAATGTGTTAATGTCAATTTTAGGCTGATAAAGTTTTATTGTTTGAAATGCCAGGCATCCAAAATTGTTGACGTTGGGGCTAGATTCTTTAAAAAGATGCTTGTTATTGCAAACTAATGATTGCCCCTAATGATGTGCTTTGCATGAAACACGTAGGGTGTATAGGGAAGTGTCTACCCCGATATCAAACTTAAGACTGGGACACTGTGTGCTTTGCTTTGGCCAAACGGGAGACACGGTGAGAACGGAAAGCATGACAGTAGGGTCACTGCATAGGACTCCTAAGGCCTTGTATGTTTGAGTCTGGGTTGGACACTATTGGATATTGAGTATATATCTATACATTTTTAATTGCCATACTAGTATTTTATGTATAATCAATAAATATATTTTTAATTGATCAACTCAGCCTACATGACATTATCTTAATACACCTCTACATGGGCTTTCTCACACTGCAATATGAGAAAGCTGCTTAAAGGAAAGTGATTCGGTGTTGAGCATTGTAACGGATCCTACCCGTTACTGGGAGCTCTTGTCAGGGCATGTAACATATTCACCCCTGGGCTCAGGGGTTATGGACAAGGAATAGACATTTTTCCTGGCTGGACAGCCTTATGGAACTATGCGTATAACTATTCGAACCATATTCATACGCTAAAGAGACTAGAGACTGGGTACCCAAACCAGCCTACAAACTAGGGACATTTTGCCCTATTGGGACCCTATTCTGAGTCATACACTAAAATAGACACTGGGTGAATGGGCAGCTTGATACATAGAGCTGTCCTGGGTTACATTCATGTACAAGTGTATTAAGTTTGGTTTTATGTATTGTCAAATATTGTATGTGTTTAATTGTACTTGTCCAATTCAAAGGTTTGTGCAATCACCAACTACCAGGTATGAACATGATTGGATTAAGCCCTTTTGTTTCTGGTTTCCCATTAAGTAAGATTTGTATATATATATTACAGCCACTCCAGCCATTTGACTATGTGTACTGTAGCAAGACCTCCTGCTGGGTGTTAACTAAGCCATTGTGAACTGCAGTCATACCCCCTGCCATGTGGTAATTAGTCAAGCCCTCAAGTCTTTGTTCAATCAAACCCTTTTGTATCTGAAATGTAATCCTGTCTAAGTCATTGTATCTGTTAAGACCATCTGTTGTTGGCCTTTTGTCTCGTGTAACATGATTGGATTAAGGCTTTTGTATCTGGTTCCACCCATCAACTTCAATGTAAAGATCTGTGTATAAATATCTGTAGTTTGTGTCAATAAAGTGAGTTATGTTTGGAGTGAACAAGGAGTTCTGGAGTCTTGTATTGCTTATGGTCTAAAGTATCCACTCTGATACCCATCTGCGCCAAGTGTCCTGAATCGTCGACCGCCTGCTGCCAGCTTGCTGCGACCCAACTTCGTGGACTGTCAGGCGGCGATGTGGACTCTTCCCTGCTTCCAGCGATCCTGCGACTAGTTTCAGTGACCGTCCATACTTCAACCGGTGCATCTGACAGTGCTTATCTGCGTCAAGAAGGAGAGACACGGGAACGACGGCGGAAGGCGACGCGGTCCCTTCCCAGCTTCCGTTACAAGCATTATCTCCACAGGAGATTACGCTGGATCAAGAGTATTTATTACATGAGTGGATATGTTTTGATTAATATATGAATTGATTGCTGAAATATTGATTGGATTCTGTGTATATATACATATTTTCTATAAGGAAACGTAGCCTGCTAGAGGGTCGCAAGGAGATTAAACGAGAGTGGTGCCTTCTCCTGTTGTGACTGAATCCTTGTGTACTGAGGGAGGTGTAGCTGAATGGGAGACAGGATCCACTGATGTGGGATAAAAGAAATTGAATTGTTAGTGAATACTATTGGATTTGTCTGCATTCAAATTGCTTGGGTTCTGATTGTACTTTCCGTAATTTCTTTTGCATGTATATTGCGGAGCACTTGTGAAGGAGATACCTCTGCAATCAATTAAGGAAAATATTTCTATAAGGACCTTGAACTCTATCATGTTATATGAATATTAATACATAGTGGTAACTGGGGGATCACCTGAGTATGTGTTCTTTTGTTAACAGCCAAAGTAAGACAGGAAAATAGCCCGCCATCTCTTGAGTTTAATTCAGAGCATGAGGGTGCACTGTCGGGCAACAAAGTCCAGAGGGAGTCCATCAGCAGGGCAACTAGATGTCAATGGTTAGGCATGACAAGAGAGATCAGCAGAAAGTAAAGCAGGAGCCCATCAAGGTCTGCTCCACCAGGAACTGCATCCCTCTAGAGGAACGTACTATAGACGTAGGACAGTGTCCACTGAATCAGGGCCACACAACACATTCCAAGCAACAGGTCCCTAAATCCCTGGGGCTAAGGGGGAGGTGAATGTGGGCATGATACTATGCAGAGAAGCCCAAAACAGAATTAAAAAGGGAGAAAGGCATAGCTAATGGAGCACCTAGGAGTGCAAGGAAGGAGAGTATGCCTAAAGGACAGCTGGTTAATGAGACTGAGCAACAAAATGGAGTGTAGTTAAGTACTAGCTATAAAAGAGTGCTCCTTGTAGGATGTGGCGGAGGGCATACCACTAATCTCCCTGTTGCTTGGAGGATCACTGGAGGGGGAGGATAAGCCAGGCACAAACAGAAGCCTATACTCCTCACCCTGCATCTTCCTTCCTGTCCCACCTCCAGATGGCAGCTGCTGATATGGGGCACCAGGTTAGCCCCCGCTAGGAAACATGAACACAGGACGGTCAGAAGGCCCACCATGTTATACAAGGAGCACTCGCATCATCCAAGGTATTGTCACTTTCACCCTCTAGGAGGAGGAAATGTCAGCCCAAAGTCCTCAGCCCCTTCTAGAGCAGAGACTCAATGTCAGTGGCAGCAGAAAACCCAGTCCGGGCAACAGGATATTTGATCCACAAGCTCCCCAGAGCAGCGGGAATGACACTCAAGGCCACTGTGGGGGAGATATGGCTTTCAGAGGCCAAGCCACCAAAAAAAGGTGTCCTCAGAAAGCAGAAGGTGTATGGAAGGCAGTCCCCAGGAATTCTAGAATGTAGCAGTGAAAGGAGATTTAGTGACAGGTTAGCAGATGCATCTACGAGGCTCTCTGCAATCTCCACTGGTCAGGACATGCCCCATCATTTTTACATTTTAAAGTGGCAGTTCCTCCTACTGGAAAAATACATTTCTGAATAAAAGGGTCCTTATCCTTTACACTCTTAAGTGGCTCAATTTAAAATGTACTATTGATTTTTTTTATTATTTTCACCCTTCTCTAAATATCTCCAAGTCTGGTAAATCAAATTGGTGAAATTAAAGACTGTTGAATGATATTTAATGTATACTGGTGGGATGAAAGGTCTGAGTGGGAAATAAAGAGTAAACACCACCAGATAAAGAGGGATTAAGAGTAAAAATGCCCTGTTGCCATAGCAAAACTACAAGTATGTTACATTGTTTTTAATATTTGTATGCGAATAAAAGAAATGAGGAGGAGGACAAAATAAAAGCAAAGATCTGCTGCTGCACATTTCTCAGTTTTTTCCTAGAATTCCCCACTCCTACAAAGCAGTTAATAAATAGCATCACTGTCTTAATTGCTTACATTTAAATTTCCAAGATGATGTTTTTAATCCTATAAGGACGAGTGATGTGTAAATCATTTCTGCACAATGTATTGTACACAACTTGGTTCCATAAAGAGTTAATCAGATATATTTAATACACCCATTCCTGTAAAGCTTTTAAAAGAGAGTGAGATAGATAATCCAATTATAAACATCAGCTGTTTTCAGGTTTATATTCTCCTCACTTTTTAGTTTATAAATCGTCCATCAAGACGAGCATTTTTGGCACAACGTAAACTCAGGATAGTTAAATGACAAAGTTTGCACTTTTGTCACTTAACCATAAAACCTCCCTAATGCTGTAATGTCATTGTTAACTTTATGAGATAATAAAAAAGTATCTGCTTACTATATCATTTCAACTAGCAATTAACAGGGAACACAGCTTTCATTAAACATACATGTACAACCTTTCTGTCAGTATCAGCTTTGATAAGATCTCAATGTTATATTCTCCTTATGTTTCTAAACTGTGTTGTTTTAAAGATAATACCTTTTTATGCTATAAATTGGCTATGACATATCCACATTTTAAACATAGTTAAGATTAAATGTTTAGATAGTTCATCCTATTGTATCCTAATGGATACTTTAGTACTTGTTGATGTTTTTTCTCTGCATGATTTGTTAGAATAATATAACTGCATCCTAAAATTAGAAGTAATGTAGGAAAGTTAAACTACCTTTTGGTAAGTTAACAAAAACTGTAGATCAATTAAAATAAACTGACACACTTAATAGAAAAAAATGTAAGATTGAGGACCTGGTGCCAATTCATCAGAACAGAAATACAGGTGGCACCTATAATAACAATTAAGGATGGGCAAAAGTAAAAAAAATGTTTCTGAAGCAAATTTCCATTGAAAATTCCCACCCAGAGAAAACACAAACAAGTTCTGCCTTTTGCCTATGTCAACAAATTTCCCACAGGAACATTGCCATTTTTTACCAATGCTGTTTATGGCTGCAATATTTCCCTACTCAGTACTACTGCTGCCGAGTACTGAAGCGGAGAAATCAACAGCTGAATGTAAACATGAGCGGGTAGAATCCTACAGCAACATGTACACTTAAAAGATTGTTACCAGGCTGAGTCCCTTTGTCCTTTGCCCATACCACTAACCACCTGCTTGTACAACTCTGCTACAGGCAACCTTGAAAAATAACTGTGGCTTGAAATATACCAGTAGGGTGCAACACAAGACATCAGTTCTTTAAAACCTCTGTTTTCAAAAAAAGAAAATGGCAACCAAAATTTTGGCAAGTTTACCATTCCACAGGCATACTTTTGGAATATCTTTGTGCAGGTTTTCACTCCTTTCTAAGAACTCCGTAAGTTTGGGATGGAAGTACATAGTGGAAAACTGTGTAACTTTATTGCTTCAACAACACTTGTGACTTGTGGCAGTAAAGCTGGTGATGGTGGTTCTGGTGGTAGGTGTGGGCATTCTGTTACTCTTGTAATCTCCTCCACTCTCTGTCATACTCCTATATGTTTGCATTTTAAGAACAGTAGCAGGAGCCACAGGTGTTAATCTAAATGAACAAAATATTTGCACACTGATTGACACATCTGCAAGACTAACATTATGAACCTCAGTGCCCCAAGAACTTTTAAGAGTGTTTCTACTGATGTGAATCATGGCACCTCTATTGGTGGTGTGTCTTCCTTTCAGATGTTTGGTTCTGCTTCAGGTAGGATCTCAGGGAGGATGTGCTTAGGTGGGATCCTGCTTTCCCCTGCACACATGCTTCTTAAACAGACAACAGATAGCAAGATTTTTAGCTTTTGGATCATGAGTGAATTACCTCCATACTCCATAGACTGAGGAGTTCTGAGGGGCTACTATTACTACTGGGGCTAGATGTTGCAATTATACTACAAGGTGTCAAAGGTGCTGCACTTCCAACAGCAGGTGAAGCACTCATCATAGCTGGTTGTGGATGTTGATGACGCCATTACTGATTATGCCTGATTATGCTGTTATGCCTAGATCATTATATTTAAATCAATGAGAAGACTGAATTTCTCCACACCATGTGGTAAGTTTCCCTTATAAAAGGGTGTCAGGTTCACACAGAATGCTATTCTGTGTTTGTGAGAGGATCAGAAAGCAGCACATTTTTCATCTAAAGACAGGCCAATTAAGTGTAGTTGAAGCTTAGTTTAGGGAGTCTTGTGAGCAGGAAATCTGTTATTTGTATTAGGGGAGTTTGGGGGACTCTGTGGGACAGGAAGGGAGAAAGGAGGTTGACCCCAAAATGCCACAAAATTTGGTGTGTCTGACTAGGAAGACACAGAAAACCATGATCCAAGTTTATTCCTGGTCTGGCTGTTAGCTTTGTCCTTGGCTGAGCCTAGGGTGTGAAAAGGGATCAAAGGATTATCCCATATAGCCCAAAATTCTGTGTGACTGACTGGGAACACAGAGGCAGAGGTGAACCTAGTGTCTTCTTGATCTGGCTTTTATATCTGTGCTAGGGTAGTCTGGGGGGGGTGTCAGAAGGAAGGAAGGAAGGAAGGTTTACCTCAAACACTCCAAAATGTTTTGTGACTGAGAAGACACAGGCAACTGTGATCCAAGTTCCTTCCTGATCTGGCTGTTATGTCTGTGTCAGGGGAGTCTGAGAGGGGAGCAAAAGAGAATTACTCCAAATACCCCATAATTCTGGGTGACTGGGAATACACATGCAGAGGTGATCCAAGTTTCTTCTGGATCTTTCTATGTCATGAAAACTTACATGTGCAGTGCAATTGATTGTCCTCCTCCATTTTCTGGTTGGTTGTGGCTCCTTTTTATAGCTTTCCTGCTGACAGGGTGACGCTCAATCTTTGTGCCTGTTCTATTCCAGAGTTGTTTCCTTCTGATTGTTGTCTTCTTCATTGCTGATCTGGCTTGTCTTTGACCCCTCTCTCCATATCCCAGTTTGGCTCTGAGTTCTTCCATTCCACCGGTTACAGACCTCAGCTTACCGTGCTCCTTCGGTCCATATCTCATGTCTGCGGCTTTTTGCTTCCCATTTAGTTTTTTTTTTTTTGTTTTTTTTTTCATTTCAAATTCTTTATTGAAAAACAAGAAATTACACAAATGGAGAAGAGGAAGAACAATTGACAACGTTATAGCCAATAAATATTCAAACCCATGCCCGTATCTAGGTAAACATACCCTATAGTCAGATCATATTGGTATAACAATAAACATTGATACATAATTTGGAAGAAAGCAGTAAAATAAGAACAATAACAGGTAAAAACTGCATCATGTATTTAGACCACGAATCATATGTTTACACTGAATCGTACTATCAGGGGTAATCAAAAGCTCTCCATTGTAGAGAAAGTAGAAAACCCTAAACATACAAGGGAAGAATAAAAGGAGAGATAGAAAGATGATGGCGAAGTATTAGGATCGGAGAATGAGGGAATGGGCAACACATTAAACTGCTTACTATGTATGCAAGAAACAGACTAAATGAAAAGCTGTATATAGTGAGAGTATGAGATAAATTGTGCCAGTGTTAGAGAGAAGAGAGAGAGAAAACAAAACAAGGAAAAAAAAAGAAGAAACAGAGAAAAGGTGAGGTCGAATTGTGGTGAACAGGGACAAGAGTAAGAAGGGAGGGGGTCCCGGGGAACCAGAGCAACAAAGCCACCCAACCAAATCCTGACCTATAGGGCGGACGAGCCTGCATGTCTTATGGATAACTAAAACAGTATCAATGCCAAGGGTATGTCATCACCATTAGCTAGTTTTATGCTCTATATCGAATACACAGAATTCAAAAATATATTGAAATTTGAGCTAGGGGGTGTATGTACCCGATAGTAGTATCAGATCATGGAGAAGATAACCATTTACTCCAAACAGATTCAAACTCCCCAAGAGTGCCTGCAGATATAGCATGGCATTTTTCCATTTGTATGAGATGGGCCACTCTTGATAGCCAAGCCTGAACTGTAGGAGTAGACGTAGTCTTCCACAGAGTAGGGATGACTGCTTTTGCTTCATTCAAGAGAGGGAATAATATACGCTGGGTAGCAGAAGAAGAGGTCTGTACGCCATCCAAGCTGTAAGAGAAGAGGAAGAGCAGTGGGTCTAAAGGTATACTGATGTTTAATGTCAACATTATGTGACTGTGAACCGCCTTCCAATAAGAAATGATCATGGGGCATTGCCACCAAATATGATAAAGAGAACCTATTCCCAAGTTACATCGCCAACAGAGGTCTGAAGATGTCGCGTTGATCTGGGCTAATTTCACGGGAGTGCAATACCACCTAGTAAATAATTTGTAATTCAGTTCCCTCGCTTTTGAAGACCTCGCAAATTTAAAGTTAGAACGGAAGATTCTAGACCATGTCAGCTTATCTAATGTTATTCTTAAGTCTTTCTCCCAAAGCGTTAAGAAGTAGGGTTTCGGAAGCGAGATATCCTCGTTGAGAATGGAGTAAAAATAGGATAAAGGACGTCTGAGAGAAGTTGGGGTCATCAGGAGAGATTCTAGTGTCGTCGGATCTCGTATCCGAGTGTTTCCAGCGATATACTTACTCATCCAATCACGAACTTGGAAGAATGACCACCAAGGGACGCATGACACCCCTAATCGAGTTTGAACTACCTCTCTAGACAATGGCCAAGGAGCCTGGGCTAATTCACCTAAAGAAGAGAAGTTGGCTGCTTTCCATTGTTGGAAAGGAGAGGGGGGCAAACCTGCCAGAAAGTCCGGGTTTCCCACAATTGAAAGAAGAGGTGAGGGAGGGGGAGCAAGGGATAAAACAGAGTTAGAAGTGTGCCAAGAGGTCAAAATGTGACCCAATACCGGGTGAGTCTTATACTCCGAGGGAAGCCATAGCAATTGGAGCGGGTCAATATGATCTAGACAAGGGTCAATGGATTGTGGCCACCAGGAGTCTCGGGTCTTGGAGAGGTCGACGACTTTAGCTAGGGACGATGCACGATAGTATTTACAGAAGTCAGGTATGCCAAGGCACCCATTAGCAATATTCCGGGTGAGGATTGAATAACGTATCCTCGTTTTTTCCCCCAACCAGATAAAGGAAGAGATAGCGGACTGGAGTGCGTCAAAAATAGATTCTGGAAATCGTAGAGGCACCGTGTTGAAGATGTATAGGAGTTTTGGAAGTATCATCATTTTGACAATGTTAATCTTACCAAACCAGGATGTGTATGAGGTAAGCCAACGGGAAAAGTCCAATTTAATGGAGTCCAACAATGGCAGTAGGTTAAGAAGGGGAATGTCTGACAGATTCCTGGATAAGCGCACACCCAAGTAAGTAATGTATGAGTCCGCCCACTTAAAAGGTAATTTCTTTCTTAGTTGGGGTATCTCTCGGTCAGGCAAGGAAATATTCAAGATTTCCGATTTCCCCAGATTAATCTTTGCCCCAGACAATAAAGAGTAACGATCTAAGGCCGACAAGACGTGAGGGAGGGAGGAAGTTGGGTTGGCTAATGTTAAGAGGACATCATCTGCAAATGCCACAACTTTATGTACCCTTTGACCTACGTTAATACCCTGAATATCCGGGTCCTTTCATAAACTCTGCAACAGGGGTTTATCACAGTGCCTGTGATCTAGCTGTCACTCTCTTCTATGGTTGAGGGTGATTTGTTCACTTGGTTTGGGCCCACCCCTTGGTTTCCTTTTTATACCTGACTATTTCCATCTGTCAGGTGCCCTTTCGTGGTGTTTCTGAGCCAATTGTTCTGTTGCTGCGTTTCTGATTCCTGTGTACCGATTTGGCTTGCCCTGACCATTCTCCAGTGTTCCTGCTTGTGTATGACCCGGCTCGTCTGACTACCTCCTCCGGACCTCGACTCTGCTTGGCTGACGTTCCTGCTTGTGTATGACCCGGCTCGTCTGACTACCTCCTCCGGACCTCGACTCTGCTTGGCTGATGTTCCTGCTTGTGTATGATCCGGCTTGTACGACTACCTCCTACGTGCTCCGATCCGGCCCGGCTGACTTCCTCCTGCAAGATCAACCTACAGCGTGTTCCAGAAGACCTACTTTCCGGTTGTCGCCGTCGCAACATTATCATCCACTGTTCCAGTACTTGTGTGGCTGTCTTGCCTGGTGATACTTCGTGCAGTGCAGTGTTTCAATCGTGCAGAGCTGTGTACGCCTCACTCAGACAGCAGTGCTGTGCTACTGCAGAAAAGCCTTGTGTAAACGTGCCTTTTAACCCTACCAGTGCTGCCTCGGTCCCACTCTCCTTACTCCAGTGTGAGCCTCGTTCATAGTGAAACTCCTGCTGAGTTGGCCGCTCTCCGTCGGCAACTCGATACCATCCCAGTAGAGTATTCACTTCCGATTAGGCCGGTTGGGCGCTTTGGCTCTCTCTCTCTCTCTCTCGTTGTATACACTGGGCGATTCCGTTATACCGAGTGGTGATGGGCAGAGGCTTCAGCACTAGCATTCCGGTACTACTTCAGTTGGGCTATTGGCCCTGTCTCGTTATACTCAGTCCGGTAGAGTCTGAGGAGGCTTGGGAGCTCTTGCATTGCAGGCCGGTTCGATACACGCCCGTGGGGGCTAGATCACTTGCACTAGCAGTAGCCATTCCAGTAGGTACGCCCGTGGGGGGCTATTGGGCTCTGCTTTACTACACAGTGGCGAGACAGTCCTTATCCACTTGATGGTGAACATTTCTTCAGCACAGCTTATCTACACCTCGGGCGTGCCAAACATCCACTTAAGAGACTGATCATAATCAAGGACTTAACCCTCTGTGGTTACCTTAAGCTCAGCTTACTTATACCCAGGGCGTGCCAAACAGTTCCTTGTGAAACTGTTATTTATCAAGGACTTAACCCTCTGGGGTTATACCCCTTCCTCTGCGGTACAGTTGTACTTGTATTCCGTTTGTGCATCTACCTTTGTACTTTCCAGTCACTATCGTTTATGTACACCCAACCGCCACTAGAGGGCGACCTTATGTGTTATTATTGCTAAATAAAACTGTGTTTTATTTTACATACTGGTCTGAGCGTCTTTAAAAAACCGTGACAGTACGAAAGGGCCAATGACCTCAGACAGTAAGGGCGAAGGTAAAACTCAAAACATCCAATGGAGAATGGATGCCCATGAGCAGCGCTTAGATCAATTGGCACTGGCTCTACAAACCCTGCTTGAGCGTACGATACACCTAGACAGGCCTAATCCGAATCCAGTGGTCTCCCTAGTCTTGACACCGGACAATCCACCTCTAGCTCCTCCTACTTGCGTCAGAGGCTTAACGGCTACAGCGCCGTTACCGTTGAGATATGATGGCGAGCCTTCCCTATGCAGGGGCTTCATTAACCAGTTAGAGATCTATCTGGAATTAACACCCCAGGCTTTTCCTAACGACCGGAGCAGGGTCGGTTTCATGATATCGCTACTAACTGGCAAGGCTTTGGCTTGGGCGAACCCCTTGTGGGAAGGTGCCAGACCTTGCACGCTGAACTTTAACGAATTTGTAAGAAAGTTCCGCCGTGTGTTTGAGGTACCTGGTAGAGTGGCCTCCGCTGCCAAAAAGCTAATGAAGATACAGCAGGGCGAACGTTCCTTGGGCAGTTATGCGATAGAATTTCGGACCCTGGCTGCGGAGGTGGGCTGGAACAATGAGGCATTATTGGCAGCCTTCGCTAAGGGGCTCTCCGAAACAATCAAAGATGAAATTGCTGACCGGGATGTACCCGGTGACCTAGATGAATTCATTGACTATGTAATGATCATTGACTCCCGTATCAGGGAGAGAAGGTTGGCACGAAAGGCAACTTCCAGGAAGCATGGGGTGAACTGCTTCTTTGACCCACCCTCTCCACCCTTTCCTCCTGAACGCACGGGAGAGGCAGCAGAGCCAATGCAACTGGGTTTCACCAGACTCTCCAACGAGGAGAGGTCTTTTCGTAAAAAGCATGGTCTTTGTCTTTATTGTGGCAAACAGGGGCACCTTTTGCGCAATTGTCCGGTAAGGCCGGGAAACGCACGCACCTAGGGTACCTTGGGGGACAGGCCCTAGGTGGTGTACAACAGTCCCCAGATCCTAATATTGCTAAACCCACCATCCAGGTGACGCTCTCTTGGGCAGATAAGGGCGCAGACACCTTGGCACTGGTGGACTCTGGTGCAGCCGGATACTTTATGAACCAATCTTTCGCAGACTTGCACAATATTCCTCTATGCAAAAAGGAGTGTCCCTTGGCAGTAGAGGCCATTGATGGCAGACCATTGGAACCAGCCTTTATTACTATGGAAACCATTCCTATCTCTATGTCAGTTGGGGCTCTCCACAAAGAGGAGGTTCAGTTTCAGATTATCCGCTCTCCTCACCATGCAGTCATATTGGGGTTTCCATGGTTGCTTCGGCATAATCCTCAATTTGATTGGCAAACATGCGAAGTCAGTGCCTGGTCCGATTACTGTAAAGAAAACTGCCTATCTATCCCTGTGAAAATTATGTGTACCTCCCCTGCTATTCCATTTGAATATGGGGAATTCAGTGATGTATTCAGCAAGGGGGAGGCTAGCGCATTGCCCAAGCACAGACCCTACGATTGCGCTATTGATCTGCCTCCTGGTGTGTTTCCTCCAAGGGGTCAAACTTACCCACTGTCTTGCGAAGAGAACAGGGCAATGGAGGAGTACATTGAGGATGCTCTTGGTAGAGGAATTATTCGCAAGTCTAACTCCCCGGCTGGTGCCGAATTCTTCTTTGTTAAGAAGAAAAATGGCGAACTTAGGCCATGTATAGATTACCGGGGGCTTAATAAGCTGATGCCCAAGAATGCATACCCTATTCCACTCATCACTGAGTTATTTGACAGATTGAAGTGCTCTTCTGTCTTCACCAAACTTGATTTACGGGCTGCTTACAATCTAGTAAGAATCAGAGAAGGTGATGAGTGGAAAACGGCATTTAATACCAGAACGGGGCACTACGAATATCTGGTAATGCCGTTTGGCTTATGTAATGCACCTGCGGTATTTCAGGAGCTGATCAATGACATCTTGCGTGACATGCTTCAGTCCTGTGTGGTGGTATATCTGGACGATATATTGATTAATTCCTCTACGCTATCCCAGCATATTAAAGATGTCACGCAAGTTTTGTCACTACTCAGGGCTAATAAGCTGTTTTGCAAGTTGGAAAAATGCGAGTTCCATGTGTCACAAGTACCATTCTTGGGGTTCATAATCTCGAAGGATGGAATCGCTATGGACCAAGAGAAGTTGGCAGCGGTATTGCAGTGGCCTCGCCCTAAAGGGTTAAAAGCGATTCAGCGCTTTTTAGGGTTTTCCAACTATTATAGGAAATTCATACGCAACTTTTCCACTATTGTGAAACCCTTGTCTGACTTAACTCATAAGGGCGCTTCTCCCTCTCAGTGGTCCGAGGCCGCTGATAATGCGTTTGAGACCTTAAAATCTGCCTTTGCGTCTGCTCCAGTACTGTCCCATCCCAATCCCTCCCTGCCTTTTACTTTGGAGGTCGACGCCTCTGAAGTTGGGGTTGGGGCAGTGCTCTCCCAGCGTCCTGTGGGAGGTGGTATCTTGAAACCTTGTGGGTTTTTTTCTAAAAAGTTGTCTAGCGCACAAAGTCACTATGAGATTGGCGACAGAGAGTTATTGGCTATTATTCTGGCATTGAAGGAGTGGCGCCACCTGTTGGAGGGTACTAAGAACCCAGTATTGATCCTGACCGATCACAAGAACTTGACATATCTCTCTGAAGCTAAGAGGTTGTCTTCTCGTCAGGCCAGGTGGGCACTCTTTTTGTCCCGATTTAACTTCGTGATATCATACCTTCCAGGGTCTAAGAACGTCAGGGCAGACGCATTGTCTCGTCAGTTTGCATCGGACACTGACAGGGAGGAGGAGCCGGTACCCATTCAGCCTGACCGTATTTTGGCTACCATCCGCACGAGTATAACCTCACCTCTGCTAGAGGAGATTCTGGGGTCTCAAGCTAGGGCTCCACCTGAGACTCCAGTTGGCAAATGCTTTGTGGAGGAGCCTTTTCGCATTCACCTTTTGGAGACCTATCATTCCTCTAGGGCTGCCGGGCACACTGGCAGGGATCAACTGGTATGGTCTCTTTCGCAATTATTCTGGTGGCCGACGCTCAGAGCCGATTGTTCCGCCTTTACTGCCACCTGTGCCACATGTGCCCGTGCCAAGACCCCCAGGCATCTTCCAGTGGGTTTGCTCCAACCTGTGCCTAATGGAGAACGGCCCTGGTCCCACATTTCTATTGATTTTATGGGAGAATTGCCTAATTCGAGGGGGTTTACTTTTATACTTATGGTGGTTGATCGGTTCTCCAAAATGGCTCATTTTGTGCCACTCAGAGGGCTTCCATCGGCTCAGGAACTAGCTAAGGTGTTTGCTAGTGAAGTGTTTCGTTTGCACGGGGTACTCAGAGTGGTGGTCTCTGACCGTGGGAGTCAATTCGTGTCCAGGTTCTGGAGGGCATTCTGTGGCATGATGGGCATTCAATTGTCCTTCTCTTCCGCCTACCATCCCCAGACCAACGGAGCCCCTGAGCGTGCCAACCAGGGATTGGAACAGTTCCTGCGCTGTTTTATTACTGATCATCATGACAATTGGGCCGACCTGTTGCCATGGGCGGAGTTTGCCAGGAACTGTGCAGTTAACTCATCGTCCGGGAGCTCCCCGTTCTTAATCAACTATGGGTTTCAGCCAGGTTTGCTCCCGGACTCGTTTCAGTCCCAGCAGATTCCGGCTTTGGATGAGCATATGGAGCAGCTCCGTTCCACATGGGCACAGGTATAAAGGACCCTCAGTCAGTCCTTCCAGCGACATCAGAGATATTCCAATCGTAAACGGCTGCCAGTGATCTCTTTCCAGGTTGGGGACAGGGTATGGCTCTCGTCTAGAAACCTTAACCTGCAAGTCCCTTCGAATAAGTTGGCTCCCCGGTTTATTGGTCCATTTAAAATTATCTGCAAAATTAATCCTGTCTCCTATGCATTGGAACTTCCACCATCTATGCGTATTCACAATGTCTTCCATGTATCTCTGTTAAAACCTCTGGTTTGCAATCGTTACACGACCACCCCGGTGGTTCCTGGGCCGGTGGACGTCCAGGGGCAAGAGGAATACGAGGTGCAGAGCATTGTGGATTCTAGGCGACTTAGAGGGAAGTTGCAATACCTGGTCCATTGGAGGGGATTTGGCCCGGAGGAGCGCTCTTGGGTTGATCAGAAGGACCTTCATGCGCCCAGACTGGTGCGCAACTTCCACTCCGAGTACCCTCAGAAACTTAGGCCTCCAGTGGGGAGAGGGGGTCTTTGAGGGGGGGGTACTATCACAGTGCCTGTGATCTAGCTGTCACTCTCTTCTATGGTTGAGGGTGATTTGTTCACTTGGTTTGGGCCCGCCCCTTGGTTTCCTTTTTATACCTGACTATTCCATCTGTCAGGTGCCCTTTCGTGGTGTTTCTGAGCCAGTTGTTCTGTTGCTGCATTTCTGATTCCTGTGTACCGATTTGGCTTGCCCTGACCATTCTCCAGTGTTCCTGCTTGTGTATGACCCGGCTCGTCTGACTACCTCCTCCGGACCTCGACTCTGCTTGGCTGATGTTCCTGCTTGTGTATGACCCGGCTCGTCTGACTACCTCCTCCGGACCTCGACTCTGCTTGGCTGACGTTCCTGCTTGTGTATGATCCGGCTTGTACGACTACCTCCTACGTGCTCCGATCCGGCCCGGCTGACTTCCTCCTGCAAGATCAACCTACAGCGTGTTCCAGAAGACCTACGTTCCGGTTGTCGCCGTCGCAACATTATCATCCACTGTTCCAGTACTTGTGTGGCTGTCTTGCCTGGTGTTACTTCGTGCAGTGCAGTGTTTCAATCGTGCAGAGCTGTGTACGCCTCACTCAGACAGCAGTGCTGTGCTACTGCAGAAAAGCCTTGTGTAAACGTGCCTTTTAACCCTACCAGTGCTGCCTCGGTCCCACTCTCCTTACTCCAGTGTGAGCCTCGTTCATAGTGAAACTCCTGCTGAGTTGGCCGCTCTCCGTCGGCAACTCGATACCATCCCAGTAGAGTATTCACTTCCGATTAGGCCGGTTGGGCGCTTTGGCTCTCTCTCTCTCTCTCTCGTTGTATACACTGGGCGATTCCGTTATACCGAGTGGTGGCGGGCACAGGCTTCAGCACTAGCATTCCGGTACTACTTCAGTTGGGCTATTGGCCCTGTCTCGTTATACTCAGTCCGGTAGAGTCTGAGGAGGCTTGGGAGCTCTTGCATTGCAGGCCGGTTCGATACACGCCCGTGGGGGCTAGATCACTTGCACTAGCAGTAGCCATTCCAGTAGGTACGCCCGTGGGGGGCTATTGGGCTCTGCTTTACTACACCGTGGCGAGACAGTCCTTATCCACTTGATGGTGAACATTTCTTCAGCACAGCTTATCTACACCTCGGGCGTGCCAAACATCCACTTAAGAGACTGATCATAATCAAGGACTTAACCCTCTGTGGTTACCTTAAGCTCAGCTTACTTATACCCAGGGCGTGCCAAACAGTTCCTTGTGAAACTGTTATTTATCAAGGACTTAACCCTCTGGGGTTATACCCCTTCCTCTGCGGTACAGTTGTACTTGTATTCCGTTTGTGCATCTACCTTTGTACTTTCCAGTCACTATCGTTTATGTACACCCAACCGCCACTAGAGGGCGACCTTATGTGTTATTATTGCTAAATAAAACTGTGTTTTATTTTACATACTGGTCTGAGCGTCTTTAAAAACCGTGACAGGGTTCCAATGTGAGGTTGAATATGATTGGGGATAAGGGACAGCCTTGTCTTGTGCCATTATTAATATTGAAGGAGTCTGAAAGAATCCCACTGACCATTATCTTCGCTGTAGGAGAGGAGTAAAGACTTAATATACATTTTAACAAGAAGGGACCAATACCTGCCTTCTGCAAAACGGCCTGCATATATTCCCAGTTAACACGATCAAAGGCCTTCTCAGCATCTGTACTTAGAAGGATTGCCGGTATATTTCTCATAGTAGCTGAGTGAATCAACGATAAGACCGCTGAGGTGTTGTGATAAGCATGTCTTTTTGGAACAAATCCCTCTTGACTGGGGTGTAATAAGAAAGAGAGGTGAGGGCGAATTCTATTAGCGATCAATTTTGCAAGGAGTTTAACATCAAGATTAAGTAAGGATATTGGACGATAATTACTACAGAGAGACGAATCCTTATTGGGTTTGGGAAGCACAATTATATGCGCTTCGAGGGCTTGTTTCGGGAAAGTAAACCCATTTCGTACAGCATTATAGGCGTTGGTCAGTGGAGAAGACAGGAGTGCAAAAAATGTGCGATAGTACAGTGCTGAGAACCCGTCCGGTCCCGGGCTTTTCCCAACAGGGAGAGCTCCAATGGCTTGAGTAATTTCTTCCTCCGAAAACGGTAAATCAAGAGAGGAGCTAATCTCAGGTGACAGCTGGGGAAGGTCAGCTTGATTCAGATAGTCTTTAATATTTGTACGAAGTGTATCTTGATCGAGCTTCGTCTTAGGTAAATTGTAAAGTGCCTCATAAAATTTCCGAAAAGCCTCAGCAATCTGGGGGTACGCAGAAAAGCGTTGGCCATCAGGTCCCAGTATGTGAGAGACATGAGTCTGCCTACGTCTAAGTTTAATTAAAGAAGCCAAACGTTTGCCACATTTGTCTCCCTCCAAATAGCTATGGTATTTCTGCCACATATACGTTTTGTGAAATGATGCTCGCAATCTGCTGTTGATCTCCAATCTTGTAAGTTTGATCTCGTCACTCACCTCTCTTGATGAGTGATTCTTGCGACCTGTTTATAACTCTGTGAGTTTGTTAAGGAGTCTATTTAAAGATCTATTCCTCTCTCTTTTCTGTTGTGAGTTTATTTTAATCAGTAGGCCTCTGAGAACTGATTTATGAGCCTCCCAAACAATGGGCGGAGATATTTCAGGAGTCAAATTTAATTGAAAATATACAGAGAGCGCCGTATAAAGGACCTGCGTTGTAGCTGCATCCTTAAGAAGAGCTTCATTCAGGCGCCAAGTCCAAGACGCCGAGTCGTTGAGCCTTCTCCTGGAAATGTTAGAGTTATAGAAACAGCAGAATGATCTGACCATGATATGGTATCGATAGTCGCCGACTGCACAAATTGTAGTAAGTACTGAGATATCATCACGTAATCAATGCGACTAAATGAGGAGTGAGGATTAGAATAAAATGTGAAATCACGATCAGACGTGCTTCCCATTTACTTTTAACCCTCTGGCTTGTCTGACCTTCATTTTTGGTTCCTCCTTTGTCCAGTTCCCAGTGCAAACACCATCATGTCTTACTTAACTTGCATCTCCATTTGTCTCAGCTGAATCAGCATTAGCTCTCCCTCTCTCAGATGACTCCTGCAGTCTGCAGAATCCTGAGGTATCAGCTCCATTTATTGGAGCTCTAAGGTAGCTCATAGGTACCTCTCACTGCTCTGATCCTCAGTGTCCAGTTGCCTAGCTACTAGCCTGCCGGTTTTCTACCACTAGACTCCCAGTCCACTCCTGATTACTCTGACAGGGTCTGTTTTATTGTCCTCTAGTTTAGCTGACTGTAGCTGTTCTAGATTCCACCCCAGCTCCTGTCCTGCTGTCTCCATCTCTTTCTGCATCTTGGGATCTGCATACTCTAGCTTTAGGTTGAGCAACCTCCATGCAGCATCTGAGTATGTTCATACTGGTCCAGTTCCTGGCTCGTCCAGAGCTGGATATCTGGTCTTGTGACCAGCATCGTTACCATTGGCTCTGGCCACAGCAAGAACATCTCAATTCTATCAATGCAACCAAGCCAGGCACACTATTCAGCTGTCCCAAGCTCAATAGGTTGCATCATCCTTTAACTCTGTGTACCTAGACTGTTGCAGGCTGGGGGTATAAGAAGGAAAAAAAAGAGGTTTACCCCAAATACTCCAACATTGTATGTGACCAAGTAGTTACAGGCAGCTGTGATCCATGTTCCTTCCTGATCTGGCTGTTACCTCTGTGTTGGGGGAGTCTGGTGGTGTGAGAAGTAGTGTTGAGCGAGCATGCTCGGCCGATGCTCGGATCGGCTCGAGCATCGCTCTGCTCGGCACATGGCGGTACTCGAACGAGTACCGCCATGTGCTCGCCCGGCATGTTCGGGTGGCGGGGATCTGTGCCGAAGGAGGCACAGATCTGAAGACGCTCCGCTGGACCACCAGGGACTGGAGGTAGGGGGCATTGCGGAGATGAAGGGGGCATTGCGGAGATGAAGGGGGCATAGCGGAGATGAAGGGGGACATTGCGGAGATGAAGGGGGCATTGCGGAGATGAAGGGGGCATAGCGGAGATGAAGGGGGACATTGTGGAAGAGGGGCATAGCGGAGATGAAGGGGGACATTGTGGAAGAGGGGCATAGCGGAGATGAAGGGGGACATTGTGGAAGAGGGGCATAGCGGAGATGAAGGGGGACATTGTGGAAGAGGGGCATAGCGGAGATGAAGGGGGACATTGCGGAGATGAAGGGGGCATAGCGGAGATGAAGGGGGACATTGTGGAAGAGGGGCATAGCGGAGATGAAGGGGGACATTGTGGAAGAGGGGCATAGCGGAGATGAAGGGGGACATTGTGGAAGAGGGGCATAGCGGAGATGAAGGGGGACATTGTGGAAGAGGGGCATAGCGGAGATGAAGGGGGCATAGCGGAGATGAAGGGGGACATTGCGGAGATGAAGGGGGCATTGCGGAGATGAAGGGGGCATAGCGGAGATGAAGGGGGACATTGTGGAAGAGGGGCATAGCGGAGATGAAGGGGGACATTGTGGAAGAGGGGCATAGCGGAGATGAAGGGGGACATTGTGGAAGAGGGGCATAGCGGAGATGAAGGGGGACATTGTGGAAGAGGGGCATAGCGGAGATGAAGGGGGACATTGCAGAGATGAAGGGGGACATTGCGGAGATGAAGGGGGGCATTGACCAGGCACCCTCCCCTCATCAGAGCAGGGGGTGCCTGGTGTAATGCTCGTGTCGCCCCATTCAATTCAATGGGGCTCGGGTGCTCGGCCGAGCACTCGAGCCTCCGGCGGTGCTCGGTCAGAGCACCCGAGCACCCGAGCATCGGGGTGCTCGCTCAACACTAGTGATAAGGGAACAAAGGAGCAATATCCCAAATACCCCAAAATTCTGTTTGACTGACTGGGAATGCACAAACAGAGGTGATCCAAGTTTCTTCCTGATCTGGCTGCTATCTCTGTGCTAGTGGTGTCTGGGGAAAGAAGTATAGGTAAAAGTCACACCAAGCAACTAGTCCCAATTTCAAAAACCTTTGCCTTCTTCGGTCTTGTATTAAATGTAGTCAGCAATACTTAAAGATCATTTGAAGATTTATTTCTTGCTAATAGATTGCTCCTCATGCAGCTCAGTAATGTGACCTCCTTCACAAAAAACATAAAAGTAGTGATTTATACATAAATGTCCCTGCTCATAAGTATTGCACTTACAGACAACAAAGAGAAACTAGCATTTCCTCCTCCATTTAAATTGTCTCAGTGTACTTGTCTCTAATTTCTTCACTGATGCTGTATACCATTCACAATTCTCCACATATAAATAGGCAAAGCTATTTTTAACTTATGGTCCGTGTCCACTCCAAATCTATAGAAATCCTCTTATAGTAGAGATACTCGCCACCTGTGAAAGTTCTTCCGCACTTGCTGTTCACCGGCTGTGGATGCAACCTTCTTGGAGATGCAGTGTTCTTGAAAGACCAGGAATCCTCACATCCAATGTACTATGGAGGGAAAGCTTGTGCAACAATGTATCTATCTTGGCAATAAAGTTCTATTGACAAATTACCCTACACATATTGCAGGTTACTCTACTCTTTTAAAAAATGAAAAAGAATTAATAAGGTATAAATAGAAAGAGAAGAGAAATTGTTAATATACACCATATTCCACTACCTAATATAGTGAGGATGCATATTCATATCTTGAAACAACAAAAGCACTTTCTTAAAGAAGATCCAGTTTTGGGACCTGTTTTAGATGAACAACCCAAAAATATTGTTTAGACCAAATGTCAGAGGAGGAAATTGTACCTCCAAGTGCTGAAAATATCGATATAGATTTGAAGTCTTTTAGTTAGTTTTTATGGGGTTTCAATTTGTGTGTAGTTGAGGCCGCATAATTTAAATAATAAATAAATAATAATCTAGAAGAAAAGTGTTGTAGTAGGGAGAGGGTCCCTTAATTTTATATTTTACCATCTATTCTTATTTTTTAGCAGTTATTCATTTACATAGATAATGTTTTTATAATTGATATAAAATTGGTTTTACAGTACCTTGTAGTTCCGCTGCTTCTGGTGGTGCTCACTATGACGCTCCGGTGTCATTTCCACGAGCTGTTGGACGCATCAATGCCAGATGCGTCATCTGCAGGCGCAAGGCTTCAAGCATGCTACAGGCCTCTGTTTTATGTGTGTTTGTTTCCTGTAGTCTCCTCCTACCTACTTCCTCCCTCTAAGCTGCTCCTGACTCAGTCACCCTTACGTTGTTGTTCTGAGCAGTTCTTTTTCTAGTATTCCTGATTCCTGTGTATGATCTGGCTTGTCTGTCCATCCATTCTGGTGCTGACCTGTGGCTCTGTCTGACTATTCTCCTTGTGCTTTGCAATTTGGCTCAGATATACTTTCTGGTGCAAACCTGTGGCTCTAGCTGACTACCCTCTCCGTGTATGACCTAGGCTTGTCTGACTACCCACTCTGGTGTTGACCTGGGACTCTATCCACTGCGCATCCAACATACATACGCACCAGTGAATATCCTTTCTGGTGCAAACCTGTGGCTCTGGCTGACTACCCGCTCCGTGTATGACTTTGGCTCGTCTGACTATCCTATCTGGTGCTCTGTCTGTTTGCTCAGTTTGTTGGTTCTGTTATTCAGACATTCTTCCTAGTACTGACCTGGGGGTCTAGCAGACTCCTAGCTACTGACTGCAGGCTTGGGTCAGCAGCTTCCTTGTTTACGTACGTTTGAGACTGCGCTCCTAGATTGACTGCAGGCTGAGTCAGTATCTTTTGGGTGTTACCTTACCAGAGACTCCAGTGGGCTGAGGTCTAGTCTCAGACAGTGTGGTGCAGAGATTGGGAGACTGCTATTCCTGATACAATACTCGTTGTTTCTATCACCCACTCACCCACTGAGTGTGTGTGTATATATATATATATATATATATATATATATATATATATATATATATATATATATATATATTGGATTACTGCCATTATTCTCATAATAAAGGTTCTATTAACTATACCGTCTGACTCCTGGTAACAATGGTATACCAAAAAACTAATGGTGTTCCATGTAAACCCAAAAAGGAATGGCATTCTATGTAAAGCCATAGCATTCCATTTGGCATTATTTTGGGGGATACAAATGTATGATTTAATATATTGATCCGTTTTCTATAATTTTATTGGTATATTGAATATGAGTTTGTAGTTTTGAGTAGGTATATATGGGTATATAGAAGCTTTATAGAGTGGTATACTTATATTTAGGTAAGAAGATGTAAAATTTTAATTTGGATCTGTTAAGGGGTTCCTGTACCAACTTTAGATATGTTTTGTATCTATGTATTTGTGCCAATTAGTAATAGAAACAATCCAATATCAATTCTAAATGGAAGTTAGGAAGTCCTTTCTAAAATGTCACATTTGCTTATGAATATGTGACAGGACCCTCAGGTTGCAAGGGAGGTGGACAAAGCATTGTGGTGCGTTGCGTGCTTCTCCAGCACCTGTGGGGTCAATTTGTTTGACGAGTTATAAAGGGTAAACTCACTAAGCTCTCCTAACCCTTGACAAAGCAGGTAGAGTAACATGTGATACTTGTGGGGTAGTTTGTCAATGGAACTTTATTGCCAATACAGATACATTACTGCACAAGCTTTCCCTCTGCTGTACATCATATGTGAGGATTTCCAAGAAAGCTGCATGTCCAAGAATGTTGCATCCACAACCATTGAAAAGCAAGTGCAAATGTGACTATCTCTACTATAAGAGTATTTCTATAGATTTGGAGTGGTCATGGACTGTGAGTAAAAATAGCCTTGACTATTTATATGTGGAGAACTGTGAATGGAATACAACGTCAGTGATGACACTGAGACGATATAAGTGGAGGAGGAAATGCTGGTTTCTCTTTGCTATCTGTAAGTGCAATTCTTACGGGTAGGGATTTTTATGAATAAAATACTGCTTTTAAATTTTTTTCTTTGCGCTTATGTTTCTAGAATCTGTCTAGAGATAAAGACGAATTACTGTAAAATATAAGGAAAAAATGGGTAACACAGGAACTCAGGAATAACAGATGACAAAACAAAGCAAGATACTGATAAAGGATCAAATATGACATCAGGTAAGCAAAATTACATAAATAGCAACTGAAGTGAGGCTTATTAATAGAGTTATTTCATTTGTTATTTTGTTTCTCCTAGATACTTGTATGCACAGAATTCTGGGAGTTCTGTGCTGGGAGCATTCTGTGCTTTCAGGCAGTCTTTACAGTGCATGACTGTGTCAGCGGCAGGACGCAGAGCAGGACCGGCCTCTTAACCCTTTGAGTGCCAGAGGGGTACCCCTCTGGCATTCAAAGGGTTAATATCACCAGGACCTAGGCCCATGTACATGGGCTTGTACACTAGTTGGGTTATAAAGGGCAATTTCTATGAAGATTGACTAAAGGTAATTATTTAAACTTTTAAGGACCAGAGGGATGGCAGCACATAATGAAGCAATTCATTGATTACGCATTTGGTCTGTAAAGGGTCAACCTTTTGAATGCCCGAGAGGGGTACACAACATATTGCAAATCAATGCATTGCAAACCACTCTGGTATTCAAAGGGTTAAAACAGACAGCTTCAGATGAGTTTAAAACTATATTTAGGAACAGACATCAAGAAAAACCCCTAGTACAGTGATTCCCAATGTTAGTCCCCAGAACACATAAACAGTCCAGGTTATCAGGATATCACTGCTTAATTACATGTGGGTAGTGCGTTATTCAGTCATTGTGATCTATCTTAAATAGTTACATCATTATAACCTGTTGGTGTATTCCAAAATCCTTTTAAGATGGAAGATCCCACTGAGGGGAAGCATTGGAAAGCTGATAGGTCTTCTTTAAAAATAAATAAAATGGTACATTTAAAAAAAAAAAAATAATAAAAAAAAATAAAATAAACTTTTTAATTAATAGGCAGAACTGTGATATTTCTTTAATGATTTAACTTAATCAATTTAGACCCTTGTTTGTAAAAAAAATATTTTTTCTTGTAAAGCTTATCTTTGTTTGCAAAGTTTTGCTTTAAAAAAAAATAAATAAATAAACTTTACTTAGCCACAATTTTTAACAGAAAGATATATAGCCTGCAGGCAGAGTTAGAAGAAACTTCATAGACATGAATCATTTTCATAAACGAGTGCAGAAAGAGGTCACGCCAGAGGACATAGAAGGTTACATGTGTTAGTGAGATAAAGTCTCATTCATCCACTACTTAATGTCATTTCTTGAAGGGTGTTGCCTTTAGATTCCATAAAACACTCCATTTGCTTAAGATTTGCAGGTGGTTTATACAAAATCTAGAAGGTTCCACAGATTATGTTCTTTTCTCCTAACTTTCTTAAAGAATATACTATAAAACTCAGAATAAAATATATTTTTACCTCAGTATTACTCATGTTACAGCATACATTAAACATTAATTATTTAAATCCGCATATTTTAATAGAATAGAGAATCATATCCTGAAACTGCAGCCTGGCATGAATTGGGTTTATTAATTAAATGGTTTAACAAACCTACCCCCACACATACTCAAAGAGCAGAACTATCGCATAGTCAAAAATGCATTGAACATTAATTTTCAGCCATACGCCAAGTAGGAAAGGAAGCCAATGCAAAAGGCCTAATAAAATAAATATATGTGAGAGATAAATTAAAGACAAATTGAAGTACTCAGCTCCATGTGCTATGCTGTCTCCTGCTTTAACGTAGGCTTCAAGCTGGCTGACACTATATATTATCTATCTATCTATCTATCTATCTATCTTATGTATCTATCTTAGTTGTATCATAAAAAACATGATATCTGAGATGGCTTGTGAAGATTCGTAAAAATATGCATTGTTAAACGTGCTTATATACAATTCCTGTGAGTGACGGCTCAGATATAAATATTTGCATCATAAAAATATGATATGACCATTATATATATATATATATATATATATATATATATATATATATATATATATATATATATATAAAGAGAGAGAGAGAGAGTCCTGCAAGTGCCTGCATTAGCTATCATCTCCTATGATACTACTTTTGTTTATATAATATATATAGTGAGAGAAGGTATTTAAGACCTGCTTAGGTTCACTGAATTATTTCTTACTAGGGAAGTTAAAGGATCAATAATTGCTGTGTAAGGTATGAGCTATTCGCAGAGACATGCAAATTGTGTTAAGGGTCCCTGTGATGGAATATCCTCAGAGTAGATTGGCCCAGTGCTCCAGGAACCTTGGAGGCTTTTAAGAGTTCAAGTCAGGATTTATACTAGGATGTAGAAGTTCCACAGGCAAATGTGATTGCAGCTCACCTGACTTTAATGGAAAGGCAGTGATAAAAAGGTAAGAATGGTTTGCTCTACTACCCCAGCCAGGGATTGCTGCTGCAAATAAGGACTTCCTGGTGTCAGGTACTTTGCTGTAGAATATTTTTATATTTAGTTGGTAAGTGGAAAAGCCACTCAACTGCAGTTCAGAAATTCCTGTGATTGATTAGTGTTCAGAAAAAGCAAGGAGTTTGTTTGGTTTATTTTTGTTTTACTTGTTACTGCTGCTGCTTTAAGCAAATAAGAGCACTTGAATCTGTCACTGAACTTCTCCTGGATTGAGCTACCCTTGTAGACTGTGGTTACATCCACATTTAGCCGTACAGCATTAAAAGGTAACATACCATAGCCCACAATTGATCTTAGCACCAATATGATAGGGGAAATTTTAAAGGGATAGTAATGTTTCACAAAAAACAGCAGCTTCAATTAATCTTCATAGTATTTGAGCCATAGAGAGTGCTACTTCATTACTATCAGAGTTGTAGTTCAAGAGTAATTAAATTATAAATTATCCCACTCCGCCCCTTTTACCTAGTGTAAGCCATCTCCTCTCAGATGTGGAATCTGGTCACTTGACCAGATGGATCACAGCAGGAAACTATCTGGTTACTGTGAGAATAATGAAAGCCCCCATTGACAGGTTTTTCTCTCTCTGCAATCCACCACCCTACTGCTCTGAGCAGAGCAGTTACATCAGTAAAAGGGGTGGGAAGTGGATACTTTATCATTTAATTACTTTTGAACTACAACTCTGACAGTATTGAAATAACACTATCTGTGGCCCATATACCATGAAGATTAATTGGAGCTGCTCTTATTATGAAACATTACTATCCCTTTAAAGCCCTGCAGTACATTTGCGGTCTCTGTGGAAAGGAGTGTCCCTATTGGGAAAAGCCATAATCTGGCAAGCATCCAGATGACCAAAGAAAAAATGCATGGCTTACATTTGTTCACCAGTGGCCATAGTTACCTAATATATGAGGGCTCATTTTCAGCTGAGTTCCCAAGAACAAATCTGGTAGGTTCTTGAGTTTCTGGAGCCCATTGCCAATGCCATATGATGACTTTTATATGTCACAAAGTAGCACCCTTTAGCCCATTCACCGTAATATGGTATAGTAATCCAAAAAACATGCTATATATCCAAAAAAAAAGATGATTGTAATCTACAAAGGTAAACTTATTCAAACCAGACAAAAATATAGTAGGCACACAGGTAAGCTCCGAAAAAATGTAGCATTCACTCACCCAAAGCTGGTATCTTCCAGATTAGGATGAGTGGTATGGAATCCACAGAGAAACATTTATATTTGTATCACTTTGTTTTCATGGACAGCATAAAATAATCCAATTGTCATCTTCACCACTAATCATACTGTGCTATCACCACATAACAATCTGAATTAATATATCAAAGGAATACAGTGTGGAGTCACTCCAATTTTAAAACCAGCATTTATTGGGTATATTTAAGACAGGCACTGTATAAGAGGTATAAAAGTAAAAAAATATAAATACACTTACATCATGACTCAATGCGACTATTTCACTTTATTATATTAAAACGTATTTAAACAATGACACATACATACAAATTGCCTCATTCAGTCATTTTAGTGAAAGGGTATCAAGTCTTTGTTTCCATTTAAGTTCTCTCTGTAACAGTAGTTTACTCCCATCTTCCTTTCTTTTTTGCTATGGGTCTATGATTATTAGCCTCATGGAAGATGTTGTGTGTTTATATTCAGAAAAGTATCTTGCTACTTGTTTTCCACTTTTTTTCCAATTTCTAGTACATCCCATTTATATTTCTTATGGTTCACCATACTATCATGGAATTGTGTAATCCTCTTTACAATGTGCATAAGGCTGCAGGGATATATGATAATATAAACAATAAAGTTGATTTACATGTAAGTATCTCCCTAAAGACAATCACCTTACTGCTGTGGTGATCCTTAAAATTCTTGTCCAGTAAGTAGGTTCTTACATGTGGGACAACTTAGCCACTTATAACACCCAGGCTTGTTGTTCAGATGCCAGTTTGTATGTGTGGCTTAACAGCAGATACAATCAGTTTTAATTACCTTATCCTATCAGTTTGTTCCTCTCTTGTAAGCCACCATATGTGTATTCCTCAATATTGGTAGCAATGTTTTATTCATCTAATTTCCAATGTATACGTGGTGTTAAACACATATATGTATGTATATTATGACAGTCACTATGGGGGCATGTTTTAAAGTTTTAACCTCTTGTTAATTTTAATTTAAAGTCAAAGATAATTGACAAGCAAGCGTGTGACACTCTAATCACCGCCACCCCTTATTCCTCTACTGTGTTATACAGGTTGCCTAAGGTCCACAAGGACCTATATAATTTGCTTGGGTGACTAGCTGTTTCATGGGTGGGGACACGTGCTTGAACTCCTGGCCAAATGTATGGACTCCTTTATCCAACCCCTAGACCAGTATATACCTTCCTGTTTATGAGACATCACTAACTTGTTGAATAAGTTGGACAGTCTGGGAGACACCAGAATAGGGATATTATCGTGTAGTATAGCCATAATGGGGGTTATTCACTAAGGTGTAATAAAGAATTGATAAGGTGAAAATGATTTTTCCAGTGATATCACTTCTCCAGTTTCTAGGTTATTCTGTAGAACCTATTCACTAAGATATTTGAAACTAGAGCAATTTTAGTGCATAGGCTACATTGAATAATATAGGAACTGGAGAAGTGATATCACTTGAGAAGTCATCTACACTTTATCACCTCTTTATCACATCTTCATCAAAACTTAGTGAATCTCTCCCAATGAGTCTTCACATGTCTATACTAACCAGGGAAGGGTTACAATATACATATGGATTATTTTGTCACTGAATTGCCAAACAAATAGTTTGTCTTCATTCTTAAGCTGGTTTGAAATGTAACTATTGTAGATCTGGTACTCCATTTTTCCTAGAGACAGAGCATCCAGACAGAGAAGGTTGAGCAGTGCAGGGATGTAGGAGTAAAGTGGTAGTTCAAAAACTGAAGCCTTGGTTGCTGCAGGGTGTGCAATAAATGATGATGATCACTCTCTACCCAGGGAAGGTGCAGTTTGTCAAGGTCCTACCAACAGTTCCACCACCATCAGTGCCAGTACAAAAAAAAAGTATATGTATGAGAACACTGAAGATAAAACCAGTAGCATTCTAATGATGATGATGGCAATGGCATCTGACAGTGATACAAACAAGCACCAAAACACATGTCCTCAAAGTAGTAGTGAACTTATTGAAAGTAAAAATAAAGACATTATTTGACACCTCTAAAAGCTTATAGGAATATAAGGGTAATGGGAAGAAGCGACGGACAATGCTGATGCGGAGGATGACCTAATGATGACTGATGATGATGATGCAGATTTAGATTATATCCATCTAGCAGCCTCCTGTTCTTCACCTACAGATGAGGCTGAGAGTGAAAGAGATGATGACAGGGCCAGTTAGCAGAAAGGCAGTGCTGAAAAGGAGCACTTTGCCTGTCTATAAATTGTTTGAGAAAACCATTAGAAACTCTCACCCTGGACAAGCTATGATGGCAAAAATACACAGTCATCCTCTCCGTCATCATCCCTACTAAATAGTGTGAGAAGTGTAAACATCAAAGTAAACTAACCATACTTCTCCTACTGTAGTTTCTTTCAACCAAGTCTTTGGTACATTTGAATTTATGTACAACACATAGCAAATATTATTTTATTTCCCAAAGGCATAGTATAAAAGGGGAATGAGGGTGCCTGTGTTGGTGGAATGTGGGGAAAGAATTAGTTGAACAGGGAATTTTTTTGGGGGGTTTGTTTACTAGGATTGGCAGGCAGTTAATACAAAATAACTCCTAAATACAAATACCCCCCCAAGATATAGTATAAAATGGATCTGAGGAGGGTGCCTTTGTTGGTGGGTGGAGTCTTGGGAATTAATCAGTTGAACAGATAATTTGTTTTGGGGGGGTTTCTTGACTGGTATTGGGGGGGGACAGTTAATACAAAATAAATAAATAAAATAAAATAAGACATTTGTATGTAAAGTGATAGAGACAGGAACCCCCTGACATAAGCTTTCACTGGGGTGAACTGATACTTGACTTGATAGAGTATTTTATAGAGGATGATTTGTTAGATTTGTTGTTAGAGGCCCAAGCCCTGAGGAAACATTGATTTGTAGGACTTAAGCTTGTTTGGCAAAAGCCCTAAAGAAACATTGATCTGTAGGACTTAGGTTTCTTAGAAATAACTCCCCAAAAATGTTTTTTTTTTGTAAGACTATTTTTTTTTAAAGCACAAGCCTTGAGGAGAAAAAAAAGCCCTACAGTCCTAGTGCCAGCAGGTCATGTCCTGTTGGCCAGTGGCCAGTGGCCATTGTCAAATGCCCTGATGTAGATGCAGAATTTGTGACTGCTGTTCTTGATGCTGCTTCTGATTTGTTTAAGCAGCAGGATGATTAGGCAGCTGAAAGAGAACAGGATCAACAACAGCAGTAACATGGTAGATGGATGATGAAGATTTCACTTGCCACCACAGCTCCAGTGATGCACCTGAGGCAGTAGCAGCAAAATAAGTAGCCCCTAGTATATGTGGATAAAACAAGAAGTTGGCCATTAAATCTCCTCCACCTGTCCCTTCTCCAAAATCATGGGTGTGATGTTGTTTGAATAGAAATGTTTCCCTTGAGAGCAGGAACTGTCCCTCTCATCAGCAACTGCAATGTGCACAGTGTGTGTGGTGAATAACATCTGGGGCACAACTGTATCCAAACACCATGACACCAGAAACCAAGTACTGCTGCTGTCACTATACCCCTTGTCCATACCCCACTAAGGACACATGACAACTTGCTGACAGTTTAATAGTAATGATGAACCCTCCATGCCAGCATCCTAACATATTCTGCGGGATGGAATCTCCTCAGATTCCACTTGATGACCTGGTATCGATTCTACTCCACCACAACGGCATGTATGGTCAGTGCATCCCACAGTGTGCAATGGGTAGAGACGAATTGCCATATCCTAACATCAACAGAGTGGCTATCATTTGGTGGGGGAGGTAACGATGAACGAGGTGGACTGGCAGAAGATGTAGTTGTTACCCTAGAGGAAGAAGGTGATGGTGATGGCGAGCTAATTGTTTTGCTCATCATGGAACTTCCAGTCTTTGCCTGGGTTTCTCTGTTCTTCCTCCTCTTTGAGCTCCACCTCACCTCTTGTTGCCTTTCTGGAGAGTCCGAGGTACAGCAACAATGGTGCTTGATTTCTGTGGTGGGTGTTTGGCTTTAACGTGTTTGACATAAATGTCATGGTGTCTGTGTTTCATGTGTGTTATCAGGGAAGTTGTGCCAATGTGTGTTCCCTCCTTTCCCCTTCTCACTGACTTGTCACAAATTGTGCACAGTGACAGTGAATTATGTTTTTGCTGCTGTTGTTGCTACTGCCTCAGAATCGGCACTGGATCTAGGACCAGGAGTATTGCTGATGCTGGCAAGTGGAGCCTGTCCTAGTCCAGCATCACTTGTTGACCCCATTCCCACTGTGTCCATGGTGGTCTGTGGCACACTCTCTTGCTCCTTAGCATCCTGGCAGCTGAGGTGCTGTTGCCTGGCCTGGTGCTCTAGGTGGGTTCTGTTTGGCTAGCCAGATGGAGCATCCGTGGTTGCAATAGTGTGCTTTGGGGTTACTGGGGCTCCGTAACTCTCTTCTGATGTATTTGCAGTTATTGCAATGGAAACATAATGCTCATAATCACTGTCTGACTAGTCTCACTGTAAACATGCCATGCTTGAGGAGGGTGATATGTCCCTTTAAGACAGCGTTGGGGTGTTTTCCAGGAGCGATAATTAGGTGTGGAAGGACCAATGGTAACATGCGTGTTGTCCAGGTAAGTGTATGCTGGTGTTGCTCTTGTTGTTTGAAAGTGGTAAGTGTTGTGTGAGTTGTTTGTTCCCTGCTTGGGTTTTATATCATTATGTAGTCTTTCCATGCTCTAGTCAGCTTTTTCTAAGATCCATAATTTGAATTAGAAAGCAACTCACTGGGGCAAATGTATGAATGCACCAGGGCAGCTCCAGTGTTGTTAGGTTTTTAATGCCATTGGCTGCGGTTCAGGGTATGCATTACAGCAGTAGGACTACTTTAGTATATACCAGAGGACACACATAGCCATAGCAGGATTTTAATGCCAGCAAGCCCCACACATCAACCCTATAGCATGCAAAGAGAAAAGGTGTACACATGCAATTTCCTCTATGTCTTGCTTACAGCATTGACCTAATCAAGCACTAGAGTAAAAGAAAATCCTAAAACACCCACAGACTGTCCTATCATTCTCTCTTTGTAGAAAGCTGCATTAAGGGGAGAATTTTAGCCATGCATAGCATAATATATTGACCTTGTCAGGCTATGGGATAGAACTCAATTTCAACACCAGTTTTTATGCAGAATCAGGGTTGTAAATTAACAAGTGAGGAAAAGCTTAGATTTACCTGCATCCAAATATTTATGATGTGCAAAATACAGTTGAACACTATTAATTTTTTATGTATTAAAAACTATTTTATGACTTTTGCAAAACTGTATGTGTTCCACCACAACACAGAACATGCATCCAGTTGACCAAATGTTACTAGTGTGGCACTATTCCTTCATTTAGATGTCTAGAAGACTGGATAATGTAATAGGCTGATAGTGTCTATACTAATAAACAAAAATGAAAAGAAAAAGCACTGACAGGACCATAACCCCCTCTATTAGATAGAGCGGTCTGCCACTAGAGGCACAAAAAGGGGGAAGGAAATAGGAGAATACTTAAAACCTAACTTTTATTATATACATATAAAATGTAAACTGTACAGAGTTATAAGAAATATGTGAATTCACAGTTATGGTGTTTTAACCAGAAGTGATCTTTAGAGTAATAGCCCTTAGGATTATACAAGTATGTATTATGCACTACTACTAATCCTAGTGTCCCTTCAGAGTACTCAAATCCCTTTCCTGGTATGTATGATGTACAGTATTTATATTTTGTGACTGATATTCCAGCAGTCACTGCTGTCATAAATATCCCAAGGAAGTACAGTATACCAGGAGATCAAATATGTCTGTTGTGATCAGTATTACTTGTGCGTGGGATGACAATAATGTGAAGGAAGGTTATGACATACCGTGGAGGCAATTTCAATACTCAAAAGTGTACAGATACACTCTTATTCACTGTGTTTCCAGCTACTAAACATCTTTCTCTCTCTCGTGCCATTTCAGCCACTGGTTCATTATCACATCATCAGCATTAACCCTACTCATCAGTCACATCCATCCTATGTAAATTCTTGAAATAGGTGTTGCTATATAATTGTTATGGCTTTGCTTGTATCACACTAACGTAGGAGAAGATTGCAATGTTCAGGAGAATGGATATTTTATCAGCAAACTGACTTATAGAATTATGTGCAGTCATGTCTTCCACCATCCATTAAACCTATTCTTATCCTTAGTACTTAACCCTTTGAGTGCCAGAGTGGTACTGAATGCATTGCTTTGCAATGCATTCCGTACCACTCTGGCACTCAAAGAGTTAAAGATAAACTGATGCTATCTCTTACATAAGTTATAGGAGATCATAGCAGACATATATTTATGAGATAATCGCAATACTGAGGAAAATTGGTGCTGTCTGTGGTGAACCCCACACACTGAGCCCCAGCATGAAACTTCATCACCCATTAACCCTACGCATGCCTCATAAATCTATAGATCACCAGCACTATCCACTGCTTGCAAGTCATAATTAAAAAGACCACTAACCCCTGCTTCCTTAGTAACATTAGAAATATTAATCTCTTCTCTGAGACTCTATCCTGAGCTCACTATGCCTGATCAGGAATTGTTGGGCTTAGGAAATACTAAAGTTTTCCTTTTTTATGTATAATATATACAGATTATTAGTCTCACACTGGGACACAAAAGTATAAGCTATCAAACACTTAGTAGCCTTTGGAGTTTTGATCAACGGAATGTGATTCCTGGACTGCCATCAAAAATCATTTGGTAGCAGTATGTACACCTGGTTCACTTCCCAAAAATCAAACTGAGCTTTAATAAATGTACAAAAGCGAAAGCATTTTGTCAAGGTTTGGCTGAGCTGCTCTACTCTGCTGTTGATTCTGTTGTCTGAGCTAATCTAGAGCTCTGTTATCCATTGCTGCTGCCTTCTGAGTTCCTGGGTCAGGCTGAATCAGCTGACCTCTCTGATTACTCACCTGACAGTTATCAGCCAACCCTCTCAGGGTATTTAAAGCAGCTTGGTTCACTTCTTGATTGTCCTTGTGTTTGTTGCTGCTGGCTGCTGTGGATTCTCCTGTGCTCCTGTTTATCTGTGTATGACCTGGCTTTCTCTGACGATCCTTCTGGCTCCTGACTCCTGGCTGTTCCTGACATCGTGGACTCCTGTGTTGCTGATTCCTGGCTTGTTCCTGACATTGCGGACTCCTGTGTTCCTGATTCTGACTTGGCTGAGTACCTGTCTTGGCTCCTGACCCTGGCTTGTCTTTTGGTTTATGCTCCTGGATCACAATTCTGTTTTGTCACTTAAATAAAGGTGTTTTGCATTTTACATGTTTGTGTCTGTCTGGTTACTGGTCTCTAACACATTTCTCATGAGGATTCTATTCACTTTAAGCATAATAATATCAACTCCACTCGTAATATTCTTCACTGTGTATGAAATTCATGGTAACAGTTTTTATCATACATCTGAGCTATCCTGAAGCACGTTTTGCATAAAATTATTTTTGTCAAAGTACGCCGGCCGTCTTGATTCGGCCAGTTATAAACTCTATGCCCCTCCCCAAAAAAACAATCGATGAGCATGATCAAAATTCAATTGGACCCATTATCTGTCTGTCACAATAGTGTTTTTAATATAGATATCTATGTGAAAAAAGGGAACACATTATATTGACATCCTTAAAAATGACCAATTTCAAATTCTCTATTAATGCATTTTAGTCACATTTATTGTAGCTAAATTATTGAATGGATTTCTTTTCTTTAGTAGAAAAATGCCTTTCTTGGTGTTTCAACATGGCCAGTCACAAAAAAAATTATATAGTTGGACAGAGTTATGTTTAACTACATGAAAATGATAAAGTACAAGTAATTATATTTTTTTTTTTGTTTGGACACCTTGGCTCAATTCAAATGTCCCCCTGTACAAAATAAAAACAGCTCATGACAGTTTTTAAACACAGTAAGCCATTTGATTACCTGTGCTATGAACAGCTGATGGGAGTTAAAAAATTGCAATTTCCGTTAATATTTTGCCCATTGAGAACAATGGAACAGCTCTACCCAGGAGCGATTAAATTCTGTGCTGTCAGTTTCAACACACGAAAACTGATAAACTGAAAAGCAATAGGTTGCCTACTCCTCCAGAACACAAAGATTAATAGGATAATGATAGTTCATCCTTTGCATAACAGTTATACAGTGCAGTTTCAACTCCTGTCATCCCTTCCTACAGGAAACCATGGCATGGCCCATCATGGAACAGAGGAATGTCCAAATGACCCTGGTGAAACTCTGACTCTATGTCCACAAAGCACAATTCTTGCTGCTCCCTAGTGCTACTGTTTATTCAATTAAAAAATTCAACTTAGCCACCTCTTCCAAACCTTTCGCATATTTAGAAACTGCTCAAATATATATGTATGAGTTGCCTAAGATCTAACAGGCAAAACTGTACAGCAATAATGAGCATCTTAAGCGTTCAAATACCTCATGGAAAACTTATGATCAGGTCAACTTGGTGTTTCCAGTAGGCTGTTTGGATGCTTTTAAAAAGTCTTCAGTGCATTTTGTTATAATACAAGCATGTTTATGCTTTATTGTATTGTTCAACATATTAAAGGAACCATATCACTGTTAAATACATGTCTTTTAATCGTGATGTTGTTGTATTAGCCATTTATTCATATAGCAAAATGGAATTGTGTATCCGTTATACTTATAAAGGCATGTCTCTTGTCTTTTGGGTCTGTTAAATAAATGGGGAGTATGACTGGAGTTTGAAGTTTAGAGATGCAAGTAGATGTTCTCCCTGTATAGCGAAATCAATAGACCTGACTAATGACTTCTCCATGATCCTGTCCTGTAGACAAACACAACATTTTTTCAATCATTAACCTCAAATGATTAGATGTGTTATGGATTTTTCCCAGTGTGAATCCCAGTATATTTTGGTTTGGCTATTATATCTTTTCAGTGAATAACCAAAATCAAAAGAATGGTTGACTAGAACCTTTATAACCACACCAGTAGCTCAAACTAAATTGGGACAGTCTTGCACATAGTTTGCTAAGGGGAAGGTGTCAGTTGTTCAACTTCAACTCACATAATGGCCAAACAACACCTTCATGTTATTTTGCTTTGCTAGGTGGATTATGAATTTAAATTGGACAGCAGTATATGGGCTGTGTGTGTGGTTATCAATGGTCCAACACCTTACATCAAGTAATATGTGCAGGAGGTGTATTCACTGCATTGTTTTGCAATGCATTTGAGACATCTCTGCCACAGACCTTGTTAGAAAGATTCACAGGCATCATGGGGTCAATAACTGCAATTTTATTTGGGGGTAATATAACAATTGGGACTTTTTTATTTTGTTTTTTTTTGTGGGGGGAATTTGGAAGGGCTGCAGAGCTGGATGCCCTCACTGGCTGTCTAATTACTCTAGTTGTTCTTGGGGTTGGAGTGGGGGGGTCATACTGGAGGGGAAGGTGGTTGCAGTTGACCCTTCTGTGGATTGTTGCAACCTCTCAATGCAATTCTGTTCTCTCGTTTTGACCATCATTCTGATCCGAAACCGCCTTATCTCAGTCAGGAGGATGACTTGCTGGAATTCAGTTGTCATGAGGGTGACTGTGTTTCTCTACAAATCTTGCTGAAACCTCATCCAATATCTGTTGGATCATCTGGCCTCCTTCAGCAACCGACTCTGTATGCTTAGAAACTCCTCATCCAGCCTCAAGGTTTGGGTACCTGTGGCAGAAGATGTGGATGTTGGACTTTGGGGTGCTGGGGATGGCTCTCCTGCTTGCTTGACCTCTGCTTGTTTTGGGCCATTGTGTTCCTCCAGGTCTAGATGTTGTTCTAATATGGCACTAGAGAGCTAAAACGTGATGCTTCTGGGTGGTGACTAGCCGTAGAACAGGCCATTGTGCTGTTGTTCATTCCCAGAAGCCTCTCACATTCTGTATGTTCATTCTGGATGTTGTTCAGACACTGCAACTGGTGTGAGGTGTGTAGTGGCAGGTGTCAGGGGACCAGAATGAGAGGAATGTGGGAATGTTGCTTCTGCCCCCATTATATCGATTGATTCCTCACTGGCCCCAGAAGGTTGTTCTCATGGTTCAACCTGTACTTGGGGTGTGAACTCAGCCTGCGGTTGGAGGCGCTGTGGCTCACCTATAAGGCTCAGGTGCTTGTAGTCCAGGGGCCATGGGGCATACCATGGCCACTGGTATGTGTTGGCTTCCCACCTGGGTGCTAGGTCATGGCTGGCTTCCAGTTGGTGGCTTCCAGGTGGGTGCTGGGCTCTTGCTGTGGGGCCACATGCCCCATATTGTGGTGTTCTCACCATGGTAGGCATCCAATGTTGTCCTGGTGGTAGTGGTGCTGGTGGAGCCATCCAATACTGCCTATGGTGGTAGGAGGCATCCACTTTCCAGGACACATCGAGTCTGTAGCATTTGTGGGTTGCAGACTGTAGTCTGAGGATCAATTTGTACCCTCTCCTGGCTCCTCAGTGGCTGTGTAACGGGGGGATGTCATGGGTCTTCTCTTCACTCTCCTCCTGCAGTGCTGCAGGCATGGATGCTGTGTGGGGAAATGAGATCTTGTGATTATTAACCTGCGCTATGACTAGAGGGCTCCAAGACACGACATTGACATGTGAACCCTTGAGTGACAGAATGGTATCCCATGCATTGTGTTGCAATGCTTGGGATACCATCCTGACACTCGTTGATTAATCAGTTTGACGAGAGCATGTACATTGATGGAAGTAACCTATAGTGCTTGAGTTTGGTTATCATATATATCCTGAAAAGTGGTGACGTCAAGGAATACCTCCTTGCCATCCTCACTGTTCAAGATACATATGATAACCAAAGCTCAACCATGACATATCTGATGTGTGTTTGTTCTGGTTCTCCTGGTGTCTTAAATGTACCCTTTGTGTGCTTCTAGAACACTTAAATGCATTTTGGTACAATACAAACATGTTTATTCTTCAATGTATTATTAGACATATTAAAGGAAGCCCATCCCAATCCAATATGTGTCTGTTGATATTGATGTTGGATTATTCACATTTCCAGATGGAAAAAGAGGTTTGGGTCATGTATCCGTTATACTTAGGAAAGTATGTCCCTAATCACAGGAGTCTACTGATTAAATGGGGAACATGAGTGGAGTTGGTAATTTATTGCTGCAAGTAGATGATGGTGGAGATTCACTAAGGTGTGATGATGGAGGAGGTGATAATAGAGTTGAATAAATGGAGATAACTTCTATCACTTTTCCAGTTCCTTTGTTATTCTCTGGAGCCTGTGCACTGAGATTGCTCGGATTTGAAAGATCTAATTGCATAGGTTCCATAGAATAACATAGGAACTGGAGAAATGAAATGACCAGAGATGTCATCTCCACCTAATCAACTCATCACACACCTTAGTGGATAACCACTTAAGTTCTCCCTGAATAGTGTAATAATTTGACCAGACTAGTGGCTTCTTCATGCTCCTGTCTTGTAACCAAACACAACATTGATCTCAATAATTAACCTTAGATTACTAGGTGTGTGATGGATCTTACCTTATCAGAGTGTGAATCCCACTATATATTTGTTTTGATAATCTACCCTGCAAATGATTTATCTAACCCAAATACATGGTTGACTAAGGAGTAGGTATCAGTAGTTCAAGTTGAACTCAGATCATGGCTCCCTTCATTTTGTTTTGCTTTGTTAGGTGGATTGTGAGTTGGAATTGGACAACAGTGTATGTGCTGTGTCTGCTTACCCATGGTACAACATCTTACAACCAAGTAATATGTACAGGAATTGTGTTCACTGCATTGCTTTGCAATTTATTGGAGACATCTCTGCAATTTAACCTTTTATGAACCAGAAGCATTCGCAGACATAAATGTGATGAATAAGTGTTGTTTTATTTTGGGGAAACATCACAATTTTTTTTTTTTTTGTGGGGGAAGACTTTTGAAGGGTCTGTAAGGGTGGATGCCCTCACAGACTGGCCAATCTTGTGGTTCTGGGGGTTGGTGTAGGGGTGTTGTTGCTGTTGATCCCTCCGTGGATTGCTGTTCTCTCCATCAGCAGGCTCTCCCTTCTCTTTGTTTTCCTCATTTGACCAGTATCTGGCCCAATATGTCCATAATCCCTGTGTAGAACTGGCAGATCTCGCTTGCCAAAATCATCTGTAGGGATGGGTGAAAATGTTCGCCTCATATCAAAATCGGTGAATAATGGCACTTCCTGCTTGGTGAATAATATCCCTTGAAAAGTGCTGTTCTTCCACTTTTTTGCCTAGCTCACTCCATTTAAATCAACAGGTAGAGTATTTTGTAAGGAATATATGTAGGACTTAGACTTTTGTTAGGCCTCAGCCCAGAGGAAACATTGATTAATAGGACTTAGACTTATTACTAATGCCATAAGCCCTGAAGAAACATTGATTAGTTGTAGGAAATTAGATCTGTGTTAGACCCAAGCCTTGAGGAAACATTGATTTTTTATTAGAGACACAAGCCCTTGGGAAACATTGATTTGTAGTCACAAGCCTTGAGGAAACTTGACTTGTGTTAGGTCCAAGCCCTGAGGAAACATTGATTTGTAGGACTTAGGCTTGTTAGAAACAATAATGCCCTACTAGCCTATTGCCAGCTGGTCAAGTCATGTTGGCCAGTGGCCACTGGCCATTGTTTAACCCCTTAAGGACAGGCGGTCATGGGACATTTCCATCCCATAATGACCGCATAGGCGCACTTGGATGCGCCGGTACACGTGACCTGTCACGT
This sequence comes from Rhinophrynus dorsalis, assembly GCA_037306005.1. Taxonomy (NCBI): domain Eukaryota; kingdom Metazoa; phylum Chordata; class Amphibia; order Anura; family Rhinophrynidae; genus Rhinophrynus; species Rhinophrynus dorsalis. Next base: position 324,107,337 of record CM074721.1, read on the forward strand.
TTATCGGTGCGTCATTATGGGGCTTGAAAGAGATCGCTCCGATCTTGGAGCGGTCTATTTCAGGCCCTATTTTTACTTACAGCGCTCCTGGTAGAGCGCTGTAAGTAAAAAGTATGTGACGTACCATGACCGTCATCGGTCCTTGAGTAGTTCAAGGACCGTGACGGTCCTGGTACGTCAAGGGTCCTTAAGGGGTTAATGCCCTGGTGTAATTGTGGAATTTCTTGCTGCTGCTGAGTTTTTTAATCAGGATGATTAGGCAGCTCAAAGGGAATGGGATCAACAACAGCAGTAACATGGGTGATGGACGATGAAGGTTCCTTGGCTGAGGCAGTAGCAGCTCCATAACTAATCCCCACCACTCCAGGTATATGTGGAGAAAAGAAGAAGTTGGCCAATAATGCTTCTCCACCTGCCCCTACTCCAAAATCATTTGTGCGTTGTTACTAGTATAGAAATGTTTCCCTTGAGAGCAGGAACTGTTCCTCTCATCAGCAACTGCAAATTGCACAGTGTATGTGGTAAATAAGGGAAGGACTGGGAACAATGGGTACATCTGAACTCACATCAAACACATGGCACAACTATATCCAAACACCATGAAACGTAGGGTCCCCAGTGTGAAATCCTCCCACCAGAAACCAAGTACTGCTGATGTCATTATGTCCCTTGTCCACTCCCCACTAAGGACACATGACAACTTGCAGACACTTTAATAGTAATGATGAACCCTCCCTGCCACCAGCTTAGTATATTCTGTGATATGGAATCTCATCAGATGCCACTTGATGCCCTGCTTGTGATTTTCTTCCACCACATTGCTATGTGTGGTCAGTGCACCACAGTACATGCACTGACCCTGACTGTATGAGGTGCTCCCCAGGATCTACCCCTAATCCTACTGACACAGCTGTCCCTGTCCTCTGTGTGCCTCTCCTTGGTTGTGTCCCCTCCACCCAGCTGGTCTCCCTCTCCCACGCCTTCCCTGACCGGAGATGCCCTCTTGACCTTCCTCCTCTCCTGCTCCTGTCCCCAGGAAACTGTGAAAGAGGAAAGATCCAGTGACCAGCTTTGTGAGTGGCGCAGTCAGTCCACTGTCTGAGATCAAGTGAAGAGGTTAGTTCTAGAAGACGGGAAGCCAAGGGAACAGAGGGGTCATCAATATGACAGTTAAAATCACCCAGAATAAGGACAGGATTGTCAGTGGAGAGAAAGAAGGAGAGCCAGGATTCGAAATCTGAGAGAAAGTTTGAAGGAGAAGAGGAGTTAGCAGGTGGCCTGCATATTACAGCCATGCACATTGACAGAGGGTAATAGAGCTGGATTGCATGTATTTCAAATGAGGAAAAGTGCACAGATGATGGGATTGAGAGGGTCTGAAAGCAGCAGTGGAAAGAGAGAAGGAAACCTAACCCCCCCACCCCAACCAGTAGAGCGAGGGGTGTGTGAGAAGCAGAACCCTCCATAAGAGAGTGCAGCATCCACCGCTGTGTCCTGTGCAGACAACCAAGTTTCTGTGAAAGCAAACAACTGCAGTGATTGTTTACAGGAACAGTCATGAATGGGGGTTGTCCACTAGACATCATCATGAATATAAACCAGTGTCACTTAAGCAAAAAGTTACTGGGCAAAGGACAAATGCATTTTGCTTGCTAACAAAATTTTAAGGTATATGTTGCTGTAGGACTCACAGCTTTGACTTCCAGCTACTTATTTCTCCACTACAGCCCTCAGAAGAAGTGATATTATGTTGGGAAATGTCGAACCGTAGGAAACATAGGAAAAAAAATCTGTTAGAATAGGAGAAAACTGTGTTGGAATAGGAGCAAAATTTGCTGGAATAGCTGAAAAGGGGGAACATTTTTCATAGAACCATGATAACCTGTGTATGTTTTATAATTTTAATAAATTATATTGGATCTTGGAACATTTGGAGCCTCCGCCTGTGATTTGACCTGCTGACAAACTCTGTACCCGAACGGAGACGGGAATATTCTCCATTGGCAAACTAAGCCAGCAAACTTGATAACAAGGACCTGGCCAAACTTTAATGTGAGTATAAATGAGATCAATTAATTGTTGCTTTAATAACAATATTGCACTATTGGCGCTCCTTTGGCTTTTGTCTTTTGGGATTGATTCTACCGTTTTGGGGAAATGAGGAAGAAGTTGAGCAGCCGAGAAGGATACTGTTGCTGGAGACAGTGAATTACTCCAGAGGCTTTCAAGTTGGACTGGACGTATGTCTTCTCCAACACATTCATTTTGTGAGCATACATCTTTATGATTTCATTGGTGGAGGTGATTTCAATTTTATTGATACACACAAGGGCGCCCAACTTTTCTCTTCCTCCTTCTTTTGACACATTTTTCATAGAAGAAAAGGAGAAAACTTCCATTAAAAAAGAGAAATATCATCATTTTTTTGCGAAAAGTCATGTGGGAAATTTTTCTTACTTTTGGTCCACCCCTATTCTTATCCTGGTCCCGGCCTTGGCTCATCTGGGGTCAAACAACTGGCTTTGCAGCCAGCAATCCTAAGTTAAAATAACTGAGTATCTATTAAATTAACCAATTTTGTGCTAGAGACTCTAGAGAGATCTCAAATGCATTATTTCACAATGAGTAGAAAATTCTAGTGTCCAAGGCGTTAACATTCCCTTTCGATGAATTTGAATGTTTTCTTACTCATGGTACAGCTTTTTTGCACTATAATTGTTCCACTTTTGCGTTTCATAATTATAACCCATTTGTCTAAAGGGAATTATTAAATCAGATATTATTCACAGAAAAAACACTAACCTAGCATGGCATAAATGGAATTTACAATGTCAGATTGGACACATTCAATGTCAGATTGGGCAAACATATGGAATATGACGTTTAATGTGGGGAAGTGTAAAGTCATGCATTTCGGAGGACACAATCCCAAGGCTACTTATGAACTTAATGGAATCATTTTAGGGAACTCATTGCTAGAGAAAGACCTGGGTATCCTTGTCAACTACAAACTTGGAAACAGTGACCAGTGTCAAACAGCAGTAGCAAAGGCAAACAAAATCCTGTCTTGCATAAAAAGAGGTATCGAAGCAAGAGTGGATAACATTATTTTGCCATTATACAAATCTTTGGTAAGACCTCGCCTTGAGTATGCAGTGCAATTTTGGGCACCTGTTCTGAAAAAGGATATACTAGAACTAGAGAGGGTACAGCGGAGAGCAACAAAATTAATTAAAGGAATGGAGGACTTGACACATGAGGAATGACTAAACAAACTTGGTTTATTTACTCTAGAGAAACAACGACTAAGAGGAGACCTTATCACATTGTACAAGTATATGAGAGGTCAATACAAGGATCTCTGCGGTGAGCTATTTATTCCAAGGCCTGATCAGGTGACCAGGGGACACCCCTTGAGATTAGAGGAAACAAGGTTTAAACCTCCAGCAGAGGAAGGTTTTTTTTATGGTAAGGTCTGTTAAATTGTGGAATTCGTTGCCCAGGGAGGTGGTAATGGCAGATACATTGGATAGATTTAAGAGAAGATTAGAGACATTTCTTTCAAAAGGGAACATACAGAGTTATACTGTTTATCAGTAGGCTGATCAGGAAGGTCTGATAAAGACTAATTTAATTGATAGCAGGAAAGCTATAAAATTCTCAGTTATTGGGGTATGAGGAGAAGGTTGAACTTGATGGACTTGTGTCTTTATTCAACCTAATTTACTATGTTACTATGTTAGGCTTCTGCAGGATTTTATGTTAAGGCTACTGTGGGATGTAGTATGTTTATCTGCTGGTATTTTAGTTTTTATGAGTGTGATGCAACTCTCAAAATTTTTTTGTACATGCAAACCCTCAAAAATGTCTTTTGTCTCCTACATACACACACATGCACACAGAGCATGGTGGTTTTTAGGGTCTTTTGGAACAAAATGTCACTATGTCCATTGTCAGCTGCAATAAATATAGTCATTATTTGCCTGGGAATTTTTTTACAGTCTTCATAACAAAGAAATAGCATACTTTTTTGTTGTTGTGTGAAAAGCTGAAACTTTATAAAAGCTTACATCTACATTTTATTTCTAATATAAGACATTGATGTAGTGAACGGTATAAGCAGTTGGTGCAAAGGCATTTTAATTATGCATTGTAATAGTCAGAGGTGTCTCTAGAAGCCACTTGACCCTGGTGCAGAAATTGTCATGGGCCCCCCCGACCATTTTGCCCCCAGTCTCCACATTGCCCCCCACTGCCCCTAATCTCCAAATTGCCCCATCTTCACATTGCCACCACATTTCTCTCCAAGCTCCACATTGCCTCAACATTGTCCCCGAATCTCCACATTGCCACCACATCTCCACATTACCTCCCAATCTCAACATTGCCGCTATTGACCCCCCCATCTCCTACCTCCATGGTGGTCTAGCGGTGTGGCACGAGAGGTCTGTGCCTCCTTCGGCACAGACCTCTATAGAGCTAAAGCTCCCGTGCAGTTCTCAGTAATGTAGAGCGCTGGGAGATGATGTAATTTCACAGCGCTCTGCATTACTAGAGCACCGGAGATGGAGATCAGCAGTTAGATGTCTGTGCCGAAGAAGGCACAGACCTACTTGTTGTGGTGCCGGGTGAGGGGGTCGCAGGGGGCGGCTGGGCCCCTTGAGTGATGGGGCCCGGTCGCAGGTTTGACCCCTGCGATCCATATTGTTAAGCCAGTGATAATTCTGTAAAAGTAAAACCCCACATGATGTAAGAAGATAAACCCTTTGAGCATCAGAGAGGTATCCAACCCACTCAACAGAATGCATCTGCTACTTCTCTGGCACTGAAAGGGTTGAATGATCAGTACTTTTTATGCGAAAATATTGCTGCATAATATAGGGGTAATCCCACTGCTGGCAGAATATTCATTTACATATTGCATCTCATACTTTTTTATTATTATTAAACTACAGTTTTCAGTTGTGATCACCAGAGGATGCTGTTTGCATCACCTGTTACGGAGATCTGTAATGTATGATACAAGCTTTCCCAGACTGCATAATAATCAGCATTTTGAAACACAACTGACACTAAAGTCTGGTTGTTAATTTTGCTTAAAAGTAATTTATGTATTTTAATATCTTTTGAATGAAAAATATCTGTGCCAATATTATTGCTAACAATTTAAAATATAACAAAAACCCTCCTCTTTTTGATGACAACGTATTTTATGCAGAAAGTGTATGTATGCATCCAACTCATTAGTGTGTATACTGCATATTCATACTATGAGCCCAACAGAAAACATCCTTTAGTATAACTTCCACATAAAAAAAAATCTGAACAATTAGGATGCTAGAAAGGACTCCCACATTGTTTTAAAACATATTGAAGACCACAACAACATCCTTTGGGTTAAAAATGGCCATTAAATGGGGGTGGGTTTTGTAAACTATAAAATAGACATGCTCAAAAATAGGCATATTAACCTGCCTAAGTTTTTTTCTGCTGTACCTCCTGCTACCATACCTGGTCTATTTCAAATTTCTATGAAATATTACTACCTTTACTATTTCATCATTTTTAATGTTTAAAGAGCACAAAGATGTTAAAGGGATAGTAAAGTTTCACACAAAAAGCAGCTCCTTATGCTCACTTAAGTTTGTCCCTTGCTGCGATCCATCTGGACAGTCTTGCTGCTCTGAGGTGAGCAGTGTTCCATTAATAAAAGGGGCAGGAGGTGGATACTTTATCATTCAATTACTCTTGAAACACAACTCAGACAATATTGCTCTCCACGGCCCAAATACTATGAAGATCAATCTGAGCTGCTTTTTGTGAAACATTTCTATCCCTTTAATGATTAAATATGCCAATTATGAATTATCAATTGAAAATGTTGCATGGTTTTGAAATGTGTTTTCACTTTAAAACCTCCTCTGTTGCTTTGTACTCTAATAGAGTCTGAACAGTACAACTTCAGCTATGCTACCTCTTAAAATAATAATAATAATATTATTATTATTAACAGTGCACTTCAGACAAAACTGGCATATGAATTTTAGGTATTGCAGTTATGCAATTCTAAAAACATACAACCTGAGGATTCCTCTTCTTGGCTTTGCCTAGTGTGATGAATTAATTTTTTATGCATATTATAAAAAAAATATATCATATAATCATATTTTGAACAAGCATGATACTTAGATACTATGTATAAATGTAAGATCGGAGCAAACCACCTGCAGAAATGTATGACATTAACACATGTGGTGCTAGTGAAGTCTACAGTGCATAGCTTGCAATATATTAGACACCTATAACATCCTAGGGGTTAATATTTTAATTTCTCACATTTAATACAAGGTTTTGTTTTGTCCCAGAACCTGTTCACAGTACTCCTCATGCATATGCCTCATAGTGCTTTATTCTGTACATCTTTGGAGAAGCCTTACATCTTTGGACTCTAAAAATATATTTTGTGGTGATATGGACATCAATCTTAAAATTATTGCTTACATCTATACCATTTTAATTAACATGAATTTTGCATGCACATTAAAACACAATCTGCCAAAGCGGAATTTTCTAAAACGAAAGGTACAGTTCCTCCTTTCATGCTATACTTCCACATCTTGTCGCTTGGGTCTCCATTGGCTGGGGATTAGTGCAACAACTTTGTATTATGTTTCAGGTCCCTGGTAACAGAATCAAACAATGTGATGCAATGCCAGTGGCCACCTGATTTTCGCCAAACGTTTGTCTTTGTCACTCCTATCCCCACTGGCTGGAGATCAAAGTGGCAAGATTAAATTACATTTCTTTTTTTATTTGTTCTCCTGTATTATAAATGTCACCCTGTGTCCCAAAAAAATTGTTCTTGGGCTGTAGTGTGGTGTGATTTATTCCAGGACTCTAAAGAGACCCCTTTGACTCCTATTCCCTGGACCTCTGCTATTTTGGACCGGCACGATTACCTCTCTGTAGCCGCATAACAGAGAGAGAAGCCCGGCATGATGACCAGGGACCACATGCATAGCCTGGCTTCCATTACACTGATGGCAACAGTGGGACCTCTTTCTCACTAACTGAGGGTCCAAATCACCATCTAGGATTGAGCCAGTAGAGATGACAGACATATATTTGCACTTGAGCATGACCACCCTCTACAGGACTTGGCAACAGAGCAGGGATGGAATGGTAGGAGCCTCAAGAAACCAGAACTCCTGGCCCTTATGAGGGAAACCAACAAGGATACTGTGAGGCTAGCCCACTCAACTGATCTACCTCAGGATCCGAGTCCTAGCCCTTGGTCCAGAATCTCGGGTTCCATGGTGGGGCCTCCCTGCGATGAACCAGCAGATACAGTTTCAAGGAAGATCCAGAGGCTCCTCGCCTTTCTGGGACCCAACCAGCAGAAGGAAGGAAGTGGAGATAAGGATAATGGTGGCTGCAGAGCAGGAGTATTTGGCAGTACTGACCCACAGCCAGTTGTCTCTTACCAATTCCACAAGTGACCATTTTGCCGATCACAGTGAGAAAACTATCTAGTGACACCTCAGTCATTTAAGGCATTCAATGACTGAACAGATGACATTGACAGCTTCCTTCAGGACTTTGAGCAACAGTGTCAGCTAAACCATGTTGACCCACAGGAATAGGTTGCTGTGTTGGTGGGAAAACTCACTGGCTGAGTGGCAGGTGCTTACCGGGCCATCCTGGATGAGTGGAGCACAGAGTACCCAGAGGTTAAACGATGGTTGCTGGCCAGATATGCTATCACCGCAGACACTTATCGCCAGTGGTTCAAGGAAACCCACCACATACATGGCGTGGGCACACATTATGGACAATGCCTGCTGAAATTGGTTCCAGGAATATGGTGCTATGTCTTTAGATCTGCCAGCAGATCTTACTGGAGCAGTTTTATCATAATACCACATTGCAAATTTGGGATTGGATCCAGGATTAGGGATCCTGCACCCTTACTGAGGCTGCCCAATTGGAAGATAAGTTTGAGGAAACATGGAGGTTGGGCCTATGATCAGATACAGTACATGGCCCTGCAGACATGCACCCAGCACATTTCCATCACTGCCTCTGGCCTTGGCTACTCTTTTGGCCAGGGCAGCCAATATTTCTACTGCCCTGTGCCCCTCGGTTCCTTACCAGCCACAACCTTCAGGTCATGACTCCTACGGGTGTCGGCAGAGAGGACATCTGAGGAGCCAGTGCTCCTTCTCCAGATTGTGCTTATCATAGCGCTAGGCACCCCCCTCTTTGGACCCTCACCCCATCAGGCTCACTGTGTATTGGGCATTTCCAATACCTCAGTGAAGGAGGAACTGCGATCAGAGGAGTACTATTGACCTGACCTGGTGGAAGTTACTCAGCCAGGGAACTCGGACATGGACTGGGGCTACTACTGTGAGGTGGCCCTGGCTCAGGTACCCACACAGTTCCATGGATACCAGACAGTCAGGTTGATGCCTGGATTACCCACGAACATGCTTCTAGGAAACCTGGACCATATGCAGAGACACTTCACCGCAGGGTCCCCCACAGCTGAATGTCAGTTCATCACCCAGGCCAGAGCCAGTCACACCCCAGTAAGCCACTATACTTGGACACAGTTACTAGTCTCCTCCCAACATCATGCTGCCCTTCTCACTCTGTCCCATGAAATTTCCCTGGCTGGACATCTTGGAACAAGATGCACCGAATACTGGCTCACAAGAGCATTCTTCTGGCCCAGACTATGCAGTGACGTGTGCATCTTTTGTCACACTTGCGACATGTGTCAGCTGACCTGGAAAAGGGGACACAGTCCCCCAGCACCCCACTATAGGAGAACCCTTCCAAAGAGTGGCCGTGGACATAGTGGGAACCTTGGGCAAGCACAGCCACACTGGGAATAGGTTTATCTTGACAATGGTGTACTTTGCCACCCAGTATCCAGAGGCAGTTGCTCTAGCCAACATTACCATGGAGACTGTAGCAGAGGCCCTAGTGAAGATATATAACCAGGTGGGGTTCCCCAGGGAGATGTTGTTGGACCAGGGCACCCAGTTCCCATCTGACTTGCTACAGCAAGTGTGTTCTTTATGCAGGGTGAAGCCCCTCCAAACCACAGCATATCACCCCCAAACCAAAGGTCTCAGGATAAGGTTCAATGGGGCCTTCACTGAGTCACACCATGAATAGAAACAATAACTCTCACTCTTTTGTACTAGGAGGTGCCTCAGGAGTTCACGGGATTCTACCCCTTTGAACTGTTGTTTGGGCAGAAAGTCAGTGGACTCCTGAATATCCTCCAGTACTGGAAGGGGAATTGTGACCTAGAGGAGACCCCCAACATCATGGATATATTGGAATTAAAGAACAGGTTAGAAACCCTGATCCGCATAGTCCGAGAGAACTTGCGGGATGCCTAGGACAAGCATAAAAGGTACTATGACTAACACTCTAATGACTGAAATCTTAGCTCTGGAGAAAACATATTAGCCCTATGACCAATCCAATGGAGCAAATTTCAGACAACAGGCAGGGGACACCACCTGTGTCACAGAGTATGGGTCCCAGCAGTAGGCGAGATGGACCTGTCTTAGTAATGCTCTTAAGAGTTACCATGACTGAGCAAAGTCAGTCCTGGCTATCTACACCCTCAGTCAGTCATGAGGCTGAGGAATAGGAGATCCCGACATCCTGGCAGCTGCCCAGACTTACCAACAGGCAGACCCTATTTCTAGATCCACAGCTAGCCCTTAGCCAACAGGAACTGGAGGTCTTAACCGATGGCCTACCCTATTCTCTTCCCTGCCAGGGTGCACATCCCTTACCCAACACCAGGTAGAGAAACCTGGCCAACCTCTACTTCGGCAGTCTGCCTACCAGATCCCTGAGGTTGTCAAGGCACATATTCACAGGGAGACCCTTAGCTACCCTTAAGGGTAATATAGTTCTTGGGCCTCACCAATAGTGCTAGTGCCCTAGAAAGATGAACTCCTTGGCGAGAGGGGACACTTTATCATTCAATTACTCTTGAACTACAAATCTGACAGTACTTAAATAACACTCTCCACAGCCCAAATACAATGAAGATTAATTGGAGAGGCTTTTATTTTAAAACATTACTATCTCTTTAAAGGATGGACTAAACTGGCCCATGAGCATATAAGGCTCTCCTGCCATCTGTCTATGTGGGCTATCCAGCCACAATACACTACTGCAACCAGGCAGCTGGAATTCCTGCCTCACATTTTGTAGGCGACAGCTCGGTAATTGGTCACCCCTAATCTGACATTGTATAGGCATGGGAGGGTAGTTGACTGGTAGGTAACCTGTTGATCAAGTTGCAGCTTGTTGTACATTATTACACAGGGTTTGACTTTGTTCAACAGGTAGACAGCCCGCTGATTGGGTGCTGCTTGTCAAATCTTGTCGCTCCAGTCCCCATTGGCTGGAGATTGGTGTGACAAGATTGAATTATATTTCAGGTCCTGTGTAACAGACTCAAACTGTGATGCAATGCTTTTCACCATACATTTGTCCTTGTCTCTCCAATCCCCAATGGCTGGAGATCAGAGCAGCAAGATTAAATTATGTTTAAATATTCTTTTTTATCAAGTTAGGCTTCAAATTACACAATTCCTGGTGTGTGATAATTCATTGTTTAGTTCTTCTTTTCTGTTCTACCCAATGTTGCTTATACTTTGCTGGAAAAAAAAACAGTCTTGCAGTCAAGTACAGTGAGATAACACAGTTAATGCAATGTACAGTAATCTAATGTAAACTTTTCTAGGAAATTCAACTACTGGATCATGTTCTGAAGCTTGAGGAGAGGAGGGGGGTCATCCTCAGGGGAAATGTGGGAATGGGAACATATGCAGACATGGTGATGGATTTCCATAGTTTTTAAATTATTAAGAGTTACAATGCTTGGAATACAATATATAGACCAAATTGCTAGTACAAGTTATTAGAATCTTACAAAAACCAGAACTATCTAAACAATTTTTAAGAGAAGGTAACTCCATGAGCTATAGGAGTTGAGGGCTCATGTCAGCTATGAACTATTATATTTGTTTGAATTATGTTTTTTGTTTATTATTTTATTGTGTTAGCATGGATATAGAATTGCCATTGTGTAGAGTATTATTAATGTTTGCAAATAAATGTTTATCTGTCACTTAAATCACTAGCATATCATTTATGTTGAAGACAGCAGCTTATTTCAAATTTCCAGCCCTCCTTTTTTCCCTGGTGACATTTTTAATAATACAAAAGGCAATTTTTAACTTGTTCTATTGAGTGAGTACACAGTTATGCAGTGCTCTGGAATGAGTAAGTCACTGAAATTAGTGGGAGTGGGATCCTACACACTAGCATGCCTCACCTGCATAATAATTTCATAGCATATTTTTACGACTGATATACCGGTATACCTGAGCATAGGTTAAAAACTGAAATTAAATTTGAAAATTCTCAATAAAATAAAGGGTATTTATAAAGAACTGAAGGAACTCTTTGGGAGCAAATGGAGGTGGGGGTGGGTATGGTTTAGGAATTTGGTTTGCATTTCCACAATATTCTATTGCTGGAGAAGCAGAATAGAAAATACTTTGCCATGCTATGTCTATAGGGATAGGGATTCTCTGCTAATCTAAATTCACTGTTGTTACCTGTCTATCAGGTATAATAGACTGTTTGTGATTGCCGTCAGTCCTACTGCCCATTGTTCCAGCGATCACAATCAACCCTTTGTTTTCTCTAATTCATGTAATCTGGTTGTTGTTCTAGTGTTCCTTATGGTCTCCACTTGTGAATTAAACTACCATTCTATTTCATGATATCACCAGAGTGTGGACAATAGTCCTCCCCCTCAGGGTGTACCTGATAAACATATTCAGGACAATAAATGAGCTAACAGCACACAAGCCCAGGGTATTCCAACTATCAGAAAAACAACAGCTGGCCAGCCAAACTCTATCAATTGGACATATTGGTAGTCAATCTTATTACTAGCCACACTGATCAATCGACTATTCTGGAACAGCTTCAGTCCTCTCTCTCATTAGTGACATTTATTCTCCCAGAGAATCATGCTCCCTATTTCTCCCTAGCAGAGTCAATTCTTCAGAAGCTTCCTCCTGTTTGGGTGATATTTTCCAACAAAAAGCCATGGGTTTTGCTCCCATTTTCTTCTTGTGTGTATTACCCTCCAGTGTTAAACCCCATAGTTCTTCACAGGCATTTATTAATCAGTGCTGTGTATTACAAAATACAGTAGTAGAAAACAACTTATTAGACACACTTAAATGCATTTTAATAAATGTTGTACCTTTAATGGCTGTGTGGTATTAGACTGCAAGCTTTCAGGACCTTAGATAATTTGTCAAGATTGTTATATACAATGTGCCTGACAACAGGATCTAAATGGTTTTGAAAGCTACTCCAAAAATGTTTGAACTGTCAGTGCCAACCTATGACCAACTAAGAGCCAATATTCTCTAAATGCTAAATAAAAAAAGCACAAATAACTCAATCTGTTAGTCATGCTAGTGCTGGTCTAATAAAGATCTGGATTTAATACCAACTTAGTTTGTCTCCTTATTTTTGATTCAAGAAATGTTACCAAATGCAATAACGAGCTATTACATTGCTATGTACATTAAAATTTGGACTCATGTTTTTACCTTTATTAGTTGGAGGCATGGGGCAAATATACATTAGCCTGGTCAAACCCTGATAGTTTCAGTTCCTAGCACTGGAGGAGTCCATGCTAGAGGAGGATTGTTGCTTGTCTCAGTTACTGACTATGAGAACAACAGTGAGTAACTCTGTCATGACCATGGCTGATGCAGTGTATGGAGTGTGGGGAGGATTCAGGTGGTGATGGGCTGGTCGGATCAATACCTATCCACCCCTCTATGGACTAATTCAACCCTGAAACACCTGAATTGCCTGGGTTTTGGTGCAATCTGGGCCGGCTATGGAATTACTGAGTTAGGGCATATTTATGCTAACAACTGCTTGAAATCATTTAAGCAGCTACAGAGAGAGTTTGGTATCCTCCATCGCTTTTTCTACTTGTATTTATGCCTTCAGTATGCACTTAAAATGTAATGAGGGAATAGGAACCGTTATTGAGCGGTTCCATCTCCTGTCATCCACGTTGACTAAATGGCTGGACAGGCCAATGACCTTTTTTTTAACAGTGGCTTGATACTCTTGCCCCTCAAGGTGATCTTCTCCTGAGGTAGAAGTAGGAGGGGGACCTTGGGGTGCTGGAGGAGTGGTAGTGGTCCAGTGGCTAAGGTTCTAAGATTAGTAGTCATGGGACAGCCTTTCATGGTCGTCATCAGCTCATTCAGTAGAAACTTCTTCATACGGCTTACTTTACCTTGGAGAGGCTACACAGGTTGGGCGCTAGGGACAACAACCTCTATGCAAGATGCTCTCCTGCAACTGGTACTTTTCTACACATTGTTTGGGACTGTCCTGAAGTCTTTTGATTTTAGGAGCAGGTCTGTTCCTCTCTGTCTGGGGTTCTGGACAGACAAATCCCCCCCTGACTACAAAGTTGGGTATCCTGTCTATTTTTCCTGATTACTTAAACTATCAACATTTTAAATCTTGTCTGAGTGAGACTTTGGTTATGGCACGTAAGATAGTCACTATGAAGTGGATGTCTGCCATCTCGCAAGTATTGGGTGAATCTGGTTAGCCAAATCTTCTGCACTATCACTTGGTCCCTGCTCACAGGGGGACCCTGCACAAGTTCCATGCTCTCCGGGGCACTTGGATGTCTCACTTTAGGATGATTCTTCTCCTTGATTGCGTGAGTAACTTTTGCCTGAATAGTGCTGAGGTCAGTTGGTCCGGGCTGCTGGAGGGAGTAGGTGGAGAGAGACCCCCTTTATTGTTTTTTTTTGTTTTGTTATGTTTTTGTTTATGTTGTTTATACAAAAAGTTTTAGGACACTTCAAGATGATCGACTTGTATCCTCAAAGGCTTGTATACTTCTGTAATTAATATGTATGTCTGGAATGGTACTAACTTTAACTGCATTATTTTATGTTGTGTCCTACTATGTGTTGCATCTTGAGGTTGTCCTTCTTAATAAAAATATTTTAAAAATATGGACTCGTGAATAAGACTTATTTTTCCCCACCAGAACAACTAGGAAAGCATTGAGAGAATAAAATGTTCTTAAATGGCCCAATGATTCCCATATGGCCTGAACCTTCAAATTCATCAGATATTATGTAAACATCTACACAAATGATGTCAGTCAGTAATATGTTGTGTGCTGTAACCTTTTGCAAGTCTGCATGATGAAATATGTAAGCAAGGGAAATTGTTCTCAACATATGATGAATTAGCAGATGGTTATTTGTGACTACCCTACAGGTGAGTATAGCAGGTGTATATAATTAATTTTTATTTAATATTGTCACATTACTGTTTCAGAATCTTTATTGCCTGTCAGTTATTTTTCAGTCATTATCTGTAGAGGTAGTACAACTGAGAGAACTCTGGAACATACTTACAAACCATTCCTCATATGAAACCATCTTCATTGTTTGAGTAGAGACAAAGCAGAACACCATTAATGCTTAAGCGAATGTAGTTAATCAAATTATCAAGAAGAAAGGAAAGGAAGTTCATATATGACCCATAGAGACCATGAAGGAAAGCAAATTGAATGGTAATGAAAATTTCAGGACATAACATAGCTGAGCCAAAGAGAGACAAATTAAATTCACACAGCTTGCAGCACTTTTCTGCCACAAAGCAACCTACCCCGATGCATGAAGATCAATCCTGTTATTTCCTGTGCACCATATTTGCTTCAAACTTTCCACAAAAGATGTTGCTATTGCTATGGTTGAGTGATTTTTCCTTTGGAACAACAGGCTTAAGAAAAGATGGCAGAAGTTTGTCGTTTTCTGCCTATCTTTTATATGCCCTCAATAATTCCCAGAACAACACTGTAAAACCTTAAAACTTTCCTCTGCTCTACGAGTTTTCATTAATAGAGAGATACACTGGTAAAAAGCAGAGGCAGAACTAGAGCAGAGTAATTAGATTGTAGGGGTAGTTGTAGAGTTATCATCAGTACAACCATGTTGTTGGCTATACCTTGCAGTACTTGTGCACCACACAAACCACCTACTAGCACAATTCTAGCACAGCTGACCTTGAGAAATAACTCTAGCTTGGGATATTACAGATCAGTTCAACTCATGACATCTGTACTTTAAGATAGCTGTTTTCAACAAAAGAACAGGACATTGTCAAATGTCCACCTGAGTCCATAAATGTGGAATTTGCAACTACTGTTCTTGCTGCTGCTGCTGCTCCAGCTGAGTTGTTTAAGCAACAGGATGACTAGGCAGCTGAAAGGGAATGGGATCAAAAATAGCAGTAACATGGGTGATGGATGATGAAGGTTCCACTTGCCGTGACTAGCTCCAGTGATGCGCCTGAGGAAGTAGCAGCATCATAAGTAGCCCCCACCACTTCTGGTATATGTGTTGCTGCTGCTGGCAAGTGGAACCTGTCCTAGTAATCCCACATCACTTGTTGACCCCATTCCCTCTATGTCCACGGTGGTCTGTGGCACACTAACTTGCTCCTCAGCATCCTGCTGCCCTTGCAACTCAGCAGCAGTAGCAGGAATTAGAGCAGTTGCAAATTCTGCAAATTCCAAAAGCTCATTGCTGTTTGGAGGAAGTGATGATCAATGTGACAGAGGGTGCCTTAATGGCACACTTGCCATTTCTTGGTGACGTGAAGAAGGCAGACTGGCAGCAGAAGCAGCAGGCACAGGGAGATGACCTGTGCTCATGCTGGTGGTGGTGGTATTATCGCTGTGGTGACAATTCTGCCTTCTTCAGGATCATGTTCCACATGGACAATGCAGTGGGGGGGAGGGGACTTCCAGGGTCAGGGGAATGGTGTGGGCTCCCTTGACCACTAGTCTGGATGCTCTTAATTGCTTCCCCTACCACTCTCCTAATACTAGTCCCACTGACTGCTCCACCATCACTGTTACTACTACTACTAACACCAACTACACCAATTTCAGCCCCTGAGTCTTCCTCCTCACAGTCACTATTAATAGGAGGATATTGATTACCCCCTCCTTCACTCCTAATGCTAACAAGCTGCTAGACCTTAGCAGTAGTAGTACTAGCACTGGTGGTACTGCTTGGGGACGGCATATGTGACTTAGGGTCATTACAAGACACACTAGCAGCAGATTTAGCACTGGTGGCAACAGGTTCAGCACTGGCAGCAGGCACAGCACTGGTGGTGGCACTGGCAGAAGGTGCAGCATGTCTGACAGCCAGCACTGCACTGGTGGCAGCAGGGGCAGTACTGGCAGCAGGCACAGTACTCTTGCAGCAGGCACAGGCAGCTGATCTGACCTGCAATCACCCTTCTCTTCCTCCCTTGCCATTAATTTCCCCAAGATCCCTAGGGGTGATTTAGGGGGACTGGATTGGTTCTGTAGTGCTCACTTCTTCCTCAGACTCAGACTCAGTGCACACATAATGGTCCTTCCTCCTTTTATTATTTTTATACCTGCTCATAGCGATAGCAGTCACTATGAGCCTCTCCTGCCTCAATTTTGCCTCAGAATCACAGAAGAACAGCACAGCATGTCTACCTCGCTCTGTAGCTGCTTCTATGGTGTTTGACTGCCGCAAATATGTCACGTTTTTATAGTGAAAAGATGAAAAGCACATGAATCAATGGATGGAAATTTTCTAGTCATTAAAAAAATGGCTAAACATTTTGGCCAGTGGGTGAAAAATGTGGATTTTAATCACATGTTTTAAAGCGGATTTTCCCGCTAAAAAGCAGACAACAACGTTTTTTTCATGGAATTTTCCACATGAACAAGGCCAGAGATCTCTCCTACCCCTAGTTGTCACACCAAACATTGACTTGATTTAGATTTTTCTTCTGCTCACTATGCATTTTGTTAATTGATAAATATAAACTATAAGCATGTCTATTTTTGAAAGCATCTTACCTTACAGCATTTTTTTCACACTTGCTTAAAACATTTGCACTTTACTGTATATTTATGTATCTATATATAATGTTTCTCTGTTTGTGTAAATATGTAACTCTTTACTGTAAAAACTATCTAGTACATGAAAATGAGAGAAATATCAATGCATTCTTCCTGGTAAAACATTTTCTAATTAAATAAAATGACTGCTATTAGTGGTGGTGGAGGAAATTATAAGTCTAGCACTTGAGGGAAATTTATAATTCTCTTCTCCGTCGGAAGTTGGAGTAGACATAAGCACTGTTATTACAGATGAAATATTGTCCCAGTCTCTGAGAGATATACACATTGCTATTATGTGCCACTCAGCCTTGTGAACTTTTAGTAGTGCTTCTACTGCTTTTAGTCACTATATGTCTAATACGATGCTGGTGAGTCTCCTAATCAAACATATGGTTGTGCTTTAGGTGACATCTTCTGGAGGAGCTACTTCATCTGTATCAGATGAAAAGGAAGACTCTTGAAGGATATATCTTAGATCAACATCATTAATAATTTTGTCATCATCAGCATAGCCCACTCCTTCTTCATCACTAGTTTCGTATTCTTCTAGGCATTCTAAAGTCTGAAATAGCTTATTTTTACTTTTTCCTTTAGGGAGGTGGCGCTGTTGCTACACAATCCTATGGACAACTCTGGTCCCGGGACCATAATTCTCCATAGAATGGTGTAGCAACAGCACCACTGTACAATTTCAGGCCATTGTGATATTGTACCTAAAAAAATTCAACTTTGAGCTTTAATAACTTTTGAATAAAACACCTTTCAGCAGTGGGAGTACCCTTGTTTTATTCAGGGGGATATACCCTACAACATATTTTTTTTTACATTTTAAGTATTACTTTCCCTTTAATAACGATGAATATGATTTTATTTGGATAAAGTTTCCCAAATAACTACATTTTACCATTTGCCAAAAATTCACAAAGATGTGGAATGCCCACCTGATTCCAATTGTTTCTGGTATTGGATCATTATGACAAAATCTTTCACTGTATATCAATTTATCTCTTCAGGTAATGGTTTCTAAAGCTCCTTCTTATCTGAAGTATGGCGATGTTATCAGGGATTTTGAATCCATGAAGATACAACAAGGCGACCTGTTAGTCACAGCAGATATTGGTGCCTTGTACACCTCTTTTTGTCATGAGGATGGGGTCAGAGCCATTAGTCTCAGTTTTGATAAATATAATTTTTTGAATTTAGAACATCAGAACTTTATCCTTGAGTGCATCGCCTTTATCCTTAGAACTATTTTTTTTTTTGCAAACTAGGGGCACTGTGATGGGTACACACTTTGCCCCTAGGTTTGTCAACCATTTTCTATCCATGTGGGAAGATGAGGTTATTTGGAACAATAATGTTTTTTTTTTGTCACATCTGAAGATATATTGTAGATATATTGATGATATTGTAATGGTATGGCAATGTGGTCCTAGTCTTTTAGAGCAATTTATGGTATATTTGAATTCTAACTGATATGGCTTAGTTTTTACATATGAGTTCAGTGAGAAGGAAATAGACTTCTTAGATCTGAACTTATATGTAGAAAATGGAGAAATTCTATTTAAACAGGTGGATCAGAATACCTATTTCTCCTTTTCGAGTAACCATCCAAAAATTTGGTGTGGAAATATACCTAATAGTCAGTTTATGAGAATTTTAAGGAACTGTAGTAAAATAGAAGATTATTATCAACAGGGAATATTCTTGATGAAGAGGTTCCTAGAACAGGGATATGAGTTCCAAAAAGTCTACAATTCTTTATGTTAGTGTTAAGATAAAAACAATCACATTTGCTTAATTCAGGCTGTAGTTTCAAAGAAGAGACGTTCAGAGATGAGGTGTTATGGAATGACCTAATTAATAATGTGCAACAACAAATTCCCACCTTGAAATTAAATCCTTGGGAGAAAAACAGCACCAGTTCTGTTGTTTTAACTGAAGGTGATAAAAAGGTCAAACATAAAAGAAAAGAGTTAGAAATGTAAATGATATTACAATTCTCCTTTATGATAGAATGATGAAAAAAATAAATAAAAAAATAATTGAGGAAAAGAGACTTAATAGAGCTGGGAACAGTACAATAAAAATAAAAACAGATGGGAAATCTAAAGAGCCTATTTTTGAGAAGAAAAGTAAAGCTAAAAAAAAACTAGGAAATGTAATATATTTTTAATTAATACAGTAGATAATAAGATATGGAAAGATCAAGATGATGACATAAGCAAAAATGATTTTGGCTTATGTTTTGTACCACGTTTTCTGATTATGTACCACAAATATAGAATATATTGGAAAAATATGTAATATTGTCCAACTAATATTAAAATAATTTGCAGAAATAATCCTAATCTTAGCTCCAACTGTTATAAAATACATAAAAATGGAGGTAAAAACAATAACATAAAAAATATTCCAAATGGTAATAATAAAGAACCGTTAAAGGTCCAGAGTCTCTTGGGGTCAAAAACACCAGTTAAAGGTTGCCACTCTTGCGGACATTGTGCCACTTGTGCCAACTGCCCCAAGAAGATTTTGGACTTTAAAGATAATTTTAATAAGAGTTATCATATTAAACGCTTCTTAAATTGTAACAGTACTGGTGTTGTGTATATGTTAGAATGCCCGTGTGGTTTCGGGTGGACTTAAAGAGAATTTAAAAAATGATTATATGAATACAAACATAATATTTCCATAGGTTATCAGGGTAATTCTGTGTCACGTCATTTCTAAGAAGTACACCAAAAGAATGCCAAACGGTTTTGCTTTTGATAAGGTATTATTAGATATAAGAAAGGGTGATCTAGCCAGAATACTTAATAAAAAAGAGATTTTTTGGATATATACCCTTTGGACCTTGGGAATATAGAATTAGCTTATTTCCTATAACTTTTGTTAAGTATAGGGTTTTGTTCAATTATTTATATATTTTGATAGCGTTTTTTGTGAGGCTTGTACGTTATTCATACATGTTTCGGAATTGATACTTATCCTTAAGGTTGTTAGATAGATGGCGCAACACAAAGTATTACATGCCTCTCCAATATATGTGTGTATTTAAATTCACTCAGTAGTAGCATAGTAGTGTAAAACTTGTAATGGTATTTGTCCACAATATATTAATATAGTATTTTTTTTTGCATACTACATGATCCTTATAAGATATAATTTGTAAAGCCTATATATTTGAACCTATGTATGTATGTACGCTTATGTTTATTTCTGTTATGTCACACTTGGTTGGAAGAGGTTAAATCATTGCATTCGATGAGTATAGAGGGCTTTGAAAAGATTTATGACCCTCTCAAGGTATCGTTGTGATTCTAACTAATTGGACAAATTACTGACTAAAAGATTTAGAATTTAAAATTCAGGCACTTCATAGAGTATTTCCACAGAGCTTGATAAAGCACCCAGTGTTTTGAAACACTTTGCATCAGTGGAGATTCCCATCTTTCCTGGCTAGGATATTATATGCGGTGTCTTAATTTTTACTCACTAAAGATATGTGAGCTTTTTCATATTATACCATCTGTATTTTCATTATAACGTTTGTTTTATAGTAGCTCCTACTAGGAGTACTCTAATTTTATGGGAGACACCTGAAGTGAATGTTTCCATTACTATAGTGTACTCTTTTTTTACACTGATGTTTTCCTGTGTATTCTTTATATATGGAATAAAAGTATATTTATATGTATATTTTTATACGTGTCTGATATTCTTTTGAATTTTTAATTTTTTTCTGTTTTTTATATGTTTTTATATTTTGTCCTTTTTTATATTTATTAGATATTGGGAGATATATATTTGGAGCTTTTTTAGATTGGAACTTCTGTCTGCCTGATCTGTATATTTGCTCTGATTAAAGTCGGTGCATTTAAAGGCGAGGTCAGCTCTCAAGCCATATACTTTATGATTATCTGTTGATGTGGAGGAGGAGGTTTAACTGGTAAGGTTGGAACCGGAGGCCTGATAGCTGCAAGACCAAGCTGACATTTTTTCACCTTTATACAAACTCTAGCTTTGGTGACTGTTTTACTATATCGCGTTTGGAACAGTTTACTTAGGACATCTTTGCGATACTATCTGCAAAAGGAGCGCCCTCACATTATTATCTTAAAACTGTTTGTGTGTAATGTCTTGCTTTTCTCTAAATAATATATCATGTAGTCTCTGTCTCTAGTGTTTGCTGATCTCAGTCACAGCTTAGGTCAAGGTCCCTGCATGTCTTGTCACCAATTAGTCAAATGTTTTTTTTGGAGTTTACATAAATAACTATATTAGTAACAAATTCTATTCAGATAGTTCTCATAAATAAAGTACCACGCAGGTGTTTCCTTAACTCTATAAGAAAAATAACAAAATTGGTTGTAAATAGAGGCTGCTAAATATAAAACCTCCCCACCTGGAAATAAACATTAAAATGAACACTAAAAAATAAGTTAGGTGGTGTCAAAACTTAAAACAGAATTAAAATACGGGATACAAACTGGGAACTCTGTATAGAATTGAAGCCCTAGATCTTGTATTTACAAACTATTGTTGATTAAATTTATGGTTACATTGCATTACTGTCACAGTAACTTGTTTCCAGCACTGCTACTTCAGCGAAGCTCTGCATCTTTCCATGCGTCATCTGCAGGCAAGAGGCTTCAAGCATGCTGCAGGCCTCTGTTTTATGTGTGTTTTTATCCTGTAGTCTCCTCCTACCTACTTCCTACCTCTAGCTGCTCCTCTTTCCTACTTCCTGTGGAGGGGTTTAAAGGGCAGACTGAGTCCTGACTCAGTCACCCTTACGTTGTCTGAGCAGTTCATTTTCTAGTACTCCTGATTCCTGTGTATGATCCGGCTTGTCTGTCCATTCATTCTGGTGTTGACCTGTGGCTCTGGCTGACTACCCACTCCGTGTATGACCTAGGCTTGCCTGACTACCCACTCTGGTGTTGACCTGGGGCTCTATCCACTGCGCATCCAGAATACATACACTCCAGTGGATATCCTATCTGGTGCAAACCTGTGGCTCTGTCTGACTACCCGCTCCGTGTATAACCTAGGCTTGTCTGACTACCCACTCTGATTTTGACCTGGGGCTCTATCCACTGCGCATCCAGCATTCCATCGCTTCAATGGATATCCTTTCTGGTGCAAACCTGTGGCTCTGGCTGACTAACCACTCAGTGTATGACTCTGGCTTGTCTGACTATCCTATCTGGTGCTTACGAGAAGGCTTTGTCTGTTCGCTCAGTTTGTTGGTTCAGTTATTCAGACATTCTTCCTAGTACTGACCTGGGGCTCTAGCAGACTCCTAGCTACTGACTGCAGGCTGAGTCAGTATCTCTTGGGCGTTACCTTACCACAAGACTCCAGTGGGCTGAGGCCTAGTCTCGGACAGTGTACCGCAGAGATTGGGAGACTGCTATTTCTGATACAGTGCTCGCCTCTTCAGTCACCCTCTGAGTGTATTTTTATATATTGCATTACTGTCATTATTCTCATAATAAAGGTTCTATTAACTAAACAGTCTGACTCCTGGTTTTGCTAGCCAACTGTAACAGTAAGGGTCTATGGAGAGGTAAAGCTCCTGTCTGGACTTTGTTAAAAAACTTGGAAAATTGCGAATAAGCCTCAGGTAGGCCTTGAGACTCAGCACAGGCAAGTCTGATGGGATGTGAAAGACACGACTCCTCACAGTGAGTCCCCCAGGACAATATCTCACACGTGCTCCAGTCAGTTTTAGGTTTATGCACTTGTACCCAGGGGAACCCTAACACAATAGCATAGTGCTGAAAGTTTATCATCTGAAACTTCAGGGTTTACTTATGCAGAGCTCCCACGCTTAAGGTAAGTGGGGCTTTCTCGAGGGTAATGTGTGCTGGCAGCAGGGGTCTTCCATCAATAGCTTCAACCGCCAAAAGAGTGTCACGAGGAAGTAAAGGAATCCCAAAATGCCTCACCTTTATTTAACTCACCTGTGCTCTAACATGGAAATCATCAAATCCTGGCCGGTTAGTGGGTCCTGAGGACAGGAGATGAGAAACACTGCTCCAGATGGTAAAGTCCTTGTAAAAAGAAATTCAACACTTTTTCCTGAAAATTCACACTCTTGTAGAGTGAACATTTTTTTGTCTCTGGGTGACTGGGAGACTATCCACTTGGGAAGGAAGAATGTAGCAGTTTATGACACTCTGTCCTGATATTTTCAAATGTTATATTTGGTTATAGTAATTAGTAACATAGTAATTTAGGTTGAAAAAAGACTTGCGTCCATCTAGTTCAACCCTTTTCCTATTCCTGTTTACCATCGTTGATCCAAAAGAAGGCAAAAAAACCCCCCTCAATTAGTAATTTAAAATTCTGCCTTGAATGGGGGGAAAAAAAATTCCTTCTTGATTCCAAATGGCAATCAGATTCCTCCCTGGATCAACAAGCCCCAACTAAATATTCATCCCAGTACTAACGTACATAGCCCTCTATGTTATGCTCTTTTAAATAAGTATCCAGGGCCCTTTTAAAGGCATCTAATGTTTTCTATAGCACCACCTCCTCAGGCAGTGAATTCCATACCTTTATTGTCCTTACTGTATAGAAACCCTTCCGCTGTTGTAGATTAAATCTCCTTTCCTCAAGTCTAAGCGGGTGGCCTCTTGTCCTGTGTACTGTTCTGTTAATGAACAGGTCTTTGGAGAGCCCTTTGTATGGGCCCTGAACATATTTATATAGTGTTATCATATCCCCTCTAAGACGCCGTTTCTCTAGTGTGTACAAGTTTAACTTTTCTAGCCTTTCTTCATAACTAAAGCTTTCCATTCCCCTTACTAGTTTTGTAGCCCTCCTCTGCACTTTCTCTAGTTCCATAATGTCCTTTTTCAAAAAGGGCGCCCAGAATTGAACAGCATATTCTAAGTGGGGTCTTACCATGGACCTGTAAAGAGGCATAATTATATCTTCCTCCCTTGAGTCAATACCCCTTTTAATACATGCCAATATCTTATTGGCCTTTGCAGCTGCCAGTTGGCACTGCATGCTACTGCTAAGTCTATTGTCTACCATTACTCCCAAATCCTTTTCATTTGTAGATTTCCCCAGAGAAACACCGTTTAAAATATATGTTGCATTTTTATTATTATAACCAAAATGCATAACTTTACACTTGTCTATATTGAATCTCATTATGATACCAGTTACGTTAGCAAAAGTTGGTTCATCATGTCACCCATATTATTACAATTGTACAGATATCAAACACCCCCAGTCTACCTGTCTGTGAGCTAACCCATTCTTATTCTTCAGGTTTTGTTTACCCTTTCCTGCCATATTTCTATCAGTCAAGGGGGCACACTGCCAGCACACATAACATGTTCATGCATAAAGTTTACTACAAAACAAACCTAAGCATATTTCTGACATTATAACTATGTGCATGTTAAGTGCTGTGCCCCCAGTGTAACCTCAGTGTCTGGTCCCTGTAAGTATTTTATGGTGCCATGGACAGGATATCTGGCATCCTTTGAATCTGCCCTACTTAGACGCTCATCTTGGACAACTTATTTTACAGTAGGCTCTGACCAGGTTTCTAGATAGCATTTATGGCAGAATCTGCCCTTAGGTGCCTTTAGATACTCTGGTTCTCACGCAAGATGCTTTTTTTTTTTTTTCAAACATTTTTATTGAGAGGACAGTAATAAAACATTACAAGTTCAAAGATAATGCACATAGTAGTCAAATAAGAGAAACAATGCAGACAGTCAAGTAAATATAACAGGGAGGTACAGCTGTCCCATTTTGATTTTTAAATTTTTTTCTCCAAAGAAAACCAAACTAAACCTAAACTGAAACTACCTCCCCTATCTCCAACCCTAACCAAGACTCTAAAGGACTGAAATCGCCCACCCTCCCTCCCCGGGAGATGACCGCAACACCTCTTACATTGAGTATTTATAAATGTAGCAGATAACAGCTTAGGCATCAATTTGTAAATAAACATATGAATAGATAAATAGGTAGCCTTGGTCTCCAGGAACATCACAAACGGAGCATAAAGTAATAGTTATGTATCACACAGCCCTCATTGGTAGAGAATTCTAGTTACAATAAGAGGTCCAGAGACCCCATATTTGGTGGAATTTGTTTGGGGTTCCCCTATGCAGATAGAGACCCTTGTAATGAGGAAGATGATGGGTCACTAAGTTCATCCACTGGACATGCCTGGGGGGATGTTGCGACATCCACGACTGCGCCACCACCTTTCCTGCCATTACCAACAGTTCCCCAATCAGTACAGTATGAAAATTTGAGTGAAGTTGATCAGGGAGGATAGAAAATACACATATCTTTGGGCAGAGTGACATGACCCACTGCACTACATCTGATATAGTATGAAACACCCAAAATCTTCGAACTGGAGGACAGTCCCACAGGAGGTGCAAGAAAGCGGTGCCTGCCTCCCCACACCTCCTGCAACAGTCACTATCCACCCTACCCATCCGAAAGAGACGCACAGGAGTGTAATAAGATCTGTACAAAATCTTGAGCTGGATCAGCTGATGCCTGGCCGTAGAAGCTCCTCAGAGCCATTTCCCACTCACAATTCTCAAAGGCGCCCACATCGGCCTCCCATTTAAGCCTGAGTTCGTCCTCTGCCACAGCAGAAGCCCTAGTAAGCCAAGTATATATTAACGATACAGGTCTAAGGGGTTGTCTCCTCTTAGCTAACGTAACTAATGGGAATTCTTTTAAACTTGGAGTAGTAGTACCCCACATGGTGCTTAAAGCACGTTTCAGCCGTATATATGAGTATAAACAGTAGGAGGAATATCAAATTCCTTGCGCAGTCGATCAAAAGTTTTTAGAACATTGCCCTGATACAAATGACCAAGTGTAGCGATACCGTACATCATCCATGATCACCCAAACTCCAATTGTCGAAGATGCAGCAACTCATCCAACCCCCAGAGGGGAGTTTCAGGGTCTTTTGCCTCATAGTTTGAAATAGATTGAATAGTCAACCAGACATTGCAGGTCGTCCGAGAAGTGATGGAGGGATCCCCAAGCACTCCTGGACCCAGCAAAGGAATGTGCAACAAAGAATATCCTGGTTTGAGCAGAGATTCATCAATTCTGTGAAAAATATGTAGGGTATCCGGTAGAACATATGCAAGTGCATATTGTCCCTGTGCAGCCAGATAGTAATTATAGTCAGGGAGGGCTATTTCACCCTCACTCACCGAATGCTTGAGAGTAGATAACTTAATCCTAGATGGGCCGTCTGACCAGAGAAAGTTCCTAACGAACTTGTCAATCATGGCAAAGTATCACTTAGGGATAGGTACGGGAGAACCTTGGAAAACATACAAAACTCACGGAAGGAACACCATTTTAATCAGGTTAGAGCGACCAATAACATTCAGAGGTAGTGTAAGTCAAGATGTTGTTTTACATCGAAATTGATTAATTAGCGGCTCCAAATTATCTCTCACATAGTTGTCTGCGGAGGCAGTCACTATAAGTCCAAGATACTTCACCGAGCTTTCATATGTTAAAGGAGAAGACAGTACGGGACCCCCGTGCATAATTGTATCTACAGGGAGAATAGATGATTTAGCCCAGTTTATTAGCAATCCTGAATAATTACCATAGGTATTTACCAAATATAAAACTCGTGGAGGAGATCTATAAACCTCACCCAAAAACAGTAGTATATCGTCCACATATAACGCCAAATTCTCCTCTCTACTACCCATCACAAATCCCTCCACTGTTGGGTTGCTACAGATCAGCCTGGCCAGCAGCTCAATGGCCAGTGTGAACAAACCCGGGGACAAGGGACATCCCTGTCGCGTACCCCTCTCAAGTGCAAAAGACCCCGATCGAACCGACCCAGTCAGGACCGTAGCAGTGGGGTTTGTATACAGAAGTTGTACCCATTTTAGGAAAGTCGGTCCAAATCCAAACCCACGCAGTGTACACCAAAGATAATCCCACTCCACAGAGTCGAATGCCTTGGACACATCTAGTGAGACCAGCACCCTAGGACCTGCATTGTAGGTGGGAAAAAAGTCTCCTTAGATTATGGAACGTTGATTTCCCAGGTATAAATCCCGCCTGATCCGAGTGAATGAGATCCAATATCACTGTGTCAAGTCTCATTGCCAACACCTTGGCCCAAATCTTTGCATCCGATGTAAGCAAAGAAATAGGTCGATACGAATTGCACCTAGTCAGGTCTTTGCCCGGTTTAGGGAGTACTACTATGGTTGCTTCGGTAAGGGACAATGGAAGCTTGCCTATTTCTAAAGCTTCAAAAAAAGTGTTAAGCAAATGCGGAGCTAGCATATCAGCATATTGCTTGTACCACTCAGCCATCAGCCCTTCGCCCCCAGGGGATCTACCCGTGGGGAGAGAGGCAATGACCACCATAACCTCACCCAGCAGAATGGGAGAATCAAGCTGATCAACTGATAAGGACGGGAGAGAGATTCCTAACAAATATTCCTCCACCTGCTGAGCGGTAGAGTTGGTTTGTGTTTTATAGAGAGCAGAGTAAAAGACTGCAAACACATCACTGACACCCATTTCATCATGTATTAGGACCTCCGCGTTATTATATATAGTTGTTATACTGCGTCTGCCATCCCTGGCTCCCACCAGATGGGACATAAGTTTCCCTGCTCTATCCCCATTTTCAAATAATTTCTGTTTCTGGAACATCATAAAAGCTATATTCTGCTCCATTAACGCAGCGTTATATACAGAGGAGGCAAGTAGGAAGGAGTCATATGAGATGGTGTCACCTTTATCAATGTGTAGTCTTTCTGCCTCGCTAGCTTTCTCCAGTTGACTGATTTTATCTCTTGTACGTCTTTTGTGTGTAGAGATCAGTGAGCTAAGCGAACCTCGCGTGACAGCCTTCGCCGCATCCCATACCACCCCCTGCGGCGCAGAGCCCTCATTGTAACAAAAATAATCTGCCAGTGCAGACCCGTGGCCCACAGCAACATGATCGACAGATAGCCAATATGTCTGAAGTCACCAACTAGGAGTTGAAAAATCTCTACCTACACGAAGGCGTAAGCTCATTGGAGAATGATCCGAAGCCACTCCAAGTAAATAAGAACAATCATCAACCATATGCCAGGCATGATTGGATATAAATGCATGGTCAATCCTAGACAATGATTCGTGAGTGGCAGAATGACACGAGTATTCCCTAATATTAGGATGAAGAGTTCTCCATACGTCAGTAAGGTTCATATCGTCTACAAAACTTAGAAATTTAAGCCTAGAAGCAAAAGAATCACCTGACCCGGTACCCATCTTGTCTAAAGTAATGTCAGTGTAGATACTGAAATCCCCCATAACAACAAGGCTGCGACCAGGCTTTGCAGATACATATAAAAGCCTCCTGTAGAACCTCAGGAACAAAAGGTGGAGGAATGTAAATATTCATCAGAATGACCGGGATGTCAGAAATCAAGAAGTCCAAAAAGATTTACCGACCTAGGGGGTCAGACTTCAAATCTACTAACTCGTATTGCAAAGACTTATTAACCAAAATAGAAACCCCTCTCGCATGGGTTGAAAAGGTAGCATGATAATGTCGTGCCACCCATGACTTCTTAAGTGCTAATATTTTGCCATCGTGTAAGTGAGTCTCCTGGAGAAGCAAAATATCTGGCTTATATCTCCTGGAATGATTTAAGATCAAGGATCACTTTATGTTGTCATTGAGTCCCCTGACACTCCAGGAGATAATAGTAATAACTTTATTAGCCATAGCAGTTAGAGTAGATGCAAGATGTACACCCGTCTCCCAGAAAGTAAGGGTAGAACTCATTATGAAAATCTCCCATTCTAACTCCCAGTCCCATAAAGAAAACTAAACCCCCCTCCCAGTCCCCATCCAACCCCAACAGGAAGAGGACCCATACCCGAACAATTACCCCTGGGGAAATCCTAAGCCGAACCCAGGACGCCCCCCACATAGTAAATCCCACAACCCAAACAAATGAAAAGTATAACAGTTGCAAAGCCTTAAATGGATAGTAATACTTAAAATGTAAAAAAAAAATTGTTGTAGAGTTTATCTCCCTGAGTAAAACAAGGGCACTCCCACTGTTGAAAGGTGTTTCATTCAAAAGTTATTAATTTTCAAAGTTGAATTTTTTAGGTGCAATATCACAGTGGCCTGAAATTGTACAGTGGCGCTGTTGCTACACCATCCTATGGAGATTTATGGTCAACTGACCAGAGCTGTCCATAGGATCGTGTAGCAACAGCGCCACTGTACAATTTCATGCCACTGTGATATTGCACCTAAAAAATTCAACTTTGAAAATTAATAACTTTTGAATGAAACACCTTTCAGCAGTGGGAGTGCCCTTGTTTTACTCAGGGGGATAAACCCTACAACATATTATTTTTTACATTTTAAGTATTACTATCCCTTTAAGATGTTCCCAAGAGTGTCTATGTCGGCCTGCATCACCTGCGCCACCACACCGCCCGGCACCATCAGGCACCACTAGGCGACCCAGCAACACAGGCAGCCCAAGCACCCACAGCACATGATCATTGAGAGCTGAGGCTGCAATGTCAAGCAAGAGAGAGAGCCCACATCTAGCATAAGCATAAACAATGTCAAATATAACTAGTAGAGGTGAGAACAAGACACGCAAGCTCACTGCCGCTACCAATCACAAGGCAGACAATCTGCCAATCATGTGGTATGTTAATTATTGAAGTACCTATATACAAGGTAGCACAAATGGCAATTAAGCATATAACACCATGAAGATGTTCCGAGTGCAACTTGGGGGCAACGTACAATCCCTGAGGATCCCCGCACGACACAAGGCACAGGGGGATGTATCACATTATCTCATAAATTTATTTGTAATCACACTACAAGTCAGAAGACTGACATGGTTAGGTACCATAGGCATCCATATAACAGAAGCCGCCCCCCCCATATTTGAACAGATACGGTCTCAAGTGGGCCCACGTATCTCATCCCCACCCCCATCATTACAAATCCCCAAATCAGATTAACTATAACTTATACAGATTCCCATATATCTCCGTAAGACGTATACACGCCCGAGGGGGCACACATGTCACAGCACATCCCCACATATATTAGCAGTCATGTATCCAAACTACTAATTTATTACACCAATATAACAGTCCTCATATACGGAGGGGGTTAGGGAATACATCTTTAAAGTAAAACGGATTCCCTTTATGTTACTACTTGTCAAGTGCTAGCCTACAATATAAAGTGGTATGAGGCAGACTATATTAAGACACTAACTCCCAGAGAGCTCCAGATAAACTTCGGGAGCAACATAAGCTCTTGAAGTTAATTGTTTTTAAGAGGGTTATTTTCTTTTAATATAAGAATTAATAAAATATATTTGTTTTATGATCCACTAAATACTTAATGTTGAACTGGTCTCCTTAGCATTAAGGGGTATTCCATAGGCAACTGAATAGCCAGAAGGTAAAATATCCCATTTAATTGCAAAGTTTCTTTTTCAATACAATTATTATTCCTTTGAGACCTGCAACAACAGATACTAAGAAGGCACATAGTTGAAATAAGACCTATTACAAAATATATGGGGCAGAAAGGGTCACATATAAAGGAAAGGTGACAAACAGGGTCCCAGGTGAACACCAAGCAATGTAATGCGATGTCCACTACAGTCCTTGCGCCTCCACAGTAGCCAGAGTGGTGGAAACAGAGCCAAGGAGCTGAATGGCCTCAATTATACATGGGGCAGAAAGGGTTACAAAAAAGGAAAACAGGGCAGACAGGGGTTGAAGTATATAGGATGGCCTATATGGATCCGGCAGTTACTCTCAGACTGTAAACAGAAGCCGTAGGTCCAGCATCAAGCAAAAGTTCCATTGGTCAGTTCCAAGTAATAAAGTTATCCCAGCTGTATCACTGAGAGACTTATTAAAAAGACAGTAGAAGACTGACTGGTAGCTTTAGGCAAGGATAGAAAAGATGGGGTACTAGCACAGAATAGTTTAAATACCTGAGGGGAGAGGGAGGGGAACTGGGATATTGAAAATAAAAAAAAGGCACGGTGCTCTAATAAGGGGGATATGGGAGAAAGCAGTGCACATTAGTAATTCTCTATAGGAAGAGAGGTAGCCAGGAGGTCATGTTCAATAGACTTGCAGTCAGCCATGAGTAGAGCAGTAAAATGCATATTGCAGGAAGCCGTCAGCAGTAATTAGTGACCCCAGCTCAACACTCCTCCGCTCTGTCTCCACAACTAACCAGAGTAATATGGAAGTGCAGGCTATGTGAACCCTCCAACAGCATCAGTCATTCCTCTTGCCAGGTTCCGCGGAGTTATTTAGCAGGAAGAGTCAGCAGCTAGCCCCGCAGGTCTTTAATGAGGTGCTCGTGGCTCCGATAATGCACCAGCCGCAACCACGGCCTACAAGGCTTGCCTCCGCCACCCCGTTCATCTCCGCCATGGCAGACCTTCAATCCCCAAAAAAATTATACAAAGAGGTGTCAGAAACCTATCCGAACACGATGGTGTTGTTGTGCAGCAGAGATATGACCAGGGAACGGGTGGATTAAGTAGGATAAAATCTTCGCTCACAGAGCAGTACTCGGAGACGTCCACCCGGTCCGGCTTCCAATTACGCCCCCCCCAAGATGCTTTGTTAAATCTTCCTATATCTTGGAATACGTTAACTCTCATGACATATGTATTCCCCATTGATTTTTTATTGTTTCATATAAACCAATAAGGAAAGCTTCATCATTGAGTTGAACAACCGTGTCACATGGCCAAGACTTTAACTAAACTTTTCAATGGAGATGTGGAATGACATCTATGATATCTCCTCATACAGCAATAAGGACACCAGTATAATATTGTTGAACCTGAGTGCTCTGTAGGTTGTTCCCCCATGTCCTCTCTGGAAACACACCTAGGTTAAAAAAAAATGTTGTGCAATATACCTGATTTTGAATAAAGGCTAATCCTTTGCAGCCTGTACTTCATTATTGTTATAATGTAATATGTATATAGGCAATCAGGTTATCCCTGTTTTTCCCACTGTATCAAACATATAGCTCCAGGTCACATTCTGTCTGACAGTACTACCATGGCTGAGCTCAAGTTTCAGCATCACCATGTGTCATCTAGCTGGGAAATGGGAAATTACTCCAGCAGAGTTACCAGAGAACAAATATCTTGGCCAGTCTGTATGTATTCAGAGACAAAATTATATCTTGGCACATTAACTGGACCCCTGAAGGACAAGAGGGTCCAGAGGTCTGTAGATAGAATAGAAAACATAAGGGACAGCATCTTGGAGGTGTATGTGCCGACTTCACTCAGCAGGAAAGTTGCCAGTGATAATCTTTTTGGTCAATTGGATGAAAATTCTTTTATTGACTGAATCATATCTTGCATGATGTGCTGGGTAAAGATTGGTCATTCAGCCTTCAAGAGATATGCTGGTGGAACTGGGAGCTTTGCTGTTTTTGCCTCCAGGTGTATGTATAAGAATCGGGGAAAGTGCCATAGTTTGTGTTTCTTTCAGGGAGGTGGTGGTGATAGGGTTGCTCTCCAGTGCTCAGTTGTTCATATTTCAAATAATTAAGATACTGTATGTTTTCTAGTTAATTTGCCTGGTTCTCTTCCTTTCATAAGAATCCCTAGTTTAGTGCTTCATTGATGCATGAGGTATCACAAGAGAGTGCATGATCTACCATGTCCATTTCTCCCAGTTAAATGGATAATGCTTCTTAACGTAAATTGTGTGGGAGACATGTAGGAATTCCCATTCTCTCACTGAATTATTTTATGAATTTCTCATATAAAGAAAGTGTTTCTGAGGGAATCACTCTCTCTACACCTGAATAAGCCAATGATGATATAATGATTAATTTAGAGACAACAGAAACATAGATAATAACCAATTAGCCCATCCACTTTGGCCATTTTTCTTTCCAGATAAAATGCACTCTAATATAGTATTCAGAATAGACGTATGTCTATCCTACGCTTTTTTTAATTCCTTTAATTTATTAGCCCCTACTACTTCTGCTGTGAGACTGTTTAATGAATCTATCACATTTTTCATTAGATACTACTTTGGTAACTCCCACTCTTTAACTTTAGGTTATGCCCACTTGTTTTAGTATTTCTCTTTTTCTGATAAATACTTCCCTCCAGAAATCATTAAATAAATGCATTAAACTTTTCTATCATACCCCCCTTCCCCTCCTCTCTTCCAGTCTACATATGATAAGATCTTTTAGTTTATCCTGGTGATTTTTGTCATAAATGCCTTGTACCACTTTAGTGGCTCCTAGTTGAATTGCTTCCAATTTATTAATGTCCTGAATTCAAGAAAGTGAATTTGAAAGTGAAAGTGATTTATGAATCACATACTATGGAAGTGATATATGTATCAAATACTACATTAACTACCCAATCTTATACATAACATGCATTGAGAAGGGATGTGCAAAATATCATGCAACAGGATGTAATTGCTGGATAACAGCCCTTCCCTTCTACAGTGGTAGTTCCTGCAGGAAGGCTCCTTTCCACTGGCATCTTCAGTTCTCCAGCATGGTGTAAGTGAGTGAGTTAAAGCCCCTGCATTGTGTATGTGTGATGAATTATGACGTGTGAAGACATGAGCCATGTTGTTTTCACAGGAACGTCAGAAACTTGGTGCAGGTGTTTGAATTAGACCTGGTGGAAGCTATTGCTGGCAAATTTCACTGGCATTTTCTCCCTCCAGAAATTGCAATGGAAACAAAGAATGTAACTCCTGTTATGCAAAAATTTCCACAAGGAAAAAAAAATAGTACTTCTATACATCCTAGTATTGAGATTGCAGGAAGCATTATTTCCCCTGGGATTTGTATTGCTAAAATATAATATTTGCAACTGACTATCATCCTTGAATTATAATCGTAATGTGCTTTTCACTTAACGGTGCTTCAAATATTTTATATATAGATTTTGCCCCTTGTTTTTAATACACAAAACAATATAATGTGTATTTTATAATGAACTATGCGGAGCAACTTAATCTGAAGTCCTCTTAGCTATAATACAATGTTTGGCTTCTTCAAAAAATGCTTAACATTTAAGTAGTTTAAAATGAAGTCTGCGGTACAACACATCTGCAATATGCACATACAGTAGTATATTGAAATACATTTCCCAATATAGAACAGCTTTTAAACTTCCTGTTTTATAGAACTGATATTAAAAGTAGACTGAGTTTCTATAAAGCACCCTCCTGACATTTCCAGACTTATTAACCAGTTTTCACACTGACTTCAATCAACCTCTTTAATCCTCCAAGGAAAGAGCATTTTTAATTCAACGATTGCCTGATAAGCTTGAAGCCAAAAATGATTTACACGTAGATGAATTGTGCTTACAAGATGGAACTCTGAGCATTAGAAGCTGATCTGAATTTCCTATCTGTCATTTTATTTGCCACGTTCATTTTTTTCTCTGCCATTACCCTTGCTGATTAAGATCTTTCAGTGCTACCGGGCCCCTGCTTCCACAGTTTTTAATCTGCCTTTAATCCCATAGATTTTAAATATTCCCAGCACCAAGAGACTGGAGGCAATTAACTGCCCTTCTGATGCTCTTCTTATCAGTTGCCTCCTTCTATCTCTCAGAAGCAGCCTCAAGACACTGCTAGGCTGACAAATACTACCATCATTTCCAGTAAAGCAGCTACTGCTAATGTAGTCTTTCAGTCCAGCAGTGTGCAATTTGATTCACAATTTCTAGTAACTCAGAAAACCCTACAGATATGCTTACTGTTCTGATTTGATTTAACTGGACATAAACTATGGTCTGCTGCTTCAGTAGCAAATAGTAAATAGGAATTCTTATATGCCAATCTCAAAACCAATGCAACCCAGAAAATTGTCTGCATAAAATAATCAGAACTCAGCAGCAAAACAAAGAATCCAAAGTGAATGTTTAAAGCAGGTATGGGCTTTCTGCAGCCTTCATCTGTTGTTGGACTACGATTTCCTTCATCCTTTGCTATTAGCTGGAGAGGCATATATTGACCATTCCTGATTCAAAGAGACCCTTTTGAGTGTTTACAACATTAACTTATTTGAAACGTATTTATAAAGGATTGTATTAATCTCAGATGTGATAAATTACAGTTTATTGTATTATTGCAGTGTTTGTTCATCAAATGCAGACATATATCGTTATGTGTAAAATGCATGCCCTGTGTCAACTATAAAAAATAAACTTTAAATTCCTGTTAATGTACAGTATTAAGGCTCAGAGTATGTGCTTCAAGAAATAGCAGAAGAAGGGTTAGCTGTAAAACCATATTTTATTTTTAAAGGTTCACAATGTAAAGAACAGCTAAATTATGCATACTGGCCATCAGAGAGAGATGTCTTGTTGCCTTCTGCAGAGGCACAAAATCAAAGGTTGCCCAACGATTATTTAAATTGGTTTCCCTCTAGTAACATATTTGTCACATTTAGTTCCCCTATAATGTTAGTTATGCACTTGCCAGAAAAGGAAATTGACATATTTTTGAAACGTACAGTAACTTCTAGAAGTACATCCAACAATTTATTTAATTAACACAGATGATGAAGATTTTCAAAATTGGTTTTGCTGATCAATTTGATCAGTACTGGAGAAAATTCCTGCTCAATCCAAATAGATAAATACATATACCGCTCCCTACCTTTGGGATTCCATACTTGGGATGGGCAAAAATTTCCACCTCAAACTGAAATCGGTGGTAAATGGAACTTTCCGCTTGGCGAAAAAATTCCAGCAAAAAGTACTGGTTTTCCGCTTTTTTCGCTTAGTTCATTCCATTTAAATCAATGGGAACATAGAAGTTACATACAACACATAGCAAATATTATTTTATTTCCAAAAGGCATAGTATAAAAGGGGCATGAGGGTGCCTGTGTTGGTGGGGTGTGGGGAAAGAATCAGTTGAACGGGATGTTTTTGGGGGGTTGTTTACTGGGATTATGACATGGTATAAAATGGGCCTGAGGAGGGTGCCTGTGTTGGTGAATGAATTTATCATTTGAACAAGGAATTTGTTTTGCAGGGGTTTCTTGACTGCTATTGGGGGGATAGTTAATAAAAAAAGTAAATCAATAAACTAAGACATTTGTATGTAAAGTGATAGAGACAGGAACCCCCTGACATAAGCTGCCACTGGGATGGACTGATACTTGACTTGATAAAGTATTTTGTAGAGGATGATTTGTTTGATTTTTTTGTTAGAGGCCTTTGTAGGAATTACACATATTAGAGGCCCAATCCCTGAAGAAACATTGATTTGTAGGACTTAGGCTTGTTAGAAACAAACCCCCAAAAATTGTTTATTTTTTTTGTAGGACTATGTTTTTGTTTTTTTTTTTTGTTTTGTTTTTTAAGCACAAGCTCTGAGAAAAAAATAATGCCAGCAGGTCATGTTGGCCAGTGGCCACTGTCAAATGTCCTCCTTAATCCTGAGTTGCAACTGCTGTTCATACTGCTGCTGCTGAGTTGTTTAAGCAGCAGGATGATCAGGCAGCTGAAAGGAAATGAGATCAGCAATAGCAGTAACATGGAAGATGGATGATGAAGGTTCCACTTGCCATGACTGGCTCCAGTGATGCGCCTGAGGCAGTAGCAGCACAGTAAGTAGCCTCCCGGTATATGTGGATAAAACAAGAAGTTGGCCATTAAATCTTCTCCACTTGCCCCTCCTCCAAAATCATGGGTGTGTGTTATTATTA
This sequence comes from Rhinophrynus dorsalis, assembly GCA_037306005.1. Classification (NCBI taxonomy): domain Eukaryota; kingdom Metazoa; phylum Chordata; class Amphibia; order Anura; family Rhinophrynidae; genus Rhinophrynus; species Rhinophrynus dorsalis. Next base: position 324,144,209 of record CM074721.1, read on the forward strand.
TAATATATATTTTCCCTTGAAAGCAGGAGCTGTAGCTCTCATCAGCAACTGCAAGGTGCACAGTATAGGTAGTAAATAACATATGGGGGCACAACTGTATGCAAACACCATGACACCAGAACCCAAGTACTGCCGCTGTCACTATACCCCTTGTCCAGACCCCACTAAGGACACATGACAACTTTCTGACAGTTTTATAGTAATGATGAACCCTCCCTGCCAGAATCCTAACATATTCTGCAGAATGGAATCTCCTCAGGTGCCACCTGATGACCTGGTATTGATTCAGCTCCACCACACTGGCATGTTTGGGCAGTGCACCACACAATGTGCAATGGGTAGAGAAGAACTGCTATATCCTAACATTAACAGAGTGGCTATCATTTGGTGGAGGAGGTAATGATGAAAGAGATGGACTGGCAGGAGATGTACTTGTTACCCTAGCGGAAGAAGGTGATGTTGATGGCGAGCTAGTTGTTTTGCTCATCATGGAACTTCCAGTGTCTGTCTGGGTTTCTTTATTCTACTTCCTCTTTGATCTCAACCTCGCCTCTTGGTGCATTCTGGAGAGTCAGGGGGTACAGTAACAGTGGTGCTAGATCTCTGTAATGGGTGTTTGGCTTTAACAAGTTTGACATAAATGTCATGGTGTCTTTGTTTCATGTGTGTTATCAGGGAGGTTGTGCCAAGATGTGTTCCCCCCTTTCCACTTCTCACTAACTTGTCACAAATTTTGCACTGTACTGTTGTTGATGATGACTGCACTGTGCTTGCTGGAAGAGAAAAATAGTCCCACACCCATGACTTATGGGGGGAGGAATAGGGAACAGGTGTAATGGTTTTGTAAGACACTCAGACCAGTAGGTTAGAATAAAACACAGTTTTATTAAAAGACACAAAAAACTGCCCACTACAGGCAATATAGTATGACAGAAAAATGACAATCATGTACAGATGCCCTCTCAGGCCCAGTATACAGGGAAATTAATACTGTCACAGGACATGAATAATCAGGCATTACAAGTACAACATGGGTTAAAGTTCATGAAAAGCAATCAGTCTCTGTTCTGGTGTGTTTGACAATGCCCAGTAGATCGTAAAGGAGCGAGACTGTGGTGCAAGATGTAAGAGCACCAGTCAATAAGGTAGAACTGAGACTACTACTTGTGCTGAGCAGGGAACGGAGGCCACAATACTCTGCAAGAGCTAGAGCCGTGAGCACCCGACTGGTGCGGTAATCGGAGACAATGTACACTGCAAGAGCTGAGGGATTAGAGCCAGTAGCACCCAACCGGTGTGGTAACGGAGACACTGACACTGCAAGAACTGAGGTGTTTAGAGCCAGTAACACACAACCGGTGCGGTAACGGAGACACTGACACTGCAAGAGCTGATGGAACAAGAGCCAATAGCACCCAACCGGTGCAGTAACGGGAAGGCTGTACACTGCAAGAGCTGATGGAATCACCCAATAGCACCTGACGGTGCGGTAACTAAATCACTGTGAATAGCAAGGGTTAACGGAAACGCAGTGTTAACGGAGGCCACAATGCTCTGCAAGTGTTAACAGAAGGCTCTGTGTAATGGAGGCTACAATGCTCTGCAAGTGTAAACAGAAGGCTCTGGGTTAACGGAGGCAACAGTGTTCTGCAAGTGTTAACGGAAGGCTCAGTGTAATGGAGGCAACAGTGTTCTGCCAGTGTTAATGGAAGGCTCAGTGTAACGGAGGCAACAGTGCTCTGCAAGTGTTAATGGAGGGCTCAGTGTAACGGAGGCAACAGTGCTCTGCATGAGTTAATGGGAAGGCCCAGTGAATCAGAGGCAACAACTCAGTCTGCCCTATATCAGCACAGCAGAAGTCAGAATGTCGCCCAAGCGACACAGGTGTCACGGATTTGAAGACTCTCAGACTTAAGATTTGGTAAAATAACTTAACTTTATTAAAAGTTAAAGGCAGTCCCCGTAGGGTAAACATACATAACAATACAACAGTAATATAACATATAATAGGTTCTACCGGCCTTGCCTAAATACCGGGCAAGGCAACCCAAGTGACAGTTTTAATGACAGGCTCTACCGGCCTTGCCTATACCGGGTAAGGCAACCGTGAGATGACATATACCGGTTCTACCAGCCTTACCAATACCGGGCAAGGCAGCCCCCACGGAATGCTGAATGTAGGCTCTACCGGCCCTGCCAATAACGGGTAAGGCAACCTTAAAGATGGTGAATTACAAGGTTCTACCGGCCTTACCAATACCGGGCAGGGCAGCCCAAAGGAGTACTGGAGTAGGCTCTACCGGCCCTGCCAATACCGGGTGAGGCAACCTACAGGATGGTATCGTCAAGGTTCTACCGGCCTCACCAATACCGGGCAGGGTAGCCTGAGCGAGTAGACCAGCTGTCAGGTGACTAAGACAGCATAGAGCATAAGTATAGAGGTCTTACTCAGCAGGAGTCTATTGCCAGGGATACTCAGACAACTGCAAGGAAGTGGACAGCGACTGACCACAGTACTGGATGTTCAGGCGCAAACCAACGTCTGCACGTTGGGACTAATGGTAATAGCGCCACCAGGTTTAATGGAGCAAACCAGAGACCGCACGCTGGAACCAACAATGTATATCGCAACCAGGTTTAGTGGAGTAAACCAGCGTCTGCACGCTGGGACCAACAACGTATATCGCAACCAGGTTTAGTGGAGCAAACCAGCGTCCGCACGCTGGAGCAAATAATGTATCTCGCAACCAGTTTAGTGGATTAAACCAGCGTCCGCACGCTGGGACCAACAATGTATATCGCAACCAGGATTAGTGGAGTAAACCAGCGTCCGCACGCTGGGACCAACAATGTATATCGCCACCAGGTTTAGTGGAGTAACCCAGCGTCCGTACGCTGAGACCAACAATGTATATTGCAACCAGGTTTAATGGAGTAAACCAGCGTCCGCACGCTGAGACCAACAATGTATATTGCAACCAGGTTTAGTGGAGTAAACCAGCGTCCACACGCTGAGACCAACAATGTATATTGCAACCAGGTTTAGTGGAGTAAACCAGCTTCCGCAAGCTGGGACCAACAATGTATATCGCAACCAGGTTTAGTGGAGTAAACCAGCGCCCGCACGCTGGGACCAACAATGTATATCGCAACCAAGTTTAGTGGAGTAAACCAACAAAGTATGATCAGCAGCGAGAAGAACAATGTCGCCAGAGCGACGGCTAGAGCTGGAGATTCAGGAACTCAGTAAGATTAACCCGCGAGGTGCTGGAACACAGGAACACTGGAACTCAGTAAGATTAACCCGGGAGGTGCTGGAACACAGGAACACTAGCATACAGGAACACTGGAACACTGGATCAGCAAGTACAGCAGGAACAGCAGGAACAGGCCCAGAAGCCTGACAAGCAGGTCAGGCAGAGTGGAGTCAGAAACACCACGAAAGGGCAACCTGGAAGTGCTCAGCCTGGGTTTAAAAAGGCTGTGTGAGGAGGGCTAATCACAGACAGCCAATCATGATACTCAGCAAGTGACTGACACTGAACAGCACCAATCACGGGCACCGTGATAACAGGATCAGGATCAAGGCTGGCACACAAGCAGGGTCGTCAGGATAGCCGGGTCAGGTCATGGAGCAGGAACGTCAGCCAGGCCAGGTCAAATCACGGAGCAGGAAGTCAGACAAGCCGGGTCAGATCACGGAGCAGGAACGTCAGCCAGGCCGGGTCGAATCACGGAGCAGGAGTCAATTAGAGTAGTCAGATGGGCCAAGTTGGTACACAGGAACACAGGAACACAGCAACACAGTAGCACTGGTACAGGAACACCACAAAAGGGCACCTGACAGGTGCCAGAGGCCCGGAATCAGAAGGCCACACTGGGCGGGCCAAACAAAGTAAAATTATTTTTTTGGGGTATGTTGAACTATTTTAGAGGGGTGGGTAGTAGTTATTTATTTTAGTGGGGGGCACAATTCTTTAAGCAAAGATCATAGCCACAGTATATCTGAGCTGTGAAAAAACTATTGACCCTGTCAGTGCTACAGTGCTGTTCAGTGTATTGGAGATCTCAGTCAGATATAAGGTTAACAAATCCAATTAAATACTTGGTAACTATACTTGGTAACTCTACTAGTAACAATATGTGATCAAACACATTGCACAACACTTTCAGGGAGCCAGTCTGGATTTAGACAGCACCACCTGCTGGTGTTAGATATAGGCTCCATGACTGCTTTCATTCACTGTATATTCAATAGAAAGTATAGTGTATGGTATTGAAATGTAAGAAGCTCAACACAAAGTTTAGACATACAAAAAAAATATCAATTTTCTTGAAAATCATACTGTGTATGCCTCATAATTCATAGTGACATCACTTATACACTTAACCCTTTCAGTTTCAGAGACTTGAGCAAAGAGTTGCATAGCAATGCACTGCTCATCCCTATGGTAAAAAAAAGAGGTTCTTTGCTGCATTCAAGATGCCACCCCCTGTATTCAGCTCCAAAACAGTTTAGTCCGGCACATGCACACTAAACATTTACATAAATACAGATATAGATACAAGTTTTTAAATTGATACATTAGTCCACATGCTCTCAGACAGGAGTGCAATGGTAAAATTAAGAAGACCGTAATAGCTCGATCCAGTTCCCACTGTCCAAAAACGAAAATAACCAATGGTAGTTTTCCAAGCAAAGTAAGCCATCCAGTAACCAGTCCTATGAACTTCTAAAGTGCTATAAAAAATGACAACAGACGGTAATATTTCACCCATTGAGATAAACTTTTTTTGGTGTACAGCACACAACAAAGGTTAAAATCCCCTGACAAAAACCACAAGCAAGCAACACAACACTTAGCACAATGAGAGTAAAGGCAAAATTAGCCAGTGGATTGCCAAGGAACCACACATCATATTGTGGATGCGTACATAGAAGTGCTGGACAACCAACAGCAAATCATCAATCGACAGAGGATCAAGGTTTGGCAAATCAACCTCAAATAATCCCTGGCACCATACCCCGGCACAACTGGGATTAAAACATACCAAAAGGTATGTACACACAACACAATATGCACATCTGGCAATCTCTAACAACCCAAGGCAACATGACTAGCCAATTGAGACCCAAGGTGCACCAGTCCACGTCACACATGCACCTTACAGGTAAACAGCAATTACACCAAAGCCACACTGGCATACACTTACATGGACAATACACACATTCCTGTTGCTCGCTCTGTACCTTATGACCTTGCCTGGACAACACCTCACCACTGTTTTAAAGGGACATATCGCCATCCTCAGATATGGCATGTTTACAGTGATGCCGCTGAGAGAGCAATTACAAGCATTATGCTTCTATTGCAATACATGTGAAAATGTCAGAGAAGGGGGCATGCAAGGGCTACAGAGCCCCAGGAACCCTCAAGCACACCTGCACATTTTCTGCCTATTCCAACCACTGATTCTCCGACTAGTGAGCCAGACATAAGCCCATCTCCACCTGGAAGACCAGGCCAAGCAGCAGTACCTCAGCTGTCACAACCAAATCTCCCACAGCTGCCACAGGGACCTGTGGAGCAGCACAATGAGGACAGACAACCTAGGATATTCCAAATAAGGTTCACACTCTTCAGAATGACAGAAGATGGAGTGATAGACAGCTAGAGATTGACATCACACAACATCTTCGACTTATATGAGGTGATCAAAGATGGTGTTGACCCCATTTTCAGCACCAAACCACTGTGCCCTGTACAGTGTGCAGAAGCTGCTGTCTGCCATACATTTAATTTCAATGGGATCCTTCCAGTCCACAGAGGGATATGTATCTGGGATGGCCCAGGCCACATGTTCAGGGGTGTTGAGTCAGGTGTTGGCAGCCCTCAGGAGGAAGGCCAGGAGATACATCCACTTCCCTTCCATCCAGAAAGGAGTGGGCATGTGAGTTCTACACAAGGGAAGGCATACTCAGAGTCATGGGGGTCATAGACTGCACACATGTGCGCATAACAGCTCCTGCGCATGAGGGACATCTCTATATCAACAACAAGCATTTCTACTCCTTCAGTGATGACAACATGAGGATCACCTGTGTCTGTGCTTCCTATTCTGGTAGTAGTCATGACTCCTACATCCTCAGGCACTCCTCCATCTACCAGGACTTTGAGAATGGAACTTATATAGGAGGATGACTTTTGGGTGAGTGAACAATCTATACATCACACCTCATTCACAGGGGCATGCACACAATAACTGATAGCTTAACATGGTCATTACACACAACAAGTATGTCCTCATCATACAAAATCATCCACATAACCATGTGGTCCATGTGTCACTATGTCCCTTTTCTTCCACAGGGGATGCAGGATATGGCTGCAAACTGTGTCTCATCAAACCTGTACCAGATCCACACCGGTACAGGACCACTACACTGAGGCTTAAAACAAGATTACACTGCCTGGATAACTCAGGGGGAGCTCTGCAATATGCACCTGACAAAGGCTGCAATATCATATTAGCGTGTGCCATACTCCACAATATCGCAGTCAACACACGTGTAGTGGAGGATCTAGATCCACAACCTATTGTGCAGGTGGCTGTTCCCCAGCTTGTGAATGGGGATACCCTAAGAGGGGAGGAGATATGAGGCAGGATCAACAGGGGCTTCTTTATTTGTGAGTATAATACATGAATCAAAGACAATGCATGTATGACCATAATTAGGCATGTGGAATGTGTGCAAACACACTCACACAATACATAATGATATGTTTCACTCCACAGGGTGACTGAGATTCACATGAGCATCCAGCCTTGTAATTGCCTGCTTCAACATCACAAAGGCATAGCTGGCACCGTAGTGACACATGCAGCTGACATGCCATAATTGGGTCTAATGGAATTAAACTGTGAATCCAAATTACATCTGGAATTCTGTTCAGGCATTATGACATTGCCACTTCATGGATATCAACTATCCCCCTGCAAAATCTATATACAAACAGAAGAAGTGCAAAAGAAAAATATCTAAAAGTCACTTACAAAATATCAATAAAATACCAGCCTATAACTCTCCAAAATATTACCCTCCCGGGATCTGCCATCCTCTGTTTTTATTTGGTGTCAAAGCATCTCCAGAACCACAGGCGCTATCCCAGAGAATCTCCGCTGGTGAAGACAGCACAGCCTACCACTACCAGTGATAGCTGTACCGTCAATCCACACTTACACGTATGGAATGCTGGAGATGCTTTGACACAAAATAAAAACAGAGGACGACAGATCCCGGGAGGGTAATATTTTGGAGAGCTACATGAAGTTATTTTATTGATATACTTTAAATGACATTTCACTTTGCGCAGGATGTTTTCAAAAATAAATATTACATTTAGATATTTTTCTTTTGAGCTTCTTCTGTTTGTATATAGATTTTTCTTCTTTGGTGTATGGAACAATGCCTTACGAGGAGCAGCATGGAGAAAATCTGACTGTAGTTGGACAACTATAAATGAGACAGGTTGATGGTTCATTCATTCCACTCGTATTTAATCTGCCCTTCAAGTTTACATTGCTTGAACAGTGTTGATCATCCTTCATCTATCATTCCATTTCCATTTTCATCTGGTGACAGAGACTTCCATATTGGACCATCTTAGTCTGGTGAACAGAGCTAAGTGTCTATTGTATTCATAACAATGGACATTATTACATGTTGGGTTGTATTTTTGTGTTTATTTTATTTGAGTCCACTACTTATATGTATTATAGTGTGATGTTTCAATATATTTAGATACATCATAGATATATATAAATTTTCCAAGTGTGGACACGTGGGTTTATCACATTACATATTATTTACAAATTTAGGTAGCAGTCACTAAGCATTTGAGGTTGTTCGGTGGTGCTATTACTGATCCTCCACCATGATACTTTGAATACTATTTTTTTGTCTGTTTTTGGTGTATATCCCCCTGCGAACACTGCTATATCCGATTGCCTATGTCCATCATTTTCCAGAAGTATTCCATACAGCAAATAACTAGGCTTAGAGTTGAATATATTCATATCAAGCATATAACCCATGGAGTGTTAGAGAGGTATCAAATGCATTTCTGGTGCAACAAGTGTTTAAGAGTTAGTAGAGGTATTAGGGCACCAAGAGATTTGCAATGGTCCAGATGAATAGGGATGTATTTCCTGGGTAAAGGAGTTGTATACTGCATAGTAGTAACTAATTGAGAGGAAATTTGACAGAGCCAACATACTGAATTGTGCATATGTTCAGCACAGTGACAATGGCCCGGCACCAGACACCAGCTTCTGCTCTATGGGAGTTTCTTGATATTGATATGATGTCCCATTCACATATTCATATAGCTGGTTAGCAGGCTCTCCTTCTACCACTAGAAAGGTATACAACCCATTGTGAGGGTGCACATGGAAGTGTTGCTGATGCCTCTCCTCCTCGCTCTGTATCTATCACGTGACTGGTGATTCCCTCATTGTCAGAGTTTATCTCCCATTATGTTGCAGCTGGGGATGACGCAAACGTGCAGACAGGTGTGAGGGGTTCAGCGTTAGAAGGGGAGTGTTGTGCCCCCCACCATGTCTATGGTCTCCTCACTGACTGTTGATCATTGTTCCTCAGGTTCAATCTATGCTGGTGGTGTGAATTTGGTGAGTGGTTCCAATCTCTGGCTCAACTATGGAGCCAAGGTGTTGGTAGTCAAGTGGCCATAAGTCATACTGTGTTCACTGGGATCACTGTCCATGCTAGGCATCCAGTGGTGTCCAATTCATGGTGGTTGTGGTGGTGCCCTGTTGTTGTTGTTTGCATCCACCTCTGTTGCATCCACTCTTGTGCTGTTGTAGGTGGCAGTCCGTACAGTGACTGTGGTGGTAGCATCTAGCTGGTGCCCTGTATTGGCTCATCACTGTCACTGACTGTCTGACTTTGTTGCTCCTACTGCTCACATGTAAGCATAGATACTGTGTGGGGAAATAATATTGTGTGATTAGTAACCTGAGCAATGACAAGATGAGGACATTGATATGTGAGCCCTTGATTGACAGACTGGTATCCAGTGCATTGTGTTGCAATGCATGGGATACTGTCCTGGCACTCATTGATTGACAGCTTGACAAGATCCTGTACATTTATGGAAGTGACCTACAGTGGTTGAACTTTGGTTATCATATGTATCCTTTACAGTGGGGATGGCAAGATGATATGCATTCATGCTGTATATGTATTATATGACATGGATAACCAATCTATTTGAAGCCAGGGGTAATCAATTGTGGCTCCATGGACATTGTGAGCACCATTCCCATTACCCCCAATCGTGTATCTTGTGCTTGTTAAGACGTGTGTTGTGGTTCCCTATTAGTTTGGTTTGGCATTGTTGCTAATCCATGTTTGTTCCAGCATCACATTTTGAATGTTTGTTTGTTTGAATTCTGCCTGTGGGAGAAACATGTATCTTCCAGATGCTTGTGTTGCTGTAGTCCCGTCATTGTGTGTTTGTGAAGTAGCTTTGTCTGTGTGCCATGTTGTCATTGTTTCAACTTGTTATGGTTGTGTGAACGGTGCACATGAGTGAGTTGGGGCCATGGAGTTATTGCTCATGCAGCTTATGTGTTGAACATGCAATCATTTTGTGTTAGTTGAACTGTAGACCTGAGCAATGATTAGATCTCTGTGTATTGGATCTATGGTATTGCCCTGACACAAGAACAGATATCAGTCCTCAACAAGGTATTGAGTTTTGTCCCTACACAACGGCCCAACAAATTCACTATGGAGAGAGATTTGTATCGCTTCTAAAGAAAATTACATTTGAGAGACTTCCTCAAAGATTCTACACATGTACAAGATTACACTAAGGATCCTTTCAAAGTGAAGAGTCGATTTGACCCCATGTCAAAAAATCCCTCCATCAGGATATACAATTGTATTGTACATCATGATGCAATGGGAGCTATGGAGAACAGGAGATCAAAGTATTCCAACATTAGCAGAGCGGAGAGACAAGCGATAAGGGAATAAAAAACAGATCATTATACTTGCTGCTCACAAAGGAGGCGCTATAATCCTGCAGAATTATGAGCAGTATAGACAGGAGGTGAGAAGACAACTCAATGATGAGGTAAGCTATATACAATTGAGATGAAACTCCACTGGGATATTTAAGATAGAGGTAGATGCCTATATATCCAAGGGGATTCAGGATGGCTTACTGACATCGAGGTTGGGAGGTCTTATGATGGTTAAACATCCAATCACACCTGTTCTATACTATCTCCCTAAAGTGCATAAGACTTTACAAAATCCGCCAGGCAGACCTATAGTTTCGGCACGAGGAACGCTCCTTTATCCCGTAGCTCAGTATGTTGCTAGCATGTTACAACCATATGTGCAACAGACTCCCACATACATCAGAGACACCACCGATTTTCTAAACAAGCTTGACCAGGTGATGCTAGATGGAGGAGGTAACATACTGATGACTTTAGATGTCACCAGTTTGTATACCTGTATTCCCCATGAAGAGAGTAGAGTGGCAGCCTGGCGATTGTTGGAAGAGGATAGAGACTTTTCTGGTGAGGAGATCGATTACCTGGTGGGGATGACTGTCTTAACATTAACCCATAATTATTTCAGGTTTGAAAATGACTGGTTTATACAGCTAGCTGGGACAGCCATGGGGTCTCCCATGGCCCCAACGTATGCAAACGCATTCATGTGGGATTATGAAAAGAAACATATTATGGGACCGGATTGTTGGAAGCACATCAGATTCTACACCAGGTTTATAGATGAACTGTTTCTGATTTGGACAGGAAGCGAACAGGGGTTGACTCAATTCATTGACCATCTTAATACTCTTGAAACTCCAATCAGATTAACAGAGAATTTTAGTACACAGGAGATTAATTACCTAGATGTACTAGTGAAGATTAATAACAACTTTGTTGTATACAAAACCCACTGATCGCAATACCCCGTTGAGTGCTTATAGCCAACACCCCAGATACTTAAAGAGGGGTTTGCCTGAATCCCAGATGATGCGAGTGAAACGCATAGTTTTGGATACTGTCAGAGCAAGTTGGAAGAGATGGGCATGAAATTTATGGAGAGGGGTTATAAGGCAATTGACATTAGGCAACAGGTAGCTGAAATGGATAGACAGACACTGCTGATGTGCCCTAGTAGAGTCGATGTAAAGGACAAGGATAGTATGATTGCTACCACTACTTTTACGGACATAAGTGGGGATGTTGGGAATGCCATAGTGAATAATTGGGACATATTAAGGAAAGATCCCGAGGTGAGGCGCCTCTATGAACAACCGCCCATGCTTAACTATAAGAGAGGATGGAGCCTGAGAGATGAGTTGGTAAGCTCCGATCCAAGGAATAAATACACTGTGGAAACTACAGACACATTGAGAGGTGTATATAGATGCTTGGGGTGTGTGACATGTTGACATATGTTGACGGACACTACCTATAATGTACCAGGTATCAACTATGTCATCAAAGTTAAAGATAATATCACATGCCCTACTGCATTTGTGGTATATTTGCTGATATGCCCCTGTCTAAAAATATATGTGGTAAAAAATCACAGTAAAGGTGCTGTGAGAGGATTGTGGCGGGGTGAGGCATTCACGGAGGAATCTGGAGGAGGTGAATGGAAATAAACAAAGGCACTGTGGTAAGCAGAAAAAAAATCTATTTTATTTTCTCGTGTATATACACATCCTACTTCACATAAGGTGAAGATGGGCAAAATTGTGCATATTATACCTGAGATTATACGGTACACTTCATTATAAAAAGTATATTGAAAAGTCAACCTTGCCTTAATATCTAAGCATTGCTATCCTTTTAAAGTGTTAGAAATGCTTCTGTAACAGTGTTAATTTAAGTGTGTGACCAATTTCATTTACACTCCTAAACAGTGCTATACGGTATTTGGCTAGTTATTAAGATGTACATGCCCTACCATCCCTCTTTTTCCCAGTCCAAATCCCAAATCACTCCACATGCATACCCACACATACCCTGTCTGACAGGTGAACTTAGTAACGTAACTCAGTAACTGGAAATAAAATCACAAGACAACAATTTGATGGTAAAAAGGTGTCACAGCATACTTAAGGACTACTTAACTATTTAGACCCTCGAATCCTCCCACATAATGTGATGTTCCTGAACCACACCCTCAACCAAGGCAGCTGCCTAGGTGGGAGAGCCTTTTACCAAACAATCTTAGTACAATCCCCCCACTGTCCACAGCAGTCCACCACTTTGTGCCCTTCACTCTTTGACTTGGTAAAACCTATCCACCCTCAGGATACACTAGCGACAAAACTTTTGACCTAAACTTAACTGGGACCTTCAAGCAAGCCACAAAGGCACAGTACCCAGAAGAGCCAAATTCTGCCACCCAAAAAGAGGGAACATTAAGTGATTCTCTTTTACAGCATCAGCCGTGGCCTCCCAACCTGATACAAAACTAGTGACAAATCTAAATTAAACCTATCTAGCCCTTTGATAGACAAATGGAGGCCATCAATCCTGTTGAGAATGGTGTCCTTCACCACCAGCTCTCTGTTATCAATGACACCCCACCCACCGGAGTGCATGAACCTCCTGATGGCCCTGTTTACCTTCCTCCTGTATTTTTTAATTGCTCGTCACCCTACACCCACATTATAGTCACCTGAGGAGAGAGGGACTGAACGTGCCTGCAGATGTCCTGAATAGCCAGTGTGAGCTACATGGACTCCAGAGATGTAACATCATTGCCACCTGCATGTAGAACCAAGACCTCTGGCTCTCTCCCATTTAACCACTTAACTTAAAAACAACTTAAAAACATCCTTCTGGTGCAGGCCACATCTACCCAGCCATCTGATTCTCATGCAATCCCAGGGAATTCTAGTTGTGTACCACCAGGGCTGTCTGTCTCATGCTTTCTTGCCAAGAAGATGGAGTGACCCACCAGCCACACTTGCAGTGAACCCTTACCTGCACATAAAAAACACACAAAACATACTGTTAGTTTATCAGCTATATGCAGCTGAGTACCACCTCCCCAATTTTTAATTGTTTTCATTGGCAAGCCCAGCCTAGATGCTTCCATCATCCCCCAATTCTGAAGGACTGAGTACTGTACAGGCTTGGGTCTACACCTAAGCTAGCAAGCAACCTTTTGAAGATGGATATAAACTTAGTAAGGACAGGGCAGTGCCACCCTGATGACTCAGTAATGAGCCCACACCCAGGGAGCTTACTCTCAAGAATTCCTGCACCACTCAACTCCTGAGTACAGCAGATGGGCTGGTAATCCAGTGAACCCTTGCCTGCTGGACTGTCTTAAAGGGATAGTAATACTTCGTTTTAACTTTATTTTATTTTGTAGGCATGAAAAAAACATGAAGAATGATATGTCTTATCCCTCAAACCTTTATGGTTTAAGAGATATTCACAAGCAAAGTTTCCCCTCCCACCCCTTTTTTCCTAGTGTAAGCCATCTCTTCTCAGATGTGAATCTGGTTGTATGACTGGACAGATAACAGCAGGGGACAGTTTTCTTTGTATGAAAACAATGAAACAATGAAAGCCCTGCCCCCCTTGACAAGTTTTTCAGCTTTTTCCCTTATCTTAATTGAAGATTGTCCCTCTCTGCAGTCTACCAGGGCACCTCCCTTCTGATCTGGCTGAACAAGGGGGGAGGATACTTTGTTTGTGAATATCTCTTAAACCATAAAGGTTTGAGAGATAAGACTTATATAGTTCTTCATGTTTTTAATGCCTACAAAATAAAATAAAGCTAAAAGTATTACTATCCCTTTAAACATGGTCACTAGACACCTCACCGTGTAACTAGTGCACTCAAAGTGTGACACCTGCAACCCTGAGTTAGCCCCCAATTACCTAGCCCTAAAGGTACCATTTAATGCCAAGCTAAAATAACTTTACAGCATAAGAGCTACTACAGAGTAATAACAATTCTTGCAATATCTGCTGGTCTATGTGGCATCTCCTGTCCTTAGTAGCACCTCCTGTCATGCACATTCCTTCATAATCTGCCTTCCATCTCTTTAATTTTTGAAAATGTTAGGACAATGCAACCATCTTTGCCACCATCTTTGCCACGATGGATGCTTTAAACATACTTGTGTCCCTTAGCAAAATGTTAACAGCTGCTTCCTTGGGGGTAACCTACAAACCTTTGGCTTGTGCAAGAACTCACCCCTGTGCCACCAAGTGCTAGTGTATTCTGCCATTGTTTTTGGGTCAATAAATTTTTCATTAGGTCACCTAGGTGAGGGTCCCAAACTGTCAGAGTTTAGATGTAAAAATAGTGGTGTTAGGTTGGGCCTGGGGTATTAATCTTAAAAATTCACACCACTTTTCCCTGGGCAATGTGTTGGCTACACTATTATCCACCCTGGGACATGGTTAGCCTTGAAGTGAATATTGAACTACCTGTTTGTTAACAACAAGTATCACAATAGCCCAAGTGGCAATGAGAAATAGAGCTGACTAATGTCGGAAACTACACTCATATTATCTGTCCAGAATACTACCGCCCTCTTTGCTATTTCCATGTGTCATATCTCTGAGTCACTACAATAAGGAGAAGCTCCAAAAAAGTAAAAATTTCATGTTAAACCTGTTACTGCCCTTTCTGGATGCCACCTAACTGTGCACCATTTGCCCCTGAGGCATCGGTGTACAACTGCATTCCTTAACTAGAATGGGCTTTCTCTACACAAACCCTTGTCCCAGTGAAGTCCTACAAGAACAAAGACCAAACATTTATATAATCTTTCAACTGGCAGATAACCTGATCTTAAAGTTATGTTTTTTGATCCCCTTTTTGGCCACTTGCAACCAAAATGCACCCCATTGCAATGATATTACAAGCAGAATTAAGTAAACCTAAAAGCATCTGCACATGCCTCAATGTCCCCTTGTCTCTAGTCAATGTATTAGCCACCTGATCCCATTCTCTGACCAGCTTGTTCTGTGGCAACCTGACCAGCTTAGAAATTGTATCAATTTCTATCCCTAAAAGTGTGGTTGAGAAAACATTTTTGTCATCAGCAATTCAGACACCTAATTCCCCAAACACTTTCTGTGCTGGTCCCAAAAGTTCATGGAAACTGGAAGAGGAGGGGGCCAATGAACAAAAAATCATCAAGGTAATGGAGTATATCTCGTTCACCTACTGACTGTGCTATTGCCCAGTGCAGAAAGGTAATGAAGGCCTCAAAATAGGTGAAGGAGATGGAACAACTCATCGATAGGCATTTGTCTATATAATAATTCCCCTACCACTTATGTCCAATGAACCTGAAGCTATTAGAGATGGGTAAACACCGAAACACTGATTCGACATCTATCTTTGCCATGAGAGAGCCTGGGCCAGACACTTTGATTAGTTTTAGAAGTCTGATATTGTGTAATTGACCAAGTCTACCTTAGGGTAAGAGAGATGCTGAATGAGACTAAATTTACCTGGCTCCTTTTTAGGTATCACCCCGCTAGGGAAACAAATAAATATGGCATTATAGGGTCCCTAAAAGGTCCTGCTATCCTCCCTGCCACCACCTCCTTCTGTAGCTTCTCACTGGCTACCTGTGGGTACTGATATGCTGAAGGCAAATTTCAAACTGGCCCAAACAAAACAATGCCCCTTCCCTAGTGGGGTAGGGTTGCAATAACTCATTTACACTGCTGAGGTGGATGGGAGTATGGGCCCTTTGCATCAGTATTTCAAAAGGAAATGTTCTTGGGTGTGACTGACTTCTGTCTGATACAATCTGTGAGCAAACATACCTGTATTTGCATGCAAATCCCCTCAAGCACTTCCTTTCATTGTAAGCAAATCAAGCCCCACAATTGCCTCCCCCACAATGTTAGCTTTACCAAAATTGTACTCCCTATGGTGCACATGGTTCCTATCTTGTGTAACCCACCTAGCACATGTGTCCATGTTCCTATGGTTGAATGTCAAGTGCTTTTTTTTTGCAAGTTTCTTCCTGAACTCCCAGTCATAGTCAACCCATGCTGTGCCTCCACGGTTCACCTGAGTATCCACTATTAAATCCATTTATCTCATGATATTGGAACACTGTGATGGAACATTGTCTATGAATAGGCTAGCCTGGTAGTGTGTTTGTGTGTGTGTCTGAGTGGATTGTAACAGTCTCCTTCAAATGCATCTTCTTTCCCGGTGCTGCTCCCTTGACATACTTCTTTACTAATATAAACATCCTGCACTTCTCTGGATCAGATGTATAAAAGTCAGAATCAGAAGAGGAGGACTCACTCATAGATGATCAGCTCCTTGATCCTCAGCTGCCTCAGATGTCTGGCTCTGCTGGTCTCCGCGGCTGCTTGCAGTCTGTAAAGTTGATCTGGATTCCTCTGCAGCTTGACGGGAACAGAAAGAGGAACTGAAAGAGGATCAGTACCTGTTTGGCTTGCCTGTATGCTAGCCAGAGCACTCACTGTTCTGGCTGCTTGCTCTGCTTTGCAGTTGTTCACTGTGCTGCTGGCTTGTGCCACATTGCCACCTGGCTGCACCCAACCAGCTGTTGGTAGGTCAGCCTCCTGCACTTGGGTACTTTGGTGTGAGGAGGTTGCTAAGGGAAATACCATAGGCTATGCCTGTGGGAAAGACCAGATGGTCACTGCTTGTGGAGGCTGTAGAAATTGAGGTATTGTTTGGAGGATACAGTACTGAGGCACCATTTAGATCTCAACCCCATATCCACTCAGAGAAGTTCCTATTTTCCCCCTACTAGAGTGACCTTGATAACTTACCACCAGATTGGATGATGGGGAGGTTGGTTGCTCATTTTATGGTCCTGAGTGGAGTTGAAGGGAATTTTTGTGTCCATGGTGCTTAAAGGATCTTCAAGAATGTATGGCGGGGATGCTGGCATCAGCGTGATTTGGTGCTTGATTTGCATTGGCCCCCGAGATCTTGCAAGAGCTTACAATGCTCCCATGAGATCTGCAGTGGGCAGATGACTCCACGTCAGATGTGACCCCAGGGAGACACTAGTCTCTCTGTTATGGACACCTCGGTTTGTGGAGGAGGAAACAGTGCAACTGTAAAGGAAAACATCTATGGATAAGGCAAAAGTGAGAGAGTGTCTTCCCTGTGTCCAGACCCTGTGTCACGTCTGCAGGCGTGATAGAGGCAGAGCAGATAGGGGTCTAGCGTTGAATGTATATTTCAAGGCTGTGTGTTGAGGACAATGAAGGGGTGTCCATTTTCTGGTGCTGGGGGGGGCACTGCCACTGCAATACTTAGCCTGTCAGGCTGGTAATTAGTCTCAGGCCACTTGCTTAACTTTTTCCAGTTGCTTCTTTGAAGGGTGCTTTCCAGAAGATTCACCAGGTCCTGGTAAAGATGTCACTATGCTGCCCGACACTTTAATCCATGGCATCCTCTATGAGAGAAAATAAAAACTTTAGTGTTATTACCTCCACAGGTAGGCAGGTGGGACTATTTTATACCCCGAGCTCCCTCCCCCAGCCCGCCAACACCTGGGGGAAGGTGAGGGAGCCTAGCCCTCTCCCCCAGATTTCCAGCTGATTGGTAATGGCCAGCCCCAGAGCCGGATTAAGACTCAATGAGGCCGTAGGCAGAATCTCAAATTGGGACCCCCCCATCAGCTCAGGCCTACTACCCCACCCCAACCTTGCCGCCATCCTCATTTAGCCCATTGTTCTTGTGGGTAGAGGTCCTAGTGCCAGCTTAAATGAAAACAAAATTACTGTTTTACATATATTAAAAACGTACAACAAAGCTTAGAATTGAAATAGGGCTACATAAGTGATAAACATAGTACTTGCCATCAAAATGGGGATAATACAACAGAGCTTACAGCTGAAAGAGCTACACTAGTAATACCACAAATACTGCAATTCTATGACTTATGATGTATTAAATTAATTATTTAGATATACCTTATTGTTGAATAAGAGACCCCTACCTAGGTAAGTCATTCTGTTACACACAGTAATTATATAGATATACCTGACTGCTGCATGATGGACTACTACCTAGGAAAGTGCTTCTGTTACAATAATTATATAAATACACCTGACTGCTGTATGATGGACTCCTAGCTAGGTGAGTACTCCTGTTACACACAGTAATTATATGTATGCACCTGACTGCTGTATGGTGGACTCCTACCTAGGTAAGTCCTTCTGTTACACACAGTAATTATATAGATACACCTGGCTGCTGTATGATGGACTCCTAGCTAGATAAGTCCTACTGTTACACACAGTAATTAATAATTACTGTGTGTAACAGTAGGACTTACCTAGGTAGGAGTAAACATCCCATTTAAATCAAGATAGGGGGAATTTCTGCTTTCTCCCTATGTGGTAGTTGGTATGCTACAAACTTTAACCCTTTGAATGCCAGAGGGGTAGCAAGGCATTGCAAGGCAATATGTACCCCTCTGGCACTCAAAGGGTTAACCTCTGCAGCTTGCTGAATTGCCACTTAAGTCTCTCCCACACCTTTAACAGGTCTATATCTTGCCATCAGTGAGGTCCACCACACTCAGGGCCACCATCAGAGATCATTTGTACCAGGATAAGTGCAACCAGTAGGCCCCCATACACGCACTCACTTGCTTTTTTCTTTTCCTTCTTACATCATTTACCATATTTACACCCCTATATACATGCAGACACTCCATATATGTATACATCTGCAGAGTCAGACCACCCTAGAATCCTCTAATTACCCCCCAAATTCTTCCAAACAATGACTAACATCCTTCACACTTCACTCATCAACTTCTTCCAGGTGCACATCAAAGTCTTCGAAGCAACACAAAATACCCTTTACCCCACCACCACCCCTGCAGCATCACTAAAATCTCATTGCTTACTGACACTGTGCATAATGTCCATATGCTCTATACATCATATCCTCCCATCCAAACAACAAACAGTACCAAGTTCTGGACCAAATCATGTAATTACTACCATGAGAAGTAAATTGCAAGAACATATGAAGATTGTGAACCCATACTATGTATACAGATGTCTGAAAATTATGGTGTGAGCAAGTAAGGGGTAAAAAAATGAAGAGGTGAGAGAAGTAATGATATTGGGAATAAATGAGAGAGAATAATGGTGTGAGGAGAAAATACAGAGTTGGAATGAAGGGAAGGGGAGATGTCAAAAGGCTCTGAACTGTAGTTACATTGGTTACCCCACTGTTCTGCTGCAGTCACAGCCTGCAGGTCTGGGGCACATAAATTCTATATTTTCTACTTACCCACCACTGCTTCTGCTGCTGCAAGAAAGCCCCTCCGGGGAGAACAGGCACCTTTCTGTAGAACCAAGTTGCCTCCATGCTGTGATGAGGGCAGAAGAATCAGGTTGTGCAGCTGGGGTATTAGATTCACTCCGCCATCGGTGCGCTTTGCTTTAAACATGCTCCGTGAAAGTACTGCACATTTATATCTAGCACTCTAGTAACGTGCATTTAGTTTACCAGACAGCAGCACTGCTCTGGGATGTAATTTCCATTAAAAAAAATATATATATACATATATATATATATATATATATATATATAGTTCCTCTACCTGCCTTTATTACAGCAGGTGGATGTCCTGTGTCAGTTTAATCCTGAAACATCAGCTGGCATAATGTTCATTCGGGGTGTCTGGACAGTTGGCTTAAACCTCTTGAGTGCCAACTGGGCGTGCGACACAGGGATGCTTTTTCCCAAACTGAATAATGTGGCCCAGGCATAAAAATTCTGTTTTCCCTTAACCATTTTAGTGCCAGATGGGTACGCAATGCATTGCAAGGCACCCAAACGGTTAATACATTTTCCCACACTAGAAAAACACAATACTTTTTTTCAGGGATCAACCATTTGAGTGCCAGAGGGATATGCTGAATGCATATGTGTGTTGTACAGCCCTTTGGCACGCAAAGGTTGATCACACCAAGAAAATATTGTTTTTTTTCTAGTGTTGGAAAATGTATTAAGTATAACATGTATTAAAATGTATTAAGTATAACAATAACACCCATATCTTCTACTGCTATTGAGCACATGAAAAGCATGGGAAGGATGGAGAAAACAAGTGTTAGAGTACCAATGCCCCCACCACCACCTCCACTACCACTAGTCATGTTGTTAACAACAATATATTTGCTCATTTTTTCTATGTGCTGCCAATGCCAAACCTTCCTTACTGAATTTTTAGAAAGAAATGAAAAACTTCACAAAAAATCCCAAAATTATGCCTGTTTAATGACATACTTGTTACCGGTTAACATGCTACCTTGTTATTTTGATAAACACCATGTCTCAAGTATTGTATCCCACTGCTAAGGTGCAGTTATTTTTCAAAGACACCTATGCCACAGTTGTACAAGCAGGTGGTTAGTGTGGTGGGCAAAGGATGTAAATTCACATCAACATTGAAATCTAAGTGTGAAAAACACTGAATTTATTTACATATGTCAAGGTTTTCACAGGATTGGTGGTAAAATAGCCGCGAAAAAAATTTGAAAACACACCTAAAATGAAAGCCGAGGGTGTCTACTTTCCAAAAATATACACTTTTGGGGAAAATCTTAAAGTGGAGCACTGTTACACATCCTGAATTGAGACATTGCACCAGTTAAGCAAGATGTGGAAATTCAATATTTGTTCAAAATTGGGTCCCGTAGCTCCCTCAAACAACGAGAAACCTATGCATATGGGGCATTGCCGTACTAAGAAGAAGGAGCCGAACACTAATCAATGCAGTTTATAAAATCTTCACCTATCCTGTGTTTGAAATTCACATCAACATTGAAGTCTAAGTTTGAAAAATGCTGAATTTTTTTACGAGGAATTGGTGGTAAAATGGCTGTGTACAAAATTTTAAAACACAGCTAAAATGAAAGCCTGGGGTGTCTACTTTCCAAAAATATAAACTTTTGGGATTTTAAAGTGGAGTACTGTTACACAGCCCCGAATGAGACATGAGACATGGCCCCGTAGCTCCCACAAACCATGAGAAAGCTATGCATACGGGATATTGCTGTACTCAAAAGAAGACGTTAAACACTAAACAATGTATTTTTAAAAATCTTTACCTGTCAGATGCTTGGAATTCACATCAACATTGAAGTCTAAGTGTGAAAAACTCTGAATTTTTTACTTATGTCACGTTTTACTAGGGATTGGTGATACAATGGCTGTGTAAATAATTTGAAAACACAGCTAAAATGAAAGCCTGTGGTGTATACTTTCCAAAAATATACACTTTTGGGGGGAAGTTTTAAAGTGGAGTACTGTTACACAGCCCCAAATGAGACATGGCACCAGTGATGCAAGATGTGAAAATTCAAAGTGTGAAACTGGAAACACGCCTGTTCCAATTTGGGCCCCATAGTTCCCCCAAACCATGAGAAATCTATGCATATGGGGGACTGCCATACTCAGAAGAAGGAGCTGAACACTAATCAATGCATTGTTTCAAACTGTCCCATGCTTGATATCAACAGCAATACTGAAATGTAAGTGTGAAAACTGCAAAAAAACAAAATATTACCACAATTTTGGAATATATTTCTGGAAAAATAGCTGCATAAAAAATTCTACTGATTATTTACCCTACGTTGTCTACTTTTCAGAAACATATACCTTTGTGGGACATTCCTGGGGTCTGGCACCTTAACTAAGCTATGCTACTCACATGCCAAATGTTGAAAAATTACAGGTTGGAAATAATGGTGTCCATCTTGTAATATTTACTGTTTAAATGTGAGAAAGGGATTGAAATACTAGGCATATGGGGTACTCTTATATTCAGGAGAAGCAAATTAATATACTTAGGTGTATTTTTTGTAATTCATTAATAGTATACGAATCCTGACAGGAAAATGTAAGCAAAATGTTGTTTTTTTGTTATTTTTTACTCTTTTTTTCTATTTTAATCAAATTAAACAATGAGGTATTCATATAATTGTGGTATCACAAGAAAGCCCTACTTGTGCTTAAAAAACAGTATATACTTTGTGTGGGTGTATTTAAGGAATTAAAGAGAAAATACGGTTGAACAAAGACATAGTCAAAAAAGTCAAAATTGCTCTGGTCCTTAAGTGAAATCCACCTCAGATTTTCCCCATCCTTAAGGGGTTAAGCCTTTTGTGGAGGTCACCTTGCTGATTAGTCATGAAGGTGCAGGAATTGGTAATACATTTAATTACAGATAATGACCAATGATTCTGACAAAAATGACAACACAGCTATGCACAGGATGGTGAACATGATTTGAACAGGATTGTTGCATAGTTTCCATTAAAAGCAAAGAAATGCATTCTTGCTTCATTGATGGACCCCCACTTTAAACATAACATTTCTCAGTTTGCACAAAGGCATGAGCAGCATCACTGTGCAGAATAAAATACAATAAAAGTATATAGAGACATTCTTATAGATTTTGTGGACGATTCCATTGTGCCAAAAAAGAGAGAGAAATGTAGGGTCAAAACACTACTACAAAGCATAGTGAGATAGAAGAAAGCAAAAGTATTATACCCTAAGCAACAATAGCAATTTGTAACATGCTTGGCCTCATTACAGAAACCTCAAATCTGACCCATTTTCAGGCCACTCATGTGCTACAGGAGCAGCATTGTCTGACACAATCCCTAATATTATCATTCAGGGGATATTCTATTTGTGCACAGTTTGTAAAAATACTGTGATGAGGTATAAGGAGTGGATCACACACCTTGGTATATCTACTGTGATTAACCATGTTGACAATGTTAAACCATGTCCCAAGAAATCAGGTTGAATCAGTCACTGTATTCCTTGTGCGTGCCACACAAATACAAGTTGGTGGTGTTAGGGCAGTGAGTAACACTTGCAATGGGCCAATTAATAATGCATATTCTGCAAGGTGATCAAATTGTAACCACCATAATTTACTGTGCTATGTTCAATAATGAAATGACAGCTTTTTGTGAATATAAAGTCATTGATTACAGATCCCACACCTAAGAGCAAAAATTGTGTCTGTACTTATGTCTGCTGAATACAAGAAATGTATTAGTATAGTTGGTCTATTCCAAAGTTACTTACTCATGCTATTTAATAGTTCATATTCACCACAATTAAATGCAGCTAAAAGCTTAAGGCATTATGCCTGCTATCTGATCAACAGTTTATGAAAATACTTTGAAGACTTTCACAATATCTCCAGTTACATACACAGTTTAGACCGTATATATATATATATATATATATATATATATATATACACACACACACATATGTATATACACAATTGAATAATAAGGAATGCAAACATCACTCAATATATTGATGCATATGCAGTTACATACACAGTTTAGACCATATATATATATATGTATAGATATATATACATATATATATACAATTGAATAATAAGGAATGCAAACAGAACTCAATATAATGATGCGTAGTGGAAGACTGTATATTTTTAAGCCTTTGTGTGCCACAAGAGTGTGTGATGTACATCCCTGTGGCATGCAAACGGTTAAGGGAGAGAGGCTGTTTGTGGTGCTGAAGTCTAAGCATATCCTCTCCCCCACTGAGCAAGTGGGGAAACAGAGAGAGAGAATGTTCTCAGACTTCAGGGTTGTCGGACTGCAGGTGATGTGTAAGGAAGGGCATGCCTTATACATCACCATCGGTAAGACATTCCTCCCTACATGGTTATGATTTATTGATGACTGGTACTGCATAGGAAGCTATAGGGAGATCCTAACATCACCAACCTCAGGTAGGCAATGGTGGGACTGTGAACTCAGACAGCGGAGGCAGCTATCATTGCTTAGTGCATGTGAAGATGTGCCACATTAATATATAAACACTCACTCATGACTACAACAATTGCTCATTAACCTACATTTCCATATGGAAATGAGCCATTGTTGATGCATTCAGTCCAAAAATATAAACCAGTTAAAGGCATGACAGACTGATACTGATGTCGCTAGTGAGCTCTGAACCAAAGCGGGTGTGATGCTGGTGATGATGACAGCAGCAATATCTGTTCTTGATCTCTGGTGTAACAGAGTCACAGCAGGACATGTGGTGGGGTAATGGCAGCACTGTCTGTTGCTGGAGGGATCTCAAGTCTCCAAGTCACTGGGAATGTGCTGAAGTGGTAGCAGCACTATCTTTTGATGGTGGGCTCTGGAATTTCTTTGACAAGGATAAGGTGGAGGTGGTAACACTTTATGTTGCCATGGGTTTTGGAATCACTATCACATGGTATATGGTGGGGATGATAGCAGCACTATCTGGTTAGCTATGGTGATGACCAAGGCAACAACTAGAACTGCTGCTGCTGCTACTGAATTCCCCCCACATTCTTAGCAGCATTCCTCCAACTTCTCATACTCATTTTTCACTAGAGTGCAGAAAGCAACAGCAGAAATAAGTGTACTGCTGGTGCTTGCTAACTATCACTACACAACTGCTCCACAAAGTATTTTTTATCTATATATGATTCTACAGCTCTTTCTTTCTCAACTACCTTGCAAAAAAATAGGAACTATTATCTCGGCAATTGAAAACATAAGTAGGAAACAACAAAGTTTTCACAATAAATTTATTTGCAACAGCAGAAAGTTGAAAAAATGAAATATTAATTTTCATGGAAAAGCAACAAAGCATGAATTTTCTGAAAAAATTCTCATTAAAAAAATCATACTTTTTGCCCATCCCTCTAGCATTCAATGGGTGAAAAACCCTTATAAATGGGATGTTGGAAATCTAAATGGTGCCAATATGATACAGTTGGTATGCTTCAGAATTGCTCATCCTTTATTTTTGTTTTTTTGTTTTTTGTTTTCTTATTTGCATAATGTCCCATATATGCTGGACTCAATTGTTCTTCACTGAAACCAGTGATAAAATATTTGATATTCATTAATGATCAAATATATTAAATCCTGGGGCAGGGCCCTTGCAGCTATTTATTTTGATTAGGTTCTGTATGTCATTATATACTCTCACCCCTATTTTCTAAGTTAAAAATGTATACAGAAACCAGTAAACCACAGAAAAAAAACTACGCTTTGCTTGCTGAATACTCACTTGATTGATACATGTATTTATGAAGGTGTCTACACCAGTGACTAAAATAAAATACAATAACCAAGGGATGGTGAACAGAAATTGTGCATTTCCTTGTTTTATTCTTTTATTTAATTGATAAGCACATTAATAAATTAATAACTGATATATTATATCTATTTTTAGTGTTCTACAGATACTGTGTTATAACAGTATATGTGTTATAACAGTATGCTGTTCCCCATGACTAACATGGGGAACATTTCATTAGTACATACACAGCAAAGTATCAATATTAGAATATTATTAGAATATATACATGCAACAATGCACAGACATTTGGGGCCTTACATGGAAAGCAAAAAATGGTGTAATTCTGGATCAAACCATCATCATGAAGGGGGGAATTAACATTTCCATCGATCTAATTTAGACTTTGCAGTGCATTGAAGATTTCCCTAAGATTCAAGGGTCAAAATATGAATTTAAAGCAACTGGGATTTTAGTAATTTTTTTGATTATTCCATATGTCACAGTTAGTACACTCATGCAATGCACATCTTTTTCTTTCTGAAGAAGGTCCTTGCTGCTAAATGTGCAGTTTCAGCATTTGTTATTGTCATATATTTATAAAAGATGCTGGATATTTTGTTGGAGTAACACAAGAAACCTCATTGCTTTAACTCTGGGAGCATTGCATTGCTATGACTTACAGCTTCGCTTGAGCATGTTAAGGGTTCTTGCAGCTCTTTTCAAAGCTGCCAATGCTAGCCTGGGAATTATGGTAATGTGCCACTTCTGAGCCCTCGGCAGGATTTGCAACAGAGAAATCACATCAGCCTATGCTGATTAACAATTCCATTCCATCCAGAGATTTATATAAAAAACCTATCTTACATTTTGCTTTTTAATAAGAATGATCACTATCTCAAATTGAGTCCCAGTAAATTTTAATAAAGGCCCAAGGTTGAGTGGCATTTTGCATGCTGATTTAGCTGTGATTGCCTGCTTTTGATGAGCACTGGGCTGGCATATATAGCTTTCCACAGAGCAGGTTTAAAGACCAACACTGAGGAAAAGGATAAAAAATTATGATAAAAGGGAAAGTTCTTTCAGTATTTCTCGAGTTATTTATCAAACTTTGCATTTGAAAAGTGACCTACAAAGCCCCCCTAATGTTCTAGGGATGTTGTGAGGTAGCTAGATACAATTTTGTAAGAAAGAGAACTGATTTTGCACCTCGTTTATAACAGTATTCTGTGTCTGGTCATTAAACAAATCAATTTTCCACACAAAATAACTAATTTGAAATCTAGTGATCTGAATGGTTATCCAGCTTTTCTAATACACTTCCATTTTCTGTGTAAATCTTTTAAAACGTGGATGTGCTAACACCACCCTCAACCTCCAGGTCTTATCTGTGTACTGAAATGCTTTTTTGATGTCAATGTAGCTTCAAAGAATAAACAAAACTGTGATGTAATAAAAAGCACAAGAGTCTTTCTACACCTGCATTGTAGGATATAGCACTTGGATAATTTTGCTCTTTAAGTTCTATTTCTTAAATGTATGGGTTTGCACACTATGATCTTTGTTATGTGAGAAAGCATTGAGTAAGTGAGCAAAATGAGTGTATGTGTTTGTTGTTACTCCTAAATTGGGTAAACTATGCATTCACAATAGTCCTTTTTAATGAAATCCAAAAGAAAAGAAATCATCTGTTCAGAAATTATGTGACTTATGGCGCCATGCAAGAAAGATTTACATTGGATAAAGGCATTTTGTGCGCAGATAGATTTTGCGCATGTTTTAATCCAGGAAGCTGAATAATGAACGCTTATTGAATTGCGCATAAAAATGCCATTTTACGACAACAGTACACATTCTCAATAGCAGTTCTTGCATTAGGCGCATTCACTATTCCACTCACACAGATTTGTTAATCTTAGCCACGCCCACAAGATAAATAAATATATACGCAGCTGTTCGCTAATCTTGAATTTTCATGTGCAATTCAACAAAATCATGCTCAAACCTATTCCCTAGTGGTTTTCACATGTGAAATAGTGATTGCACACGTTACCTGCATTGCGCCATTAGTAACTATTAGCTCTGCAGACTCTAGAACCTGGCATCTGTCAGTGGTTTGTGGACCTCCTATTAAAGAGCTTTAGGATATTCTCTCTACTATGTCTTTGCTGATCATTTTGTTGAAAATGGACAGGTGGAATACGTTTGCCAGTAATAAATATTAATGATACAAATCATATCTCTAGACCTACATTTCTTTCACAGTTAGTTACTTGTGAAATTGCTGTTTGGTGGATTAGACATTTTTTAGTGAAATGACCTCCATATGACCTAATGAGTCTTATAAGGAGTTCCCTCATTTTATTAAAATACCTTCAGCATTTGGAAAGGGTTACAAGGTAGTTTTCATTTTATGATACAATCTTTATAAAATGTACATTTTACCTCTCAGTCACAATATCAAGGGCAAAAAACAGTGTTTATATATTTAGCTTAATAGAGATATCTCAGGTGAAAGTTTTGGGGAGATCTGCATTTTAATTTTTTTTTTACTTTTGTATAAGTTGAAAGTTGGTAAAAAAAAAAAAAAAGTGCATATAATATCAGAGATTTTATGGTAAGTGCAATTCTTCCACCTATATATTGAAAGGTGTGTCATCAACAGGTGCTCCCTTATGTGTGCCGCCTGTAGGTGCTCCCTTATGCCGACCAGCATTCCCGCCACATTTGTACCCTTATAGCTTTGTCTCAAACATTTTGTCACTATTCCCCTGAGGGGGGGATTTATAGAAGCTTAAACACTACATTTCAATGTCAATGAGGTTAGTACTGCTAGGGTTTTTGATTTTAACTTG
The DNA here is from genome assembly GCA_037306005.1 of Rhinophrynus dorsalis. Classification (NCBI taxonomy): domain Eukaryota; kingdom Metazoa; phylum Chordata; class Amphibia; order Anura; family Rhinophrynidae; genus Rhinophrynus; species Rhinophrynus dorsalis. Next base: position 324,172,256 of record CM074721.1, read on the forward strand.
TTTTGCTGCTTAGTTAATACGAGGGGGTGCTGATAAATATTGAGCCTTACCTAGAAAAAATTGAGCTTGGAAGCTGTAACTGCCACACTATTCCACATAGTCCCCCAGGAAGTCAATGGACTTGCGACATCTGTCTTGCAGCTTCTTAAGTCCCTGCAAATAAAATTATTCTGACTGCTGGTGTAACCACTCATTTGCAGCATTAGTTGTCTCCGGAACACACCAGAATCGTTGTCCCTTTAGGTGTTTTTTGAGATTCGGGAACAGATGATAGTCAGAAGGAGCCAGGTCAGGCGAGTAGGGTGGATGGGACATCACTTGAAAGCCTATGGAGGTCAGTTTTGCCATTGTGTCACCTGCAGTGTGGGATGAGGCGTTGTCATGAAACAGGATGACACCTTTGGAGAGCGTTCCTCTAAATTTTTCCTTGATGTTTTGCCTCATCTTCATCAATAAAGCACAGTAATATGTTGCATTGATGGTTGAACTCTTTTGGATAAAGTCTACCAGCAGAACTCCCTTCTTATCCCAAAAAACTGTTGCCATTTGCTTCTGCACTGACCTTGCACACGGAACTTCTTTGGCCTGGGGGAGCCACTGTGCCTCCATTCCTTATACTGTTCCTTTGTCTCAGGATCATAACAGTAGATCCATGTCTCATCACCAGTTACCAGTTTGTCCAGGAAATCTGACTAATTTCTTGCAAAATGTTCCAAAACAGCCACCAATGTCTCCACATGTCTCCTCTTTTGTTCGGTTGTCAAAAGTTTTGGGATCCACTTTGCTGCAAGCTTTCTCATTTCCAATTTGTTGTGAATAATGGCACCAACTCTCCCACGTGATATTCCCAGATATGTAGCAATATGTTTGGCTGATATTCGGCGGTCCTGCATGATCATGTCATGGATGGCTTTCACATTTGCAGGCACAGAGACAGAAACAGGCCTTCCACTGGGTTTCTCACTTTCAACACAGAAATGGCCAGTTTTGAAATTGACAACCCAATGTTTAACTGTTGCATTTGAACGGCCACTGTCACTCAAAGTTTGTGACATTTCTTCATGGATCTGCTTCATACCTTTCCCTTGGAGAAACAGGAACTTGATTATGCTCATATGCTCTTCGACATTGAACTTTTCTGGAGGTGCTGCCATGTTCACTTTGGACCTTAAAAATAAAGATAAGTTAAAATCATAGGTAGTTGATTTTTGCACCATTGAATGTAGACAAATTGGCCTGTACACCCTGCAGTTTACAGCTTCCTAGCTCAGTTTTTTCTGGGTAAGGCTCAATACTTATCAGCATCCCCTCATAATAGGGAGTGTTAGCTGGTGGGGGAATGTACTCGGAAACTGTGAATATAATGGCAGAGATGGTTGTGTATTTTTAGGCATGCTTACTTGCCCAGGCTTTTCAGTTCTCTCAGAATTTATAGACGAGTATATTTGCTCTGTTTTTCTTTTGGAAGACTGAACTTTTTCCTTTCAGATACAGAAAATATTTTTCTATATCATCATTGTTGTCTACTTTATCTGTATCAGAAGATGAGAAGGGATGTGAAGGGACATATTCTAAATCAATATCAGCAATTAGATCAAAGGCATCTTACCAAATTGTCTGCCTTCCTACTACATTCATATTCATGTGAGTTTTATAGTGTAAAAAAGCTTCATTTTACTTGAAAGTTTATAAAACCATGACTACTAGTTTGTCGTGGGGGGTAGGTATGGTTGAATGTTTTTGCCTCAAAAGAGAAACTAGAAACAAATGACAGTAATTTTTTTGTGAAAAATGCATTTTTCTCACATTTTTTCCATAGCCCATTGCATTGAAATCAATAGGAAGAATGAATTTCTCCCCACCACACGGAAAGGTTCCCTTTTTTTCCAAAGGCATAGTATTAAAAGTGTGTCAGGTTCCTGCAGCATTCCACTCTGTGTTTGTGGGAGGAAGAGGGATCAGTACATTTTGGAGCTAAAAAAGTGGCGTTGAAGCTGAGTTTAGGGACTCATTTAGGTAGTAAGTCTATTCTCTGTATTAGTGGAATCTGGGGATTCTGGGGTACAGGAAAGGAGTAAGGAGGTTGACACATGCATCCAAGCTCCAGTTTCTTCCTGATCTGGCTCTTATCTCTTTGCTAGTAGAGTCTGGGGATGTGAGAAGGGAGCAAAGGAAAATTACTCCAAATTCCCATAAATTCTGTTTGACTGGCTGGGAACACCCAGGCAGAGGGGATCCAAGTTTCTTTCTGATCTAGCTGTTATCTCTGTCCTAGGGGAGTCTGGGGTTAGAAGAAGGGAGCAATGGAGGTTTATCACAAATACCCCCACATTTTGTGAGACCAAGAAGACACAGGCATCAGTGATCCAAGTTCCTTCCTGATCTGACTGTTTTGCTATTGTTTCGTGTTTGTGGTAAATGTCCATCTGATGAGAAGAAAATATAAGTATGGCAAAAATGGCGATGAAAGAAATGGATGACATTTCCACTATACTTTATCACTGCTCCTTTTCATGGCCTCTTCCACAATATAAACAAATTCTAAAACAAATAATTGCAGAAAAACAAAATAAATTACACAACTGAACGTTTGGTAACATAATGTACTTAGAAGCTCCAAATGTCATACCAGCAAATTTCCCTTGGGATCTCAATAGCCATGATGTTTGTTCTCCACTTACCTTATATAAATATATGGTTCTCAGATGTCCACCTTTGATTCATATCCTCAACAACCTAATACAACCCATACAATGCTGCATAAGTTGGAAAAGTTGGAGGGGGGTATCAGGACCAATGCTGTTTCTTGACTGCTAGGGGTTTATATGGGTACCAGTAGGGATATCAGTAGAACTAGAGGAAATCCATGATACACTGTTACCATCTACATTTCATGGACCTGTCTATCTATTTCCTCACAGCTTAAAGGGCTCATGGAGAGTCTTGCAATCTTAAGCATATTCTAGTTAATCGTGTATTATTAAGAAAAAGGTGTATAACTACAAATAAAGCAATACACACACACATCCTTCAAGGGTACACTTATCTCTGTACAAAAATGTCCTTTTATGCCGAAACAGAGAGTTTTTTTTTACACAACTGAAACTGGTTTTCAATTCATCAATTATCATAAGGGATATTACACTTTTGGTATGCCTCCTTTCTTTTGTCACCCTCTTCCTTGCCTCTGCATTCTTGGGCCTAGAACTCTCCCTTCTATTCTATTGTTAAGCTTTGCCTTTTTTTACTTGCTATTTTTTGCACCTCTGTGTCCATGTTTTCAGCTTCCTACCTGTTTGACTGTGTTCCTGAAGTTCTCTTAGCTTGCTATTATTGTTTCAGCTACACTTCAGTTTGTCCAACTTCATCCTGTTCTGTCCAATTGTACACCTTACCTCCACACACTGATGACCCAGCTTTGACCTGTGTTATTTCTACGGCAGAGATCAGTGCATTTAACATCCCCAAATGTTCAGTTTAATCTTGGGGGGGTTAAGTTTACCTAGAAATCCTCAAATTTGTTCTTTTGTATTACTGTTATCCTGCAGGTTATATAATGAATGATAATAATCATTTGAAGGCCTGTGCAATGTCTGAGGGTGATATACATGTTTTATTACCTAAGACTATTTTTTTTAATAATTTTTTTTTAATTTATTAGACAAATATTTACCCACTCTGTTATTCCCATAATACCATTCTTGTTTTAGGAATTCTGTAGCCTTATTTATCTTGTTCAGCTCTTTAATTAGGATTTCAGTTTTCAGTTTATCTATTTTCTGAGTAGTAATGATATTTGGGTGTCTCTTATTTTCTCCTTCGATCATAGCCAAAGTAATGCAGTGGTCAGATACGTTTTCTCATGTAGATTTCTTAACTTGGGTTCCCAATTTAATTAGATGACTCCTCATTACACATTTGAATGTTTTCCATTCTCCATCATTATTCAACTCAAGAAAATCTTCTACTTTTTTTTGGTATTAACGTTTGTTATTTATATTCTCCAGAAGTTTCCATCTGGTTCTTACAATATAATGTGGGTTGTTCTTGAGTTCAAGAAAAAATGGGGCATGATCAGACCACGTTATGGAACCAATGTCGGCCTTCAAGATCATACCTAATGTATGTGCTTCTGTTAACATAAAGTCTATTCTAGAATAGGAGGTATGTGGTTTAGAAAAAAAGGTACATTCTCTTTTGTTCGGGTGTAACACCCTCCAAATATCATACAAAGTGTTCTTAAACATAAATTCCTGTAAAGTGACAGAAATTGGGTATAACTAAGAATCAGCTTTCACATTAGAAGATGTTATTTTGTCTAATTTCACATTTTGTACACAGTTATAATCACCCCCAAATAATAGTATTCCTTTCTTATCTGTTTGATTCATTTATATAAGTTATTTATAAATCTAATAGGGTTCCCATTAGGGGCATACAGATTTTCTAATGTGTATGTTATGTCGTTTAACCTACATATGACAATAGCATAACGCACAATGGGGTCACTTTCCTCAAATATGGGTTCATACTTAACCCTATTAGAAATAAATATGACTACCCCTCTTTTCTTCCTTAAACCCTCCATATTAGAATAATTAATTACAGAGTACTTAGTGGATTTCCAAAGCTTGTCTGGGTGGGAAATCCAGTGGGATTCCTGAATATAGGCAATGTGAATATTCCTCTCATCCATCAAATCCATCAGATGAGCTCTCTTATAGGGAGTGTTAAGACCCTGAGCATTAATGCAGAGAAAGTTACTAGGTTTAGAGAGTTTAACCATCCAACTCTATCAATATCAAGATTATCACAGTTCAGACCTCATAGCAATTTACAAATATTTTAAACATAATTCTTTCTTAATTTATACACACATAACCAATCATACTGATCAATATATACTCAGTCATTGATCATCCTGCTACACTCGCAGGATACCCACTCCATAATGGAGAGGAGAGATGCTGCGAAGCACTAAGTACTGACCATAACTTAGGTAACCTTATGGAATGGACTCAGTATTATAGCTCACGTCCCTTTTTTCCAGTTAGGGATCATCTCTTAAAGGGATAGTGCTGTCAGAAAGAAACAATAGCCACCCGGCAGACACAGCTAACGGGTGCATCCACACTCGGCAATGTCCCCCAAATCTCCAAGGCCCAAGAGGCACCGGAACGGCCTGTAAGGATATTTACACTCTCGGTTGTTGAATCGTGTTTCTGTTCTGCTGTTAGATTATTACTATTAGCTTTAGAAGGGTCTTTCAGAGGATAAAAAGTATTTATTTGTTTATTTTTCTCTAAGCTTGTCCGCTTATCTTTATCCTTCTTAGGGCCCATTATATTATCTTGTGAGCAGAGAAAAGTTTCAGTTATGTAAGACTCAAGACTTAATGGAGCTAGATATGGATAATACCCTGCCTTGAGGTCCCATAAACGAAATAGTATTATCAAGAATATAGTCAAGAGATTAATGTTGATATGAGTGAAACAAACAATTACAGTTTTTAAGATCTTAATTCAATGATTATGTTCAGTGCCTCTCCCATATGGTTGCAACCGTTTTTAGTTATAAGGAGCCTGATGTCTCTATAGCACTTTATTTTGTACTCAATAAAGAGTTTGTTTAAACAGCACTACTTAATCTCAATAGACAAATTACTGTCCAGTTTAATGCCCAGATAGGCTACTCACTGTGCAGCTTCCAAAGATGGCTCAATTAATTCCTGTTGATGCTGTTGTTACTACTGCCTCAGATTCAGCACTGCAACTAGGACCAGGATTATTGCTGGCGCTGGAAAGTGGAACCTGTCCTAGTCTCGCATCACTTGTTGAACCCATTCCCACTGTGTCCACGGTGGTCTGTGGCACACTAACTTGCTCCTCAGCATCCTGATGCCCTTGCAACTCAGCATCAGAAGTAATTAGAGCAGTTGAACATTCCTCAAATTCCAAAATGTCACTGCTAGTGGTGGTGGTGATGCCCATCCTCATGCCTGGCTCCCATTCCTTCTCAGTTTCTTCTAAAAATGCCATCAATGTCTCTTCCACCCCAACTTCTCCACCATCATCATCATCACCACCACCACCACTAGACCCTATGTGTTGTTGCTGCTGCTCTATTACAGATATCTCACTGCTGCATGGAGGAGGTGACGAGCAATGTCATAGAGAGTCCCCTAATGTCACACTTGTCATTTCTTGGTGACTTGAAGAAGACAGACTAACAGCAGTAGCAGCAGGGACAGTCAGCTGATCTCTGCTCCTGCTGGTGGTGGTATTAATTGTGTACATGCTCTCCCCCCAACAACAGTTCTGGCCTCTTAGTCTTCAGGTTCATTTTCCACTTGTGCACTTTAGTGAAGGGAAGGGGAGGACTCCCAGTCCCAGGGTCAGAGGAATGGTGTGGGTTCCCTTGACCGCTAGTTTGGACGTTCTCAAATGTTTGCCCTACCACTCCAGCTTCTTTACCATTACTGCCTGTCTTGCTCTCACTAGTACTACCCTTTTCTCCCTCCCGTCCCATTTTCTTTTCCCCCTACCTTCCCTTTTCCCCCTCCCTTCCCATTAAATTCCCCAAGATCTCTTGGGGTGATTTAGGAGGACTGGACAGCATTAGTTCAGAACTGCTAGTCACTTCCTCCTCCCCCTCCTCAGACTCAGTGGACTCATAATAAGGGTCCTTCCAGGTCCTCCTTTTACTGTTCATAGTGATAGCAGTCCCTATGAGCCTCTCCTGCCTCAATTTAAGTAATAATTCACAGCAGAACAGCATAACACGTCTACCTTGCTCTGTAGCTGTTTCTATTGTGTTTCACTTCCTGGAATACTTACAAACTAACTAAGGGAAAAGACCCCTTATAAGAAAGTCAAAAGATGGAGGCACTCCTTTTAGATAAAACGGTATATCCAAAAATATAAATTTTATTGAACAAAGAATATTAAATACAGATGACATTATAAAAACAATTAAAAACCACAATGGGAGGGTAAACAAATTTTGGTATTAGATACATTTATATGTACGGAGATAATATCTCTAAAATAGTACCAAGACATATATATCAGACACAAAGGTCTGATAAATCACTTCCTGGAATACTTATTGTTTTTATAGAGAAAAAGAGAAAACAATGTAAATCAATGGGCAGAAAATTTCTAGCCACTGAAAATTTGGCGGGGAATTTTGGCCAATGGGCAAAAAATGCAGAAATTTTACTCGCTGTTTTAAAAGCTGATTTTCTCAAGTAAAAGCAGACAATAACGTGGTTTTCACTGAATTTCTCGTGGGAACACTCCGACAACTTTCACCCATCCCTAGACCGGACAGAGTGTTTTGTAGAGTATGATTTTTAAGACTTTTGTTCAAGGCGCAAACAATAAGGAAACATTGATTTGTTTCAGGACTTAGACTTGTGTTAGGCCTAAGCCCTGAGGAAACATTGATTTGTAGGACTTATACTTGTTTGCTACAAGCCCTGAGGAATCAATGATTTGTAGGCTTTAGGCTTGTTAGAAACAAGCCCTTAAACATTTTTTTTGTAGGCCTGAACAAGCCTTGAGAAAAAAATACTCTACTGGCTTAGTGCCAGCAGGCCATGTTGTGGTCATTGAATCGAGGCCTATAACCTTCAATAAGTGTTCCTTCCTAAGTACTGACCATTATTTTCTAAATATAATTTCTATTAATCTCCCTAAAGAAAATGTAGTAATGAAGGACATCTCATATTTGTTATATTTTTTGAAAATATTTTTTTAAGGACAACTTCAGGATACAGCACAGAACAAGGCATTACATTGAATTAAACAATGATGGCAGCATTATACAAAGTGAAGAAAACATAGAAAATAATATGGAGTACAGGTCATTCATTATGAAGTGTCCAAGAATTTTTGTATTTTATAAGCATGAACCCCCATCAAAAAAAAAAAGTAATCAAAAAAGTGGAGGGGGAAGGGGAACTGCTTTCTGTTGCTGAGTACCCCCCAACACTCCAGGTGCACCAACTCGGATGGAACAGGCACAGAGCTCAGAAAGTAAGTCCCAGACTCCCAGCTTCACCCAGCTACGGAGATGAGTTTGCCCCAAAATGAGCTATCCAATCTCCCCAGATCACATGGAAGCTTTGCGGGGTCCCCATGTGAGTGTAATCTAAGTGTTAATGTGGAATATATTGGGCAACAAGGTGAGTTTCTAAGTTGTCAGGGATAATCACAGAAAAACCAACTTCGGTGTCAGGGGAATCTGTCTGTGCAAGATCCCCGATAGGGAGGAAATGACCCTCTCCTAAAAGACCTCAGAATATTCCCAAACAAGGTGCAGAAATTTACCAGTTGTAGTAGAACATCTGTCACACAAGTCATTATTCCTAGTACCCATCTTGTATAGCCTTACAGTACACCCTGTGAAAAATCTTCAGTTGGATGAGCTGATGTTGGGCATATAAAGATGCCCCATGTGGACTATTCTTAGCCATGGACCATTCCCACTCCTCCAGCAGTCCCAGGTCCTCCCCCACCTCTGCCTAAAAGGGAGATCACCTTGTGGGGCGCAAGTGTCAAGCCATTTGTAAATAAAGGATACTGGCTTGTCCAGCCATCTAGTCATCTCAGATGAGCTTAAGCAGAACCACTTAATAATGAGGTCCAAACCCCCCCCCCACTGAGTCCGCAGTGCAACATTTTTTATATTTAATTTTCTTAAATTTGTAATTTATCTTTTTCTGTTAACTGACCTAGCTTTAAGGTATCAAATATGTTCCTCTTTCTATCCCTCTATAAACCTAGTTGAAAGTTTTTGAGCTTGTATATCAAACGGTGTAAAAGTACTGCAATTTCTTTAGCTATGAAGAAACTGACTAAAGAGGATATTGTTCTTCCAATGAGCATGATAACTAACATGAGCTAAGTTACTATTTGTGTGAATGACCTTAAAATGAGTAGTCGTTTGAATAGAGTGTTCAATATCCGCATGTAACTCTATATCCAAAAAAGTTATTTTATATATAGCCATATGAGAAGTAAACTGAATGTCCCAGTTATTAGCATTCATATAACTAACAAAATATTGAACTGTATTCTCATTACCCTCCAGAAATTTAGCAGGTCTTCACTAAAGTTGTTCTAGAACACCAGTGAGGAGATGCACTAAGGTGTGAAAAAGAGTTAATAAACAGGTGATAACTTGAATATTGCACCAATATTTCTCCAACTTTAGAGATCTTAGTGCATTTGTTTAATAGAATAACATAGGAATTGAAGAAGTCAATTCCACAATATCTTCTTTTTATCAGTGCATAACCCCTGCTCTCTGAAAACACTGAATAGGTTTGGATGGGTGATCTCTCCCCAAATTTTAATATGATTTATCTGCATGAGATGTTTTGAAGTAGTATGATGTGTATTTTAAATGTTTACACAGTAATAACAGCAAATTTATACATTCCTCCTGAAAAATGGCCATGTTAGCCAAGAAACGCTAACAGGGCCAATCAGGATCCTTTGTCTGGATCTGGAAAGCTGAATCCTCCCGTCAGGGCATTGCCAGCATTTTTCCTTAACTGATAAGAGACACTGACAGCCTTTCAACTACCTGGCTTCTTTCTCCACCTTATTCTGTGCCAGTCCTCTGGAACAACAGAGAACCTCCTGCTGTATCACCCACTGTTCCAGAGTCAGTCCATCAACATTTAGAGTATTGTCCCCCCAAGTGCTTGCAGTTGTCCTGGAGCACTGACGTATGAGCCTGTTGTGAAACAGCCAATGGACTGAAGCAGATAGGATCATATACTATACAATAAACAACATTTTAAGAATTACAGTGTTTTCAGCTCACTCCCTTTGATTTTGTTAGATATAATTATATCCATATAAATCTGTCATTAGAATCCCCAAATGCACATTCTGCCCACTCTACTGCCAATATATTACTTCACTAGCCTGGGACTGCAGAAATCTGGTGCATGGATGATGATCTAGGATGGCTGGTGGAGCATGGGCTTAACCTTTATTCAACTCCCCACCAATGATCATGGTGGGACAGAGGTTGCAGTAGTGTGGACCATTCACGAATGAGTCTTCATGGAAGTGCAACAACACCATTGGGCCATGGGCCAGGGAACTGTCCATCCTAGGGGTGCTGAATTTAAGCCGCTGTCAGGGTGCTGAAGCTGGGCAAGAAGCTGAGCAACACTGGGACACTAAGAGCACATTCTCTCACACACACACCCTCACCATAAATAGAAAAATCACCATTAACCACAAATATCATGCATGTTAACTGTTTTGGTCCCCAACACAAAGTCTAACTGTAAATATCATCCTTGGATAGAAAGATTTGATCCACCCTGCTTTAAATAATGTATACAAATCATATTAATGAAACTATTATAAAAACTAGATGCACAAAAAATAAATCATTACCAACTACATAAGGAGATAAGAGTCTTCCTGTACAGAAAAATAACCCATGGATATTTATGTCTTGTACAGGTGCAGTGAGTGTGATGATAACTGTCAAACCCAATTCTGACAGTTACGATAAAATAAAGAACAAGCAAAGTTTTATTTTAATCTTTTGCAAAAGAAAATGCTTATACTGACAACTAATATCTTATGACATGTCCTGATATGTATCTTTTGACATTAAAAAGTTACAAATCAATTGGAAATGTCTTTCTATTGCTATTATTATTACTATAATAATTAATTTCTAAAAGTGCTGACATATACTTTAGAGCTAAAGACTACAGATGTAAGGAAAATCCAGTTTTCTCCATTGAAAAATGGGCTTTATTTAATATTTCTGTGAAAGTTTCTGTGAGTTTCTGTGAGTTTCCATGTTCCTGATCTTCACCTCTGTTTTTTCCATGGTGACTTCACAAGGCACGCCAGCCTCCACTAAAATACCATTTTACTCAGATTTTAAGACCGCTACATAGCATTCAAGGTGTATGGGAGAGTCACACTGCCCACATGCCCTCTAATACAGCATGTAACCTGTAAACTTTTGCTCTCCAAACCACCCAGAAGTAACCTCTCAGAATCATTCATAAAGCAAAACAAGAAAGCAAGAAGGAGGTGCAGACTAAACTATTCAAGAAAAGCACACATAATGTATAAATAGATAGAGTGTGTACTTAAAATGTAATAAAGTTACTGGTTAAGTAGTAATCAAAACCGGTATACAACATGCAGAGTATTGTAATCTGCCCTGCCCAGTGATAAACCACAGAATAACCATTGGGACCCACTCCTAAGTTCTAACTATAAAAACACTTATTTTAAAAAGCTTAACATGTATATACAGCACAGCTCAATGCATATCATGACACAAGGTCCCTTCTTCAGGAAAACGCTGATGAGAAATTTTGTGGATCTCGATTATTCATTTGTCGTACACACTTTATCGATACATACAATTGAACAGTGTAGTCTATGCCTTCTTGATTTTTTTTTTTTTTTTGCTTTGTGAAAGATTATTAGCAGGAATCAACATGGTGTCACGGTTTATTATGACTCTCAGACACCAGTTTTAGGTAAAAAATCAATTTTATTGAAATAATAAATTGATAACTTAGGATGGCAATAACATACATATATATATATATATACAGAATATAGCACAGACAGAAGGCAGACTCTACCGGTCCTGTCAATATACCGGACAGGACAGTCTTAGGCTCTACCGGCCTTGCCAATACCGGGTAAGGCAACCTGCAGATGGAATAGCATAAAGGTTCTACCGGCCTTACCAAATTACCGGGCAAGGCAGCCTCAATAGATACACCATGTAGGCTCTACCGGCCCTGCCAATACCGGGTAAGGCAACCTCAGATGGAATGTGGCAAAAGGTTCTACCGGCCTTACCAATACCGGGCAGGGCAGCCCAGAGATAGTAGCAGCAGTCAGATGAAACTGGCAAATTAGCAGAATCGTTAAGCAGCAAGGCTTTGGAGCAAGCCAGCGTCCGCACGCTGGGAACAACACTGAATAGTATAGCCGTTAGGCTTTGCGAGCAAACCAGTGACCGCACACTGGAGTAACAAGTGAGTAGTATAGCCGCAAGGCTTGGGAGCAAACCAGCGTCCGCACGCTGGGACCAACACAGAATTGTATAGCCGATAGGCTTTGGAGCAAACCAGTGACCGCACACTGGTGTAACAAGCGAGCTTGTATAGCCGCAAGGCTAGGAGCAAACCAGCGTCCGCACGCTGGGACCAACACAGATCTGTATAGATGATAGGCTTTGGAGCAAACCAGTGACCGCACACTGGTGTAACAAGCGAGCTTGTATAGCCGCAAGGCTTAGGAGCAAACCAGCGTCCGCACGCTGGGACCAACACAGATTTGTATAGCTGATAGGCTTTGGAGCAAACCAGTGACCGCACACTGGTGTAACAAGTGAGCTTGTATGGCTGCAAGGCTTAGGAGCAAACCAGCGTCCGCACGCTGGGACCAACACAGATTTGTAGAGCTGATAGGCTTTGGAGCAAACCAGTGACCGCACACTGGTGTAACAAGTGAGTTAGTATAGCCGCAAGGCTTAGGAGCAAACCAGCGTCCGCACGCTGGGACCAACACAGATATGTAGAGCTGATAGGCTTTGGAGCAAACCAGTGACCGCACACTGGTGTAACAAGTGAGTTTGTATAGCCGCAAGGCTTAGGAGCAAACCAGCGTCCGCACGCTGGGACCAACACAGATTTGTATAGCTGATAGGCTTTGGAGCAAACCAGTGACCGCACACTGGTGTAACAAGCGAGTTTGTATAGCCGCAAGGCTTAGGAGCAAACCAGCGTCCGCACACTGGGACCAACACAGATTTGTAGAGCTGATAGGCTTTGGAGCAAACCAGTGACCGCACACTGGTGTAACAAGCGAGTTTGTATAGCCGCAAGGCTTAGGAGCAAACCAGCGTCCGCACGCTGGGAACAACACGGAATTGTAGCAATGTCACCAACGCGACCAGGCAGAAGGTCGCCAGGATACTGAAGACAGGTGATGAGATGACAGGAACCAGCAACCAACAGTCAGGTCAGGAAACAGCAGAGAAGAAGTTTAGCAGTAACTGCAACATCAGAGACTAGGCCGGAACCAGGACTGGAGTAACTCAGCATCCAGGAAACACTGGAACAGTAGAGATCAGGAACTCAGGAACACAGGAGATCAGGAACTCAGGAACACTGGAACAGAGGCCCAGCTATCACTAGCATAGTGATAGCAAGAAGGTCAGAAACAACACGAAAGGGCACTCAAAGGGTGCCCAATCCAGGTTTAAATAGGCAATAAGAGGCGGGCTATCTGCAGACAGCCAATAGCAGCCCCCTAGTGGTGACAGACAAGGAACTGCAGCAAATCACGGGCACCGTGATAGTACCCCCCTTTCAAAGACCCCCTCTCCTAGAATAGGGTTTAGGTTTCTGTGGGTAATTGGCATGAAAGACCCTAGTTAGCCTAGGTGCATGAAGGTCCATACTATCCACCCATGATCGATCCTCAGGACCGTACCCTTTCCAATGTACCAGGTACTGTACCTTTCCTCTAAGCCTACGGGAATCAATAATGCTCTGAACCTCGTACTCCTCCTGGCCCTCGACCTCAACAGGTCCTGGCACCACAGGTGTGGTAGTATAGCGATTGCAAACCAGAGGCTTAAGAAGGGACACATGGAACACATTATGGATACGCATGGATGCAGGTAGGTCTAGTGCATAGGAGACAGGGTTAATTTTACGAATAACTCTGTACGGACCAATAAACCGGGGAGCCAACTTATTAGACGGAACCTGCAGCTTGAGATTTCTGGAGGAAAGCCATACTCTATTCCCAACCTGAAAGGAAACCGCTGGAAGCCTTCTGCGATTAGCATGGCGCTGATGACGCTGAAATGACTGACCAAGTGCCCTCTGAACTTGTGCCCATGTGGAACGGAGTTGCTCGATATGCTCATCCAGAGCTGGAATCTGTTGCGTCTGAAATGAATCTGGAAGCAAACAGGGCTGAAACCCATAATTAATCAGAAACGGAGAGCTCCCAGATGAAGAATTGACCGCACAGTTCCTGGCGAACTCTGCCCAAGGCAACAAGTCGGACCAATTATCATGATGGTCAGTAACGAAACAACGGAGAAATTGTTCCAAGCCCTGATTAGCTCGTTCAGTGGCTCCATTGGTCTGGGGATGGTAGGCAGAGGAGAAGGACAGCTGTATGCCCATCTGTTGGCAAAATGCCCTCCAAAATCTCGACACAAACTGGCTCCCCCTGTCAGACACCAGTACCCTAGGCACTCCATGCAACCGGAATACTTCTCTGGCGAACACCATTGCCAATTCCTTAGCCGAAGGAAGGCCACGGAGGGGCACGAAATGAGCCATTTTAGAAAACCTGTCCACCACCATGAATATAAATGAATACCCCTTAGACATAGGCAATAGTGTTGAGCGAGCATGCTCGGCCGATGCTCGGATCGGCTCGAGCATCGCTCTGCTCTGCACATGGCGGTACTCGTACGAGTACCGCCATGTGCTCGCCCGGCATGTTCAGGTGGCGGGGATCTGTGCCGATCTGTGCTGGACCACCAGGGACTGGAGGTAGGGGGCATTGCGGAGATGAAGGGGGCATAGCGGAGATGAAGGGGGACATTGCAGAGATGAAGGGGGCATTGCAGAGATGAAGGGGGACATTGCAGAGATGAAGGGGGCATTGCAGAGATGAAGGGGGCATAGCGGAGATGAAGGGGGCATAGCGGAGATGAAGGGGGACATTGCAGAGATGAAGGGGGCATTGCAGAGATGAAGGGGGACATTGCAGAGATGAAGGGGGCATTGCAGAGATGAAGGGGGCATAGCGGAGATGAAGGGGGACATTGCAGAGATGAAGGGGGCATAGCGGAGATGAAGGGGGACATTGCAGAGATGAAGGGGGCATTGCAGAGATGAAGGGGGCATAGCGGAGATGAAGGGGGACATTGCAGAGATGAAGGGGGACATTGCAGAGATGAAGGGGGCATTGCAGAGATGAAGGGGGCATAGCGGAGATGAAGGGGGACATTGCAGAGATGAAGGGGGCATTGCAGAGATGAAGGGGGCATAGCGGAGATGAAGGGGGACATTGCAGAGATGAAGGGGGCATTGCAGAGATGAAGGGGGCATAGCGGAGATGAAGGGGGACATTGTGCAGATGAAGGGGGGCATTGACCAGGCACCCTCCCCTCATCAGAGCAGGGGGTGCCTGGTGTAATGCTCGTGTCGCCCCATTCAATTCAATGGGGCTCGGGTGCTCGGCCGAGCAGCCTAGTACGAAATGATTCAGCGACAAAACATTTGCCCACTGGGGTTTTATGGGGAGCGGACCCCTGAGAGGCTAGGATCTCCTCCCCTAGAGGAGAAGTGATACTCGTGCGTATAGTAGCCAGTATTCTATCAGGTTGGATGATAGGTGCTGGTGCTTCCACTCTGTCACTGTCGGCCTCAAATTGTCTTGACAGTGCATCAGCCCTGATATTTTTTGACCCTGGTAAATATGATACAATGATATTAAATCGAGACAGGAACAGTGCCCACCTGGCCTGACGAGAGGACAATCTCTTGGCCTCCGAGAGATAGGTCAGATTCTTATGATCTGTTAGGATTAAGACAGGATTCTTAGTACCTTCAAGCAAATGACGCCATTCCTTAAGAGCGAGGATAATGGCCAATAATTCTCTGTCACCTATCTCATAGTGGCTTTGAGTGACAGTCAACTTTTTAGAGAAAAACCCACAAGGTCTGAGAGTTCCACCTTTCTCGTGTCGCTGCGAAAGTACTGCCCCAACCCCAATATCTGAGGCATCAACCTCTAACGTAAATGGAAGTAGAGGATTGGGGTGGGATAACACAGGAGCCGCAGCAAATGCCAGCTTCAAATTCTCAAAGGCTTTCTCAGCAGATACCGGCCAACAAGAAGGATTAGCACCCTTGTGCGTAAGATCGGACAGAGGTTTGACAATGGAAGAAAAGTTCTTAATAAACCTCCTATAATAATTAGCGAAACCCAGGAAACGCTGTATGGCTTTAAGACCCTTGGGTTTTGGCCATTGTAGGACAGCTGACAACTTTTCTTTGTCCATGGCAATGCCATCATTGCCAATTATGAACCCCAAGAATGGCACACTGGTTCTATGAAACTCACATTTTTCCAATTTACAAAATAATTTGTTCTCACGGAGTCGTAGCAATACTGCGGATACATCTTTGATGTGCTGTGCCATGTTTTGGGAGTAAATCAGTATATCGTCGAGGTACACCACAACACATGTCTGTAACATATCTCTCAGAACATCGTTTATCAGTTCCTGGAAAACTGCGGGTGCATTACACAGCCCAAAAGGCATTACTAGATACTTGTAGTGCCCAGCTCGAGTATTAAAGGCAGTTTTCCACTCATCACCTGCTCGAATGCGAACCAGATTGTAAGCGGCCCGTAGGTCCAATTTGGTAAATATCGAAGCGCCCTTAAGCCTGTCAAAAAGCTCGGTGATGAGTGGTATTGGGTATGTGTTTTTTGCCATTAGTTTATTCAAGCCCCGGTAGTCAATGCATGGTCTTAATTCGCCATTTTTCTTTTTTAGAGAGGTAGATTTTCGTATGATCCCTCTAGCAAGGGCATCAGAAATGTAATCCTCCATAGCCTTATTTTCATCACAAGATAAAGGATAAGTGCGTCCTTTTGGAGGTACTGCACCAGGCTGCAATTCAATGCAACAATCATAAGGTCTATGCTGGGGTAGCATACTAGCCTCTCCTTTGCTAAAAACATCACCAAACTGTTGGTACACATCCGGTATAGCAGAGGAGGTGCACATGACCTTAATAGGCTGGATGACGCACTTGTCCATACAAAACTGGGACCAAGCAGCAATTTCACACTTTTTCCAATCGAATTGTGGGTTATGTAACTGTAACCATGGAAATCCCAATATTACCGCATGGTGCGGAGAATTAATCAGTTGAAACTGCTGCTCTTCTCTGTGAAGTGCCCCAATAGTCATAGACAATGGCATAGTTTCAAATATAACCTGAGGCGGTTCTAAGGGTCTACCATCAATCGCTTCAATAGTCAAGGGGTTTTCTCTTTCAATGCGTGGAACTCCGTGCAATTCAGCAAAGGTATTATCCATAAAATACCCTGCTGCACCGGAGTCAACCAAGGCCAAAACCTCCACAGAGCGTTGTGCCCAAGACAATACCACCTGTATGGTGGGTTTCATTTTGCCCGACACTGGGGACGATTGTACACCACCTAGGGCCTGTCCCCCAAGGTACCCTAGGTGCGTGCGTTTCCCGGACGTACCGGACAGGAATTTAGCAAGTGCCCTTTTTTACCGCAGTATAAACATAACCCTTGTTTTTTGCGATATAGTCTCTCTGCCTTGGTTAGTCTAGTGAAGCCTATTTGCATAGGTTCACTTGTTTCCCGTACTGGTTCACTAGACTTCAATGCCAAGGGAGGGATGGGTGGGCAAAACATGCTACTAGGCTCATTATTTTTTGACCGTAACTTACGATCTCTGGCAATTGATCTCTCACGTATTCTAGAGTCAATTATCATAACATACTCAATGTAATCATCTAGATCAATAGGTAGATCTTTAGCAGCGATTTCGTCTTTAATGTGGTCATTCAGGCCTTGAGAAAAGGCTGCCAATAATGCCTCGTTATTCCAACCTACCTCTGCTGCCAATGTGCGGAATTCGATGGCATAGTCGCCCACAGTACGCCTGCCCTGTTGTATCTCCATAAGGCGTTTGGCAGCAGAGGTGGTTCTACCAGGAGGCTCAAACACTCTTCGAAAGGAACGCACAAATTCACTAAAGTTCTTAGTACAAGGTTTAGCATTCTCCCACAAGGGGTTAGCCCAAGCCAATGCTCTGCCAGTGAGCAGTGATATCGTGAACCCCACTTTACTACGATCATTGGGAAACGCGTGTGCCGTCAATTCCATAAAGATTTCGAGTTGGTTGATGAAATCTCTGCAGAGACTAGGGTCACCATCATATCTTAGCGGCAAGGGTGCAGAAGCCGTTAACCCTTTAACAGTACCCCCTAGGGGTCTGGTATCACTTTCCGGTGTCTGACTTGGCGAGACCACCGGGCTAGAGCTAGATTGGTCAGCAGGTACCGTGCATTCAAGGATCGTTTGAATTGCAACTGCCAACTGATCCAAACGTTGCTCGTGCAAATCCATCCTCCAATGGATATTCTGTGCGTTACCTTCACATTTGCTGTCTGAGGTCATGGCCCTTTCGTACTGTCACGGTTTATTATGACTCTCAGACACCAGTTTTAGGTAAAAAATCAATTTTATTGAAATAATAAATTGATAACTTAGGATGGCAATAACATACATATATATATATACAGAATATAGCACAGACAGAAGGCAGACTCTACCGGTCCTGTCAATATACCGGACAGGACAGTCTTAGGCTCTACCGGCCTTGCCAATACCGGGTAAGGCAACCTGCAGATGGAATAGCATAAAGGTTCTACCGGCCTTACCAAATTACCGGGCAAGGCAGCCTCAATAGATACACCATGTAGGCTCTACCGGCCCTGCCAATACCGGGTAAGGCAACCTCAGATGGAATGTGGCAAAAGGTTCTACCGGCCTTACCAATACCGGGCAGGGCAGCCCAGAGATAGTAGCAGCAGTCAGATGAAACTGGCAAATTAGCAGAATCGTTAAGCAGCAAGGCTTTGGAGCAAGTCAGCGTCCGCACGCTGGGAACAACACTGAATAGTATAGCCGTTAGGCTTTGCGAGCAAACCAGTGACCGCACACTGGAGTAACAAGTGAGTAGTATAGCCGCAAGGCTTGGGAGCAAACCAGCGTCCGCACGCTGGGACCAACACAGAATTGTATAGCCGATAGGCTTTGGAGCAAACCAGTGACCGCACACTGGTGTAACAAGCGAGCTTGTATAGCCGCAAGGCTAGGAGCAAACCAGCGTCCGCACGCTGGGACCAACACAGATCTGTATAGATGATAGGCTTTGGAGCAAACCAGTGACCGCACACTGGTGTAACAAGCGAGCTTGTATAGCCGCAAGGCTTAGGAGCAAACCAGCGTCCGCACGCTGGGACCAACACAGATTTGTATAGCTGATAGGCTTTGGAGCAAACCAGTGACCGCACACTGGTGTAACAAGTGAGTTTGTATGGCCGCAAGGCTTAGGAGCAAACCAGCGTCCGCACGCTGGGACCAACACAGATTTGTAGAGCTGATAGGCTTTGGAGCAAACCAGTGACCGCACACTGGTGTAACAAGTGAGTTAGTATAGCCGCAAGGCTTAGGAGCAAACCAGCGTCCGCACGCTGGGACCAACACAGATATGTAGAGCTGATAGGCTTTGGAGCAAACCAGTGACCGCACACTGGTGTAACAAGTGAGTTTGTATAGCCGCAAGGCTTAGGAGCAAACCAGCGTCCGCACGCTGGGTCCAACACAGATTTGTATAGCTGATAGGCTTTGGAGCAAACCAGTGACCGCACACTGGTGTAACAAGCGAGTTTGTATAGCCGCAAGGCTTAGGAGCAAACCAGCGTCCGCACACTGGGACCAACACAGATTTGTATAGCTGATAGGCTTTGGAGCAAACCAGTGACCGCACACTGGTGTAACAAGCAAGTTTGTATAGCCGCAAGGCTTAGGAGCAAACCAGCGTCCGCACGCTGGGAACAACACGGAATTGTAGCAATGTCACCAACGCGACCAGGCAGAAGGTCGCCAGGATACTAAAGACAGGTGATGAGATGACAGGAACCAGCAACCAACAGTCAGGTCAGGAAACAGCAGAGAAGAAGTTTAGCAGTAACTGCAACACCAGAGACTAGGCCGGAACCAGGACTGGAGTAACTCAGCATCCAGGAAACACTGGAACAGTAGAGATCAGGAACTCAGGAACACAGGAGATCAGGAACTCAGGAACACTGGAACAGAGGCCCAGCTATCACTAGCATAGTGATAGCAAGAAGGTCAGAAACAACACGAAAGGGCACTCAAAGGGTGCCCAATCCAGGTTTAAATAGGCAATAAGAGGCGGGCTATCTGCAGACAGCCAATAGCAGCCCCCTAGTGGTGACAGACAAGGAACTGCAGCAAATCACGGGCACCGTGATACATGGCTTTATGAGGAATAGATCATGCCAAGCTAATTATTTCAGTTGCATGAAGAAGTAAGTTGCAACCTGGGTAATGGTAAGGCAGTTGATGTAGTATATCTAGATTTTGCAAAGGCATTTGATACAGTGTAACACAGAAGGCTTGGGTATAAAATAAGGAAATTGGGGCTATGGTATAACATTTGTGATTGGATAGAAAACCGGTTGAAGGATAGGGCATAGTGTGTGGTTGTAAATGAACAATTCTCCAATTCAGTTAAAGTAGAGACTGGAGTACTTCAGGGTTCAGTACTAGGTCCACTGCTTTTTAACATATTTATAAATGACTCGGAAATAAATATAGAAAGCAAAATATCAATATTTTCAGATAATATTAAATTATGTAGGGTAATTAATTCAGAACAGGAAGTTTAATGTGGGAAAGTGTAAAACCATGCATTTAGTAAGAAAAAATCCCAATGCTACTTATGAACTTTATGGAATCATTTTAGGAGACGAGTTGCTACAAACTTGGAAACAGTGACCAGTGTCAAATAGCAGTAGCAAAGCAAACAAAGTCCTGTTTTGCATAAAAACTGGTATTGAAGCAAAAGTGGATCACATCATTTTGCCACTGTACAAATCATTTGTAAGACCTCACCTCGAATATGCGGTGCAGTTTTGGGTACCAGTTAAGAAAAATTATATTCTAGAACTGAAAAGCAACAAAATTAATCAAGGGAATGGAGGACTTATGAGAAACGACTAGATAAACTTGGTTTATTTACACTAGAGAAAAGACGACTAAGAGGAAAACTTATCACATTGTACAAGTAAATGAGAGGTCAATACAAGGATATCTGTGGTGAGCCATTTATTCCAAGGCCTTATCAGGTGACCAAGGGACACCCCTTGAGATTAGAGGAAAGGAGGTTTAGACTTAGCAGAGGAAGGGTTTTTTTACAGTAAGGTCTGTTAAATTATGGAATTCCTTGCCCAAGGATGTGGTTATGGCAGATACAATGGATACATTTAAGAGAAGAATAGATACATTTCTTTCAAAAGGGAACATACAGGGTTATACTGTGTATTAGGAGGCAAATCAGAAAGATCTGATAAAGACTAACTTATTTGGTAGCAGAAAAGCTATATAATTCTCATTTCTCTGAGGCAAGGGTTGAACTTGATGGACTTGTATCATTTTTCAACCTAATTTGCTATGTTACAATGTTACTATATATGTCATCAAACTCATACACACATGTGCACTCATACACACACACACACACACCAGGCCATATGGCAGAGGAAGCTGGTTGAAATGGGAACTCCCAAAGGCTTTGGGGGACACTCTTTATCTCTGATTTCATCTTGCTGTGGAAAATTCCTCACAAAATTGAGGTGTTATAATTACAAACAAACTGTATACCGATACCAGCAGTTAAAAAATATTAGCCCCAGTAGTAGAAGTAGGCTCTTTGGAACTCCGCAGTCCATGAATTTCAAAGAATGGAGATACTTCACCCACAATCCAAAAGCTAAGCATTTTGCTACTGTTGTCTGTGTAAAAAATCATTTGAGCAGGGGGAAAGCAGACTCACACCTAGGCACCTCCTTAAAGAGATCCCACCTAAAGCAAAACCAGTGGTTTGACTGACTGAGAGAAACACTATCAACATGGCATAGGTGCCACAACTAGCAGCAGCAGTGTTATGTTTTGCCCTTTTTTTCTTTGTTTTTTGTGATTCTTTGTCAGGATTTCGTTTGTATTTTCCATTGTTATCCAGATCCTGATTTGTCTTGTCTTGATGTTTCTCTGAGCCTTTACAAAGCCTCAGTGCTTCTGGGTGGATGTGAGATCAAAGAGTTCCAGTTCATGACTAGATTTCTGTTGTTACTGACTTTGGCTCCAATTACTCAACTCACATCTGCCTGCCCCTTGTGTATTGGTTTGCCTGACTGGCTTCTGTCTTTGTCTCTGTTATCAACCATTCTATGTTTGCTTCTTAGTAAGGCATTGTCTGCCAGTTCCTGACTTGGCTTGTACAACTATCCATTTGTCTCAACTCTGGTGGGTCTCCTTTCCTTCAGCCACTAGTTGATCATCGACCATCTCGAACACCAGCTGGACCTATCTCTCCCTGCACCTGTTTTTTCAGTCGAGTTCCAGGTTCCAGATTTCCTGACAACTACAATCTATTCTGCAGGTAAATAAATTGTAAAGTAAAGATGCACACAATAGTACATTAATCAAAGGGAAAGCATATAATAAAACTATAATCCCAAGAATGCAAACTATTAAAGCTGCAGCTCTTCGAAATAGATATAATATCTATCGATGTAATATAAAAAGATGTATAAGAGGCGCTAAGAAAAGAAAACATAGAAATAACTCTCCAACCTATACACTGCTAATATCAACGTGTGTATTGGAGAGAATAGACTGTAACGGATGTTTGGCCGCAAACATAGAACATGACAAAACTCTGATACAGTTGACAGACAAAACTGACAAGATAGTTACAATTGTATAATCACAATAAAATAACTATCGAAAAGATGGTTTATACTCTGACTCGAGTCTTAGCTAATATATCCAAATAAAAACTAGACTGTATAATATCTCCTGTTGCACAAAAGAGGCCAGAAATTGTACAATGGGTTTTTGCTATACCATCCTATGGACAGCTCTGGTCAGTTGACCATAAATCTCCATAGGTTGGTGTAGCTACAGCGCCACTGTACAATTTCAAGCCACTCTGATACTGTACCTACAAAATTTTAATTAGAGCAGTAATAACATTTGAATAGAACACCGCTCAGCAGTGGAAGTGCCCTTGTTTTATTTAGG
This sequence comes from Rhinophrynus dorsalis, assembly GCA_037306005.1. Classification (NCBI taxonomy): domain Eukaryota; kingdom Metazoa; phylum Chordata; class Amphibia; order Anura; family Rhinophrynidae; genus Rhinophrynus; species Rhinophrynus dorsalis. Next base: position 324,195,250 of record CM074721.1, read on the forward strand.
TGGATAAACCCTACAATATATATTTTTAATTATTAACATTTAAAGTATTACTATCCTTTTAACACTTTGAGTGCCAGAGGGGTAGGCAACGCATTGCAAAGCAAAGGGTTAACTCACTGAATGCTAGTGAGAATTGCAATGCATTGATTTGTCATGCACTGAAGAGACCACACTAGCACTGAAAGAGTTAAAAGGTCCTTTTAAAAAAATGGGAAATTAGTCTCTCACAACTACTCTTGAACTGCCACACAAATTCACAATGTATTAATTGGTGATCCAGACCAAATTTCTCAGCACAAGTGTCCACAGCTGAACAGAGTCATTTTATAGAGCTTAACATTTATTGTGAATTTAAATTTGGCCATATCTGCCCCTCTCTGGAACTTTCATCACATTTACATAACACTTAAATTATGTAGCTAGTCTGTGCTACAATAACTGATGACATAAGTATATTTTAGATGTATTATCTATGAAAGGTGCAGCTAAGATGCAGCTGTACTAAAGCATGATTGTGTCTAGAGCAGAAGATGACAATGCAAGTCCCCATTCAAAACAATGGGGGAAATTCACTAATTGGTGATAAAGAGGTGATAAAGTGGATACACTTCTCCATTTTATCACTTCTCTATGACCTATGTTATTCTATGGAGCCTATGCACTAAGATTTCTTCTACTTTGGAAATTTTAGTGATTGGGTTCTATAGAATAACTTAGGAACTGGAGAAGTGAATTCACTGGAGAAGTCATCTCCACTTTATCACCTCTTAGTGAATCTCCCCCAACATGTCCATTTAGCTTCAAATCATTCTATACACATGGCTTACTTTGTATGCTTTAAATATGGATGTCAATCTTTCACTCACAATTTGCTCTGGCTGTAATGCAAATAGCAAATTTTCCATGTATAGATGCAACTAGGACAAAATAACACCACAACAAAGCAACCAAAGCTCTCTAACGGTGTTCTGCATTTGTCTGTACCACCCACACCTTGTTGTTTTTTAGTTGTGCAGGTTTATATAAAATGGGCCTTACACAGAAAGAAAAAAAGGAACATTTCTGGAGAAAACCACCACAGGAGACAAAACTAGTCCATAAATTCTAATTAATTTAAATGAGACTTTTAACCCCTTGTATGTTAGAGAGATCATCAGCTCATTTCAGAGCAATACATTGGAAACCCCTGTGGAATTAAAGTGGTTAAATACCCCATTTATATCAATGAGCATCATAGTTTACCCCTTATAGTATAGTTGGTATGCTCCATAATTGTTCCTCTTTTGATTTCTGCATCAGGCCCAACACACAAAGTTATAATTTCTAATAATAAAAGAGTTTAACCACTTAATGACCAGAGGGTTGAGCAATAAACTGATGCAGGAATTTAAAGATAAAAAAAGCCCCCCAAAAACCTAAGGGACCAGTTGATGTATTGATATGGGACTCAATGGGTCAACTGTTTGTAGAATTAACCCTATGAGTGCCAATTGGGAAGGCATGCCCCACTGGCAATCACAGGGTTAACGTGACTAAGTTAAAAACACCTCCTGGAAAAAAAAAAACACTTACCCGTAATCCTTATTTCAACACCCTAGTCAGCTACTGTTTGTTTTCTTCTGTCATCTTCTATCTTCTGTCTTCTTCTTTCCTATCATCTTCTGTCTTCTTATCTTCTGTCTTCTAATGTTCTGTCTTCTTCTCTTCTGTTTTCTGTTTAGTAACAATGTCTCTGTAAAAAAGCATAAATTCAACATTAAAATATAAAATATAAAAATATTACAAAATATCTGACCAAGTGATGTATTTGTTAACCCTTTGAGTGCCAGAGGGGTATGCAATGCATTGCAGAAGTGCAGGGTTGCATCCCAAAAAAAAACCCCTCCTACCTTCCGTGCAGTGGCCTGAGCACCTCTGTGAAAAAATCAAACAGAGACTAGCTTTTATATGGCCATTCTCTGTTCAAAATGGTTTCCAGCCTACCATCGACTGGCATGTGTGCTTACGTACCTCCCAGCCAATCAGCTTCTAGAATGGGGATGACAAAATTTGCTAGAAGCTGACTGGCATAAGCACACCTCCCAGCCAGTGGTAGGCTGGAAACCATTTTGAACAGTCTGGCCATATAAAAGCCAGTCTACTTTCATTTTTTTCACAGAGACACTGAGGCAATGGCCCAGAAGGTATCAAGGAGGAGGTGGTGTTGGCATGCAATTCTGATGCCTCCGCAGGCAATAGCAGTGGATGCAGTAGCATCATGAACACTTAAATTGCCTGAGGAACTTTTGGGAAACGGAAACATATACATTGTCTATGTTATATATATTTGGGCAACATGGATTGGGAATTTTTTTTTAGCATTGTGCAAAATATATTTTTATTATTGGAATGCCGGAACATGTTGAACCCTTTGATTACCCATCTAGTACTCAAAGGATTAACAAATACATCACTTGGACAGATATTTTTTAATAATGATTTTAATGTTGAATTAATGCTTTTATTACAGGGACATCTTTACCAAACAGAAGACAGAAACGAAGAAGACAGAAGATAAGAAGATAGAACATGAAGAGAAAGAAGAATAAGGAAGATAGAAGATGACAGAAGAAGACAGACAGTGGATGACAGGTGAGTGCTACACAGATCTGGGTGTTAGGCTAGTATCAGGGCCGGTATTGTTGCACTCTACTGTTAAGGATAGTGTAAGATTATTGTTTGAACGGGTGACTATCATGGTGCCATGATTCTGCTACAGGGTGACATGTTTACTTCTGTGTTTTCCATGCATGGTTCTTATTGGCGATTGGGCGCTGGCTCCACCCAGGGTTAGCCTTTTTAAACTCTCCCCTATCATTCATTCTGTGTCCTTTCATGGTGTACCTAGTGTTTGAGTTGCTGCCTCTTCCTGCTTTGTGTATGACCAGGCTCGCCTGACTACGCTCCTGTCGCTCCTGTGTTCCGATTCCATTGCTGAATAGGACTGGTTGACTCCCTATGTGTGTGTACCGACCTGACTTGGCTGAGTATCCGAATCCGTTGCTGACTAGGACTGGCTGATTACCTCCGTGTGTACCGACCTGGCTTGGCTGAGTATCCGATTCCGTTTCTGACTAGGACTGGCTGACTACCTCCGTGTGTACCGTCCTGAATTTGGCTGAATACACAATTCCGTTACTGACTAGGACTGGCTACTACATCTTTGAGTACTGATTTGGCAGTTCTGGCTTCAGACCCATCAGGTTGCATACCGTGTATTCCGTTCCGTCTACTCTCGCTCACAGTAATACTGCTACAGCGCTTGCCTGGCTGGTCACTCCCGAAGTCATCTGGGAGACCTTGTTGCGAGTAGCCCTCGTCGCTTGCCAGTATCTGTAGTGCTGCCTCCGCTATCCCTAGCATTCTAGGAACTTGGTCACTTGCCAGTATCCTGTCTGTGCTGCCTCCGCTATCCCTAGCGTCCTAGGGCTTGAGTCTCTTGCCAGTGTCCTATCTGTGCTGCCTCCGATATCCCTAGTGTTCTAGGGATTTGGTCACTTGCCAGTGTCATATCTGGGTTGCCTCCACTATCCCTAGCCTTCTAGGGAGTTGCCCTGCAGTTACCCACCGCTATTGTAGGACCTTTCCGCTGTGTGGTACTGTTGTGGTTTTCATTGTTCCAGTAACCTGTCGACGGATCAAGCCAGCAGCATCCTACTGTTATTTTGCCTACTGATATTTCTGTCCATCCTGACCTGCATCAGATTTGGGAAGTACCACGGTACGGACCTCATCTGGACCTGAGTAGGGTGATTGCTTTGTCATTTATTTTCAGTAAAGCTTTTCTTAACCTTACCTGATTGCCTGAGTGTTCTTACAAAACCGTGACAGTGACTATGTGCTTGAGCTCACTCTCGGTGCTTGACAGTGCATCAGGCAAATTTTTCGGCTATACCAGCACATTTTTTTCCTATTCTAACACATTTTTCTCCTATTCCAACACATTTTTTTCCTATTCCAACACATTTTTCTCCTATGTCTAATATGGTGCAACATTTCCCAGCACAATATTAATTCTTTTGAGGGCTGTAGTAAAGAAATAAGTAGCTGGAAGTCAAAGTTGTGAGCTCTACAGCAACATATACCTTGAAAAATTTGGCAACATGCATCTGTCCTTTACCCACAACATTGACTTCCTGCTTAAGTGACACTAGCACATATTCATGATGATGTCAAGTGATTAAAAAAAAAAGTACAACCTACAATATGGCAGATGTGTATGGTAGTGGTGGTGGGGGACTGGCATGGTGTGATTGGTGGGATCTTGACAAACTGCATCCACCCCAGGAGGAGAGGGATCATCATAAATACTGTGCATGCTACAGCAACCATTGCTGCAGTCAGTTCTTGTACTACCACTTCACTCCCATGTCCCTGCACTGTTCCACATTTCCACCTCCCGCTTGTGCATTTGCTAGACATTAATCAACTACTGTGTTTGTTTTTACTCTCTACATTACACAGCTGATGGAGTGTGATGTCTTGCCTTGGCCCTCAACAAAATTCTCAATTTCATCTGCTATCATCAAGTCTGCCTCAGTCACAGAGCTCACATCAAGCTCCCAGTCAGCTGTCTAATATATTTATTTATGTAATTTTTTTTTAAGTTGTCCACCCTTTCTTATCACAGTCCAAAAAAAGTATATATATATATATAATATATATACTTTTTTTGGACTGTGATAAGAAAGGGTGGACAACTTAAAAAAAAATTACATAAATAAATATATTAGACAGCTGACTGGGAGCTTGATGTGAGCTCTGTGACTGAGGCAGACTTGATGATAGCAGATGAAATTGAGAATTTTGTTGAGGGCCAAGGCAAGACATCACACTCCATCAGCTGTGTACTGTAGAGAGTAAAAACACGCACAGTAGTTGATTTTATATATATATATATATATATATTTTTTTTTTTTTTTTTTTAACTAAAAACAAAATAAACAACTTCTTCCCCAGACTTCCTCAGCACAGAGACAATAAAAGCAAAATCAGCAAGTAATTTAGACCCCAGCTGCTTGTGTCTTGTCAGTCAGTCACACAATATTTGGGGGTATTTCGGGTCAACCTCCTTCCTCCCTTCCTCTCCATTAGAATGCCTCCAGACATCCCTAATATAGAGAACAAATGTCCTGCCTAAAAAACTCCCTAAACTAAGCTTCAATTCCCCTTTATTTGCCTATCTCCTCTAGCTCAAACACATACTGCTCTCTCCTCTTCCAAACATAGAATGGCATGCTGTGAGAGTCTGACACCCTTTTATATGGCTGTACAAAACTATAGAAAACTTTTGTGTGTTTGAGAACAATTTTTCTTCCCCTTGATTTCAATGCAATGAGCTAGGAGAAAAAAGTTGGAAAACTGAACTTTTCGCTGGAAATTTTTTGTCAATTTGAAAGTGCCATTTTTTGTCAATTTCAGTTCGAAATGAAAATTTTCGACCATCCCTAATTATCATATATAAAACACACTACTTGCTGTTTACTATATATTTCTTTATTAGACTCTTTTTCTGAGAGGAGCTTATAAACTCTTCATGTTATACATGTTTAACCCCTTGGGTGCTAGAGAAATTTCCAACAAATTGGGAAGTAGTACATTGGAGATATTTCTAGCATTCAGGGGGTTAAACAAAGCAGTAGTGCATTACATTTATTTTAACATTTTGTGCAGAAAAACCTAACTTAACACCTTCATGTACTCAGACCACAGCCCTTATAGAAGAGAATATAAAATATTTGTTTCTCACTACTGTTTGACTAAGATAGGCCATTACGAAGTCTGCTGTTGGCACACCTGCTTTACTGTAAACTCTGAAGTGTGAAAATAAGTTGTTTACTTACAGTTTGCATAATATTCCAAAAATGAAAATATATATTTAAAATGTAAATTACACCATTATTTGTGTGAAATATTAACTTAACCCTTTGAGTGCCAGATGAGTACACAACGCATTGCTTTTCAATATGTTGCATATGCCCTTGTCACTCAAAGGGTTAAGGTACCAGGAAGACAGTCATTGCATTCTGAGCTTTTTTATGGTGTTATTTAAGGATAGTCAGTGCTGCCCCCCAAAAAAAACATATAATCCAGGTACCTTAAAAGCCTAAATTATTTGGGTAAGAACTTAAGAACTAGAGGTATATTCATCAAAGATGTGATCTTACATGAGATATCTCTTGCTGTTACTGTATTTAACTGATTCGACATGCAAGAAGTTATTTTAGGTAAATTTGTGAACTTACTTGAGATATTATCTCGTTTCATGAATGTAAACCAATTTCTTTCTAAGTTAAAATTAGAATGTTAAAGATAGAAGTAGCGGATATACACATTTTAAGTTCTCCTTAAAACACACAAAACTTATTTCACTGATTATTTAAGTGAATTATTTTGGTTTCTGGGCTTCAAGACAATTCATTATCTGAAGTTGATTAGATGCTAGACATGACTCCAATGAATTATTATGAATCCAAAGGGTTGCATCCAGTGGGTTAAGGTTTGAATGTAGAATGGCTACATTTGTATTCTAAATAACAATAACCTCAAAGCAAAGAATATACCCCGGTTTTAGCCTTAACTTACATGGAAGAAATTGCTACAGCAACTTTTTGCAGCACGTTTCACAGGATATACATCATTATTCTATGCATTAAGCTAATGTTGCTGAAACATCTTGCCCATGTGAACAAGACCTAATCCATAAACTGTTTCCTATCAACATGAACAAAACATTTGAATAATTTGCTTCATTGGTATGCTAGAACAATTTAAATACTGTGCAAAATAAATATTGTGTCTGATGTAAAAAAAAAACAAAAAAACAACATACTTTTTTGGTCTTGCTATGCAAACAAAATTGAAGTATTGTCTATAGAGAAGCCTAGTACAGTGCATTGATTTTTCATTGAAGGGAGCTGACAATTAAACAAGTTTTGGGAGCTTCAAGAGTATTAATGCCTAAAAATTAAACTGGATTATATAATTTAAATATCATGCACTTCTAGCTAGCATGTGTAAAGTTTAGATTATTTTATGTTAGCTTCATGAAATTGTCACGCTCTGTGTTTTATTTCTTTTTATGTTTGAAACTTTTTCTCTGCCATACTTCCTTGATTCCTTCGTACATGCTGATTGGAGCCTGAGACCTTTCAGGGGGCCAGTTTAGAGCATACCATGCCCGATTATTCTAGTTTGTTTAATGTTGACCTGGTTACTTTGTTCATCTTAGACCTTGGCATGTATTTTGGACCGTCTTCCTGTGTGCATGTTTCCTAGCTTTCATTTTTGACAATGGATTTGCTTACCTCTAACACACCCTACCCTCCCATTGACCTTGGTTTGTTCTTTGTTTTGGCTTCCTCCTCCTCAGTGTCATCCACACAATCAGTAGCATTCTTCCCTGTGCTCCCTGTGCCTCCAGCTTAGGGTGGACATGCAGGATCCGCTGACCATTGTCTCCACATTTAGCTGTTGGGCCTATGGCAGGCTTGGTACCTCTGGCAATGCTGTTTCAGTCTGTTTTCCACTGTCTGGTTGAGTTCTGAGCTTTCTCTTTGCCTTTTACCACCACAGCCTATGCAGTCAGTCAAAGCTCGGTTGGTGGAGGTTCTTAGCGGTCCTCTCCTCTGCATTTTTGGGGTGCAGACTAGTTTTGCTGCATTGGACAAGTGAGGTTAGGTCACTCTGCAGCTGTCTTAGCCTGCTCTGTCCTGTATTTCTCTCTCTATTTCTTTTTGGGTAATTCAAACATTTGCTAGCTTATTCAAATTCATTTTAAGCTGTGGTCAGAGATTCATTGCACTTGCCATCTTAGTTGGATTTGTATTGCGCTGTAGTTGGGTATCCATCTGTGTCACAGTTCTAGCCTCCCGAATCTGCAGTCCCAGCCTGCTCTCTATGAAGAGCAGTACCCGATCTGCTCTTAAAGATTCTCATAAGTCCCAGCCTACGTTTACATAGAAAAAGTACTCTATCGGCTCTTGTAAATTACTGTGTAGTCTCAGCCTGCTGTCTATGAAGGGCAATATCTTATTTATTCTTGCTATTACTGAGCAGTCTCAGTCTGTTTAAAGGGTTAGTAAACCCCCAAAAAAACTGTTGGTGAATTGATAGGACTAATAAAAAAACATGTAATGCCCATATTCCCATCTCTCAAACTGTTATGGTTTGAGAGATGTAAGAAAATAAAGACCTCTGCTCCCTCCCCTTTCTGCCTGACGAGGTGTAAAGCTGTCAGAGGCAGAATCCAGTCGACTGACATTAGGAAGCTCTTCAGGAGTGCTGTCATCTAGATATCTAACTATAATTACTTCATTGGTATGGTCTACAACGTGTGCCTGGCTTGCAAGCACACGTTGTAGACCATTCCGATGAAGTAATCATAGTTAGATATCTCGATGACAGCGCTCCTGAAGAACCGCCGTATGGTCCCGGAAGCAGGATCTCATGCTGTCTGCTATACAGCGGACGCACGAGAAGGGGGTGGGAGCGGAGGTCTTTATTTTTTTTACCTCTCTCAAATCATAACAGTTTGAGACATGGGAATAAGGGCATTACATGTTTTTTTTTCTTAGTCCTATCAATTCACCAACAGTTTTTTTGGGGGGTTACTATCCCTTTAAATAGAGCACTTTTGTTTTCATTCCTATAGCCTTGTTTCATGGCACATAGCTACAGCTGGAGAGTGATATGAACCCCATAGATTTTACTGAGATCTCCAGCGCACACAGTAACAATTCACTGCAGGAATTTCCAGCATCCAAATGATTACAGTGGGACATAAAAAATGGGGGAGGTTGCTCAACTCACTACATGTAAAATGGTAAAAGAAACAATTGAAAGCAGGATTTTCCAAATTAGATTGCATTTAGGGAGGAAAAAAATATGAATTTCATTATATGTGCTAATTTGTATTTTCAAATATTTTGATTTGCTATTTTTCATTTATTCTTTATCTGTTTGCTAATACATATCAAACTAATTTATTATGGATATGCACAATCACCATGTGCAGTGAGGACATATTCCAATTTATGTGTGTGCCATGGTTAACTGGCATAACAGAAAATGTTTGTGTTCCCCCCACACCAGACCTCCCATAAGCAAGCAAGGTCCACTATATGCTAGAGGAGAGTCACTCAATATTTCTTAAACTTCTCAGCTTCCTAAATAGGTAGTGGAGAAACAAACTCTTTGCTTACCAGAGTAACATGTAATAAAATAATTTTAAAAATGAAAGGATCTAAAACCCCTACATCAGTCTGATAATGTTTAAAATACATTTATGTGAAATAAATATATTTTAAGTAAGGTGTCCCCTACTCCCCTTATCACAATAACATGGTCAGTATAATAGAGGGACTTTAAAATAACAGTTGTTTCTTGGACCCCAAGAGCCACCACCACAAAGTTATATGTATACCCTACCGTTCATGCATGGTGAGGGGCAAAATTATGTCTTTGGGGTTCTTTGGACTTTTAGGGCTAGATTTAAAGGCAGGCATTAGTAAAAAAAACACTAACGGGTGTGTAAACGTGCAGTAAGCCATTTAAGGGTCCATCTTAAGAACAGCTAACGGCAGTTCACAAATCTTTACGGCCGATAGACTTAAGTGCATTGAGATTCATGGAAAAGATTCCCCAGAGCCATTTAAAGGAGTGCAATACTTCTAACGGCCCTCACTGGCCTGCAAAAACTCCTGTGTGCTATACACTTCATGGCAAGTGGCACCTTCCAGTCCACTGAAGGTTATGCATCTTGCGTGTACTAGCCCAGGTCTTGCCAGCCCTCAAAAGCAAGGCCAGTACCTATATACATTTCACCACCACCAACATGGAATGGATACATCTCAAGCAGGACTTTTACGCAAGGGGAGTCATGGCCAGGGTCATGGGTGCTATAGACTGCACCCATGTCTGTATCAAAGCCCCAGCACGTGACGCACATCTATTCATCAACCAGAAGAACTTCCACTCCACGAATGTGCAAATGGTGTGTGACAGCAACATGAGGATTATGAATGTCTATGCAAAGTATCCTGGCAGCTCTCATGATTCATACATTCTCCAAAACTCCTCAGTCCACAGAGACTTTGAGAATGGAACTTATACAGGGGAATGGCTTCTGGGTGAGTTCACAAAACTAAATCACACCACATCCACAGGTGTACACACAACACTGCTCACCATGCTCCTGACTCACAGCTAGTACATCCACCACAGAAAACAATTCACACAACATATGCTCCCTGTCATACCATGTCACTCACTTTCCACAGGTAATGCTGGCTATGGCTGCAAATCATAGCTCCTCATCCTGGTCGCCAATCCCCAAACAGATGACCAGGAAAGATACAACCAGGCTCATTGCAGAACTTGGAATGCCATTGAGTGGACCTTCGGACTCCTTAAGTCTCGATTCTTATGTCTAGGCCACTCTGGGGGAGCATTGCAGTATGCCCCAGGAAAAGTGTGTGACATCATAATGGCATGTACAATACTGCATAACATCGCAGTGGACACCTGGCTGGTGGATTATATCCAGGCCTTACCCATACCTGAAGTGCCCATGGACATTGGACATGTTGAGGAGACCCTGAGAGGGGAGTAGATCAGAGACAGGCTCATCACTGACCACTTTAGCTGTGAGTATAACACTGGCATTCAAACAATACATGCAAGTCCTCCATCAGTCCTGTGAATTGGTGCTAACACACTAACCACACTGCACATGATGTTCTGTTTCACCGCACAGGATCATTGACACAGCACTGCACTGGCAGCAGTATGGCCCAAAACATTATCCATACCATGGGCGTGGCATATTGTGTGTGGGAATTCCAAAACCATCTTCCATTCCCTTTTCCACGTTGACATTGATACCTCAAAGATATGCACACCCCCAGGAAAACCAAGATACAGCACATCACCCATGTTCAGCATCTTACACGGCTTGATTGACAGCAACTAACATGAATTGCCATGATCATAGCCAAATGATGGTACCCTTGTAGCGAAAGAGTGTTATCCAATGCAATGCATTGGATAACACTCTGTCACATCAGGGGTTAAAGGGCCATTGGAGTCAACATGGGATCTGTAGTTACCTATAGCTGAGAAGAGCAGCAGAAGGATGGATCTACAGTGGTATTTTTGAACAAAATAGAGGTCATGAAACGTGGATCAGATCTCAAGGGACATCATGCTGACTTGTGTGTGCAGTGATATGTGTCCCTGACATGAATACACACATCAACAAATATGTCCTAATAGTTCCATGAAACAAATAAAATTGGGCTGCCACTGTCACTCTCACAGTGGCAGCCCAAAGTCATTGGTTTCATGGAGCTATCAGAACATATTTGTTGATGTGTGTATTCATGTCAGGGGCACAAATCCCTAGGGCTTGTTCTCATTCCCTTAGTTCTCTACATAATGGGTTACAGACGAGTACACAACACAATACAAAGCAATGGTTTGTAATGGAAAAGATTAAGGGGATTATGAAGTTGAAGTTATTGCATGATGATCAGTTCAAGGGTGTTGCTCCAAATCCTGTCCTCTTGTCCCACAGGCATCCATAGCGTGATCCATCCTTGAATGGAAGAGTCTCCATGTGACTGGACTGAAGCCTTAACAACACTTCTATGAAGCTCACTTCCTGATGTTTTAAGTGATTGTGTTGGTGATGCAATATTTGACCTGAAACCTCTACACATTCACATATCCACACAAAACACAAATTCATGTGTGTACAACCATACAGATATCAAACCTGTACAGTTAGAATGCTCATCTACAGAGCTAACAAACTTTGTGGACAACACATGATCAGTTCAGTAATGTTTCTAAAGTATTCATATGTAGTTTAAATGTACATTGTATGTACTCATACAAGTGTTCAATGTATATATTGGAAATATACACAGAAAACACATGTAGATTTACTGTAGTTTGAGACACAGTAAAGAAGAACCATCACTATTCTATCTGTGTCTGTATGAATACATGTTGGATTACACAAGTCTCAATGTGGAACCATACACAAGCCTACAGTATCCCTCAGACATGGGAAGGCATTACCCACATCACAGGAGTCCACTACTTATTTGGCTGTGAGTGGACTCTGTGATGTATTCATGCTAACAGATGTTGGCAGTGATACACCAATGTTTGTTGTGAGTGATAAAGAGGTGATACAGGGAACATACTTCCACAGTGATGTCATGTCCATGGTTTCTGTGTTGCTCAATATTCTGAGATTGCTTTAGTTTGACATATCTCAGTACATGGGCTACATCAACAAACAACCAGAATAAATGGACATGTGTTATCACTGGTGAAGTGTGTTATAACCTTAGTAAAACAACAGCACAACTTACTAGATAACCCAATGCTCAGCCTAAGGTTTCAATGTGTGTGCTACACATTGAATTCTCAGGACGATCATTAGGTTATCCAGTAAGTTAGGCTGTGATGCAAACTCTTATTGTGAAACTGACTTACTGGAGAACCCAATGTTCACCCTAGGATTACAATGTGTAGCACACACATTGAAATCCTAGTGTGAACATTGTGTTCCCCAGTAAGTCAGTTTCACAATAAGAGTTTGCATCAAAGACTAGTTTACTGCATGTTGCATCTGTCCTACTTGTTGCTTCTCTGCTAACTTAAATAGCTGTTTGTTTGGTTAACCCCTTAAACACAACAATTGATGCAGACAAATGTTCAGTGTAGCACCAGTTGTTGTGATAAGGAGTATGTTTTGTTCAAATTCAACCCACATCATGGCCATATAACACTGTCATGTTATATTGCTCCAGGGATGGATTGCCAGTTGAATTTGCACAATGGTGTGTGTGTGTGTGTGTGTGTGTGTGTGTGAACCCATGTTGTAACATCCCACAAACATCAGAAACATGTTACCTGAGCAGTTGTATTCACTGCATTGCTTGGCAATGCATTGGAGACAACTCTGCCACCTAATCTGTCACTAAACACAAAGCATATCAGACAGGATTCAAAAGCACAATGTTCGCTTTATTAAGGGGGAAGATAACAAGTTGGCCATTTTTTTTTGGGGGGGGACCTTCGACTGGATGCGTGAGGTGGATGCCCTGGCTGATTGCCTGGACACCCTTTGCACCCTAGGTGTGGCTTCAGGGGTCACACTGGAGTGAGTGGTGGGTGCAGTGGACCCCTCTGTGGAACACAGCTCTCTCTTTACACGCAGGTTCTCCCTGCGGTTGTGGTCTCTCAACTCCACCAGCACCTGCCCAATCATGTCCATCATTCCCGTGTTGTACTGATGGAGTTGTGTTTTTATCATGGTGAGCTCCAACTCCAGGGCATGTATCCTGTCCTCTGTCCTTAAGGTGTTCCTCCGGGATTCTTTTTGTCTCCTTGAAATGTTCAAATCTGTACTGAGGCATGCCCGGAGTAGCCTCCTCTGTAGGGCCATGAACTCCACCTCCATCTCCGTGAGGCATACAATGTTGGAGGTGGATATGCCCGGTGACTTTGTTGTAAGGTTCCTGCTGCATCTGAGTACTCCGCTGCTGTGGTGGCTGCTGCTGAGTCCTCTGCTGTTGCTGAGTCCTCTGCAGCTGCTGCTGTCTCCTCTGCTGCTGCTGCTGTGTCCTCTGCTGCCGTGATAGCTGGTGGAGTGGCTGCTACAGATGATGGGTATAGACCCACCACATCAAGTGACCCACAGCTGCCCACGGATGTCTGTGCTAGTGGAGGTGGTGGAGTGATGTCTTCCCTCGGTAGAGGACACTGGGGCTCCCCAATTAGGCCCAGGTGTTGGTAGTCCAGTGTTCAAGGGCCATACCTTGACCATTGGTAGGTGCTTGGCCACCAACTGAGATCATACCTGGGGCCATGCTGGGGAGCCATGCAGGAGAGTATGTCCATCTGTGGGGAATATGGCCCATATTGTGTGGTTGCGACTGTCCCGGGCAGTCATTACCTCCCTGGTGGTGGTGGTGCTGCTGCTGCTGGAGGGTAGTAGCTCCTGAAGGTGTTGGGATGCATCCACCTCTCCTCCTGCTGCATCCAGGCACTGTGATGGGGTGGAGAATCCTGTGGTGGTGCAGCCTGTGTTGAAGGAGAGGTGGATGGTAGGTATGGTGACCACCGGCTGGTCCCCTCCTCTGTATACTCCTCACTGGGTAGTGATGTAGCCTCCTCCATGGGCTCCCGCTGTGCTGGAGGCCTGTAAGCTGTGTGGAGAAAAGAGATGGTGTGATTAGTAAACGTAGCCATGATAGGATTAAAGGGACAGTAATACTTAAAATGTGAAAGAGAAAAGTAAATGTAGTAGGGTTTAGCTCATCTCCCTGAGTAAACAAGGGTACTTCCACTGCTGAAAGGTGTTTTATACAAAAGTTATTACAGGTCAAAGTTGAATTTTAAGGTGCAATATCCCAGCGGCCTGAAATAGTCCAGTTGCGCTGTTGATACACCATCCCATGTATATTTCAGGTCCTGAAAGTTGTCCATAGGATGGTGTAGCAACAGTGCCACTCTACTACTTTAGGCCACTGTGATATTGCACCTTCAAGATTCAACTTTGAATATCATATCATGTGTGCAAAATGCCCAACAGCTCTTTAAGTCAAAGAAACTGGACAACCACTACATAAGAGGTTTAATTCCCACAGATCCAGTGTTAACAACTAGTGTTGAGCGAGCATGCTCGGCCGATGCTCGGATCGGCTCGAGCATCGCTCTGCTCGGCACATGTCGGTACTCGTACGAGTACCGCATGTGCTCGCCCGCCATGTTCGGGTCTCCTCCCCGCACGTTTCGCGGCTGCTGTGCAGCCAATAAACGTGCAGGGAGGCTCTGACATCAGTGTAATGCCAGCAGCCATGTTGGCTGCTGGCATTACACTGATTGGCTGGCCAGAACCCGTGGTCGGGTGCTGTATAGCACCTGACCAGCGAGTTCGGCTCAGTCTTAGCCAGGAAGAGATGAGGATAGGAAGGGAAAGTCAGTGTAGGGAGAAGACAAGCAAATTTGTGAAAAAAAAGAACCAAAAGTCCTTTTTAGGACTACTGTGTGTGGGGGCAGCAGTTTATTTTGTGTGGGGGGAAAAAAACAAAACAAAAAAAAATTCATATATTCTGTTTAGTGTGCAAAGTTGCAGATTAGAGCACATTCTGTTTAGTGTGCAAAGTTGCAGATTAGAGCACATTCTGTTTAGTGTGCAAAGTTGCAGATTAGAGCACATTCTGTTAAATCTTCAAACTGTTAAATATCAAAGTCACATATTCCATTCAGTGTGCGTCGCCGCAGTTTAGCAGCACATTCTGTGTACTGTGCACAGTTGCAGAATAGGAAGAAATACTGTTAAGTCTTCAAACTAAAATATCAAAGTCACATATTCCATTCAGTGTGCGTCACCGCAGTTTAGCAGCACATTCTGTGTACTGTGCAGAGTTGCAGAATAGGAAGAAATACTGTTAAGTCTTCAAACTAAAATATCAAAGTCACATATTCCATTCAGTGTGCTTCGCCGCAGTTTAGCAGCATATTCTGTGTACTCTGCACAGTTGCAGAATAGGAAGAAATACTGTTAAGTCTTCAAACTAAAATATCAAAGTCACATATTCCATTCAGTGTGCGTCACCGCAGTTTAGCAGCACATTCTGTGTACTCTGCACAGTTGCAGAATAGGAAGAAATACTGTTAAGCCTTCAAGCTAAAATATCAAAGTCACATATTCCATTCAGTGTGCGTCACCGCAGTTTAGCAGCACATTCTGTGTACTGTGCAGAGTTGCAGAATAGGAAGAAATACTGTTAAGTCTTCAAACTAAAATATCAAAGTCACATATTCCATTCAGTGTGCTTCGCCGCAGTTTAGCAGCATATTGTGTGTACTCTGCACAGTTGCAGAATAGGAAGAAATACTGTTAAGTCTTCAAACTAAAATATCAAAGTCACATATTCCATTCAGTGTGCGTCACCGCAGTTTAGCAGCATATTCTGTGTACTGTGCACAGTTGCAGAATAGGAAGAAATACTGTTAAGTCTTCAAACTAAAATATCAAAGTCACATATTCCATTCAGTGTGCTTCGCCGCAGTTTAGCAGCATATTCTGTGTACTGTGCACAGTTGCAGAATAGGAAGAAATACTGTTAAGTCTTCAAACTAAAATATCAAAGTCACATATTCCATTCAGTGTGCTTCGCCGCAGTTTAGCAGCATATTCTGTGTACTCTGCACAGTTGCAGAATAGGAAGAAATACTGTTAAGTCTTCAAACTAAAATATCAAAGTCACATATTCCATTCAGTGTGCTTCGCCGCAGTTTAGCAGCATATTCTGTGTACTCTGCACAGTTGCAGAATAGGAAGAAATACTGTTAAGTCTTCAAACTAAAATATCAAAGTCACATATTCCATTCAGTGTGCTTCGCCGCAGTTTAGCAGCATATTCTGTGTACTCTGCACAGTTGCAGAATAGGAAGAAATACTGTTAAGTCTTCAAACTAAAATATCAAAGTCACATATTCCATTCAGTGTGCGTCACCGCAGTTTAGCAGCATATTCTGTGTACTGTGCACAGTTGCAGAATAGGAAGAAATACTGTTAAGTCTTCAAACTAAAATATCAAAGTCACATATTCCATTCAGTGTGCTTCGCCGCAGTTTAGCAGCATATTCTGTGTACTCTGCACAGTTGCAGAATAGGAAGAAATACTGTTAAGTCTTCAAACTAAAATATCAAAGTCACATATTCCATTCAGTGTGCTTCGCCGCAGTTTAGCAGCATATTCTGTGTACTCTGCACAGTTGCAGAATAGGAAGAAATACTGTTAAGTCTTCAAACTAAAATATCAAAGTCACATATTCCATTCAGTGTGCTTCGCCGCAGTTTAGCAGCATATTCTGTGTACTCTGCACAGTTGCAGAATAGGAAGAAATACTGTTAAGTCTTCAAACTAAAATATCAAAGTCACATATTCCATTCAGTGTGCTTCGCCGCAGTTTAGCAGCATATTCTGTGTACTCTGCACAGTTGCAGAATAGGAAGAAATACTGTTAAGTCTTCAAACTAAAATATCAAAGTCACATATTCCATTCAGTGTGCTTCGCCGCAGTTTAGCAGCATATTCTGTGTACTCTGCACAGTTGCAGAATAGGAAGAAATACTGTTAAGTCTTCAAACTAAAATATCAAAGTCACATATTCCATTCAGTGTGCTTTGCCGCAGTTTAGCAGCATATTCTGTGTACTCTGCACAGTTGCAGAAAAGGAAGAAATACTGTTAAGTCTTCAAACTAAAATATCAAAGTCACATATTCCATTCAGTGTGCGTCACCGCAGTTTAGCAGCATATTCTGTGTACTGTGCACAGTTGCAGAATAGGAAGAAATACTGTTAAGTCTTCAAACTAAAATATCAAAGTCACATATTCCATTCAGTGTGCTTCGCCGCAGTTTAGCAGCACATTCTGTGTACTCTGCACAGTTGCAGATTTGCAGCACATATTCCGTGTAATATGAAGAAGGCGGGTAAAAAGGGACAGGGAAGTGGACGTGATCCTGATAGTTCAGGGCGCGGGTCAGGACGCGGAGAAACTGTGCCTGGTGCCAGAGCACAAGAAAGAAAGACATCCACCATACCTAGCTTCATGTCTCATTTTACAGGGCGTCGCAGGACATCACTCTCGAGGTCCGACCACTGCGAACAGGTGGTCAGTTGGATGTCAGCTGATACTGCTTCCAGTCGGTTAAGCACCACCCCGTCTTCCACCAAGTCCACTCTCAGTAGCCAAGAGTCTGGTCAACATAATCCTCACTCTGATCATCCTTCCCCCCACCATACACGGTCTGGTCAAAGAAGTGATCCCACACTGGGATATAGTGAGGAGCTCGTCTCATCACCAATCCTTCATTTGACCCTCTCTCCAAGCACGCTTGCAGAGGAACATGACATCTTGTGCCCTGATTCACAACCTCTAGAGGGTACCCAATCACAAGAAGATGACAGATGTGAACGGCATTTAAGGTCAAAGGAAGTAGTGGATGATGATGATGATGATGAGACACAGTTGCCATTAAATCAACCACTATTTCCGTCTCAAGACCTTGTTGAGGAGAATGTTATACAGTTGTCAATGACTGAGTATGTGGTGGGATCAAGACATGAGGAGGATGATCAGAGTGAGGAAGTGGAGGAGGACTTGGTGGACGATGAGGTGACTGACCCCACCTGGGAAGGTGTAGAGCCGAGCGATGACAGCAGTCCTGAGGGTGAGCCATCTGCAGCACCGCAACAGGCTGGAAGAGGCAGTGGTGTGGCTACAGAAAGAAGGCGGACCGCACCAAACCGGCCCGCAAATGTTCCACGGAGCACCCCCTTGCGTAAATCTACCATGCCAAGGGGTAGGTGTTCCGCGGTATGGCGTTTTTTTAAGGAAAGTGCGGACGACAAAAGAATTGTAGTTTGCAACCTGTGCCACACCAGAATGAGCCGAGGCATGAACACTAGAAACCTCACCACCACCAGCATGATCCGACACATGGCATCCAAGCACCGTAATAAGTGGGAGGAACGCCTGGATTCCCCATCTGTGTCTGCAGGCCACACCACTGCCTCCTCTTCCCCTGTTTTCGGTGCCGGCCAATCGCCTGTCGAAGGCGCAGGCCCGCATACCTCCCGCCCTGCACCTGTACCATCTGAAGCACCATCAGCGACCACATCCACTTCCCTGTCCCAGCGCAGCGTCCAAATGTCGTTACCCCAGGCATTTGAGCACAAGCGAAAATACCCAGCCACCCACCCACAGGCCATAGCACTAACCTCACACCTATCCAAATTACTGGCCATCGAAATGCTGCCATTTAGGCTTGTGGAGAGTGAGTCCTTCCGCAGCCTGATGGCAGCAGCTGTTCCTCGGTACGCGGTCCGCAGCCGCCACTACTTTTCCCGATGTGCCATCCTCGCATTACACCACCATGTGTCCCGTAACATCACCCGTGCCCTGACCAACGCAGTTACTGGGAAGGTCCACTTAACGACTGACACATGGACAAGTGCTTGTGGCCAGGGACGCTACATTTCCCTGACGGCACACTGGGTGAATGTCGTGGAGGCTGGGAGCGACTCGGACCCTGGGATGGCACGGGTGCTACCCACGCCGAGGATTGCGGGCCCTACCTCCATCAGGGTTTCCGCCAGCACCTACGTTATTGGCTCCTCCTCCTCCGTTTCCACCTCCAAATTCTCTACACGCAGCGCCACTCCCCCATCAGCCGGTAGCTGGAAGCAGTGTAGCACTGCAGTGGGGAAGCGTCAACAGGCCGTGCTGAAGCTGATCTGCCTTGGGGACAAACAGCACACGGCCTCAGAGCTGTTGCAGGGGATTAGTCACCAGACCGAGCAGTGGCTCTCGCCACTCAACCTGCAACCAGGCATGGTTGTGTGTGATAATGGGCGTAACTTGGTGGCGGCTTTGGAGCTCGGCAAGCTCACACACGTACCATGCCTAGCGCATGTATTTAATTTAGTGGTTCAGCGATTTCTAAAAACCTACCCCAATGTGCATGATCTCTTGACCAAGGTGCGCCGCGTGTGTGCACATTTCCGTAAGTCATCTACAGCTTCAGCCGGCCTGTTGAAGCTGCAGCAGCGCTTACAATTGCCAGCTCACCGGCTGCTGTGTGACGTGAGCACGCGCTGGAACTCCACCTTCCACATGTTGGCCCGGCTTTGTGAGCAGCAGAGGGCAGTAGTGGAGTACCAGCTGTTACACGGTCGTCGCCTCTCCGTTCAACTTCCTGTAATCAGAAGTGAGGAGTGGGAATGGATGTCAGACCTCTGTGAGGTTTTACGCAATTTTGAGGAATCGACACAGATGGTGAGCGGCGATAACGCTATTATCAGTGTAACCATCCCACTTCTGTGTCTACTGAAACGCTCGCTGCTCACAATTAAAACTGACGCTTTGCATGTGGAAGAGGTGGAAATGCGGGAGGAAGAGCTTACACAAGGTGATAGCCAGAGCACCCTCACTTCGTCTTCTCAGCGACAATTGGAGGAGGCGGAGGAGGAGGAGGAGGAGGAGGAAGACACGGTTGCCTCCGCTACAGAGGGTAGCCATGGAACTTTAGTTCCATCTCTTCAGCGTGGGTGGGCAGAAGAGGAGGAAGAGGATGAGGAGATTGAGAGTCATCCTCCTGGTGAGGACAGCGAAATCTTGCCTGTTGGTACTCTGGCACACATGGCTGACTTTATGTTAGGCTGCCTTTCCCGTGACCCACGCGTTATACGCATTTTAGACAACACGGATTACTGGGTGTTCACCCTTCTGGACCCCCGCTACAAAGAGAATTTCTCATCTCTCATTCCTCCGGTGGAGAGGACAAGCAAAATGGTCCAATACCAGAAGGTTCTTGTTGAAAAATTGCTCCAAAATTTTCCATCTGACAACGCTGGCGGCAGAGTACGTGCTACCTTGGCCAACCGAGAAGGGGAGAAAAGGGGAGCACACAGCAGTTCCGACAAAGGCAGGGCAACACTCTCCAAGGCGTGGGACACCTTCATGACACCCCGCCAGCACCCTCACCCTGATGCGCAGCCTAGTGTCACAAGGAGGGAAAAGTTTTGGAAGATGGTGAAGGAGTACGTAGCAGACCGTGTCAGCGTCCTCAATGATCCCTCTGTGCCTTACAACTACTGGGTGTCCAAGCTGGACACGTGGTATGAACTGGCACTCTACGCCTTGGAGGTGCTGGCCTGCCCTGCCGCCAGCGTTCTGTCTGAGCGGGTATTTAGTGCTGCTGGTGGCATCATAACAGATAAGCGTATCTGCCTTTCCACCGACAATGCTGATAGGTTGACACTTATAAAAATGAACAAGGCCTGGATTTCCCCTGACTTCTCCACTCCACTGGAGGAAAGCCCTGGGGGAACATAAACTCACTTTATATATGTTATTTACAATGATGGGAATACTCTGTATTCCCATTCACCCCTTCCACCCAAAAAACGGGTATATGGTTGACTCTTAATCTTCTCATCCTCCTCCTCCTCTTCCATATGCCCTGTGATATAATTTTTATATAGGGCCAGCTCACCAGCGGGCCCTGTGATATAATTTTTATATAGGGCCAGCTCACCAGCGGGCGCTGTTTGACAATTTTTTTATAGGTCAGCTCACCAGCGGGCCTTCTCATATAATGTTTTATTGGGTCAGCTCTCTAGCGGGCCCTCTCATATAATGTTTTATAGCGTCAGCTCACTAGCGGGCCTTCGCATATAATGTTTAGGATGGTCAGCTCCGCAGCAGACCCTCACCCATAATGTTTTAGATGGTCGGCTCAGCGCACGTTTCCCTCTTAATCATGGCCCCAGTTCCGAAAAATCGAGGACATTTTTTGGAGAATTTGCCTCTGCGCACGTTTCCCTCTTAATCATGGCCTCAGTTCAGAAAAATCGAGGAAATTTTTGGGAGAATTTGCAGATGATATACAAGTAAATATACAGCAAATACTGTTTGGTAACAATTTTTCGCCTAAAGTCGTTTTTATTTTCCTTTTTGTGTGTTTTACGGTCAGTCTGTAAAAATGGCGTACTACGGGCGAAAGATCGTTCCCAGCAGCGATGTTGGAGTCCAAGATGCATCCAGACATCCTCTCTATGCTGTCCCTGAACCATTTCTGTGGTGTTTCCATAATTTTCTGCCCTTTTCCTATGGACCAGGCACCCTCCCCTCATCAGAGCAGGGGGTGCCTGGTGTAATGCTCGAGTCCTCCCATTGACTTCAATGGGGCTCGGGTGCTCGGCCGAGCACTCGAGCCTCCGGGGCTCGAGCACCCGAACACCCGAGCATTGGGGTGCTCGCTCATCACTATTAACAACAAAAAGACAGACACCTGTGGGAGAACAGTTTTGTCAAAATGGGCACAGTGTCAGGGACATTAAGTTAACTGTATTGATGGGACTCTTCCTCACTCAGAGGGACAGAAAAGTATGGGAGGTAAAATTAATGTTAACATTTCATGCTATTTGTAATGGTTTGAATAAGGACAAAGAATTCTTGTCACATTATCACTTAATGGATTGACCTTTCCAACATACCTCAAAAGCCTCAGAGGAAGAGTAAATTTTACCATTGACTGATCAAAGTATCTGGATCTGGGTTGAGTTCTCTTATCTGATTTCCATTCTAAACAATGCAATGTGTACTTGTATTTAAGAGAGATGTTTTCATATTTATCTGTGTAACATGCCTGAGGAAGAGACCTAAGGTCTTGAAAGCATGCATTCTAAATCTGCTAGTTAGCCAATAAAGGTATCAATAACTATATTTGCCTACAATATTACATCACTGTGAAATCAACAATTGCTATCCCGTTAAAGGTACACAGGAAGTAAAATGGTCTGCTATGTGAATATGTACCTTTCATATGGGTACAAATATATCCATACAAGATATGAACACAGAGAATAGTTCAGTACATGTGATTGCCTTACTGGCTATATATGTGCACCCATCATAAACTAACGTTTATTGATATCATAAACAACAACATACCTCGTATATACCATCTGAGTAAGGTGGGATATACTAGGTATGTGTATTCCTCTGACCCTGGGAGTCCTTCCCTTCTCTTCACTATAGTGTCCAAGTGGAACAGGATTCTGAAGACTAAGAGGCCAGAAGTGTTGTTGGGGAGAGCAGGCACACAATTAATATCACCACCAGCAGGAGTACAGATCATCTGCCTGTCCCTGATGCTACTGCTGCCAGTCTGCCTTCTTCACCAAGAAATAGCAAATGTGACATTAGGGTACCCTCTGTTACATTGCTTGTCACCTCCTCCAAGCAGCAGTGAGATGTCTGTATTAGAGCAGCAGCAGCAGCACGTTGGGGTTAGTGGTGGTGGTTATGATTATGGTGGAGAAGCTGAGGTGGAAGAGACATGAATGGCCTTTTTAGCAGAAACTGAGAAGGAATTGGAGACAGAGATAAGGATGGGCATCACCACGACCACTAGCAGTGACATTTTGGAATTTGAGGAATTTCTAACTGCTCTCATTCCTTCTGATGCTGAGTTGCAAGGGCAGCAGGATGTTGAGGAGGTAGCTACTGTGCCACAGACCACCGTGGACACAGTGGGAATGGGGTCAACAAGTGATACTAGGACAGGTTCCACTTGCCAGCCACAGCAACACTCCTGGTCCTAGTTGCAGTGCGGAATCTGAGGCAGTAGCAACAATATTATCCGCTGTTGCAGACAGTGAAGGGGAATGTGGAACATGAGATGAAAGAGGCCATTCTTCTCCACCTGTTCCCTATCCCCTAAAGTCATGGGTGTGGGGTAATTTTCTCTTGAAGCAGGAACAGTGCCGCCATCACCAACGGCACTGTGCACAATTTGTGACAAGTCAGTGAGAAGAGGAAAGGAAAGAACACACCTTAGAACAAGCTCCCTGATATCACACATGAAACATAGATACCATGACATCTATGTCAAACATGTTAAAGCCAAACACCCCCCACAGAAATGAAGCACCACTGTTGCCGTACCCCCTGACTCTCCAGAAAGGCAACAAGAGGAGAGGTGGAGATCAAGGAGAAGGTAGAATAGAGCAAACCAGGCAGAGACTGGAAGATTCATGATGAGTGAAACAAATAACTCACCATCACCTTCTAGGATAACAACTACATCTTCTGCCAATCCACGTCGTTCATCGTTACCTCCCCCACCAAATGATAACCACTCTGTAGATGTTAGGATGTGGCAGTTCATCTCTACCCATTGCACACTGTGTGGTGCACTGACCACACATGACAGAATGGTGGAGGAGAATTGCAAGCAGTGCATCAAGCGGCATCTGAGGAGATTCCATCCCACAGAATTTGCTGAGATGCTGGCAGGGAGGGTTCATCTTTACTATTAAACTGTCTGCAAGATGTCATGTGTCCTTAGCGGGGTATGGACAAGGGGTATAGTGACAACAGAAGTACTTGGTTTCAGGTGTCATGGTGTTTGGATATAGTTTTGCCCCAGATGGTATTGACCACACACACTGTACACATTGCAGTTGCTGATAAGAGGCACAGTTCCTGCTCTCAGGGGAAAAAATGTATATTCTAATAACAACACATCCATGATTTTGGAGGAGGGACAGGTGGAGAAGAATTATTCTTTTCTCCACATAGCCTGGGGGCTACTTATTGTGTTTCTACTGTCTCAGGAGCATCACTGGAGGTAGTCATAGTATGTGGAACCTTCATCATCCATCACCCATGTTACTGCTATTGTTGATCCCATTCCCTTTCAGCTGCCTAATCATTCTGCTGCTTAAACAACTCAGCAGCAGCAACAAGAGTAGTAGTTGCAGTCTCAGGAGGAGGACATTTGACAATGGCCAATGGCCACTGGGCAACAGGACCTGCCGGCACTAGGCCAGTAGGACATTTTTTTTTCTCAGGGCTTGTGCTTTGGAAAAATAAAAATAATAAAAACATAGTCCTACAGAAAAATAAACAATTTTGGGGGTTTGTTTCTAACAAGTCTAAGTCCTACAAATCATTGTTTCCTTAGGGCTTGTGCCAAACAAGCTTAAGTCATACAAATCAATGTTCCTTCGGGGCTTGTGTCTCTATTATGCCTAAGTCCTACAAATCAATGTTTCCTTAGGTCTTGTGCCAAAAAAGTCTACGTTGTACAAATCAGTGTTTCCTCAGGGCTTGGGCCTCTAACTATAACAACAAATCTTGCAGATTATCCTCTTCAAAATACCCTATCAAGTTAAGTATCAGTCCACCCCAGTCCACCCACAGCTAACATGACTTCTGCATCTTTCTGTAACATATACTTCTGTAAAACAATGCTTGTATTGTGTGGCATGTTAGAAATTAAAATATACATGGAATAATGTGAAATAATTATCTGTCTGGGCTGAAAAAATATGCCCACCAAAGTAGAGACCTGAAAAAAAAAATGTAGTTAAAAACATAAGGTATTCATGCAATTCAGTTAAAAACAATCCCATGAAACTCACCTCAGTTCCTGTAACCTGAAATCAAACATGTTTCATGTGAGACTTTTATTGGTATATGTGTGTTCAGTGTCTTGAGTCTGGGCAGTGTCTTGAGTCTCATGGGTTGTTTTTATCTGAATTGCCTAAATAGCTTCAATTCGTTTTCAATTGCTTTTTCTTGAGTTTTAGTTTTTCTGAGTATGGTGAGCATATTTTACAATATTAAAATATAACTGAATTAAAGGGTTAGTAATGTTTCATAATAGAAACAGCTCCAATTAATCTTCATAGTATTTGGCCATGGAGAGTGTTATTTAAGTACTGTCAGAGTTGTAGTTTAAGAGTAATTGAATGATAAAATATCCACCTCCTGTCCCTTTTACTGATGTAACACTACTCACTTCAGAGAAGCAGGGTGGTGTCCAAGTGGATTGCACAGAGGGAAAATCTTCAATTAACATAAGGTAAAAACCTGTCAGTGGGTCAGGGCTTTCATTGTTCACAGTAAGAAGATTGTCCCTTGCTGTGAGCTGTCTGGTCTGTGGATCAGATTCCACATCTGAGGGGAGGTGGCTTACACTAGGTAAAAGGGGCAGGAGACGGATACTTTATCATTCAATTACTCTTGAACTACAACTCTGACATTACTGAAATAACACTCTCTATGGCTCAAATTCTATGAAGATTAATTGGAACTTCTATTTTTTGTGAAATATTACTATTCATCTAAAATAATTAATAGAACATACATTTATTTAAGTAAACAAGAATTTTACATGATTCCTGTAGTTGATTATTTCCTTACTCACAGTATTGTAATTATGGTAAGTAAAATATAGCAAGAAGAAATCTCTGCCCTAAAGAACTTCTATCCTATTCATTGAACCTCCAGATATTGAGACTACAGCTCTGATTCATCCCCAAACAGCCAACATATGGTTGGGGATGATAGGAGTTTCAGTACCAACAGCTGGAGGTCCAAGAATTGACTAGCCTTGTCCAAAAGGCTAAGATATTACTACAAAGCTCTGTCCAAAGTTGGCAGTACACTTGAAAGATAGATGTTTGAGGCTGACATGGGCCTAGATTACTTTGCAGTTGATAAGTGTTATGATTGGTTGTATCAGATACTCATTGAAGTCTATGGAGAAATGTGTAAGTAAAATCCCTTTTGAATATAACAACTGCAATGTAAACAGTGCTATAATAAGTACTGGAGAAATGGTGGGCAAATAAACTGTACCATCAGGGGCAAAGAAAAAAATTATATTGCTGAAAAAGGGTTGTTGAACCTCGTGAATACTAGAAAGGTCTCCAATGAATTGTTTTATAATAAAAGACTCATTTAGTCAATTACAATTTGGGAATTTTTTATGTGTCCCCTTTAGAGCTGTATGTTTTTCCCACAAAAACTCAAGTTTTCTTAGTACATCAACATCTATGTGGTTTTGAAGAATAGTAATGTCTGTAAAAGGGGAGGGAGGTGGAAACGTTAAAACTTAATTATACAAAAACAACCCCGATCAGAACATTGTCAACGGTACAGATCCTCATTATAAAGTATAAAGAATAATGAAATGTTCATTTATGGTGAGACATTGCTATCTTTTTAAGATACAAAGTATTAATTGTTCTTATATGTCAAAGGTATATCACTTCTAAGTGGATTTACTGTCTTTGTTGTATTTAAAAGTACACCTTTTACACAGTAAACAAATTGCTAAATTGTTGAACCTCCCATTCAATGGCTTCTGTTTTTCAGATGACAAGATTATAAATCTGACCAATTAATCATATACCTGCAGGTTATTTTCACTGTCAGAATTTTTTAAGTTAGACTACCTGTCTAATGTTCCTTTTCCCTTCACTGAACTTTGAAAACTACATGAAGCAAATTCACAGCTCTGTACAAGTTATAACCTGCTCATTCTGCTTAATATTTTGCATTCCAACAAAACTTGTGGTACCAGGATTTCTATTATGCATACAACAATATGACTAACTATGCAATACATTTGGTATTATTGAGTTCAGCAGAAACTGTATCGTGCATACTTCAATAAATCTAATGAGGGAGGGTGAGAGAAAAGCTAAGATGAAAGTACATTTAAGTTCAGCTAGGACTGTGGATTTATCTGTGTTGTCAGCATATTGGCCCTAGTGCATAAAGACAAAGAAGAACAATTCTTGGGGCAAGCCAATAAAAAGGTCCCACATTTTCACTGATTTAAATGGGGGCTTTAACCCCTTGAATGCTAGAGAGCTCTCTCAGGCACTCCAAAGCAATCCATGGGAGACTTCTCAAGAATTCAAGAAGCTTCATTTAAATTAAAGCTCTCCTTAAATGGATGGGGGTGTTATTTGTCCATTTACAGTGCATCTGGTTTTGTACCACTTTGCCTTTATATATAAGAGCCATAAAAACAAAATTGTGTGTGGTATTGATAGTTGAGAGGACTAAAGGACATTGTCACCAAAAATGCACTGGATTAATATAAATCATTTGTAAAAAGTAATTCTTAGTTGTATAACCCCCAAAATATATAATAAACATGATTTTCCTATGAATATTTAGGCAGGTTCTAATAGGTTATAAGTGCAAGTCACAGCATAATCGAGATGAACAAATAAGATATGGGTCTCTGTGAACTCAAAAGTTCACTTCAAATCTAAATCCAATGTTTTGTAAATTGTTGGCCCTTTTGCCACCTGTAACACCAATGGTGGTGTATTGGTTATGTCACCCATGGTTTAACTCTTTGAGTGGCACTCAAAAGGTTAAGGTAAACTGCTGGTCTATGGTGCCTTTCACATGAGCACCTATTTTCTATCGTGAAGACAGAAGTTCAATAATCTGCATCTTTACTGCATTCATGCATCAAGGCAAATCTGCACAGAAGCATCTGGGGTTGCTTGCAGAAACATTGGAGGTTTCAATGCTCATTATAAACATCAATGAATGGACAACCCGCTCGATCATTACCCAACAATATTTAACTGGTGCTTAAATAGGAATCCTTTCAAAAATGCTTCCCCATGGAATGTGATCAATGGGGGAATTCAGGAGAAAGCTGCATTTAGAATAAAGGTAAAAGAACTGTAACAAATAGATGGTATAGTTCTTTAGCACACGAGAAGCTTAAAACATGCAGCCAAATGTAGCCTCTAGTTTCTTTATTACTGTTATTTGAATTTCTTGTATTTAGGAGATCAGGATGCTTAACAGTTTATAGATGATAATAATAGGGGTGCCAATATGGACTGCTTATGTAAGGGAGAAGGGATTTTATAAACATGACACTGTGAGAAAACATCAAATATCTTTAAAGTTGGGGTAGTAAATAGAGAGTGTATGATTATGATCCTAAATTAGAACCTTTCTAGGTCAATCCATCTCATATGTTTTACAGTGCCTTCTCCATTGCTGTGCAATGTTGCTAGCTAAGTCTTGATTTTAAATTTACTGACAGATTTGAAGTAGATGTCTTCATTTTACTGTTTGCCCCATTGATCATTCTTCCCACTAGAACCGTGGTGAGTAAGTCAAATTCATGATGTGACCTGAGTTATGGGGGGGGGGAGTAAAATCCACGAGTGCAGCTCATTTTCTGTGCTTATAGTCTTGCATAAAAATAATGCTGAACTGTACTCTGTAAGTACAAGCATGCGTGATCATTTTAGTGTATACCTCTGCATGCACTCTGCTATAATTATGAGCAACCACTGCACACATCCCCTACAGTATGCACAGAAAAATAACTTATTTGCACCTTGTTAGTGCAGGATGTTAAAAAGGAGCAGAGGGAGGTATTGTCAGCAATAGACACATATTGCATTCTGTCTGATAAATAGGATCAGAACGAGTTTAGAGAATAATTACCCAATCCTGAACTTTGGAGTTTACTTATCAGAATACTATGATCTACTGTATCAAAGTTATTTGCAAAATCTAGGAAAATAGCTTCATTGAGTTCACCATTTTCTATACCAGTCTGAATATCATTGGTTACTTTTAGGAGGGCAGTGATTGTAGAGTGATTTGAATGAAAGCCTGATTGAAGGGGGGGTAAAAAAAACTGGTCAGCCCATAATACTTATATAGTTGCACATGGGCACATTTCTCTAGGATTTTAGCCAATGTGGGGAGTAGGGATATTGGTCTGTAATTTGACACTACATTTTTATCCCCACTTTTGTGGATAGGCACGACTCTGGCTACTTTCCAGGCTTTGGGCATATACCCAGATGACAGGGAAGATTCATTAGGATTGTAATAGGGTGGGCAGTGACAGAGGCACTGAGCTTTAATAACATTGCTGGTAGTTGGTCAGGGCCAGACTGTGATTTCATTTTTGGGTTAAGAAGGTGGTCATATATTTCACTATCATTTACCAGCATGAATTAGCATCATTGGACCAGATAGCTTCTAACATAAGCTGGTCTGCACATGTTTCTACTTTGTGTAATCAGAGTGATGGCACATCCAATAAAGTAGTTGTTAAATGCATTAGCTATGACTAAGGGGCACTGTATCATTTATTTGCCTAAGGTTATAGTTGATGGGTAAGGGTGAAGGGTTGTAGAGGTTTTTAATAACCTTCCAGAAGTTGGCTGGTTTTGAAATGTTATGTTCAAGTTGTCAGAAAAAATATTGTGCTTTTGCTAGTTTTGTTTGCTTTGTGCAAGTATTCCGCAATTGTCTGTATGCAGTGTGATCATTAGCGGAGCCAGTTTGTTTAAATTTTGTCCATAATGAATCTCTGAAACTGCATAATTCAAACAGGTCAGCAGATACCCAGGGTAGATGGGCCCCCCTTGCCCTAATCTTCCTTAGAGAGGCATGGATATTACAGACCTGCAAGAATTCTGAGTGAAAAAAGTCAATTGCTGAGTCTAGATCAGGTATAAGGTGTTTTCTATACCATGGGCAATTTATTAAGTAATTTAGGAAAGAATGGAATGTTTTAAATAATCTAGTAATTAGGATTTTTGGACATCATTTGATTGGTTTAATTTTACGAACACAGTAGACTATGGAGTCATCATTAGCAACATTTGCTAGTATACCTGAATCTTGGATTCTACTTGGGCAGGATGAAAGGATCCAGTCTAGCGAAGTATGATTGGATGTTTTAACATTTATGTGAGCCGGGAGGAGATTAGCTGTGATAAGTTTGATATCTTTAACAATGAACAGAATGTTTCATTCCTGGAGTCTAGCCAACTAATATTAAAGTCTCCAAGAACCAACAGTTCACTTTTCTTATCATGGATGGCAATATTATTGAGGTGGTGGGTTATGTCTGTAAGCGACTGTGTTGGCGTATTTGGAGGCCTGTAGATGCAAACAATTATGATTTGTTTAGAGAAGAGAAGAATAATTTTTCCTGCAATGTATTCATATGAATCAGAGTTATAAGAGTCATTTAAAAGTGTAAAGTTTACACTTTATGCCTCCTCCTCGCTTTTCTCGGTCCTTCCTAAAACATGAGCATCCTTCAATTACAACAGCAGTATTTGGTAATTTAGGGCTTAGCCAGGATTCAGTGAGCATGAGGATTTTTGGCTTGTACACATAACACCACGTTTGGTGGGTAGTATGCTGCATATGTACCAGTGCACAAGAGAGATACCTTTTTTTAAAGGTGAAGTTGTCATTTATTGTTGTTTGAGGGACAGGGTTGGTTTCTATGTCATTTGCCAATGCAAGTAGTAAAATGCATGCAAATTTGGTGAGTTGTTTAAGATGAGCATATAGTGACGAACAGTGCACTTTGTGTGACAAGTCAGTGGAAAGGTCAAAGGAAGGGACACAGCTTGGCACAATAACCCTCATAAAACACATGCAATACAGACACCATGACACTTATATGAAGCATGTTAAAGCCAAAACCCCACAAAAAAATTGGGAGCTGCTGTTACTGTACCCCCTGTCCCTCCGCAAGGGCACCAGGAATGTTCAGGCGGATATTGAAAAGGAAGAGTAGAGAAATATAGCCAAAAGTTTGATGGTGAATGAAACACCTGCCTCATCATCAGCTTCTTGTGCGAGGGTCCAGCCGTGGGAACACGTAGTAACTGTCCTAATCCTGGCACCATCAGGGTCTTCTACTTCCTCCTCTTCTGGTGTACCACCTCCATCATCATTACTTCCCCCACCAGCTGATAGTGACTCTGTAGATGCAGGATGTGGCAGTTCATGTCCACCCAATTGTCTGGTGCTCTGACAACACATGGCAATGTGGTGGAGACTAATCTCAAGCAGGGAATCAACAGACTCTGAGGAAATTAACCATCCCACAGAATACACTAAGCTGGTACCCGTAGCAGATCTGACAAGGGGCATAGTGACAGCAGTACTGGGTTTCTGGGGAGGGATGATTGATTTGACATTGTGGACCTAAGATTCAAGGTCATTGGTTGCAGTTGTGCCATTTGTTTTATATAAGTGCAGATGTATGCATTGTTCCCAGTCCTTCCCCTATACACACTGTGAACATTGCAATTGCTGATGAAAGGCACAGTTCCTTCCTGCACCTAAGGGGACAATTTGCATTCCAACAATGCAGCCATGATTTTGGAGGATGTACAGAAGGAGAAGCATTATAGGCAAACTTCTTTTCTCCAGATACACTTGAAGTGGTGGGGGCTAGTTGTGGTGCTGCCACTGCTACAGGTGCATCACTGAAGCTAGTGGCATGTGGAACCATCATTTTCTCTTATCACTGCTGTTGATCCCAGTCCCTTGAATCTACCGAATCATCCTGCTGCTTAGACAATTCAGTAGCAGCAATAACAGCAGTAGCAAATGCTGCAATGCCATATGGCATTTGCGAATGGCCATTACCACCAAAAAACAACCTGCTGCTGCTAGGTCAGTAGTGCATTTTTTTTGTCTCAGGGATTGTTCTTGGCAAGCCCAAGGACTTTACAAACCATTTTTTTGGGTCTTGAGATTGATCAACAAGCCTAAGTCCTACAAATCAATTTTTTTCTCAGGTCTTGTGGCTAACAAGTCTAAGTCCTACATATCAATGTTTTCCACAGGGCTGTTGTGCCTAAAAAGCCTAAGGCCTACAAATACATTTCTTCTCAGGGCTTGTGTTTAGCTAACCTGAGTCCTGCACAGTGCATACACAAATATCCTTCTGCCTTTTTTTACGCCTGTTGCTATTCTTCCTGCCTACCTAACCATTGCTTATTAAGAGAAATAAAAATTAAGTAAAAAAGGGGTTACTAAAATCCAAAATGAATATGGCATTTGTGTATGGTGGTGGGGGACTGGTGTGGTGTGTGATGTATATCTCTCTAAATATTTATAGATATATACATACTCAACATGATTCCCACAGTAAATATATGTTTGAGTCTAAAGTAAGCTGTCTTTATTCTCAGATTATTGACACACAGTTATCAGAGTTCATAGCAGTGATCACACAGTGGTAGTTGGTAGCAACTAGGGGTGGACAAAAAGTGAGAAAAAATCCCTGCATCACTTTTCCTGAAAAACATTATTTTTCTCTTTTCTCGCAAATGTTTTCACCTTTTCTCCAATGCAAAATTTTTCTCCTTTTTGCCTATTACAGCAAATGTTTCACCTATTCCAACACATTTTACTCCTATTCTAACACATAACAAATTTTTTGCCAAGCGGAAAGTACCATTTTTTGCCGGTTTCAGTTTGAGGCAAAACTTTTCGCCCATCCCTAGTAGCAACCCTTCACATTCTACCTCCTCACCCTCCTCCTCCTCTGTGTTGCTGTTAATGATACATGTGGGCTGGCTTTCCTTTTCATGTGTGGTTTTGTCCACTTCTACTACCTGATTGATGGTGTTGATGGTGTGTCTCCCAGTCATACCAGTGCTTGTGCTTCAGGTGGGATCTCATTGAGGAGGTGCCTAGGTGTGAGTATGCTTCCCCCCGCTCACATGCTCTTTACACAGACAACAGATAACAACATGTTAGCTTATGGGTCGTGAGTGCGGAATCTCCATACAGTGGACTTCATAGACTGCAGGTTACTGAGGGGCTGCTAAGGGGCTGCACTAAGAATGGTCAGAGAGAGCCACAGGTCAGCACCAGATAGGATGGTCATACACAGGAGATCAGGAACTCAACTACTAGAAATGCACAGGACAACAACGTAAGGGTAATTGGATAAGGATCCAGTATCCTTATATACCAGCAAGGAAGGAGATAGGCGGAGACTAGCCAGACCAGCCTGTATGAGATTGAGGCCTGCGTCGATATGCAGCCTCGCTACCGCAAATGACGCAACAAGGCAATATGCATCAAGAACCAGCATACTCCTGCATCATTTCGAGCTGCCAGCCTGCCTAGCTAGATGACACGGGTGCTGTTGAGGATGCCAATATCGCCCAGGCTCAACCCCAGAAGTAACACTTGGTATGACGCCGAAGCGTCATTTCAGGCAATCAATTCCCAGCGTAACCCAAAGCAGCGGTGCTTGGTATAAGGTATACCCAGACAATTAGCCTGTCTTCATTCTCTGACAAATGTTCTGCTCTCTTTTCCTGTCACAAACACAGAATGGCATGCTGTGGGACCCTGAGACCCCTTTTAAACTATACCTGTAGGGAAAAAAGGGAAACTTGCCATGTGGTGGGTAGAAATTCAATCTTCCCATTGATTTCAATGCAGTGAAGCAAAAAAAAAAAGATTTGAATGAAGTTCTTCCACTCATTTTAGTATTTGTTGTTGAGATTTTGTTGTTGTACCATCTTCAAGCTTCAGTGCAAACACATGACTCTTACGTGTGGCATCTTTTGTTTTGCTTTCATTAGACCCTGATTTTTTTGCAGTGTCCTTTTGATGAAATCAACATTCAACTTATGTGTTTTTTCTCTTATGCACTTCTTATGGTCTTGCACATTTCTACATAATCCACCCTGGTTCTAATATTGCCTCTTTGCTTCATTTTATGTCACTTTTTCATTATGGCAACTGTATATTTTGATATTCTTGGTGTCTTTTCTTGTTTCACAGTAGGTGCAAGGGCATGAGCAGTGTCTAATATAGTCTCAATAACTTTTTCATTCTGTGTTGATGAAATGTCTGTGTCTGGAAAGTCTTGCACCACAATGAAGTCACTGCAAAGTACTAATTCAAAGTTCTTAGGATTTTTCAATAGCTGGCTAATCTTCATGTTTGTTGACTTAATCATTTTCTCTTTCTTTCTTGCAGTAAATTTTGATTATTGCTCTCACTAGACGATAGTCACTTCGAATGTTAAAACAGTGTAAAACTGAGCAGTCAGGTAATGTCATTTTATTATCTACAAGAATGATTTCCGTTTCACTGATCCATGTCAATTTTTCTCTGTGCCCCTTTCCTGTCAAATGAATTCATATCCACAAATTTTGCAAATTTGATCAGTTGGTTGTCTCTGTCATCTCATTTTACAATTTAAAATTCTTCAAATTTATCATCACTATAGCTAGTTGTAGGAGAATACACTTAAAGGATTTGAAGAATATAGCAACTGTTTAGTTTGATAGCACAGGAAGTAATTTTTTCAGAAATACTTTATACTATTATGACTCAATCTGTCAGTCTATTGTTAATCAAAAATCTGATTCATCCACATCATTCTTTATTGTTTCCTTTATGGTACAGCCAGTGTCCATCTTCTAATTTGACTAAATCTTCATCTTTTTGTACGTCTCACATAAGCTGCTAATGTCCCAGTTGATGTTATTCCTCCAGGCAGGAAACTCATAGATCAAATGTTAAGTGTTCCAATGTCTAAATTCCAAAGCCAGTCTTATACTTATTTATCAATACTATTTGTATTTTCTAATATGCCATTTACTATGTGTTACCGTTTTCATTATTAAATTTGGAAAGTTTAGGGTTAACAGTATATCGTCATCAGAATAGGAATATCCTTTGACCTTTTTGATACTGATATACAAATATGATGGATATGGCTTTCTTTATGTTCATGTAATTTTGTCATAATATTTATGTAAGAAATTTGAATTTTGATCCTGTTCTTTAACCCTTTATGTACTAGGATGTTTGCAGATAAGCTGGTTCCTGTCAGACACTTTTTAGTTTTTCTTAATTCCTTTTTTGATTCCTTATTATTTCCTTGCTTTCTTACTATCTTATTTGAGTTTTCTTAACTTTAATTTTTTTCTAATTGTTTTTGTTTTTCACATATTATAAATTCATGACACATTTCAGCTTGCCCTAAGACGTCACTTGGCGCCATTTTTAACTGTGTGGGTATATATGGGCTTTATTTAGAATACACTGTAATTATCTTGACAAAGGCCCAAAGTAGGGCCAAAAAGTTGATTCATTTAAAGTTGCACAATTTTCATCAGCTGGAAGTCCTGTGAGTGCAGTCCTTGAACAACTAGCATATTATATATATATACAGTTTATACAAACTGCCAAGTGCTAATATATATGTATAAAAGGTAATTACACTGTTTGAATATGATTGGTAGATCTGTGATCCAAAGATATTTCAGGGACCAGTTGAAGATATCTCCTTACACATTAACCCCTGCAGATGTTGAATAAGACCCATAATATGCATTGGGAAACTAGTGCACTTGGTCTTGTGCCATCCCTGGATATATCAGTGCACTCAGTAAGTGCCGTTTGATAGCTTTGCCTCCATGGGAATCTCTGTACCTCTTACATCAGTAATTACATGGCTACCCCATCCCACTCATGTTGGTATAGAGAGAGAATGCCAAAAGTGGAGGGACAGTGAACTTAATAACATTAAAGAGGGAGAAAGGAGAACAAAAGTGATATTTACACTTACAGGGCATGGAAGGATTAAGAAGTATGTAGCATTGCAAGAAATAAGACTGCATAATGCCCAAAAGGAGGGTCATGAGAATGTAATATATTACCTTTATTGTTTGGATTTTTCTTCTGCCTTCCATGAAGTGTTTTTTCTCTATCTTCCCACTAGGTATGTGAAAGAGGCATAAGAAGGCCAAGTTTCATCATAGACAGCATACAAAAATTGGATTCATCAACTTTATTAGCATAAAACCCTATTGAATTCAACTAGTACTTATTATCTGGAATAAACAAAGTGCTATTAAATCAGTTCCGCTCAAATCATGTTATATACATGTTATATACAAAGCATAGTGATTACAGAATGTGCTCACTTTTTATTGTCTTATTGCTTACTATACTGCAATTAAAAAAAGATAATGGCAGCATTTTATTCAATATTTTAAAAATAAAAAGGTAAACTAAAGATTAAAATAAATATTTTTTAAAAAGCTATGTCTTTTAATATTACAAGCACAGTATTATTACTATTTGCTATTCCTTGATAGTTATCGTTCCTTGACTTTCACATAGTTTTTCAACATGAAAACACAATACACAAAAACATTTAGTTTATATATCATATAATAATATAATGCTTATTATTTCTGAAGATTACACAGAAATATTAGTGTCTTTCTGACAAAGCATTCTTTATTTAAATCCATTACTATTAAATTTCAGGGTTATTTATTCCAGTAAACACAGTGGTACTTCATTTAGAAGTAAAAATGCAAATGAGTATTGATTAATGAGTTGCATGTTGCACTCTGTGATAGTTATATTGCTTATTAATTTGATGGAAATTATGTTTATAAATTCAAAACATTTATTCAAAGGCAATGCAAGTTGTAATATTTCCTTTAAATAAACAATTGAGATTTGACAAATGTTTATTTACTCTTGCCTTTTACAGTTTTATCAACTGTCCATTTTGAAATAACAACACAGAGAAGTTGATATGGAATTTGCATGAATTCACATATAAGTTTGAGGGATAACATCAGAAACAAGAGATAAAGATGTAGACAAATGTGTACAAAAGAACATTTTATTCAGTTGTTTAGTTATGCAGTTTGCATGAACAAACAACTGAATAAAATGTTCCCTAAGTTTTAGGGGAGGCAATACAGGCAGCTTGATTATGAGGTGTGCTGTAAATATGATTGCCATTTATTGATAATAATAGCCCATGCAGGATCAACTTTTGCAACTCCTAGAAGGCGGGCACATATGTACTCTGGATGATGTGCCAAGCCATAAGGTCCCACACTTGCTTGATTGGGAACTGTTTCGGGGAATATACAGGACATGCAAGTTTGTTGACACCATGGAGGCTGTCCATGGTAACACAGGAAAAACATGGGTTATGAGAGTACAGAGAATGTGTAGGGGTGTATGTCTGCCATGCATGATTCCACCCCACTCCAATATAATGGGAGCTCTGGTGCATTTGTTTTTGATGATGTAGGCTTCCAAATGTCTCTTTTTAACAGTCTTACAGACCATTGTTACATCCTAGACAGAACCAGGGCTCATCAGTGAGAAGTATACCAGTGGTATAAGGCGTGATACTTTTCTCATCAATGATGCTGTCCCAGAGAACAAGGATGTCTAAACAACATCAAAAGCTTTGCTTCCACATAGCTGTGCCAGTTCATCTATGGAAACAACATAAAGCACAACGATCCCTTGAATTGTGTGAGACGTAAACCAAGAGAGTTATATTACAAAAATGAGAGAAAAAAGGCATTACAAGTAGACAAACTTGATACTTACAGCGCTATAAACATTGATTCAGGAATATTCAGTATCAGTACTCATGGAGCTGGTCTCACCGGTATCTCCAATACACCAACATTGCATTGCCATTATCCACAGGGTTAATCATAGTAATAAACCAAGTAGCAAACTCTCAGGTCTCGGCTAGTAGTTGCCAGTATCCACAGGGTTAATAGTAGTAATAAACCGCAGAGGGTGGTTAGAAGAAACGATTTTCTAAGCGTGCCGAATATATCAAAAATATTTAAAAATTTTTTGCGTTTGTGTGTTTAACACTTAAAACAAATGCATATGTAAAAACATCCACTCCACAAATGTATTTATGCACATAAATAATACAAAAACACCTTGGAGGAGATGCACTAAGATGTGATAAAGAGGCGATAAAGTGGAGAAGACTTCTCCAGTGAGATCACTTCTCCATTTCCTATGTTATTCTAAGGAACTTATACACTAAGATATCCAAAGTTGGAGAAATCTTAGTGCATTGGCTCCATAAAATAACAAAGGAATTGGAGAAGTGATATCACTGGAGAAGTCATCTCCACTTTATCACCTCTTTATCCCCACTTAGGCCCGGATTCATCAAGCTGTGGAAAGAGCAGCATATCAAATACGCTGCTCTTTGCCGTGATAATTGATAGATACCTTCGGGCATTCATCATTTATTTTGCGTGTTTCCCTGCTTTGCGTATGTGAAGCAGGGAAACTTGCGTAAATTGGTCAGTCGTGGAGAAAAACACACATATACGCATATGCATAAATGTGTATGCATGTGTTCGTCCCATGCATTCAAATGGAATATGCCAGCTTGAAGCTAGAGGATCACATTTGTGGATTTTCCTGCATATTAATCCATTCGCACCTTGATGAATCCAGGCCTTAGTGAATCAAAAGGAAAAAAAACCCTCAATACAGCAATTTCAAATTCTGCCTTGAATGGGGGGGGCATTCCTTCTTGATTCCAAATGGCCCTCTATGTTTTGCTCTTTTAAACAAGTGTCCAGGCCCTTTTTAAAGACATCTAATGTATTTGATAGCACCGCTATCATGGTATCCGTGCTCCCCTTGCTACTTTCTGTCAGTCTACACTGTGCTTTGCTCCCATTGGCTATTCTGTGTTTGTCCTGCCCAGTATGGCCTTTATATACTGGGCTCTGGCGCCCCTCTGATGCTCTTTCGTGGTATTCCTATACCAGTGCTTGTTTCTGCTCAGTGTTTCCCAGTGTACCGACTTGGCCTGCCTGACTACTCTGCATCTCGTCTCCTGCCTGTGTACCGACCCAGATTGCCTGACTATTCTTCTGCGCCTGCTCCTGTGTACCGACCCGGCTTGGCTGACGTTCCTGCTTCTATACCGACCCGGCTTGGCTGACGTTCCTGCTCCTGTGTACCCACCCGGCTTGGCTGACGTTCCTGCTTCTATACCGACCCGGCTTGGCTGACGTTCCTGCTCCTGTGTACCAACCCGGCTTGGCTGACGTTCCTGCTCCATGATTCGACCCGGCTTGGTTGACGTTCCTGCTCTGGCTGCCTCTGTGTCGCCTTGGCGACATTCCTAACCATCAGGCATTTTGTGTTGCTTCCGGTTGGTTACGACCTCAGGGCGAGTTGCTTGGTTGCCCAGTCAGTCCGGTCATGGCAGTGTTCAGTTGTGTCTCCGTACTGCTCCTGCAGAGTGCAAGTGGCCTAGTCTCCATTACTGCTACCGCAGTGTGCCATTGGCCTTGTTTCCGTTACTGCTCCTGCAGAGTGCAAGTGGTCTAGTCTCCGTTACTGCTACGGCAGTCTGCCTTTGGCCTTGTCTCCGTTACCGCTCCTGCAGAGGGCAAGTGGCCTAGCCTCCGTTACACTGCTACGGCAGTGTGCCATTGGCCTTGTCTCCATTACTGCTATGGCAGTGTGCTATTGGCCTTGTCTCCGTTGCTGCTCTTGCAGAGTGCAAGTGGTCTGTCTCCGTTACTGTTATGGCAGTGTGCCATTGGCCTTGTCTCCGTTACTGCTCCTGCAGAGCGCAAGTGGCCTAGTGTCCATTACTGCTACAGCAGTGTGCCATTGGCCTTGTCTCCGTTACTGCTCCTGCAGAGTGCAAGTGTCTGTCTCCGTTACTGCTATGGCAGTGTGCCATTGGTCTTGTCTCCATTACTGCTCCTGCAGAGTGCAAGTGGCCTGTCTACTTTACTGCTACGGCAGGGTGCCAATGGTCTTGTCTGCGTTACTGCTCCGGCAGAGTGCAAGTGGCCTGGTCTCCGTTACTGCTACGGCAGTGTCATATGTTGCTCAATTCCTGATATTACTCTGGCAGTTCATGTTTATTCTGCTAACCTATTTCGGGGTGTTACGTATCCTTAAGCTCTCTATATGGAGTGAGCTCCATCATAGACCTCTTTTCACATGGGACTGTTTACACTCATTGAAGACCATTAACCGATGCAGTACCTTTCTCCTGGGAATTCATCGTACTCTGCCTGACCTGTGTCAGTATATGCTGTTATGGACTCTATGGTTTTACTGGACCTGTATAGGCATATGTATATGTAACCTGTGGTGTGTGTGTATTATTCTGTTTAAATACTACAGGACCTGTGAGGGTTATTATATTACTGTGATTTCAATAAAACTGTGTTTTATCCTAAACCACTGTGTCTGTGTCAAACAAATCGTTACAACCGCCTCCTCAGGCAGTGAATTCCATACCCTTATTGTCCTTACCGTAATGAATCCCTTCTGCTGTTATAGATGAAATCTCCTTTCCTCAAGTATAAACGGGTGGCCCCTTGTTCTTTGTACTGTTCTGTTAATGAACAGGTCTTTGGAGAGCCCCTTGTATGGGCCCTGAACATATTTATATAGTGTTATCATATCCCCTCTAAGACACCGTTTATTTAGTGTGTACAAGTTTAACTTTTCTAGCCTTTCTTAATAACTAAAACTTTCCATTCCCCTTAGTAGTTTTGTAGCCCTCCTCTGCACTCTCTAGTTCCATAATGTCCTTTTTCAGAAAGGGTGCCCAGAATTGAACAGCATATTCTAGGAGGGTCTTACCATGGACCTGTAAAGAGGCATAATAATATCTTTCTCCCTTGAGTCAATACCCCTTTTAATACATGCCAATATCTTATTGGCCTTTGCAGTTGCCAGCTGGCACTGCACGCTACTGTTAAGTCTATTGTCTACCATTACTCCCAAATCCTTGTTCATTAGTAGATTTCCCCAGAGAAATGCCATTTAAGCTATATGTTGCATTTTATTTATTTATTATTATTATTATTATTATTATTATTACCAAAATGCATAACTTTACACTTGTCTATATTGAATCTCATTTGCCTGCCCAGCTGCCCAATTTGTCCAAATCCTCTTGTAATGAAGACACATCCAGTTCAGACTTTATTACCTTACTTAATTTTGTGTCATTGGCAAACACTGATACATGGCTCCCTATGCTCTCTGGGAGATCATTAATAAACAAATTAAAAAGAAGAGGACCCAGGACAGATCCCTGAGGTACTCCACTTATCACGTTTATCCAATTGGAGAACTTCCCATTTACTAGGACTCTTTGCATTCTATCTTTCAGCCAATTTCCAATCCACACACAAATGTTTTTCCCTAAGCCTGTTTCATTCAATTTGTACAGTAAGTGTGAAACTGTATCAAATGCCTTGGCAAGGTCTAAATAGATTACATCAACCGCCGCTCCCAAATCAATATTTTTACTCACATTTTCATAAAATGCAATCAAGTTAGTTTGACAAGGCCTGTCTTTCACAAAGCCATGTTGGCTCCTGCTTATGATATTCCTATTCAAGATGAATTCTTGAATATATTCCCTTAACAACCCTTCAAACAGCTAACCTACCACAGATGTCAAGCTTACAGGTCTGTAGATTCCCAGCTGGGATTTTGATCCCTTTTTAAATATGGGCACCACATCTGCCTTACTCCAATCTGTGGGCACCATACCTGAAATAAAAGAATCCCTTAAAATAAAAAATAACGGTCTGGCCAGGGTCTGGCTTAGCTCTTTAAGTACCCGTAGGTGTATACCATCCAGCCCTTGGGCTTTGACTACCTTAACACCATTCAATGGTTTTAACACTTTTTCTTGTGTTAGCTAATTCCATGCTTGCTGTGACTGTTCTGTAAAAGTAGTTTGCAGGTTCTTGTCCATTGGGTCTTCCTTGGTAAAAACAGAAGAAAAGAAATGATTTAAAATATCTGCTTTCTCTCTGTCCCCAATGACCATCTCACCCTTTTCAGATCACAAGGACCCAACATTATCAGACTTTAATTTTTTGCCATTAATTTAGTTAAAGATTTATTTTGGGTTGTTCTTTCTCTCCTTAGCAATATTTTTTTTTATTCTCCAGACTAGCTAATTTAATTGCCTTTTTACAAGTTTTGTTGGCATTTTTGTATTCTGCAAATGCCTCTGCTGATCCCTCAGCTTTATAATGTTTAAAAGTCATTTTCTTGTTATTTATTTAATGAATTACTTTACTGGTTAGCCACATTAGTTTTAATTTGCTTCTTCTGTATTTGTTTCCAAAGGGGATACATTTATATGTATATTTTTGCAATGTTTTTT
Source organism: Rhinophrynus dorsalis (assembly GCA_037306005.1). NCBI lineage: Eukaryota > Metazoa > Chordata > Amphibia > Anura > Rhinophrynidae > Rhinophrynus > Rhinophrynus dorsalis. The sequence continues at coordinate 324,237,498 of CM074721.1, forward strand.
TGAAGGCATTCCACTTACCTTCTGTGTTTTTTCCTGAAAATATTCTATCCCAGTCAACCAGACCAAGGGATGAATTAAACCTGCTAAAGTTGGCCTTTTTAAAATTCAGTGTTTTGGTGGAACCCATACCAAATTGCTTTTTTTAATTAATCTCAAATGATACCATGTTATGGTCACTATTCCCCAAGTGCTTCCTTGCTTGGATGTTAGAGATAAGTTCTTCATTGTCAGATATTACCAGATCCAGACACACATCCCTTCTGGTTGAGGTCTGTACTAGTTGAGACAAAATATTGTCATTCAACAAGTTCAGAAACTTACTGCTTTTAGCAGAAATACTTGTTCTATTTTCTCAATCTATATCTGGTAATTAAAATCCCCCATAATAAAAGTTCTCCATATTTGAGAAGCCTTTTCTATTTGTATTAATAGCTGTGATTCTTCAAGGTCACCAGTGTTTGGTGGTTTATAACAAATACCGACTAATATTCTCTGGGCAGTTTTACCCCCATTGACGATTTCAACCCACAGGGATTCCATATGTTCACTACTGTCATCACATAAATCTTCCCACAAATGAGGCAATAATGCTGGTTTGACATGCAGACAGACCCCACCACCTCTTTTGTTTGACCTATCTTTTCTAAACAAAATGTAGCCCTTCAAATTGATTGACCAACCATGTGTGTCATCCCACCATGTTTCTGTTATTCCAATCAAGTCATAGTTTTCGATTTCAGCTACTAGTTCCAATTCCACTATTTTAACAGTTAAACTTCTGGTATTTGCAAGAAAAAAATTTATGCCACTGCCATGTTCCATTTGTGATTTAATTTTGATGTTGTTTATAGGCTTCTCCCTATCATCTGTACTAACCCAGCTCCCAGATCCACCCTCCTGGTTATTAACTACATCACCTTCCCTTTCTATACTGTCCAGTATTTATTGGCCCCTCCTCCTTTCCTAGTTTAAAATCTCCTCCAACCTTCTAGCCATCCTCTCCCCAAGCACATGAGACCCTCTTGCATTCAGGTGCAATCCATCCCTACTATAGAGATTGCACCCAAAAGCAAAATCAGCCCAGTGCTCTAAAAACCCAAAGCCCTCCTTCTTACACCAAGACTTTAGCCATGCAACGAGCCCCCTAATCTCCGCTGTCTCTCTGATGTAGCGCATGGAACAGGTAGTATCTCTGAGACTACTACCTTGGAGGTCCAGTTCCTATTCTTGCTCTCTAAATCCCTAAAATTACCTTTTAAGACTCTCCACCTTCTTCTTACTTAGTCATTGGTACCAATATGCACCAAGACAGCTGGATCCTCTCCAGCCCCTCCCAATAATCTGTCCACCCTGTCTGCAACATGCCAAACCCGGGCACCCGGGAGACAGCAAACCATTTGGTTGCTGTGATCAGAGCCACAGATTACCCTATCTATTCTCCTAATAATAGAGTCCCCTACCACCACAACCTGCCTAGGCTTCACTTACCTCTGGATCCCCTCTGTGCTAGAGGAGCTGTTATCCCGGCTGTTATGGAGAACAGTCTTCTCCAGCAATTCCACTTCTGGGTCTGCCTTCCCAACATCTTCACTTAAATGAGCAAATTTGTTGGGAAGGAAAAACTCAGGACTGGCTACCCTTTTCTTCTTCCCTCCCCTGCTGCAACCACTTCTAACTGTCACACAACTATGTCCCTGGTTCCCTTCTAGCTGATCTCGCTCTTTGCTAGGTGACCCAGCTAGACTCTGCTCAGTTAGCAAGAGACTCCTCTCAAGGTTGTCAGCATCTCTTAGTGTTGCAATATGACTCTCCAGAGCTCCAATCTGAGCTTCCATACAGGCCACTTGCTCACACTTGCCACTGTGGTATGGAACCTGGAACTGCTGTTCCAAGCATGCATATATATGGCAAGATGTGCACTGAGGTCTCCAAGCTTGCTCATCATGTATGGTGCGAATGTGAGTTCTTAAAAATGTAAACAATTAATTTACCTTTGTTTCTCTAGCTCCTGTGTTGCACTAACTGCTGTGATGCACCAACTGTTCACTTATTCCAGAGCACCTAGTAAAGAGCACACTATATTTATGAGCAAGCTCTGTGAGTCCTGTACCTTGATTTATACAGACCTACACAGGTGATTGCTTACAAACCCCACCCTTAATTAATCACACACACTCACAATACCAAACAACTAGTGTTGAGCGAGCGTGCTCGGCCGATGCTCGGATCGGCTCGAGCATCGCTCTGCTCTGCACATGGCGGTACTCGTACGAGTACCGCCATGTGCTCGCCCGACATGCTCGGGTGAAGAGGATCTGTGCCGGAAGAGGCACAGATCCGAAGACGCTCCGCTGGACCACCAGGGAATGGAGGTACGGGGGCATTGCGGAGATGAAGGGGGCATTGCGGAGATGAAGGGGGACATTATGGAAGAGGGGCATAGACTCTATGCCCCTCTTCCACAATGTCCCCCTTCATCTCCGCTATGCCCGTCTTCCACAATGTGCCCCTTCATCTCCGCTATGCCCCTCTTCCACAATGTCCCCCTTCATCTCCTATGCCATAGAGGAGATGAAGGGGGACATTGTGGAAGAGGGGCATAGCGGAGATGAAGGGGGACATTGTGGAAGAGGGGCATAGAGTCTATGCCCCTCTTCCACAATGTCCCCCTTCATCTCCGCTATGCCCCTCTTCCACAATGTCCCCCTTCATCTCCGCTATGGCATAGGAGATGAAGGGGGACATTGTGGAAGAGGGGCATAGCGGAGATGAAGGGGGACATTGACCAGGCACCCTCCGCTCATCAGAGCAGGGGGTGCCTGGTTTAATGCTCGAGTGCTCCCATTCATTTGAATGGGGCTCGGGTGCTCGGCCGAGCACTCGAGCATCAGGGGGTGCTCGGTCAGAGCACCCGAGCACCCGAGCATCGGGGTGCTCGCTCATCTTTACAAACAACCTTTTAAACTTTTAACCCCAGAATCAGTATATTATAACACTTTTCCAATGCTGTGATGCACCAAATGTTCACTTATTCCAGGGCACTTAGTAAAGAGCACACTGTATCAAAAACATGCTAGATGTTGTCAGTGTAAAACAAATTATTTATTATTCAATCTTTAAAAGCATCAAATTTGGAGATGAGGTTGTAGCAACTAATTGTGACCTAAAACACAGAAACATACCTGAAGGACAATATATTTAGTTGAAATTAAATCATTTGACTGAACATGCTTACCATCAGCAGTGTACTCTTTTAACTAACAAATTACTAGTGAGAAGTTACAGTTTAGACAAAATAAAGAAGACTAAACATATTTTGGATAGACTGAGAAAGGCTGTCATTAGCAATTTCTTCTGAAAGACAAACAACATCTTGATTGGTTAGTTAGTGATGTTATATGTGTGACAACATACAGTGAGGAGTATGGTCAGATTTATAGCATAAAGAAATGAAGCCTTTAGGAACCATGCCTAGAGATCTCCCACTTTTGTACTTCCTTTTTCATAGAATCACTTTTCATGGTAGCAGAGACATGCTTGAGGTAGCAAATGGTCATCCTTTAAAGGTTTTTACACATGTGGTGGGAAGTACAATTGATGTAAATATGTAGGTGTCACAGAGGTGTTTTAAAATTACAACTAAGAGATTGTCAGCACTAGTAAGCAGGGCCCTCTTTTCCTTCTGTTTCCAATGCCTTTTTATGTTGATTGTAAATATTCCTGTGTATTGTACTCCAATATACATTATTATGTTGTCTCGTTTAACTGTAGTAAAGTGCTGTGGAATCTGTTGTTGTTTTATAAATGATAATAAAACTGCAATGACTTGTTGGATACTTGGCAGCATTCAGCTTGTGTTTGCCTATATAAACTCTGCACCACATGTACTTATTTTCTTTCCCCTTGTTGTATGCTCCCTGGTGTAAAGGAGTATGAAGCTTTCAGTCCTTAGGAACTGTTTTTGGCATTATAAGCTAGGCCTTGTCCTGTCCTTGGAGTGCTTTTGTGAGCTAGAACCATTGGGACCAACATTGGTATACAATCTCAACATCATGACCAGTTTGTGGGCAATGGCTCACATGAACAGTCCATACTGCAACTGATTATCTACATATAGCTTTGATATTTTTACCACAGTCTGAATTTCTGAGGTGTCCTCTAAATTCAACTGGCCTCCTCTTTCTTTTGCTCCATTTCCCCTTATATACATCTTACTGGTGATTAAAGGCAAACCCACTGAAGGAAATTTGAAATGGCAGCATGGGCCAATAGGGCTGAGTGGGATATAAGAAACTGACATCACTAAGGTAGTAGAAACTAAGAGCAAATACTACTACTGTGTCAACTTGTTGAACTGTTTTTAATATTTTATTTGAATAAGAGATGTGAGGACAAAAATAAAATAGATATCTGATACATACATGTCCCTTAACATTCTACAATACTTAATTTTGCCCTAGTAAGCACTGCTCCTTTAAAGCTGTGTTAAAATGTATGAAACAATACTCTGATAATCCATATAAAACAATACATTACCCTAAATTAATATTGACACCAACCATAACATCCTTATCTTTATGAGCATCAGGTATTTGTTACAAATTAATTTAAACAATGTAATTGTAAAAGGGGATATCCCCCTTAACTAAGGAATAAATTACCTTACAAACTACAGCTATGCCTCCCTATGATGATCCCATAGGGGCTTCTCTTTTTTATAAAATCTCTTTATTAGATGCCACATATGATAAAGCATTCCTTTCAAAATCATTTTCACCAGTACACTTTTTTAAGACTGATACGTTGTTGGTGCATCTAGAAATAGCACAACATATAAAGTAATGTGCTCTTTTCTGAAATATTAGAATGCATAACATAAAAAATATACCCTGGAAATAAACGTAAACTGTTGATTTTGGAGTGCTATAAATGAACTGCATAAAATACAGAGACAGCAGTATAGTCGGAATTATATTGTCACAGACTGATAATATTTCAAACTAACTTTCAAATTCTTTAAATATTAGCAGAGTAGACAGACAATTTGCAGTCACATTGCTGAATGTCATCATGAGAATTATGCTAGCTGATGTCTGGTGAGTCATTTTTTAAAGAACTTGGTGATAGTTATAAAGGGATGTCATAATAAACTTGTCTTTGAAATAAATCAGGTAAAAAGCATCCTGTCCTCTCATTTCAAAGCAATTTTTTTTCATTGTGCAAAAAATGCACCTTATGAATCTCTTTATTGTCTACTCAGCTTCCTTAAGGTCAGAGGCCTCCAGCCAGCTCAAGTAAAAACACAATGAGCTTGTCAGAACATGACTAATGAAGTAGAATTACACAAGTTAAATACAATATATCTTACCTATGTCCATTAATGTATTATTTAAAGGAAATATAATAATATAATATAAATAATGCAATAAACTCCTCTGGATATTATACAAACATAAAATCATCACTTTATTGTTTTATTGACATCTAAATATAATTTGTTTGCTCTAAATGACATAAATGCAAAATGAAAAAAAAATCAGAAAACCATTTTCCAAGATTTACACTTTCTAATAAGTAACAGTAGCTACTAAAATAGTGTAAGGGCAATTGATATAAAAACTGAATTTACTTTATTCTGATCCTTCAAATATAACATTCACAAAAGAAATTACTTTATATAATGTTCTTATGACAATTACTTGAGCATTTATAAAAACAAATAGTGTGCAAAATCATCTCACTTTGGTGACCCTGATAATCATCTTTAGGTAATTGGAGATGATTTTACACACAATGTGTTTGTGGCAAGCCAGATATGTCCCGGTAATCTCTTTTTAATATATACTAATAAATGTAAAGTTTAATTTATCTATTTTTGTGTCCCTGACATTCTTATACATAGGAGGGAGTGACTGCTTAGGAGTGCTAGTTTTACAGGGTTATCTTTTTTTCTTTCTCTCTTTTAGTGAGGTGTTTCTATAACTGTTTGATGCAGCACTTAGTCCCACTGCAAAATCTTCTGTGGCAACAACACTACAATGATACTGCTCATCATTATCATCATCATCTTTAAGCATTGTAGTACTACTGCTGATACTATTGCTGGTAATGGAGAGGTTCATCATCATCACTGCCTGCAATAACTGCTGCAACCATGGCTTTGAGTTTTTAGCACCATGTTATTACAATCAGCACATACATGCATTCTTCCAACCCCTCCTTTCCCTTTACCACTGCCTATGGCACATTTGGTGGATATAGCAACAGTACTGTTAATTGTTGTTAACATACACCACGTGGCTGGTAGTGATGTGTGGAATACTGTTTTGTCCCTCTATTTTGTTATATACAGCCAGTTTCTATTACTGTTACTGTTGGTTTTCGTGGCTTATGTCAAAAAATCCTGTTTGTCGCCAACAGTCAGGTTTTCTTTTAATACAGTTCTTATCTATCACTGTCGCTGTCTACAACTCTCTCACATCCACACTCCCTACATAATCAAAAGAAACTAGCTTCCCTCTAGGCTAAAAGATAGAGTAAAAATGATCTTTCTCTCCCAAGAACTGTTACAGAGGTATTTTCACAGTACTGTACAGGATTGACTTGAGTTGGTTTCAGAAAATGTAATCTCTATAGCTTGTAGTAAAATAGCGCAAAGCAATCCCTTGAGAACCAGTGTAGCACCACACCTAAGTATATGATACATATATATTATGTATTGTAGTCCAGCAGTGTATGGATAATATATACAGACATAGTACATTAAGCTGCACACTTTGTCTATATTTGTCTTGATTGTCAATTCACATGTACTGTCTATCAGCATCACATCACTTATCCTCAAGATGACTGGTTGCTTGTATCTCATTCTGTCACTTTTTGGGGGCATTATCTCTTCCTCCTTCTATCCCACAGCAAAAAAAAACAACAACTGGCAGTGTCTTCTCAACATTCCTCTAGCATATACACAGCTTGATTTATTGTTTTGGGGGTTTTTATGGATAAAATTGCCAGAAGTCAGAATATGCTCCTTTCTCTCTCATTCCCAAGCACAACCTCCAAGATGCTGGCACCCTTTTATTAGCACTATGGGAATACTAGCAGTGTTGGGTTATATGTAATATATATGAGAAAACAGTGCAAAAACAGCAATTTTAACAGAAAATTGCCCACTAGGTGGAAAGTGCTATTTTTTTTGCATGTTTCACTTTTTAGGCATGAAGTTTTGCCCATAGTTATTAACAATAGTTGAAAAGAAAATATTCATGCATACATCAATTCTCACCATTTCCAAGATTACAATGCACATGTATTATTACATACAGATGCCTCTAAAAAAATACAAATCATATTATACATAAAAACTGGGAAATATTATGCCCTAGTACCTTCATTTGTATATCTTCTTGCTTCTTAGTGTGATATTATTTAATGTATAATATGATTACATATTTATGGGCCCCTATATTTATTAGTATTTATGCTGTTTTACTAGAAATATGAGAGAGCTCTCAGAACATTCAGTGGCATATATAATAAACACTCATAGAGTATTGACAAGATATTTAATTTTCAGAATAGAAATACATAAAAAATATATTATAAATCCTATGTATGATAAAAAAGATACCCAAAAGAGATACATAAATGAGCTCAATTGAATAATGCCATGACTAAAAGGATTCCACTAGGATGAAAAAACTGAAAGAAATCTGTGTATAGTTCTTATATCACAATGTCTGTTCTCCAATAAATACGGTATTCAGTATGATATTGTGTCTTCTTATAAATGCCAGTATATTTTCAAGTCACCTTTAAGGTGGGTAAAGTAGTAAAAGATAATGTTATGAAATTTGTAAATAATGCAATGTCTGGCCTTCAATAATGTAAACCAAAATAATGTTGGATGGTCCCCAGTCTTTTTGATATGTTTCGTTACAATAAGACTATAGCAGAGACTGCAATACTTTGTAGCTAATGGTCTGTTACCAGTAGATACGTAGGAAGTAGTGACTCAGTGGGCAAGATAGAATGTTATTGCGGCCCATCTCTATGTTGGCTCTTTTTCATCCTACAGTTATCTGCCTTCCCTGTATACTGTGAATAGAGGGTTAGCGGGGAGGATGTGATGTAGTAATCACCTGTCTATATTTTGACCCTTTTCTGTCCCACAGCTTTCAGGTATCCCCACATACAGGGGTAATTCCTCTCTTTTAAACAGATTTCAAAGTGGATGTCTGTTGCTCAACACATTATCTCTCAGCTGGGAATAAAGTTTAAAAGTTGATAATTCTTCTTCAACGTGTTTCCTATCAGGAATTTATACTCAGGGATATGTAAAGTTTGGCTGGAAAAGTAAAAAAATAAAAATTCCTTTTTAATACTTAGACATAATGCATCACGGTGTCTAGTGTGTACCAAAAACAACCAGCCAAAGGCAGTTTTGTTTCAGAAGAAGTTTGTTGCTGAAAGAGTACCAGAGGGTGGTAAAAAAAATGAAGTCTACCAGACAGTGCATGGTCTGTCAAATGACAGTATAACACTTGGGTGCAAGAGTGGTGTATAGCAGCAGATAACCTCAAAGGGAGAAGGTGTGTCTCAGTTGGTTAACTGAGTGATGCTGAAGCCAAGACACAAAAGGCAACCTTAAAATGATTGACTGGTTAGAATAGCATCACAAGCATAAATAAATGAACCATTGTGCTATTTTTGTGGCACACATAAGGTCCCCTGATACCCATGGAGCAACATTTGAATGACAAAGCCTGCATGAACATAATTACTAATCAGGTACATCCTTTCAACCTCACAGTTTATCAATTTTGTAATGGTTACTTCTTCTAAAGACATGTGCCCACATATGCAGCAGAGTAGTGATTGGAATTTTGAAGACACAGAGAGAGAAAGATCTGGGAGTATAAATTGATAATCAAGTTTAACACTTTATGTCACATTATCCCAGATAATAAATATATTTGCAATCGATGGGTTGCACACTCATCTAGCACTCAGGGTTAGTTAACCCATACATTCTATAGACTTAGCCATCTCTGGCTAAAGAGTAAAATTCAATGGAACATCAAAAAGGTAATATATATTTTTATATCATTTTAGTCTATAATTATAGACAATACTGATAAGAATATTCACTGCCAGTATAATTTAAATGTTCAAATAATTTGCAATAAAAGCATAATTTTTTTCTTTACTGTCATACCTGTCCTTCAAAGAGCAGCCATTTATTTCTGTTTACTGTTTTTTTATTTCATATGTCATTCTCTACTGCTAATTATTTCTATTTATATTCTTAATAGGATTCATTCAATTGTATTGAAGCCTAATTGTTGTGAGGAGCGTTGACCTAGAGGCTATATAATGTTCTACTTCTATAGTGATCACGATATACAGGAAACTGCAGACATAAAAACATATATATATGTAGATACACCTGACAGTTGTATGCCTAAGTCAGTGTTAAATTAAGAAGAATGCAAAAGAACTGGTCACAAATGCTCAACTGGGAATGAGCCTGCCATAGAACTGAGCAGAATTTATAGGATGGTGCCCTACCCAGGATTAAGAGTGGAAATATACTAAAACACATCATACCAATCATGGCAAAATGGTAGTCCAATACAGAGTTACATGAAGAGCCACTTATTCCTAGGGTATATCTCCCCTATTAAAGAAAGGGATGATATAACTTTTTCCCCCCAAAAGTAAATCAGTCATTAACCCCTTAAGGACAGCACGGTCCAAGAGTGGGGAGCTCTAGAGGAAAACAGCTTTTTTTGTTTTTTTTTCTAGAAACGTGTTCTGTGATCATAGGGCGGTGTGTAGCCACACTGCAATTACAAACCTCTGTGATGTGCCAACACTGTAACCGGTTCTTAGCGTCTGGACAGTCATGGTGGTCCTGGTATGTCACTGGTCGTTAAGGGGTTAAGGTTCTTATGCAAACAAAATATGGAAAATACAGTTTTAAAGTTTTACTCATGTTAATTCAATTGCATTATTAATTACATTAATAATTCACAAAGTTAACATTCCCAAAACTTTAAACAATTAACTCATGCACTCTAAACAGAATAAACCCAGGATCATATATGTGAAAATCCAATGGAGACCTACAAGATACTGCAGTGGTATTAGTAATAAGCAAAACAAAAGAAAGGAGAATATACCCTGCGGTATTCGCATTAAATACAGGCTAACTCTCATACATGTTTTTTATTAATTTGGAGTGGTGTGTAATAGAGATATTTTGGCAAGCCAAAATTTCCCCCAGCAGTACACCGTCCTTTTCATCTTGCTAGCGTTCATTGATTAAAGTGAGTTTTCCATTAGAGAGCTATTTTTATGGGAATGCTAATTCAGTATATGGGAGTTAACTATATCTGTGTTACGGATATCTATATTACGGTAGATACAATATACATTCATTATCAGGAGACATTATTCATGATTATAGCAGAGCTCTGTTACTGATCTACTTATTGGTCCATCTTGAGTGTGCATATAGATGACTTTAGGTGATTCCCACATTACTGTTATTTGTATATTCCCTATACCCACCTCTTTGTGTGTTTTTTCTTGAGATACCGGTGTTAGTTCTGGTTATCTTTTGAATTATAATTTTTATTGATATCTGGTAATAAAAGTTAAGTTTTAGGGTATCCATTCTTTATTTTTTTGTATTATATGAATATCCTGGATTAGCCTGTACAGAGTGCAAGTACTGCAGGGTGTCTTTTCCTTTCTTTTGTTTTGCTTATTCCCAAAACTTTAACCCTGAATTTACCATGTTTTTTCATATGAATCACATAATAGTGCAGCATTGAAAGTGGTCAGTTCAGTGATTAAATTGAAGTGCATGCAATTTTGAAATCTCAAAAGTTCATGTACTGAATAAACCTATCTGTATGGACTTGCAGGCTTGTGACATGGCTTCTCCCTTGTGGAGAACTTTGTTTTTTTGTAACCCTTTGAGTGCCGGGGGGGGGTATTTAATGCACTACATTGCAATGCATTGGATATCTCTGTGTCACCGCCGGCGCGTTCACCCGGGCCGCGTCTTCTTTCGCGGCAGCACTTCCGGGTTCCTTTGTCGGGCACGCATGCGCGGTTCGCGTCCGCCTTCAGTCTGGCGGATGCGCATGCGCCAGTCTCGCTCCCCTAATGGCTTCCACTCCTCCAATGCGGGTTGGCTCACGGACGAGCCTCCCGCTCCCTGCTCTCCATTGGCTGGACTGCCTTTTTAAACGGGCTGCCCCAGGCATTGGGCGCCCGTTCCATAGTTCTTCAGTTTGGTCCTGGGCTCTGGACTACTTACTGACCCTTGGCTTGTTTGACTACGTCTGTTCCTGTCTCCTGGCTTGACCCTTGGCTTGTTTGACCACGTCTGCTCCTGTCTCCTGGCTTGACCCTTGGCTTGTTTGACCACGTCTGCTCCTGTCTCCTGGCTTGACCCTTGGCTTGTTTGACCACGTCTGCTCCTGTCTCCTGGCTTGACCCTTGGCTTGTTTGACCACGTCTGCTCCTGTCTCCTGGCTTGACCCTTGGCTCGTCTGACCACGTTTGATCTCCGCTCCTGATTGAACCTTTGGCCGCGCCTGACCTCTGCCGTGTTCCCTGTTTCCCGTCTGGTGTCCTGCTGGCCTGGTGTTTCTAACGGTTCCTAGGTACTCCTATCCTGGTTGCACCTCGGCTCAACCGGGGTGGAACAATCTGGTTTCGCGACCAGCACCTTTAGCCAGCTTCGGCTGCAGCAAGGGAGTACCTAGCACGCCGTCACCGCACTCAAGCTCCGCACTCCAGCATCGCTCGCTAGCACCTGAACCCAGAGCCAGCACCACACGGCTCCTATTGTCGTGTGCGGGTGACAGTTGGAACGGGCCAGAACTAAATGGACCCAGCCGAAGCCACTCGACTGTCCGCAAGACTGGATGAGCAGGAAAGAGTACTGGCCTCGCATGCCGCGCACCTGCAAAGCCTGGAGACCAAACTAGACGCCGTGCTGGAGCTACTGCGTTCCTCCGCCTCGGCGACCTCGGCAGTTTCTGATTCCTCTTCCTCTGCCGCCAGTGGTGTAACGACAGCTCCCCCGGCTGGCTATGTACCCCCTCGCATCCCGCTTCCTGACAAGTTCACCGGCCGGACGGCTGACTTCCGTGGGTTTCTGAACCAGTGCCAGCTACATTTTCGTACCCAGCCGCAGACCTTCTGTACTCACGCCGCCCGGGTTTCCTTTATCATCGCGCTCCTTAAAGGGGAAGCGTTGGCCTGGGCAACCCCTCTCGTGGAGCAGCACTCTCCTCTGCTGGATGATTCGAACTCCTTCATCGCTGCCTTTAAGGCCGTCTTTGATGCCCCTGGCAGAAGCGCCTCAGCAGAGTCGGCCCTTTTGGCCTTGCGCCAAGGCACCAGGTCCGTCAGCCAGTACGCGGTGGAATTCCGCACCCTCTCCTTTGAAACTGACTGGAACCAGGGGGCTCTAAAGGCGGCTTTTAGGCGTGGGCTCAGTGACCGACTCAAAGACGCCTTAACATACCGCGATATCCCAGATGGGTTGGAAGATTTCATCTCCCTGTGTCTGGATCTGGATAGACGCCTGCTAGAGAGGCAGCAGGAACGAGACCGCAGCCGGAGGCGGGTACCCACTGCAGTTTCCCCGCCCGAAGTCCGTCCTGAGGCCGAGACCCCCATGGAGATCGGAGGAGTCGCTCGATTGTCTGATGAGGAAAGACAGCGGCGGCGAACCCAGGGTCTCTGTCTGTATTGTGGACAGGCAGGCCACATGCTGCGACGGTGCCCCATTCGCCCGGGAAAAGACACAGCTTAGCCGACGACCGAGGCGGTCGCCTAAGCCAGTTCCAACAGCCTCCCCAAGGCCGATCCAGGGTCTTTGTTCCTGTGACCATTCAGTGGGCGGCTCATTCCGTTACTACAGTCGCCTTTATTGACTCCGGAGCCGCTGGGCTTTTTATCGATGGCCCCTGGGCCCAAGCCCATGGGGTGCCCTGTCATCCCAAGAAGACTCCGTTGCTTGTCTCAACCCTAGATGGCGGACCCTTGGGTACCGGGAGGATCACTCAGGAAACCGACTGCCTAGTCCTCACTACCGGGCTACTGCACACCGAACAGGTGGTCTTCGATTTGGTTTCCTCCCCCTTCGCCCCAATCGTCCTGGGGCTCCCTTGGTTTCGGCGCCATAACCCCGTTTTTGATTGGAGATCCGGCGAGCTGATACAGTGGAGCAAGACCTGCTTCACAACTTGTCTTCCCGTCTCCCCGATCTCCTCTCGCCCATCTGTCTCTGCCGCATTGTGCTCCCTTGAGGCCTTGCCAGCGGCCTACCACGGTTTCCAGGACGTCTTTTCTAAAGCTCAAGCCGAAAGCCTTCCTCCACATAGGCCTTACGACTGTCCGATCGAACTCCAGCCCGGAACACACCCTCCTAGAGGAAGGACGTTCTTGCTTTCTCCTCCTGAGATGAAAGCCCTTGCCACCTATATCCAGGAGAATTTGGCCAGAGGTTTCATCCGTCCCTCCACCTCACCTGCTGGAGCAGGGTTCTTCTTTGTCAGCAAGAAAGACGGCACCCTGCGTCCATGCATTGACTACCGGGGATTGAACCACATCACGATCAAGAATAAATATCCACTGCCATTGATCCCTGAGCTGTTCGACCTCCTCCGTGGTGCCGCCTGGTTCACTAAATTAGACCTTAGAGGTGCCTATAATCTGGTTCGCATTAGGCCCGGGGACGAATGGAAGACAGCGTTCAACACCAGATATGGGCACTACGAGTACCTGGTGATGCCCTTCGGGCTATGCAATGCCCCTGCTGTGTTCCAGGCTTTTGTAAACGATGTTTTCCGGGACATGCTGACTTCCCATGTCGTGGTATACTTGGACGACATCCTCGTCTTTTCTCCCACACTCCAGCAACACCGACTGCATGTAAAAGCCGTCCTTCAACGACTACGAGAGAACGGACTATACGCCAAGCTAGAGAAATGCGAGTTTGAGAAAAACAAACTCCCCTTCTTGGGCTACATTATCTCCAGCTCTGGTCTTGAAATGGTCCCGAAGAAACTCACAGCTGTCCTCGACTGGCCACAACCCACTGATCTCAGGGCGGTACAACGCTTCTTAGGCTTCGCCAATTACTACAGGAGGTTTATCCGGGGTTACTCCTCCTTAGTAGCACCTATTACCGCCCTAACTAAGAAAGGAGCGAACCCGCGGCTTTGGCCCAAGGAAGCCGTATCCGCTTTCTCCGCCTTGAAAGCTGCTTTCACTACGGCTCCTGTTCTCCGATACCCTGACATTACCCGGCCGTTTCTTTTGGAAGTGGACGCATCCGAACGAGGTATCGGGGCAGTCCTGTCACAAAGAGACCCCAAGACCAACTGCCTCCATCCCTTTTCCTTCCTATCCCGTCAGCTTACCCCAGCTGAAAGGAACTATGATGTCGGCAACCGAGAGTTGTTAGCCATGAAGATCGCCTTCGAAGAATGGTGTCATCTCCTAGAGGGCTCAGGTATACCTTTTCTCGTCCACACAGACCACAAGAACCTGCAATACCTGGAGACAGCTAAACGCCTCACGTCCCGCCAAGCCCGGTGGGCCCTCTTCTTCTCTCGATTCCACTTCACAGTCACCTACATTCCTGGTAGCAAGAACACTAAGGCCGACGCCCTATCCCGGCTTTTTTCTATTCCAGCCTCCGAAACGACACCCGAACTCATCCTCCCGTCGAGCAAGATCCTCTCAGCACTGTCCACTAAAACCCTGGCTAAGATCCAACATGCACAGAAGAACCTGGACCCTTCCTGTCCCACAGGGCGACTCTTTGTTCCGGCCCGATTCCGTCCGGAAATCCTGCTCTGGGCACACCAGTCGCCTACCTCTGGTCACCCCGGTATCAACCGCACCTTGGACCTAGCACAGCGCCAGTTTTGGTGGCCTTCCTTGCCCCAGGATGTGAAAGACCTTGTACAAGGCTGCCACCATTGTGCTAGGCATAAACGGCCTCGCACTCGGCCAGTAGGCCTTCTCCAGCCCCTTCCCGTGCCATCCTCTCCTTGGACGCATATTGCTATGGACTTTGTGGTGGATCTGCCTCCGTCCAAGAAGAACACAGTGATTTTGGTCGTTGTCGACCGTTTTTCCCGTCAGGCACACTTTATCCCTCTCT
The DNA here is from genome assembly GCA_037306005.1 of Rhinophrynus dorsalis. NCBI lineage: Eukaryota > Metazoa > Chordata > Amphibia > Anura > Rhinophrynidae > Rhinophrynus > Rhinophrynus dorsalis. The sequence continues at coordinate 324,252,700 of CM074721.1, forward strand.
CCAAGTTGCCCACCTCTCTACAGCTGGCCGGGATCTTCCTCCGGGAGGTGTTCCGGTTGCACGGCCTTCCTCTCCAGATAGTTTCAGATCGAGGCAGCCAATTCACGTCCAGATTCTGGAGAGCCTTTTGTTCACGTTTGGGCATTGCTGTGCACCTATCCTCTGCTTACCACCCACAGTCCAATGGACAAACCGAAAGGACGAATCAAGCTCTTAAACAATACCTGCGGCTGTTCGTGGAACCACTTCAGGACAACTGGACGGATCTCCTTCCGTTAGCTGAATTTGCCTTTAACAGCTGCCGCCACGAGTCACTACAGTGCTCTCCCTTCTTTGCTGCTGGTGGATACAATCCTACATCCCTGCCGCTTTCTTCAGCCTCTGGCGTTCCAGCTGTGGACACCCATGTGGATGACCTCGAAGCCCACTGGCAACGGATCCGTTCGAAGTTGGTGGCGGCAGCCGCACGCTACAAGCGGGCGGCTGATAAACGGCGGACCGCCGGCCCTCTGTTCCGGGTTGGGGACGAGGTTTGGCTCTCCACTAAGAACCTACGTCTCCAGCAGCCTTCCGCTAAGTTTGGCCCGCTCTACATTGGGCCCTTTCGAATCCGGTCCCAAAGCTCTCCAGTGTCCTTTGCCCTGGACTTGCCCCCCTCCATGCGAATTCCTGATACCTTCCACGTGTCTCTTCTGAAGCCGCTGCTTCGTACCCGGTACTCCCCTCAATCGGTACCAGTGCCTCCTGTTCGTGTCAGTGGCCAAGAGGAATATGTCGTCCGGAAGCTCCTAGACTCTCGCATCGTTCGGGGATCTCTCCAGTACCTGGTGGATTGGAGGGGCTACGGCCCTGAAGAGCGTTCCTGGGTACCTGCCCGTGATGTACATGCTCCGGCGCTTCGGCGTGCTTTCCATCGTGCCTTTCCTGCTAAGCCAGGTCGTCCGGAGGCCTCCCGTTGAGGGGGGGGTGGTGTCACCGCCGGCGCGTTCACCCGGGCCGCGTCTTCTTTCGCGGCAGCACTTCCGGGTTCCTTTGTCGGGCACGCATGCGCGGTTCGCGTCCGCCTTCAGTCTGGCGGATGCGCATGCGCCCGTCTCGCTCCCCTAATGGCTTCCACTCCTCCAATGCGGGTTGGCTCACGGACGAGCCTCCCGCTCCCTGCTCTCCATTGGCTGGACTGCCTTTTTAAACGGGCTGCCCCAGGCATTGGGCGCTCGTTCCATAGTTCTTCAGTTTGGTCCTGGGCTCTGGACTACTTACTGACCCTTGGCTTGTTTGACTACGTCTGTTCCTGTCTCCTGGCTTGACCCTTGGCTTGTTTGACCACGTCTGCTCCTGTCTCCTGGCTTGACCCTTGGCTTGTTTGACCACGTCTGCTCCTGTCTCCTGGCTTGACCCTTGGCTTGTTTGACCACGTCTGCTCCTGTCTCCTGGCTTGACCCTTGGCTTGTTTGACCACGTCTGCTCCTGTCTCCTGGCTTGACCCTTGGCTCGTCTGACCACGTTTGATCTCCGCTCCTGATTGAACCTTTGGCCGCGCCTGACCTCTGCCGTGTTCCCTGTTTCCCGTCTGGTGTCCTGCTGGCCTGGTGTTTCTAACGGTTCCTAGGTACTCCTATCCTGGTTGCACCTCGGCTCAACCGGGGTGGAACAATCTGGTTTCGCGACCAGCACCTTTAGCCAGCTTCGGCTGCAGCAAGGGAGTACCTAGCACGCCGTCACCGCACTCAAGCTCCGCACTCCAGCATCGCTCGCTAGCACCTGAACCCAGAGCCAGCACCACACGGCTCCTATTGTCGTGTGCGGGTGACACTCTGTGGAACTCAAAGGGTTACACTTTATTAAAAATCAGACCTCGTGGTGGGGCATCAGGACCACTCCTGATGTCTCCCCACCTACTGATCTCTGATTTGATTTGGCGGAGAGATCAGTAGAGGAGACTCTTTCATTCTACTCAGAGCCAGGTAGGAGAGGACAGGATCAGGTAACCCTCTCACATCAATGAGGGAGGTTATGATATTTCTCTATCTTTGGATATCTTAGTGCATTGGCTCCATAGAATAACATAGGAACTGGAGAACTGATATCACTGGAGAAGTCATCTCCACTTTATCACCTTTATCATGCCTTAGTGCATAACACCCCTGTTTCTCAGGAGTGTGTGTTTGTGTGTGTATTTTATTTAATTTTTAAAATAAGGAAAATTGCATTTACATTTCAGACTTAAGTGCATACTTGCACTGTTACATTCAGACTCTACTGCTGTATCTAGTCTGTTATTTCTGAGTGTGTGTGATACTATGCAATGTTCCATCCTACTGACTGTTGTCTCTAGCAACTATGCCTGTTATTCCTGATCCTGAGTGATGTTCTATGATTTCAAAATAGGAAAATTACATTTACTGTTCAAACTTAAGTGCACACCTGCACTGTTACATCCAGACTTAACAACTGTCTTCAGAAACTGGGCTTGTATTGCTGAGTGTGTTACTTTAATTTTAAAATAAGGAAAATTGCATTTACTGTTCAAGCATAAGTTCACACCTGCATTGTTCGATCTAATCTCCACTGTTATTTCCTGCAACTACTTCTGTTAGTGCAGAGTGTATAGGTTAATTTAATTTTAAAACATCAACAAAAAATAACTTTTGCTGTTGAAACTTATGTTCCCATCTGCACTGTTCCATCCAGACTCCACTAGTGTTTCCAGATATTATTCATATTCTTGCTGTGTGTGTTGATTTTTAAAAGGGATAGTATTACTTAAAATGTAAAAAATATTTGTTATAGGTTTTGTCCCTCTGAGTAAAACAAGAGTAAGAGTATTCCCACTGCTGAAAGGTGTTTTAATCAGAAGTGGTTATAGCTCAATCCTGAATTGTGTAGGTGCAGCATCACAGTGGTGTTGTTGCTACACCATCCTATGGAGATTTATGGTAAATTGACCAGAGCTGTCCATAGGATTGTGTAGCAACACTGCCACTGTACAATTTCAGGCCACTGTTATACTGTACCTATAAAATTCAAGTTTAATATGTAATAACTTTTGAATTAAATGCATTTCAGCAGTGGGAGCTCCCTTGTTTTACTCACGGGGATAAACACTACAATATCACCATCATTTAAAATAAGGAAAATTATATTTACTTTTCAAACTTAAGTGCACACTTGCACTGTTCCAGGCTCCACTGTTGTCTCCAGCAACTATGATTGTTATTGCCAATTGTGTGTGTGTGTGTTAATTTAATTTTAAAAACAGGAAAATTTTATTTACTATTCAAACGTAAGTGGGCCCTTTGACTATTACATCCAGTCTCTATTGCTGTCTCCAACAATTATGCCTGTTATTCCTGATCCTCAGTGTGTTAATTTATTTAAAAATAGAAAAATTTGATTTACTATTCAAACTTATGTCAATAGCTTTCTATAGCTCAATATACCATGCTGCTGCTTAATGTGTCTGTCCAGAATGGTCTAATACTGGTGCTGTTAGTTGTTTGTGGTACTGCAGGCCTTTTTCATTTATAATATATTTTATTGGGGGTTTTTTTATGCACTCTGATGGAAATAAACTCCAATGGAATGGATAGACTGGTTTTATGTATTTTTTTAAATGAAACTTGTTCAAATATCAGTCCAGAGAAGGTGCTAGGGGCCTTCCCCATTGACAATAACACTGAAGGAATCTCGTCCATAAACTATTTTTAATGAAATTATGCATAACCAAACACAAACAAAGATTGTTTCAATGGAACATTGACTTTTTTTTTTATAATTTGAATGAACATTTTCTATCCTAATTATGCATACATCTAATATTTTAGGCTTTCACAATGCTTATCCAAATGTTCAGATGAAAATGTTCATGGAAATATTTAAAACAAAAAGAATATGTGTATGGCAATGTAAATAGAAGATTTATTTGTGAAACTCATCTAAATCAGAAAATTAAACATAGTTCACCTGGAATCCAGCCCTGTGTAAAATTTGGAATAAATCTGCACATTACATTTTTGTGTAGATCTGTTTAAAAAAAAAAGAAAAAAGTAATAACATGGGAAATTATTTTCTTAGGTACTTTAGTTCCAAAAGTATTATTCAGATTTCTAAGCAATTTGCAGGGTTATATGGGCTAGCAATATGACTTGGACTCCAAAATTTGTAAGCTAAAAGCATTTCAAAATGGCTTTATAACACAGAATGCTGCTGTTACAACTTTATTATGGAAGCACAACTATAGTAATGCTATAATATACTTAACATTTAATAGGGGTTTTCTGTTATATATTAAATAGATCCTAGCTTCAAACATACTGCGTATGTTTTTTTTATGTACTTATTATTAGTTTAACCCTTTGAGTGCCAAAGAGGTATCCAACACATTGTAACACAATGTGTTCAATATCTCCTGCACTCAAAGAGCCAACATGCATTTTTCAAAACCAATAACCTTACATAATCTAGACAGGTAAAATATACAAAAATAAAAAGTTTATCACTGAGTTACTTTTAACAATTTGAGTGCCAGAGAGCTATGCGATGCAATGTTTCACTCCAATGATTAATTACATAATTTTATTTTTATCTGATCCTTAGTGTAATTAATCTGGAATCATAGTGGTGCATCTTATAATACACTTTCTCAATATGAATGTTTTAACAGTATGCTGCTACCCTCATAAGAATTGCTAAAACATAATTACGGTAATTGCATTTTAAGTACAGCAATGAAAGAGGCAAGGCTAGCCTCAAGTAGTTTGCTTTTAGGTCTCTGAGTGTCTGTTAGGCTGAGAATGAGTGATTCCATTTTTGATAATGAAAGGATTAACCAGCCTTGTTTTTCTGACCTGGTGATGTGATGCTAGAGGGTGTTTCTCTTGTTTGTTTTTCCCTTCTCTTATCATAGCTGACAATGATACCATAAGTGTTCACTGTCAACAAATGTTATTTGGTAAAGGTCATCTTTGTGTCATTCAGCCAGTTGTACAAAACGCATTTAAAACAGCACTATAAGCTTCCAGCATCTTAACCTCCTCACCCTATATGATCTATGTGAGCATGTGTGAACTAAACAATCTTATTATTGCTATGTTTCTCTCTTTTCATTTCATCAATATTACTTTCATAAATTACATTCTGGATTTTACATATATATTATAATGGGTTTTATTAAATGTTTGACTTGTTCCATGCACCTCCCATTTGTTATGACTGATAATGTGAAATTCATATTTTTATCTGAATTATAGCCAGCTGCCAATCACTTCTCAAGCATTACAAGTTAAAAACACAGACAACAAATACTATAGGTGGAATACATACAGAATATTTAAATTCATCTTTATATTATTGCAGTTTGGCATCTGTAAAGGATAACTGCATCAAATCATGTTAAACTCTGTTCATCAATTTCCCATAACTAATGATGAGTGAATTAGCCACAGGTCAGTTCATGGATTATTTTGCCAGATCTAGAATGAAATCTGCATTACAGCAAATCTGAATATGTTGGTACTGTGTTTTATTCCAAAACACTTTCTACAAGAATAAATGTGTAAGGCAAAGTAGGCCTAAACTACTCCTTTCTCCTGCTTACTGTATTCTTTACAGTATGTTCTTTATACACAGGTAAAAGCACAACCAGAGATGATGTATCCAACAAGCAGGGCAAATGTACACAAACTCTTTATGGATTCTTGCTCTAAAGAATGATATTTAAATTAGAGGTAAGTGTGAGCTTTTCACAGATAAAACTAATAAAATAGGGAAACTTTTTACAAAAAGTAAATAAACCAACTCCCTCAAAATACCACCACCGCCAATTCATCCACTGGGGTCCAAAATAGTGGCAGATGCTCAATGGACATTTTCATGGTTATATCTTCTCAAGAATCAAAAGCAGTGAGCTTACCATTATGACTATATCCTCCTCTGCACAAGAAAAAACTTACCCTCATCATAATTATCATTACCATTACCCCAGGGGGAATAATAATCATCACCCAGAACAAAAATATACAATCATTTTTACCATCTTGCAGCCCTCATCAAGTTCTTATGTGTGAAGCAAAAACTTTTCAAACATAAATATTAGTGGGTTGATCTGCCTTATGCTTGAATCATCCCTGATGACCATTTCTATAGTCTTAGCAATTGGCATACGTCTCTGAATATTTGTGACTGCTTTACCTGCAGATATACTCAGTCTAATGCTTGAATTGCTACATCTGATAGTCACTGATGGATTGCTGCTCCTCAGTGAGGTGTTTCAATATGTAGTGTATATAATGTAACTGTATTAGTGGGGACCTCCACTTTTTACTGGTACAACAGCAGGTTGCTTCTTTTGACTGCTTGCACAGAAAATGCGGAATGTGCAAATGTTCAGGCACCATATCAGTCAGAGCTTATTAACACCCTATTTGGCAGAAATCACAGCCTTCAAACATTTTTGTAGTCAGTTAACAGTATTTGTATTCTTGTTTTAAGATTTTCTTCCCACTCTTCCTTGAAGAATGCTTCTACTTTAGAAATATTCTTTGGTCATCTTGCATGAGCTGCATGTTTGAGATCACACATAATTTCAATAATATTCAAATATAGAAATTGTGAAGGCCATTCTAAAACCTTAAGCTTTTGTTTTTTGAAATTGTTCTTGTTTAATTTTGATGTATGTTTTGATAATTGTGTTCTTGTAATATCCACCCTCTTTTCAACTTAAGTTTCTTTGATTTTGACATATTAACTTCTAGGATTTGTTGATACCTAGCAGAATGCATTTTTCTCTCTGCCCATACAATATTTGTCTGCCACTTGCTGACACACAACCCCAAATCATAATAGACCCACCTCCATGCTTAACAATTGGTAAGGTGTTCTTTTATTCCAGTGCTTCATCTTTTTACTCCAACTGTACCTTTTGTAATAGTAGCCAGAAAGTTCAAATTAATTTTCATCAGAACAGCACTTGGTTCCAAAACTGACTTTTGTGATAAGATTATACAGAAGATTTCCTTCTGAAGACTCTTCCATGCAACAAGAAATGCTGGAGCACCACTACTCCCATACCAGGTAAACTATACTGCAGGTCCCTTGCAATGTTTTGGTTTCCAGATCAGTCTTTGACCAGTTTTATATGTGATTTTTCTTGGTCTTCCAGATCTTGCCTTGACATCAACATTTCTTCTGAACTTCCATTACTTAATGATATTTTGGACAGTCGAAATTGCAAGCAGAAAGCAGTTGTATATCTTCTTATAGCCTTCCCCCCACTTTGTACAAGTCAATTATCTTTTTTTTCTGATCCTCAGTCAGCTGCTTAGAAGAGGTTTGAAGAGTTGGGAATTTGTTAAGCTATTGAAATGTAATCATTTAACTTAGATTAAAGAGACAGTAATACTTAAAATGTAAAAAAATATGTTGTAGGGTTTATCCCCCTGAGTAAAACATGAGTACTCCCAGTGCTGAAATGTATTTCATTCAAAAGTTATTAATTTTCAAAGTTTAATTTTTTAGGCGCAATATGACAGTGGCCTGAAATTGTACAGTGGCGCTGTTGTTACACCATCCTATGGAGATTAGCTGTCCATAGGATCATGTAGCAACAGCGCCACTGTTTCAGCAGTGGGAGTACTCTTGTTTTACTCGGGGGGATAAACCCTACAACATATTTTTTTTACATTTTTAAGTATTACTATCCCTTTAAAGCTTAATGAGTCAATTAGGTCCTGAGACCTTACAAAAAATAACACTAGGGGATCAAATGATAGGGCATCCAAACTCTTGTACATGCCACATTTTCTGTTAGAATCTGTTAAAATCTGCAAATTAATATTAAAACATTAACATTTGCAGAAATATGACAAGTTTAATTTTGTTCACTGTAGAGGTTGTGTTAACTTATTTACACTTTAAAACTCAACAAAACATGTAATTTGGCCAGGAGTGCCCAAACTTTTGCATACAACTTTATGTTACTGTCGTTGTCTGAAAAGCAGATATTGGTTGATCTTTTTCCAGGTGAAAGATAATATTTATACCCATAAACATTCATAACATTTATTGACAATGAAAATTTGAGCATTGTAAGTGGTGCACAGATAATTGTAGTGACAAAAAAGATTATGACGGTAGTATTGATTTTATGGCAATTATGTCTGTTTGCATTTTATATGAATCTCAGGCTTTATAATAATTATGTGGACACCTAATTCCTATTTGCTTTTTTGCTGCTGCTTCCAAGAGTGATCTATAGAACTGTTAATCTTCTTGGATGTGACAGATGGGTAAAAGAATTAATAATAAATAATACTATAGATGTAGCAGAAGCTGCCTTGTTTTAAAGGTAAAGGCACGTTGAGATCCTCCAGGATGGTTTTGTGTTGTTCATCAGTTGCCTACATGTTGCTGCTTCCACATACTTAACTGTCATAATTTTTAAGGAAATTGTTCTAAGGATTTAACAACAGTGCTTTGAGCTTTGTATTTGGAAGTTTCCATTTTTAGCCACAGATTAAGTGATGGAAGTCTGTGAACACAGTTGTGTTAAGTTACAAATTAGTTCAGAGAGGAAGACTAAGAACATACAAGTGTCTGGTTTTCCTCTTCATCATCCTCCGTGATGAAGAGTCTACCACTTTGGAAGAGAAAAGCAAAAGTCAATTTTTTTGTGGGAAATTCACAATTTACTGGTTTCTGCACTGGATTTCCCATTCTTAGAAAAGACATTGGATTGCACTGGATTGCATACTGCATATAACGTTGTGCGTTTAGCATATATAATGCTTGATGAATTTTGTACTGCGTTTGGCATTTTACTTATTGTGTACTGCGTTTGGCGAATTAAGTTTTGCATATTGTGTTTGGTGTATTGCGTATAGTGTTGTACATTTGGCATAAAACATTTGGCGTATATAAAGTCTGGAGAATTGCATTTTGCAAATTGTGTTTTGCTTTTGGCTTATTGTGGTTTGCATTTTGTGGGTGAAGCATTGCTTATATCGGTGTACGTATGTCATAGATAACGTTTGGTGAATTGCATTTTGAGTTTGGCATTTTGCATATTGACTTTTGCATTTGACGTATTGAGTTTTGCATATTGTGTTTGGCTTATAGTGTTTGATGTATAGCATTTGGCGTTTTGAGTATAGTGTTTGGCGTATTGCTTTTGTCATATTGTGTTTGGCTTATTGCATTTGGTGTATAGGTTATTGCGCATAGGTTTGGAGTGTGCGTGCAGAGTGCATGTGAGTAGAGTTTGTGTATATGCAGAGTGTGTGTTTCTATGTGTGTTTAGAGTGTATGTAAGTAGAATGTGTATATGTAGGGTGTGTGTGTGTAGAGTGTGTGTATGTGTTCATTGCAGCCACTGCATCGCCCCGGGTGTGTTTGTCCTCAGGGAGACATAAATTAAGTCATATGATGCATTACCATTTCATTATACTAAATCCACACTCTTTTATTTATAGTAAATCACAGGTTATTTGTAAAAGTCAGGATTATATGCACAGACAATCCCTTTGTTCATTATATAGATGTAGCAAATAAATGTCATGCTGCTCTCCTGACCATGCACATATGTAACTATTTGAATTCTACTAATGAAGGCTATTTTGAGTTTGCTAGGAATATGTACGTTTTATACTTTTTGTATGTGTTTTGGGAGGTTTTGACTCCTCCTCTCCTGGTTGGTAGCTCACCAACAGATTATAGCTAATTAGAGAAGGTATACATCTCTGCCCCGATTTCCCTCACAAGGGTTTTGTTCACAGCAGAGGTAAAGTTGTTTTTTAATTGCATTATACTAAATACATGTTCACAGATTGTAGGCAGATAGAGACTTGCCTGAATCTGTGAAGCCTTGATGGGGCAGGTGGGCTTACCATGCCTTTGGTCAAAACCATGCAACTATATACCCACTGTTTTTTTTTTATAGTAAGTCATAGGCTATTTATTTGTAAAAGTCAGGATTCCATGCACAGTCAATATCTTTGTTTATTATTTATATGTAGCCAAGAATGCTGCTCTCCTGCCCATACACATATGTAACTATTTGAACAATACTAATAAAGGAATCTGTTTATATTACCATTATCATGTTTGTGTCAAATGTAAGCTAACCTTATTCTCAGATAACTGATGCACCATAGCAGTGGTCCTAAGAGTGGTAGATGGTAGCAACCTTTCACATCACTCCTCCTCATCTGTGCTGCTGTTAATACATTTGCCCTGGTTTCTCTGTCATGTGTTGTTTGTGCTACCTGATATTCAGATATTATTAGATGTTGGTTCATCTTTAAGAATGTGTCATGGTAATCAGGCAAATAATGACAGACAGTATAAAATTTAACCAACTTTATGAAAATGCAGTAAGGTAGATAATAACCCACACAAACCCAGACCCAAACAAGCTCGGCCCTAGGCTCCACCGGGAGCTGCACACTGTACTGCAGAAGGTCCTCAGACAGAGGCTCGAGGAGAACACCAGAGTGCGTAGGACTAGTCTAGTCTCAAGGTAGTAAGCAACTGGGGACTACACAGAATGAGTCAGAGGCCAAGGGAGGAACATTGGGGACACACTGAGCTAACCCACAGACAGACCCAGAAGCTAGACAGGTGCGGGTAGATACAATCCGGGGTCATACACAGAGCGAATCCTCAGAGAGAACCAGTGATCAGCACAGTAGCGGGTAATCAGACAAGCCATGGTCATACACAGGGCGAATCCTCAGACAGAATTAGTGGTCAGCACAGTAGCGGGTAGTCAGACAAGCCGGGGTCATACACGGAGTCAAGCTAGACAGAACCAGAGGTCAGCACGGATTGGGTAGTCATCACACTATCCACCTGCTTGTACAATTCTGGCACAACAGTCCTAGAAAAATAACTGTGGCTTTTCAATATACCTTGGTTTTCTATAAAATAATTTGGCAGCATATCCAATGGCAACATTTTATCAACCTTGCCATTCCACAGGTGTAATTTGAGATTGTTTTTGTGAAGTTTGTGACTCCTTTCCAGGAACTCAGTAATGGTGGGATGGTCATACATGGCAGAAGGACCCTGTAACTTTATTGCTTTAACAACATGGCTAGAGTAGGTGGTAAAAGTGGAGGCAGCATGTGAGGGAAGTCTATAATTCTTGCCATCTCCTACAGCAAACCCAGAGTCATCATACTCCTCTGCAACAGGAGCCATAAGTGTTATTTGGAATTAACTTCCTTTTGGTGGTGGCACATTTTCCAACACATCAATAGCATTACTACTTCTCTTATCTGCCCCAGAGCCCTGGGAACTTTTTGGAGTGCTTCTGCTGCTGATAGTTTTGGCACCTGTGACATGTTCATGGTGTGTCTCCCAGTCAGACCTGTGGCTGTGTTTCAGGTGGGATCTCATTGAGGAGGTGCCTAGGTGTGAGCCTGTTTTTCCCCTGCTCACATGTTTTTTGCACAAACAACAGATGGCAATATACTCAGCTTTTGGATCCTGAGTGAAGTATCTTTATACAGTAGGCTTCCTGGACTGCAGGGTTCCTGAGGGAATGCGAGTACTACTGGGGCTAGATGTTGCTGCAATTCTACTACTACTATTACAAGTACCACTGCTACTGCTATACGACTGCTACTATATGTCAAAGATGCAGCACTTCCAGCAGCAGCAGAGGCACTCATATAACTAAGGTTGTGGATTTTAATAACCTATGTTGTTGTTGTTGCTGCTGCTTTTTTTTTTCTTTTTAATAAAGTTGCTATAAATCACAGTGTGCTTCTTTCTCTCCCTCACTCCCAAACACAGGCTGAGAACCCACGGGACATTGACACCATTTTATACTACCACAATGGGAATACTCTCAGTGTGGTGGGAATCTAGTTCTACAACTAACTTCAATGCAATACATAGGTGAAAAAATGTGTACTTTTCCCCAAAAAAATCCAGCTCGATGGCAAATGCCATTTTCTGCCTGTTATGCTTTTGAAGCTTGAAGTGTTACCACAACTAGTAGTGTGAATTTGAAAACATAACTCTGATAGTATTAGTATTTCATACCGCATGGGGCAAAAAGAAAATAGTTACATAGTAACATAGTAAAATAATTGATTATTCTGATAAAAGGTATTCGTCCATCAAGCTTAGCCCACTCCATATCACTGCTGTTGATCTAGACAAAATAAAAAAATATTATTTTAGCCATTTTCATTTAAGGTCTAAGTGGGTAAAAATCCTTCCAAGCTCATAATGATAGTCCGATACTGCCCTGGATCAACATCCTATCTGTTTAAAAACCACCTGTCATAATTCTCAGTATTGTTCTGAGATAGAAAAGTACACATTACATTCTTGACAGCAACTACAGTATCTGTAAGAAAAACATTGAGTCAAATAATTCCATAACTTCTATAATTTTACTTCCCTTACTGTAAAAAAATCCCTGCCATTGATTCATTCTAAAAGCAAATACCCTCTAGTCTTTGTTTTCCCTCAGCTCTTTGAGTAAATAGTTCCTTAGATAATTATTTGAATTGCACTCAAATATATCTTGAAATGGTAATCATATCACCCCTTAGACATCCCTTCTGTAATATAAACAAATTAATTTTTGCTAGTCTCTCTTTATAACTCAGGTTCTCCAATACCTTTATTAGTTTTGCTGCATATCTTAGCACTTTTTCCAATTAATGTCTCTTTTCAGAACTGCACTCCATATTCCAGATGAGACCTTACCAAGGATTTACATAGAGTTAGAATTATATCCCCATCTGGTGCACCTATACCCTTTTAAACAGGATAATACCCTATTGGCTCTTGCACCATCTGAGTGACACTGAAAACAGCTTTGAAGTCTGTCTATCAGTACTCCTAAATCTTTCTCTATAATGGGAATTCCTCAAATGGTTTCCCATTTAATGTATATGTAGCATGTTTATGTCTGAAGCCCACATGCATGACCTTACATTTATCTGCATTAAATCTCAAGTGAACATGATTTTTTTGCATAAATAAGTAAACAATCTAATGACTTTTCAGATGCAAAAACAAAGCTTTTATGACTTGTTCTGGAGAGAACCACCTAAGAGGGGATTTATTATACATTTTTATTATTACATTTACACGGGTGACAAGAGGCAGCTTAGATTTTAACACAAATTTTAAAGCACAGCTCTCGTCATATTAATATTTTATCCTGTAGCTATCTTAAGAATACTAATGATACATTTTTCCCAAAATATTAATTAGTCAGATGCTGGAACAGGACATATATTTATCTAATTTTACTTACAGCAGTGAAAGGCAATGCATGTAAGAGTGACAAGTTCCCAACCCAACCATTTGCCATACTGGTAGGACTCCTCGCCATACAGCAGATGAAGAAATTAATGAGCTATAGTTTTTATATCAACTATAGCTGTAGTCACAAGCATCCCAAAAAAGTACTCTTTCAATGTGCTCAGGTAACTTAAGCAAGGTGAATTAAAATTATTATTTTTTTAATGTTTTTTGTTGGAGAAAAACAGACATAAATCATGGATCACAATTACAATTGAAAGAGCAAACACACATAGCAAAAAGGCTAATGACTTTGATGACAAAGGTTCATAGCAGGTATATAATAATATAACAGCTTGTTCCTCAGTTTAGTTTATAAAAAAAAGAAAAAAACAACTTAACTAGGCCTAGAGCCCAGAGAATCTAAGACCCAGAACTAACTTACCCATTTGTCCCACAGCAGCAGGTGGACCCCCTCCCTCCCGAGCCCCCCCAGGGAACAGGATCACTGAATAAGGATGACCCGGACAGGAGTTCCAGGCTCAGACCTAAACCAGGATATCAACCGCCCTCCATGGAACTCATTGGGGTGTCTGGAATCATGACGAGTCAAAATACTCCAACCAGGGTCCCCACACCTGATCAAATCCAGAAGGGGATCCTCTATGTGCATACACCAGTTTGTAGAATGGGAGGATACAGCCAACCAACCCAGACCAAGCAGCTACCTCACATCAGCTGCTCAGGTAAATAGATAGGATGCAGAGCTTGGGGTGTAAGGGGATAGGGTTTCCCAGGGCCTTGGTGTCACGGTTTGTTAAAACTCTCAGACGCAAGGTTAGGTAAAACCACAACTTTATTGAAAAGATTAAGATAATCCCATAGGATTTTAAACACATACGTACAATACATAGAATGGCAAATAGAAGGACTATAGCAATACAGACTCTCCCGGTCCTGCCAATATACCGGGCAAGGCAGCCTGGGCGAATAAGGAATAAATGGCTCTACCGGCCTAGCCAATATACCGGGCAAGGCAGCCTAACGGAAATCCAAGGAGTAGGCTCTACCGGCCTTGCCAATACCGGGTAAGGCAACCTCAAGATGGAATAGTGAAAAGGTTCTACCAGCCTTACCAATATACCAGGCAAGGCAGCCAAAAGTGTACCACTACAGTAGGCTCTACCGGCCTTGCCAATACCGGGTAAGGCAACCTCAGGATGGAATAACGTAAGGTTCTACCGGCCTTACCAATACACCGGGCAAGGCAGCCCAAAGGAGCGGGTGTCAACTGCAATGACCTAAAAACTGTCAGATGGCATTGACAGTCTAAATGTAAATGATAGGCTGCAAGATCCAGTGGTAACACCTTGTAGTCGGTACACCGCAGTACCCATGTACTGTAGGAATAACTGGCTGTCTAGGACTGGACAGCACAAAGTGAACCATCAGTTATATGTGTAAAGAGACGAAAACCAGCGCCCTTACATTGGGAACCATCAAGCAGGGTGTCAATAACCCACAGGTCATGGAGCGAACCAACGCCTGTGCATTGGTACCTACAAGTTATAGTGTAGACTATGAAGCGAAGGAGCGAACCAGTGTCTGCACGCTGGGATTAACAGGCAGTATAGTACAGCCGCAAGGCTTGTGGAGCAAACCAGTGTCCGCACGCTGGAAACCAACAGACAATAGTATAGCCGCAAAGGCTTGTGGAGCGAACCAACGTCCGCACGCTGGAGACCAACAGACAGAATTGTTTAGCCGCAGGGCTTGTGGAGCGAACCAGCGTCCGCACGCTGGAAACCAACAGACAGTATCATATAGCCACAAGGCTTGTGGAGCAAACCAGCGTCCGCATGCTGGAAACCAACAGACAGTATCATATAGCCGCAAGGCTTGTGGAGCAAACCAGCGCCCGCACGTTGGAAACCTACAGGCAGAATAGTATAGCTGCAAGGCTAGTGGAGCGAACCAGTGTCCGCATGCTGGGAACCTAGCCGCAAGGCTTAAGGAGTGAACCAGCGTCCGCACGCTGGGAACCGACTGACAGTATCATATAGCCGCAAGGCTTGTGGAGCGAAATAGCGTCCGCACTCTGGGAACCAACAGACAGTGTAGATAGCCGCAAGGCTTGTGGAGCGAACCAGCATCCGCACTCTGGTAACCAACAGAGAATGTTGTCGAAGCGAACAAAGAAGAAAGTCGCCACAGACGCAGGAACCGCACCCAGGAGATGAACAGGAACCAGCAAGGATGATCAACCGGATCAGGAACGGCAAGAAGGCTGGCAGCAGGAAACAGCAAGCTCTGAAGACTCAACCGGAACAGGCTCAGGAACCAGCACTGCAGACAGGAGGCTCAGGAACAGGATGAAGTCAGGAACTCGGGAACACAGCAAAAGGCCCAATAAGCTTCTGTAGCATAGTGGAAGTGGATGCGATCAGAGACACCACGAAAGGGCAACCAAAGGGTGCCCAGACTCAGTTTAAATAGGCAATGTGAGGCAGGCTAAAGGCAGACAGCCAATGGGAGCCCCCTACCAGTAATAGACATAGAAATGCAGCAATCACGGGCACCGTGATACTTGGTCATAGTCTTATTTACCTGAGTCCAAAACAAATGAATACCTGGGCAGTTCCACATCAGATGTAGAAATGTTCCTACACTGTCCCTGCATCTTCTACATTTACTGTTGCAAAGTTTCCCCATTTTGAGGAGTCTCATTGGTGTATAGTAAGATCTGTGTAGGATCTTCAATTGTATAAGCTGATGTATGGCACAAGTGGAAACCTCACCGGGATCCCTCTTTGACTCCTCCCATTCCCAGTCCTCTAAAGTCCCCAGGACACACTCTCCCATTTCTGCTGGAGGCACCATGCTTCCCCAACCACCCATATATTATTTGTATTTGTATACTCTGCCTTGGCTATGACCATAGTGCTAATGACTCCAGCAAGAAGGCCTTGACAGGCAGGGCACCTCCTACCCCCTGAGAATTTAGTGCATGTCAGAGTCGTAAATAAGAGTAAAAGATCCTATATGGCATCCAGAATTTCTCACATAGCTGAAAGATTTGACAACCGTGGCATCTTGATATATCTGTCCAACTCTATGTAAACCATGAGTGGACGAAACATGCCCAAAATTCAAACCTCGTAAATGTGGGAGGCCGGCACTACCCCACAGTGGAACAGCTTGGTCAACTCCTGAATAGCCAGGGATTTTGCTAATTCTTCACCAAATTATGCATGTGGCTTTATTGATCGTAGCCAATGCTGAGCCGACCTCCGGACAAAGCAAAATTCTGTGCTTTCTTTCCAAATCTCCTATAAGTGATGTATATTGGATACAATTTATTGTATTGCTTATGATTCTATGATTCAATTCACACAGACAATTAAGGCACTATATATATTTGCATATGGTATGTGCATACCGAATGTGCACCACAAGGGGCAGTGTTTATGAGTGGCTGAGCACATGTTTAATGGCTGCCATTGCAGACATGCATTCTGGGAATCCTGGCCACCTGTGCAATGGCTCCCTACAGTATGCAATGTGGCCAGGATCAAAGGAGCCATGTGACTTATTCAAGTAACCTGACTGGAGAGTACTTGGGGATATTGCAGCCATTGTTTAAGTTAGAACCCACCATGCTGAGCTGATGAACAAAGGCCTTTTGCTAGTCAAGAGACAGGTCAAAGATGACTTGCATGTTTCCCTTGGACAAAGAGATGCTTGCATGTGCTGATTTTCACTGTAAAGTAAGCTAATTATCATTGTAACACTGTATTTCTGTTATCTATAACTTTGTTGTAATAACCCTTTTTAGATATATTGCTTTAACAGCAGATGTTACAGTAAAGTATATCACCAAATATTACAACTGTTTCCTGTGTATTCATTCCACATAACTAAAATACTGCAAATCAAATAAACATTCATGTTGTGATTAATATCCTAATTAGAATATTAATATCTGCATATCAATATTCATAATTCAGGCCACGACCACAACATGATGTCTTATCCAGGAGTAGAAAGGTGTGGGACAACTCTGGTGCAAGATACGCCAGGGAGAATTGGCCCTGCACTGCCAGGTAATAGGACTAGAAATCCAGAAAAGAAATCCCTCCAGCTAGCTTTGATCTTTTAATGGAATCCACGTTAACTCTAGCTTTGCCTCCAGATCATAGAAAACAGGACATAATCTGATCCAAGGCTTTGTAGTAGGATCTAGGAATGATGACTGGAGCACTCTGAAAGACATATAAACATTTTGGTTGAAAATCATTTTGACAAGATTGGAGCATCCTATGACATTGATAGGAAGTGAAAGTCATGCTGATGTCTTTTCCTGAAAAGCAAGTCACAAGTGGATCTAGGTTGACTCTCAAAACATGTGTTTGTGACATCGATACTGTGATCCCCAGGTATTTAATGGAGGACTCACACTTCATCTGCGTATGAGCAAAAACCTCCACTCCAGCTGCTCCAAGTTACGCATTGGAAAATAAGTAAGCCCCATGCAGTAGCCTTAGTCACCTCCCAGACCATGTCAGGCTTGAACATTGTTGCTTGAAGGAGATAGCAGTGGAGTGTGACAATGTCAGAGGAGCAATAGTGGAAGGAAGGTATTTAGGACCCAGAATCCTACACAGTTTAAACCCACTTTTGGATTCAGAAAGAAACTACATTTCCCAGCAGATAGCACTACAGGTGAGGGATAGCTAGGAGACACACCTAACCTTAATTGGGTAAAAAATGTTTTTAAAGGTCAGAGAAAGAAAGGGTCTGACTTTCTCCCCTTTGTTTGATTTCTCTGCTGAGTGCAGAGAGGAAAAGAGCTACACTAAAGGTATTCAAGTGGAATTGAAAGAGATTTTGTTGTGGCTGGTAATTGGGTTTAGCCACCCAGCGATAGTCAGGGATTGACTCTGTTAAATTTAGGGCTCTGATAAGAGCTAGGATTTATTTTTCTGCTTATTTATTTTTAGTTGCTGTAAAAATACAAAGTTTTGGACTATACAATAAATATTGTTAAAGAGACTTCCAGATTCTGTTTTTCTAACCCTAGAAGACTGTGCTAAGAGATCCTAAAGCTGTGAGTATTTATCACATTTGGTGGAGAAAGTGGGCATAGCACTAAAGAGTCTGCGGTTTTTGAGAAATGAAGGACATACTAAAGGCTTTGCTGCAGGCAACCTCTGTACAACAGGATTCCACTGCAGTACAACAGGAGACCAACCAGGTGCTGGCAGCACAAGTAACTGGGCAACAGAACTTTACAAAGATACTCCACAAGAGGTGCAAGTTCTAACTGAACAGCTCAGCCAAATCTCAAGACATGCTCCACTGCAGAGTTCTCAAGGCAATAGTGGAATTTTCTCCAGAAATTGACAGAATCTGATGATGTGGAAGCATACCTCATGACATTTGAGAGGACTACTGAGAGAGAACACAGGCTACCTGAACAATGGGCTAACCTAGTGGCACCATTCTTGAGTAAGGAGCCAAGTGAAGCTAATGATTATGCCAAGCTGAATGTGGAAATATTGAGCCATTTGGGTGTTACAGCAGCAGTTCGTGCTTAGAGGTTTCATTCTTGGACATTCCATCAGGAGAAAGCACCACAATCACAGATGTATGACCTGATTCATCTAGCACGCAACTCGTTGCAACTGGAGGTGAACTCAGCAGCACGCATAGTGGAACAGCTGGTGATGGACCATTTCATAAGGAGCCTACCTTCATCCCTTAGCAAATGGATCATTCAAGGAAACCTCTGCACTGCTGATGAGTTAACTACTCTTGTTGAAAGATATCTGGTGGCAGTTGATCTGTTGGAAACAAATAACCCAGAGCAGATGCAGAATGGGAAAATGAAAGAGCAACAAAACTGGTAAGACTGTTCCTGGTTTTAAAGCTGTTGGGAAGTAATCTGGTACTGGAAAAAACTTTGAACTTAATGACTATTCAGATAGAGGGAAATAGTCCCCAAGAGGTCTGCAGCATGGCAAATGGCCACAAAGACCATTAGAATAATAGGTTAAATGTTTCAGATTTCAGGAATATGGTAATTTTATGAAGGACTGCCCATTGTTTACTGAACCCATGCAATGTAATATAGGAGAAAATGGTCATGTACAATCTATTCTGGTGCAGGCGTATCTCCCATGTCAACAGTTCCTTCTAAGGTCCCACATTTATGTTGGGTAAAAGTAGAGGGCAGAAAGATTCAGGCCTTGCTTGACTCTGGGAGCATGGTTATTCTGGTTTCTAAAAACCTGATAAGCCCTGATAAGCTAAACAATTCTAAAGTAATTGAAATACTATGTATTCTTGGAGATGATCATTAATATACTACTGCTGTAATGAGGTTTGAAACAGAAACAGGGCTTTTTTTCACATCAGGTGGGTGTAGTACCAAGTATTACTCATAATATTGTCCTAGGTAGAGATTTCTCTTATTTCTTGGATCTGTGGACCTCCACATATAATGATGCAAATGCTTTATCTGAAGAATTGTATGACCTATTACCGTTTTCTGACTCAGTTGTTGAAAAAAAAAATCTTGAAACTGTAAAATTAAACGAAAATGGTACTCTTTCAAGGGTAATGGTAGGAGATGAACCTGAACCAGAAATACAGTTTCAAGATCTAGATTTGAACAGTGGAAAGTTTGGGGCTGCACAGTGAGAAGACCCAACATTGGTAGAATTAAGAGAAAATATTAAGGTTTTGAACAGGTCACAAATAAATCAAGATATACCCCTTACTTTCCCATACTTTAAGGTTGAAATAAATTGGTGTATCGTTTTGAGAAAAAAGAAACTAATGTGGATGAGCAACTTTTGGTCCCCCAAGAATATTGTAACACTGTGTTATATCTTGCTCATAGCCATTGTATTTTTGTATTGTATTGTATTGTATATTTTATTTATATAGAGCCAACCAGTGTACTTGGCACTTTACATTTGATATAGAAGGTGTACAATAAGTGCAATGATTAAGTACTTATAAAGACAATCATAAGGGGAACAACAGGTAAGTATACATGAGGATGAAAGGTCTCTGTCCCGTAGAGCTTACAATCTAAGTATAGGATGTGTGACATACAGATATGATCTGGTAGAGGAGGAAGTGCAGTTTTTGACATATGAGATACTGTTTTCATATTACACTGTTGCTATATTTAAAAAGTGCTCTTTTAGTCTGGATTTAAAATTGTTGAGGGTTGGTGCTTGTGAATACTGGGTGGTAGGGTGTTCCAGAGGTAGGGAGCAGCAAGGGAGAAAGTCTTTAGTTGTGAAACAGCGATAGCGGTTAAAGGGGCAGAGAGTCATCCACCATGAGTGGTGCATAGTGGACGTGCAGGAATATGGCGGGATATCAAAGATGAAATATAAGGCGGGGACAAGTGATGGAGAGCCTTGAAGGTAATGAGGAGGATTTTAAATGTGATACGCTGCTTTATGGGAAGCCATGACTGTGATTTTAAAAGTGGTGGGGTGAGTACTGTTCTGGAGGAGAGGAAGAGTATTCTGGTGGCTGAATTAAGAACTGATTGAAGAGGAGTGATATGGTTAATAGGAAGACCAATAAGTAAAGAGTTGCAGTAGTCCAGGCGAGAAAGAATAAGAGAATGTGTAAGGGTTTCTGTTGTAGAGTGAGAGAGGAATGGCTGGATTTTTGCTATATTCCGAAGAAAGAAGCGACAGGATTTGGTTACGTCATTAATGTGGGTGGAGAAGGAAAGACAAGAGTCCAAAGTTACCCCAAGGCAGTGGGCCTTGTCTACAGGGTAAATTGTGTAGATTGGAGGTGTTATGCAGGATTTAGGAGGGAAAATAAGGAGCTCAGTCATGGACATATTAAGTTTTAAGTAACGATGAGCCATCCAGGAAGAGACAGCAGTAAGGCAATCTGAGACCCGCTGCTGTATTTCAGGTGATATTGAGGGTGCATAGAGATGTATTTGCGTATCGTCTGCATAAAGATGATAGTTAAAGTCAAAGGATTTTATCAGTTGCCCCAGGGAGAGTGTATACAGAGAAAAAGAGAAGAGGTCCCAGAACAGAGCTTTGGGGTATGCATACTGAGAGGGGGATCGGAGGTGAGTGTCACAGTTTTTTGATGAACACTCAGACCAGGTTGGTAAAGTGACTTTATTGAGATAAAGATCACACACGTAGTTAGGACTTTGAGCCCACACAAACAGAACATAAATATATGCAGGTATATACAGTAATAGCAAGCCAGTAATAGAATAAAGGTATGAATGATAACAATCACTGGCAACGGAGGTTCTGGCTTGAACTGAACAGGAAGCAGGCAACGCAGTCTGAGAACTGACCACAGGACCTTGGTGACAGATGGTCCAGTAGGAGATGACTGGCACAACCCAGATGCCTGGGAGGCATAGGACCCAGAGGAGTGAGGCAATGCTACTGGCACAACCCAGATGCCTGGGAGGTTTACTGGGAAGTTTCATTTGTCCTTTCCAGTGGGAGTTCTCCTTCTCTCTCCTTGTGAACCAAATTAACCACTGCCTTCCTAGGTTGGTAGATTTGGGATCCTGTAGCAGCCAGGGTAGTCCTATATAAATCCTAATTCTATCAGTAAAAGTCTCACAGATGCTTGCAGTGAGAACATGCAGAAATGGGCTTATATGAAGAACATTCTGTCATCTGCTTATTTTGATATTCTGGTGGTATATGCAAGTGTAGGTTTTTTTGTGTCACCTACTGAAATAGTTGCCACCACTTACCAGTACTAGGACAAAAGGTATTTATGCTGTCTGCTTTCCCACAATTATGATTTTTTTCTTTGGCACAGTGGGGAGTGCCTGTCTGCACTTCTTTTGTTGCTAGGTCTTGAGCCAGTGCTGTTTGCCACTCAGTGGAGATGTAGTAAGCAAGGAAGTTCCATATGTTACTTAAGGAATAGGAGAAGCCTTGCAGATGGATAATGAGAAGTAATGACAGTTAAAGAAATAATACCATCCAGTGCGGAGAGTGGCAGTATATTTGGAAACAAGAGTTAAAATATAGGTGGGTGCAATTTTTCCAGGGGTCCATAAGTAAGTATAGGTAAAAAGTCACTTTTTTCTTTTAGCTGCAATTTTTGCTGAAACAAATGATCTATTTTGAAAGAAAATCCATGAAAATATCCACATTTTTGCTGCCACAAGTTAAATTCCTCTGAGAACTTTCCACTTTCCACCCATGCTTTCTTTGACTGAGAATCCTCTCTAACATACTACTGAGGTTTTTTTGGGGTTTTTTTTTTGTTTTTTTGTTTTTCTTCCATAACAGCTGTGCCAGAGTTGTACAAGAAGATGATTAGTGTCATGGGCAAAGAGACTCAGCATGCTAACAATTGTTTTAAGTCTTAAGTTGATGTAGTTGATGTAATAACATTGACTTTTACTGGCAAATGCCACAATATTCCTCAAAGCAAATTCAGATCCCTCTCTTTGCCTGTCTTCCTCAACACTACCTAGCATCAAAATTTCAGCAACCTTACCTCCCAAATGCAGAAAACTTGTGGGATCATTTTTATTATCTTTGACTTCAATACAATGAAAAAAAATTTGAGAGAGACAGGAAGTGCTGTTTCTCACATTTTTCGCTCATGTGTAGAAAATGTTTGTCATTCCCTATTTTTAAGTTAGAACAAGGGATGTGCAGAATTTTCTACAGAGGTAAAAAAGGAGGAAAAGGAACTTATGCCTCCAACAGGATTAACTGCAAGGAAGTCAATTTCATAATTTTTCCACTCTACTTCCTGCATTGAATACATGTGAGTTCATAAATGTGTGTAACTGTGTCTCAGAAACAACACCCTAGAAAAAGCCAGAAATGGAAGAAGCAGCTCATGAACAATTAATACCTTGGTGCTGAGGGGCATAGTTCAAGAGTGTGGCTAGGGCTCGTAGGCTATCCTCTTCAGTGGTTTTGCTGTTGCCAAGCTCATGGTAGAGTTGCTAGCCGCAAGACTGACTATCACATATCAGTTAAGCAGATAGCACTTAGGATAACCACTGCAGAAAGAGAGATATAAAAGCACCAGTTGAAGTTACTAAGAAGTGACCCTGGATGGCAGCAGAGATTAGGCCTGGCTCTCCTGTTGTAATGTAAACTTGGTATCTCAAAATAGACTTCTGGAAGGTGAGACAGGAATGGGGAGAGGATGAAACCAGGAACCAGACTACTTTCTCAGTAGAAGAAAGAGCAAAGCAGGAAGAAGTACTAAAAAAGTGAATTGGCATAAACTTCAGGTAACTAAGAATCAGATTTCAAAAACTGAGGTCAGAAGCACTGAAAACAGTCACCAATAGGGAAGTTCAATCTTTAGGAAAAACTAGCGGAGTATGTGCTTCCAAGCTGAGAGGCAGAGGATAAATCAGAGGAGAGGGCTGACAATGGGAAATTGGTCCAAGAAGAATCTGACCATACAAGTTGGTAGGCAGAAGGGAGCTAATGAACAGGCAAAGTCGACAATGGTAATCAGATAACAGGACATGGATCAGTAGACACACTACGACATACTGACTGAATGCATAAATTGCATGCCAAGAGAAGGGGCTGGACAAATAAATAGGAAGATGGGCAGATGCAAAGATCCAGAGCAGAATACCAGACTTACTCATGAGCAGTCTTGCATTATGATGCCATCACAAGAATGTCAGAAACCGCTACAAAGTAACATCACACTCCATAAAGACAAAATCAGAAGATCTACAGTATGGATAGGCAAAAACTGTTTCCCAAAAGAAGAAAAGTGTGAATAACTGCACTTTTTTAATTCTGATGGAATTCCTGTAAAATTAGCCTTTCTTTCATTTTTTCCAGCCAAGTCCCCCAGACTTGTACTACTGCACTGTTAACCATAGAACCACACATACTGACCCCCAGCCTTCACCCCACAGTACATACTGACCACCCAGTTTTCCCCAACTGTCTGCTAGGCAGGATGGGCAGTGTGAGGTCTCCCAGGTGCTTCCAGGCTACAACTTCCACTGTTGGCTAGTGGGGTGATGGGAGCTGTAGGCTGGCAACAGTTTAACATTACCCACAACTGCTTTATTGACCCCACCAGTCTTCTACCACAGTAGCCTTAGAAACACACAAACTGACCCCAGTCTTGTTCCACTGCAATGGTAACCACAGAGCCACACATACTAATTCCCCACTAATGTCCCACTATATCAATACAACCACACATACTGACATTTAGATTCGTCCCACTGCACTGGTATAGCCCAAACCTTCCATGGCAAACAATTCTTAAGGGAAATTAGAAATTAGAGAGGGGTTAGAGAAAAGACAAACAATTTTGATGCTTCTAGGCACAGGAATTTTCATGGAAAAATTTGCAAATTTCCACTTTTCCATCAAAATCCCCATGTGAAAACTGGACTTTTTGACCATTCCTAATCTACACATTCCTGGTTATACTTTATACTGAATTGTAACGCCTCTCTTTTCAAAAATAGTTATTTGCAAATTCTGATTTAAATTTAAGTGAGTTTTAGTGTACCTTTTTTGACCGGAAAGTTCAAAAGCATAATTCTGTTTTGAAAATGTAGGCTGTTCAGAATGTTTTGTCTTAAAAATAACAGAAAGAAACCCTGTTTGAAAACATGAAAAACATATATATATATATATATATATATATATATATATATATAGAACTATGGAATTTATATTCCAGCATCAGAATCTTTTTACTGTACTTTTCTGAATTAAGCGTGGTATTAGTAATGAAATAACAACAAAACAAATTATACTTTTTTATGTTTAACTGTGTTTAGTTTAAGACCATTTCTTTAAAAAGAAACCTTTCATGACCTTAACAAGTATAAAACTGATTTTACCTCTTTCAGAATTGAAGTATTTTGATGCTTAAAAATGTAATTTTAACATTATTTATTCTTTTGAATGCAGGGCCATAAAATATATTATAAGCCAGACTGGTAGAGAGGAGTGGTCTTAAAAAAGGGATTGTATTGGGAAAAGAGACGTATTGCAGTCCAACACAGGATGGAGAGCAACAAGCTGCCCAAACAAGCAAATAAATCCTATATAATAATTTGCTAGGATGTTTGTCAGAAGCCGTCATGCGCAGTAGTGACTGCAGGTGTTCTGGCAGTCTCTCCTGCACATGATTGTATCGCATGAGTGAGGTGACGCAAGACTGCATCGTGTGGAGCAGTGAGGTAGCGGCAGCTTAACCCTTTGAGTGTCAGAGGGTTACACAATGCATTGCGTACCCCTCTGGCACTCAAAGGGTTACCATTACCTATACTTTGGCCTGTGAGCACAGGCTTTTACACTAGTAAATAAATATTCACCACTGCCATTGCCTTCTTGAGTGGCTTACCTAAAAAGTATAGCATAAAACATTTGCAGGCTGATTCCACATTGTATCTGTTTATGATATGTGGTATGATTTTAAAAGAAAGGATGATGGTTCAAATTTAATTCCATTTTTTTAAGTACACGCTAAGTGCAATCATTATTAAAAATGTAGTAAATGCTAAATACTAAATATATTGTTTTCTAGAATTTGCTAAAAGCAAAATGTGTAATTTCATCCCAAAATGGAACATTGTACTTATATACTAAACAATCTGTTTCAACCTGCCTGTTTGTCAGTTGCAATGACTCCTGAGACAAAACACAATGCATTTTTTGGACATTTTTATTACATTAGTTATTCAGGTCAGGTGTTCATATAAGTTACTGAAATCCTACAGAACATAGTTCTACTTTAAAACAGGAAAGTATGATTTTTCTTTGAACATCAGTCAAGTGCAATACAAGAGTAGTAAGGGTATTACAGAACCTTTCACTTTCAAAGCTTTTCAAAGTGCATTTACTGTTTGTAAAAGGTCAGTGCAAAGTAAAAATGGAAAACCTTTCCACAGGTGTTCAGATCATATGCTGCCTATGTGAAAAAACACTGAATAAATATATATAGGAAAGCAACTGCATAGAATCAGTATGTTGGAGACATCTGTACTAGTCACCAGGTTATAAATCCTTTATTTTCAGTGAAATTAGTGAATTTCTTTATAAATACATTGCACCACAATTTTTATTTGTGACAATTTCTACTACAATTTTCAAAAAACTGACTGGAGTTAGTACTTAAAGAAAATGTTACTAAACATTTATACATATCCTTAAGTCACTTTGAAACAATTTTAAAGACACCTCGGGGGAGATTCACTAAGCAGTGATTAAAAGGTAATGACTTCTCCAGTTCTTATGTTATTCTATGGAGCCTAGGAACTGAAGAAGTGATAAACTGGAGAAGTTATTTCCACTTTATCACCTCTTTATCACTGCTTAGTGCATCTCCCCAAATATTTTTACTCCAGTTTTCTAAATCAAAACTTCACTGCAGTAATATATTCTTGTATGTGTGTGCGTGTGTGTGTGTGTGTGTGTGTGTGTGTGTGTCTGTGTCCAATACATTGCTTTTGCAATGCATTGCTGATCTCTGTAGGATCCAAGGGTTTAAATTATAGGATATAAAGTGAACTAAAACTGTTGCAGGGACATTGAAATTGCCCTGGCCACATCCAGAATTAAGAATGTGGGTGTGGCCAGCACAGTTGAGGTACCCCCTAACAATGTGATGCTCTAGGCAGTTTCCTACTCTGCCTGTTGGGAAAACTGGCCCTGGGCTTATTAGTACTAAACCCTACTGGAACAAATAATTATGAAGAAATGCATATTTAATAATGTAAATCCAATACATGTAATAATACTATTTATAGTAACATAGCTGATGAGGCTGAAAAGAGACGTGCATCCATGAAGTTCAGCCAATGCCATATCAGCCTGTCAATCCAGAGGAAGACAAAAAAAATGTAAGCCAATTAAGCACCAAGTGGGTAAAAAATTCCTTCCAGATGCCAAATGGCAGTCAGTTCCCTGGATTAACATCCTATCTGCTTTGAAGACAACTGACATAATTTTCAATATATTTCTGTGCTAGATAGGTATCCATTACTTTTTTTGAAAGTATTTAGAGCATATGCAAACAAAGCATCACGAGGCAGAGAATTCCTTAATTTTACTGCCCTTACTGTAAAAATCCCTGCTTCTGTTTTTGTTGAAAGCAACTTTCCTCTAGCCTTAATGAATGATCTCTTGAGAAAATAGTTCCTTGGAGAGTTCTTGGTATTGACCTCAAAAATATTTGTAAATGGTAATCATATAAACCTTTATATCTTCTCTAATGTAAACAAACCCAGTTTGCATTTATAACTAAGATCCTCATATCTCTTTAATGGTTTTGTTGCATGTATCTGCACTTTTTTTAGTTCAATAATATATTTTTTAAGAACTGGTGCCCAAAACTGTACTCCATATACTATATGGTTCCAAGGATTTATACAGAGGTAGAATTATATTTGCATCCCATGCAACTATACCCCTTTTTATGCAAGATAGTGCCCTGTTTGCTCTTGCAGCAGCTGAGTGACTCTGCAAACCACTGTGAAGTCTATCATCTATCAGTACTCCTAAATATTTCTCTAATTAGGATTCCCAAATTGTTTCCCATTTAGTGCATATCTAGCATGTTTGTTTCTACAGTACAACTGCATAACCTTATATTTATCTACTTTAAACTTCATCTGCCACTTTTCTGCCCATTCACTCAGTGTATCTAAATCTTTCTGCAGAGAAGAAACATCTTTCTTTGTATGTAATTCCTTACACAGCTTCATGTCATCAGTCATAACCATAATTCATTGCACATAAAAATAATATGCTATGTAGAGTTGACTTAGCGAATCATTGCCAGAGGAGTACGCAAGCCATTGCAGTATAATGAATTGCAACACTGCCTACCAAGTAATCAAATCATGGCTTACTTATGAAAAATGCAAGATATTTTTAATGCAGTGCTTTGCAACTCATGGTCTTTATTGGTTCACTTTTAAAATGTTGCATAATAAACGTTGTGTGGCTACACGGCGCAATAAAAATGGAGACATGAGAATCTTGCGCTGCATGAAAGAGCATGATTCTCGTGTTGCTTCCTTAAATGGAGCTTCAGCCCGCATTGATTTTATTGTGTACGCTCAGAGTGTTTGATCCTGGTGACTGAAACATGTTTTCTCTTCTTCACATAAGTGGATCCCTTATGCACTGGAGAGCAAGAAAGGACCAGCAACTCAAGATGGGCTCATAAGGAGAGGCTGGCTGAAAAGACTTCAGCAAGTCCTGACAGACACAAATGTGCCTGCTCCGCTGCATGCAGAAAATGGGAGAGAGAGCCCTTGCCTTTTCAGCCAGCCTCTCCTTCTTATGAGCCCATCTGGAGTTGCTGGTCTTTTCTTGCTCTCCAGTGCTTAAGTGATCCAGTTATATGAAGAGGGGAAAACATGTTTCAGTCACCAGGATCAAACACCTTGATCGGACACAACAAAATCAATGAGGACTGAAGAGCCGTTTAAGGAAGCAACATGAGAATCTCTCGCTTTCATGAAGTGCGAGGTTCTCATGTCACCATTTTAATCACAGCAACATGATTAATGTTCCTTGTGGCCACACAACAAATTTTTATGCAACTTTTTAAAAGGATACTTTCGTTATGGTTATGAAAAATTATGCAAATATAAGACTATACTTTAGTCTTATAACTGTCTATATTTTCATTTGCTTCACATTTTAACTGTTGGAACGCCAAATGGGTATCCAGCACTATTTATTCTTTCATTGTTTGCTCTTATCTGTATCACACTGCTGTCAAAATATCTAATAGCCTAATCTCACTATATCACTGGAAACAATACAATAACTGTTTTTCCCCATAGAGGTATGTAGACTTTGAGGGACTAAGAGATTCTATGAAAAAAACTCTACTTTTTTACCATGAATAAGATGCTACACATCAGCTGTATTCCTAAATCAAAGTCTTGCATGTTAGCACAAAAAGACAATGGGGGAGATTTATAAAACTGGCATTATGAAAAATGTGGGGTAAAGTGGCAGAAAAAGATGATAACATCAGCTTTGGAAGCCTTAATGCCACGTAGTTGTGTTTCAGGAAAAATGATGGTAGAGATGGTTAAAATTCTGGAGTTGCAACTTTATAAAGAAATATGGCTAACTGCAACAATTTAGTGACAGAAGTTTGCCAGAATCTTAACACCAGGCATAATCTGTTCTTAAGCATTCCACTCGTTAACTTCAGAATAATAACACCATATTTATAAACACATCCTTATTCACTTATAAATCAGACCTGATGTTATCACCAGTTGCCATGACTTAAGGACAATTCTTTAAAGAGTATTAAAGATGTTTTTTTTATACATCTCCCCTAATGTAACATAAAGGAAAGGAAACTAAACACTTCTACAATAATGTAATGCTACACAAGATTTAAAGTCACAAATAAAAAATCATATTTTATGATGTGTTCCCTTTAAGAGCAGTGGATGAAGGTGTTAAACTCTTTGAACAGTGGTTAAGTGCTAGTTCTGTTTACTTTTAGGAAGGAAACTGTCACCTCTATTTGCCCACAGTAAGCATAGTACACTGTCTGTGATGGATATGAGACTGGTAAAATAGTAGCACATAAAGCATGGGAAACAAGAGGTTCATCAATGGCTTATACAGAGTGAGATAAAAGTAATCAGGGCTACTTTGCAATCCTTGTTTGCTAAGAAACCTGACTACAAGAGTATCCTTCTTAAGCTAGCTAAAACAAGGGTAAAAAGGGAAATCCAAATTCTATTCTTGACCATCTTCAGGTGTTAGGTGGATTGACAGCTTTTCATGGTATTATGTTCCTGCTTCACCAACAAATCCTTGATGCATTTTTATGGGATAATTGCATTCCAATCTAGGTCATGAACTCTGTGTTCATCACTGACTGAATGTATTAACAGCTTCAAATATTCAATTTATATTTTGTTATTTTATTGTTATCCAGTCTGTAAGGTAGTGTTACAGTGATTATGTAATATAGTTCAGTGCCAGTATATACATTATTTAGTGAAGAATAGACATAGGAAATACACTTAAAGGGTCTTACGTTCAAATGAAAAACCTATTCCACAAATAAAAATTCCAATAGATTTATATATTTGAGTGCCAGATAGATATGCAATGCATTGCAACCAAATGCATCTGATAATGCTCTTGCACTCAAAGGGTTAAATGGAGCTATTAATCCATTGAATGCTACAGAGGTCTCCAAAATGTCTAAGTGCATTTAAGATGTTAAAAAAAAAAAAAAAAAAAACATTTTAAATCAAGGGCACATTTTTAAAAATTGTATTTCTCCCGTATAGTGCAGTTGGATTAGCCCCAGGATTATTACATCTGTCTTTTGAATATAAGGACCACAGAGGGTCGCTATTATCTTACTGACATTGTGCCAGCATCTCAACCTGCCAAAATCCCAGAACATTCTTGTTTATGACTTGATTATAATGAAGATCATAGACCTTTGTAGTTCCTGTCTTTGTAATGGCATTTTAACTGTTACTCCTAAACAGAAATATTTACAATAACAGCTTGGTGCCAAATATATACTATCACAATACAATAACTAGTCATTGTTTACATCAGTACAATCTGCACAAACTTCTTATTAGCACTTTCCTTTGATTATTCAAAGTATACAACAAGGCATAAAATATCCTAACAAGAAAATATTCCAGAAAAGCTTATACAAATGATGTACATATGCATGACACAAACAGATAAACCCTATAACTGTTAACTTATAACAGTTCCCATAACATATATTTCATTACTGAAAGTGTAACACTATTTCTGTAAAATGAAGATGCATACACAGTTTTTTTTATATCCTATATTTTGCTAAGTTTGTCAGAAGCTGTCACGCGCAGTAGAGACGGCTGTGCGCGCTGCAGTCATGCTCAGTACAGACTGGCCGTGCCATGGCTGATACAGAGCGGGGCGCTCCGAATTCAGACCAGAGTCCTCTCTTTACACCTGAAGGTGCGCAGAGACGACTATGATCTGAATTCGGAGTGCCCTTCTCCGTATCCGCCATGGCACGGGCAGTTTGTACTGAGCATGACTGCCCCGCGCCGTTGCTGGGTGGCACTGTGGCCCTTGTACACGGGCTCTTCAACTAGTTAGTAATAAACTACAAATTAATTAACCCTTTGAGTGCCCGAGGGGCACAAAAGCATTGGTTTGCAATGCATTGCGTACCCCTCTGACACTCAAAGGGTTAATGTATATTAATTTCAGGATTACTATCTATAACCTGCCATCACTACTAAAAGAGTTGTATGATTACAACTATAACAGATACATAGTAACATAGTAACATAGTAAATTAGGTTGAAAAAAGACACAAGTCCATCAAGTTCAACCTTCACCTCATACCTCAGTAACTGAGAATTTTATAGCTTTCCTGCTACCAATTAAATTAGTCTTTATCAGACCTTCCTGATCAGCCTACTGATAAACAGTATAACTCTGTATGTTCCCTTTTGAAAGAAATGTATCTAATCTTCTCTTAAATGTATCCATTGTATCTGCCATAACTACCTCCCTGGGCAATGAATTCCACAATTTGACAGACCTTACCATAAAAAAACCCTTCCTCTGCTGAAGTTTAAACCTCCTTTCCTCTAATCTCAAGGGGTGTCCCCTGGTCACCTGATCAGGCCTTGGAATAAATAGCTCACCACAGAGATCCTTGTATTGTCCTCTCATATACTTGTACAATGTGATAAGGTCTCCTCTTAGTCGTCTTTTCTCTAGAGTAAATAAACCAAGTTTGTTTAGTCGTTCCTCATATGTCAAGTCCTCCATTCCCTTAATTAGTTTTGTTGCTCTCCGCTGTACCCTCTCTAGTTCTAGTATATCCTTTTTCAGAACCGGTGCCCAAAATTGCACTGCATACTCAAGGTGAGGTCTTACCAATGATTTGTATAATGGCAAAATAATGTTATCCACTCTTGCTTCAATACCTCTTTTTATGCAAGACAGGACTCTGTTTGCCTTTGCTACTGCTGTATGACACTGGTCACTGTTTCCAAGTTTGTAGTTGACAAGGATACCCAGGTCTTTTTCTAGCAACGAGTCACCTAAAATTATTCCATTAAGTTTATAAGTAGCCTTGGGATTGTTTCCTCCCAAATGCATGACTTTACACTTCCTCACATTAAACTTCATATTCCACATGTTTGCCCAATCTGACATTGTATGTAAGTCCCTCTGTAGAGAGAAAATATCCTGTTCTGAATTAATGACTTTGCATAATTTAGTATCATCTGCAAATATTGATATTTTGCTTTCTATATCTATTTCCAGGTCATTTATAAACATGTTAAAAAGCAGCGGACCCAATACTGAACCCTGAGGTACTCCACTCTCCACTTTAACTGTACTGGAGAATTTTCCATTTACAACCACACACTGTTCCCTATCCTTCAGCCAGTTTTGTATCCAATTGCAAAGGTTATCTCCTAGCCCCAATTTCCTTATTTTATAAACCAGCCTTCTGTGTGGTACTGTATCAAATGCCTTTGCAAAGTCTAGATATACTACATCTACTGCCTTGCCATTGTCAAGGTTGCTGCTTACCTCCTCATAGAAGCTGAAAAGATTAGTTTGGCATGATCTGTTCTTCATAAAACCATGTTGATGCGTGCTAATGATCTTATTTTTTGTGTTGTAATCCTGAATATAGTCCCTTATTATGCCTTCTAATAGTTTTCCCACTATAGAGGTTAAACTCACTGGTCTATAATTCCCAGGTTCTGTTTTAGTTCCCTTCTTAAATAGAGGCACTATGTTAGCTCTTCGCCAATCCTGTGGCACTGAGCCTGTGGTAATAGAATCTTTAAAGAGTAAATATAGGGGTTTTGCTAACACTGCACTGAGTTCCTGAAGAACCCTTGGATGTATACCATCAGGACCCGGTGCTTTGTCGGTCTTAATTTTGTTCAGTCTTCCCATGACATCTCCTTGAGTTAACCCAATATCTATTAATTGTATTGTTTTATTTGTTACTTGCGGAGGCTCTTCTACCATTCCTTGCTCCCTTGTATATACTGATGCAAAGAAAGTGTTTAAAACATCAGCCTTTTCCTTATCCTCACTAACCAACTCACCCATCTCATTTTTGAATGGTCCAATGCACTCCCTCTTAAGTTTTATGCTATTTATATATTTAAAAAGCTTTTTTGGATTAGTCTTGCTTTCCCTTGCAATTCGAGTTTCATTATCTATTTTTGCTACCCTAATTGCCTTTTTGCAATCTTTGTTGCACTCCCTGTATTTTAAGAAAGATTGTTCAGTTCCTTCTGACTTAAATAATTTGAATGCTTTTTTTCCTTGCCATTTCCTTCTTTACATGTGCAGTTAACCACATTGGCTGTGACTTACTTCTTTTGCACTTGTTCCCCATTGGTATATACTGTTGGGTACATTTCTGCAACCTAAATTTGAATTCTGACCATTTTTCCTCAGTATTTTTGCCTTTAAATAAAATATCCCAGTCTATGTGTTGCATTGAAGCCCTTAACAATTTGAAGTTCGCTTTTTTAAAATTAAGAGTTTTGGTTGAACCTATACATTTTTGCTTTGCCAGACAGATCTCAAATGTAACCATGTTGTGATCACTGTTTCCCAAATGTTCTCTTACCTTAATATTGGATACCATTTCTGTGTTATTAGTGATCACTAGGTCCAATACATTGTTATTTCTTGTCGGCGCTTCCACCATTTGTGACATGTAGCTTTCACGAAGTGTGTTCAAAAACCTGCTTCCCTTAGCACTCTGACAGGTCTCATTTTTCCAGTTTATATCTGGATAATTAAAATCTCCCATAATTATAGTATGCCCAAACTGGGCAGCTTTCCTCATTTGCAATAGCAGTTGGGCCTCATCATTTCATCGATATTTGGTGGTTTGTAGCATATGCCCACCAACAACTTCTTTTTACCTTTCACACCACATTTAGTCTCGATTTCTACCCACATGGACTCCACAGTTTGGCCAGTTTCCTCACTAATATCACCTCGCAAAACTGGATTTAGCTCTGTTTTCAAATATAAGCACACACCTCCACCTTTTCTATTAATTCTGTCTCTTCTAAACAGGGAATAGCCCTCTATATTTACAGTCCAGTCTTGTGCATCGTTCCACCATGTTTCTGTTATTCCAATTATGTCCAATTGCTCATTAACCACCAGCAATTCTAGTTCTCCTATTTTATCTACCATACTTCTTGCATTTGCTAGCATACAATTTATTTTGAAGTCTTTACATATATTAATCCCTACATGCCTTTTTTCTTCACCTTCATTTACTAGGAGTTCCTCCCTACTGACTAAATTTCTCCCCACCCTTTCTCCACCCCCCTGGTCATTTACTTGGACCCAGTTCCTATCTGCTCTATCTACCCCATTTTTGCTATCTATACCCCCCCCCCCTTTCCTAGTTTAAAAGCTCCTCCAAGATTCCTAGCATTCTCTCCCCTAACACAGAGGCTCCTCTACCATTTAGGTGCAATCCATCTCTTCCATATAGATTGTACCCAAGAGCAAAGTCTGCCCAGTGTTCTAAAAACCCCAAACCCTCCTTCCTACACCATTGCTTGAGCCATGCATTAAGCTCCCTGAGCTCCCTCTGCCTACCTGCACTGGCGCATGGAACAGGTAGTATTTCAGAAAATACTACCATCTTCCTCCTATTTTGTCATTGGTTCCAATATGTACCAAGACAGCTGGATCACTTCCAGCCCCTCCCAATAATCTGTCAGCCCTGTCCGCAACATGCCGAACCCGAGCACCTGGGAGACAGCATACTGTTCAGCATTCACGTTCCTGGCGGCAGATTACCCTATCTACCTTCCTAATAATAGAGTCCCCTATTACCACCACCTGCCTTGGTTTCTGCCTGCTCTGCATCCCATCTAGCCTGGAAGGAGGACTGTTCCCCTGGCTGCTAGAGGAATCAGCCCTCTCCAGTGTTGCCAATTCTGAGCAATTCTCATCAACATCTTCACACAATCTTGCAAATCTGTTGGACTGAGTCAACTCAGAACTGGCCTTCCTCTTCCTCTGCCCACTATCTCCCCACCTTACTGTTACCCAGCTGCCTACCTGTCGCTCCTCATCTACAACTCCACCCTCTTCACCACTAACCCCACATACTACCTGCTCTGTGAGTTCTAAACTCCTTTCCAGGTTTCCAATGTCTCGCAATGTTGCAATATTTCTCTCCAAATCCAATATCTTAGACTCTAAAGAGAAAATATGCTCACACTTGGCACAGCGGTATGACCCCTGGAACGATTGCTCCAAGTGTTCAAACATGTGACAAGATGTGCACTGCGTGAGATTGGCTAACCTGCTATCACTCATGCTTGGTTTTACAATTCAAATAGCTTTATATTATCCTCTAATGCTCACTATATGGTAAGTAACCAACCTTAAATGCAATAAATCCTTTGAAATGATAGTCACCAGATTCCTTCTAACTCTTCACCTGGAACCAGTCACTTTCAATAGCAGTCTCACAGAGCCAGCTCCACAGAGCTAATGGACTGTATTTATAGTAACTAGCAGCCAGGTGAAATCCCTTAGCAATCAGCCCTAATCACACAGGCCAATGAAAAACCCAATAAACAGTTTTTTAACTCTTGCAATACCCACACTTTTTTTTTTTTTTTTTTTTTAAACTTTAATAAAATACCAATAAAACACCAAACACACTCTTATGTACTTAACCAGATTCCTTCTAACTCTTCCCTTGGAACCAGTCCCTTGTAATAGCAGTCCCCTGTCTTTGAATCCCCCCTGTTTTAAATTCCCACACTTACCACCCTTCTGCACTTGAATTCCCCCTGTTTTAAATTCCCACACTTACCACCCTTCTGCACTTGAATTCCCCCTGTTTTAAATTCCCACACTTACCACCCTTCTGCACTTACACACGGATGCAAGATTCACACGTTCAAGTATTCACTATGTATCTGCTATTTAATCCAGGAATCCACCAATTACAAACACAGCAATTAGTCACTCCCACGACACCAGACTTCAATTATTTGCTTGTCTCACAGAAAAGAGAGGGAAAACAAAACCCAAAGATTTGTTTTTTAACCTCTTCCTTACCACACTACACCACACACAATATACTTATTGGATTTTTCCAGCAGGTATCCAAACTCAGTCTTTCAGGGCACAAGTCACTGATCAGCTACTGTACTGTAGAAGTCACTTTCCAAGACAGTGTTCCAGACTCCAATTTAATCTCCATGGAAGGCAACAGTGGGATGGAACTTTGTACCCTTAACTAGCAATCTCTTTAACCCTTAGGGATATGCAACACATTGCAAATTGCAGAATAAAACCTTGAATCAGCTTCACAGTATAATCCATCCTCTCTTAATAAAGACTTCTTCTCAGAATCAACCCTCTCTTAAACCCTTTCCAGAATTAGCGCTTCACTAAATAACTGAGCAGGCCCAGACTGGGACAAAAAATAGGCCTGGGCATTTAAGGCTGAGAGGCCCATTTTTATTTTTTGAGCAGCCCATGGGGGGTGGAGGAGGCGGGCATTCTTTCATTCATTATTTTTTTTAAACGCCCGGACCAGCCCACCGGGCAAATGCCTGGTATGCCCTATGGCCAGTCCGGGCCTGTAACTGTGTATTCTACGAGCTCTTTTACTATCCCACACTTTCATTTTAGACAGTCTACTTCTCTGGAGCAGATGAACTAAGGAAAACTGTTGCAGTTCTGCAGAAGATCATCTTCAATCACCAAATAAACACTTCCATAGATTGTATTGGCATTTTAACCCTTTGATTTCTAGAGATGTCTCTAGTATTAAAGAGGTTAAACTACCCATTTAAATGTAGAGCTGAATGGGAAGTTTGGGAGTTTTACTTATTCCATACAGTGCACTTGGTTTGCTCATGACTTATGTTACTTTCTTAGTACATCAGCCTCATTGATATCTACCTCAATTCTTTGTCTGTATTCTTTATCTTTGATCCTGCTTCCTAGTATTGAAGTTAAACTTTTCCCTACATATTTTATAGTTCTCCAATTCCCAAGAGTCTTTGGCCATGATTCAATTGAGGCAGCCGGCAAAAAAAAAACACCTGATAAGATTTTTTTCAAGAAATACCATGGGGAAAAAAGTACGCTGGCTTTAAATTTGCGTTCTTTAATACACATGAAAAGTAGTATCCCATTCCCATTCAATTCCATTAAGATGCATTAAGATTGCATTAAGGGACCTCTAATGGGGGGCACAGAGTCCCTTAACTCACTTCAGAACTGCTGATGCAGGAATTGAAACTGAAAAAAGCATAAAAAAACTAAGCCCCATACCAATACAACCAAAGCACTGAAGACGTGTGAAAAGATAATAGAATGAACCCTATGTGTGTCAGTGAGGTAAGTTAAAAAACAGGCCTTGACAATAAACACCTACCAGTAAACCTGATGTCCAGCGGCTTCATTGGCTTTAGCACGGGTCAGCTTTCTGTCTTCTTCTGTCACCTTCTATCCTCCTTCATCAATATCTCCATCTTCTGTCTTCTTCTCTTCTGTCTACTTATCTTCTTGTTTCAAATAGTTTCCTGTAAAGAGGAAAAAACATTAAACATTACGTTTTGCCCAAAAACATGACTTGGAAATATGTGCACTGTTTAACCCTTTGCAGAGCAATGCATTGCATACCTATCTAGCGCTCAAAGGGCTAAAGTAATGCAAATATTCCAAATCACCACACAATATTCCCCCCAATCGAAAATAATTGTCCCAAAACATTTTGCTTAAAACTGAATCTTCATTTTAATAGAAAGATTAAGGCTAATTCTAAAATATTATTGGTTTTGAAAAAAAAACAAGTTGGAGGCTCTGCCACTGTTGCCAGCGATGGCGGTGGCAGGAAGTGAGACTGACAGAATCCCCCGTTGGTACCTTTCGGGATGATGCCCAAGCCAGTGTGTGAGAAATTTGAACAGACAGTGGCTTTTATATGGCGTCCATTGGCAGGGATGTGTGCTTATACCCCTCCCAGTCAATCAGCTCCCAATGGATGCCTGGGAGACATTATGAACAGACAATATAAAAGCCAGTCTCTGTACAAATTTCCCAAACACTGGCTCATGCATTGGCCTGAAAGGTGCCAAGGGAGATATTCTGTCAGTCTCACTTCCTGTCTGCCCTACCAGCAACAGCAGTGGAGCCCATAACTTGTTTTTTTCCCGAACCAACAATATTTTTGCATTAGCCTTAATCTTTCTATTGAAACCAAGGATTCAGTTTTTAGTGAAATGTACTGGGACAATGATTTTTCGATTGGGGGAATATTGTGTGGCGACTTGGAAGATGTGCGTTACTTTAACCCTTTGAGTGCCAGAGTGGTACGCAATGCATTGTTCTGCAATGCATTGTGTATCCCTCTGGCAGTCAAAGAGTTAAACAAAGCACCTATTTCCACGTTATGTTTTTGATTAAAATTTAATGTTTAATGTTTTTTCCTCTTTACAAGAAACTATTTAAAACAAGGAAGATAAGAAGACAGAAGATATGAAGTCAGAAGAGAACAAGACAGAAGATGGAGAGATTGATGAGGAATGAAGATAGAAGATGACCAAAGAAAGACAGTGAATGACAGGAAAGTGTTATATAACTATGGGTGTTAGACTGGTGTTAGGGGTAGTCTTGTTGCACTTCACTGTTAGGGGTATTGTAAGGTAAGGTAAATTTCCTCATTTTTCACCCATTGGCCAAAATTCCCAGCCAATTTTTAAGTGGCTAGAAAGTTTCCTCTATTTGATTTACATTGTTTTCGCTTTTTTGCTATAAAAACATGACATATTCCAGGAAGTGGAACACAATAGAAGCAGCTACAGAGCAAGGTAGACGTGCTGTGCTGTTCTGCTGTGAATTATTTGTTAAATTGAGGCAGGAGAGGCTCATAGTGACTACTATCACTATGAGCAGTAAAACAAGGAATTTGAAGGACCCTTATTATGTGTCTGAGTCTGAGGAGGAGGAGGAGGAAGTGACTAGCAGTACTGAACCAGTGCTGTCCAGTCCCCCTAAATAACCCCACGGGATCTTGGGGAATTTAATGGGAAGGGAGGGAGAAAAGGGTAGCACTAGTGAGAGCAGGACAGTTCAGCTGCCTGTGCCTGCTGCAAGAGGTGCTGTACCTGCAGCCCCCATTGCCATACCTGCTGCCAGATGTGCTGCCCCTGCTGCCATTAATGCTGTACCTGCTTCTGGATGTGCTGCCCCTGCTGCCACCAATGCTGTACCTGCAGCCACCATTTCTCTACCTGCTTCCAGACGTGCTGCCCCTTCTGCCACCAGTGCTGTACATGCAGCAACTATTGCTGTACGTGCTGCCAGATGTGCTGCCCCTGCTGCCTCCAGTGCTGTACGTGCTGCCAGTGCTGAGCCTGCTGCCACCAGTAGAGATGAAATATAGGGGGGGGGGTACGGTGTTAGTAAGGGCTCTATAACTTAGCACCAGAATTGTTAATTTAATTCTATATGCTAATGGGAGCCAGTGTAGGGATTGGTGTTAAAGAAGTGATGAGTGAGGTAGATTAGTTTTGCAGTAACATCCCAGCAGCTTCTTTACACATGTCTGTTAGTATTTTTGTTACTAGATGTTTCCCTTTTTCATTTAAGTAGTGACAGGGAAGAGCAGAGTGGGTTTTGGTTCAAGTACATGGAAACATTATTTCAAATGTCACACTTTCTTTCCTCTTTCTGTCACTGCTGTCTCTTGGCTCAAATCTTATCTCTCAGACCATTCATTTAGGGCCTCCTTCCCTGGCACCGCTCTTCTTCCATACCTCTCTCTACTGGTGAACCTCAAGGGTCTGTTCTTGACCATCTACTCTTCTCCATCTACACATCCACACTCTCTACCATCTATATACTGATTAAACTCTAATTAATCTCTCCACCCCTGTCCTTTCATCCTAACTCACACCAGCAACTGTCTGTCTGAAATCTCTTCCTGGATGGCATTCAGTTACTTAAAACTTAACATACTAAATACAAAGCCTTTAGGGATCTCTTCCTCCTTTCCTACAGATAGTATTTCACTCACTGTTGCTAACTCCACAATTCTGCCAATGTCCCAAGTCCACTGCCTCAGCATTATACTAAATTCTGCTGTTTCCTTTAACCCCAAATCCAATCCTTCACTAAATCCTGCCCCCTCCAATTGTGAAACAGCTCGAAGATGTTGAATATTTTCTCACACAGACACAACCAAGATGCTTATCCACTCTCTTGTAATGTCCCATCTGGACTACTTCCACTTTTTCTAAATCGGCCTTCTCCTCATCTGGCTATGCCCACTCCAATCCATTCTGAATACCACTGCTCTACACCTACATCTCACCCACCACTCTTCATCTGCTGCACCTCTCTGCCAATCCGTCCATTGGCCCCCAATTGCCTCCAGATAAAAGTTCAAAGTCCTTTCCCAAACCTACAAATGTCTATATAACATTTCACCTCACTATGTATACTCCCTTGCCTCCAAATGCTCTCCTAATCATCCTCTTTGTTCTGCCATAACCATAACCTGTGTTTGTCTTATCCTACCATCACGTGCACCCATTCCTGTATCATAATGTATCCCTTGCTGCTCCCATCCTTTGGAACTCCCTAGCTCAATCTGTGAGAATCTCACCTACATTCCACAGCTTTAAACAGTATCTGAAAACCCATCTGTTTGGAGAATCTGAACACCTAGGCCTATAATACAGAATCCTATTCAGACTTCTGAAGCTGTCCTTTGCCTTCTCTAACTCGCAGTATTCCTTAAAGTATAGGTATCTCACTGATCAATTGGATGTTCCAAGAATAATTTCCAAATTTACAATCAGAGTGGATTAAAAAGCTCAGATTTATTTAAATAAGACAAAATATTATCAACTTAAGTAATTAGGACTCCGAGCAAAAATAGTCAGTCTTTGGACCATAAGCCATTGCTAGCTACAACTCTCATCATCTCCAACCAACCAACTACTGTTGTTGTCGTTCCCAACAGCTTAAGGTTTAAAGATTGACTACTCTTGAGTTAGATAATGACCAATAGCTTCATGATATTAAATTCTCCTGAAAAAAAATGTAAACTTCAAGTTCTGTTTTATACAGTTTTTCCTGTTTTGATGTAATTGTACAGTTATCCTATTTATAATACGTCATATTTACATTTAAAATAATCAGTTGATGTCTTATATTCATGTTATTTTACCTTTAAAGGGTTTGTTTTTGTAAGGTATTTACAATTGCCTGATGTAGTAGGACATGAAGGGATATCAATGTAAAACCTTGGTATCAGCAGTTTAAAAGTTGTGACATAAAAAAATTTGAACAATATGGTATTTTTACATTTTTCAATCTATCATCCATTAAACTTGATCAGCAAGATTCTTACATTTGACAAGTGAAGATCATAAGAATAAACATCAAAATATATACTCTCTAAGAGTGTATGTATGTGGTTTGTGCTTCTAAAAATGATCATACCCTGGCAGAACTTAAAGTAGAAGTTTATAAATAACCCAACTGCTGGAAGAAGCTCAATTAATTAATTATTACAGCTCACACTTTTTATTAATCAAACTGTTAGAATCAGCACCATCTTGTATATATATATAGCTTTATATGATATATCTTAGCATTCCACAGAAAATGATAGCTACAATGTCACTTGGTGTTCACAAGAGAAATTACTTTTGAATTAAGCATCTCCCAATATTGTATACACAAGCATCCCAGGCACTAAAAGTTTGTGAATGTACAGGTTTATGTCACAATAATCAAGATAACATCAAGTACACAAAGAAACTCTCCAGGGGATGGTAAAGGGCAAGGTGGGATTCAAGTGTTGAAGTAGTGGAGAAAAGGGTGGTTTACAAAAGACTCACTCTTACTGACATTTTACTCCCTTGTGTGCTATTTAAACAATAATTAGACCTTAACACGTTAGTAAATTGGCACCATTTCAAAGCTTTTTAGCTTTTATTAAATGGATAAAGTTAAAATACCTATAAAGTATGCTTTTTGTTTTCTCATCAGTTTTAATAGGTTTAGGGATTTTAATTTAGTAGTTGGGGAATCTAATCTCAGTATAGTTTTCTTCTTTAACCTGGTGAGAACCTTGCATATTTAATTAGCTGAGGATGGAGAAGACTAGTGAATGTTACAAGTCCTCGTTAGATATCAATATTTGGGAGAATCAACCCATATTTTCACTAGAAATAATTTAATCAAAATCAATTATTCAAAATATATGGTTGCTATCAGGTCCGGTTTTGGCCAGGTTCCAAAGGTACAACGCACCTGGACCCTCGCATTCAGTGGCCGCA